>CM029120.1:8200000-8800000 GCA_016859345.1 Istiophorus platypterus
AGATGCCGTGATGAATGTAAATAAAGAAAATAAAGAGGGTTTACCACATGGTGCAAACCACTGGTAACACTCAAGAACGAAAAGGCAGGAAAACATCTAAAAAAAAACCTGCCCAGTTCTGGAACAAGATTCTTTGGACAGATGAAACCAAGATTAACTTGTACTGGAATGAAGAAAAGAAGAGAATGGATAAGGAAAGGATTGGCTCATGATCCAAAGCCACTGCATCATCTGTCAGACATGGTTGAGGCAATGTTAGAGCATGGGCATGAATGGCTGCCAGTGGAACTGGGTCACTGCTGGTAGAACAACAAAGTTACAAAAATAGTTTCAGTGTCCAAATACTTATGGATCCAAGAGTATGTATTCATCGTGGAGAGGTAGATGCCCATATAAAGAAGCATGTGAGAAGGAGAAGCCAAAAAACCCTATAGATTTAGATATGTCGGTTAACAAAGCCAACGTGGGGTAACGCTGAGGGACATATTGGACTTTACAGACCACTAGTCACATTAGATAAGATCTGTGGAGGAGAGTGGATGAGGAAAGAAGGAGCAGATCTTGGAAAGGTGATGAAACTATTTCCCCCTGTATGTCAGGATCAGGCCTCCACAACCACCAGATGTTTACCGACAACCCAGCTGCTCTCTCTGTCTGTCTGTCTGTCTGTCTGTCTCTCTCTCTCTCTCTCTCTCGCTTCTCCCTTCTTTCTCCCTGTCTCACCCTCTCAGATTTTTTTTTTCCCTCTCTGAGGCTCTTTAAAGAAAGCCCTCCCTGTAATCATGCACAGTCAGTTCACCAAAGGTCTTTGAAGTAAGTGGAGCATGTCCAGCCATATGATAGTATGTGCTGTATATTCTTATATCAGAGAGAACACAGAGAAGAGAAAGCTGGAAAAGTGTGGGTTTCTGGTTGTTAATTATGCTCTCACTCGAAACTTACTTGTGTGTGTGTGTGTGTGTGTGTGTGTGTGCGTGTGTGTGCGTGCGCTTGCGTGTGTGTGTTGTGTCTACATAAGCATGCGTGGGCATATGTTCACTAGAAAGTGGAATGAATTGCTACTCTGAGACACCGGGTGACAAATGATAACGGGCGTCTGGCAGCAGAGAAAAAGGTGGATGGGACATGATGGTGCGTGTGTTTGTGTTTGTGCGTGTGAGGTACTTCCTCCCATAGATGTGAGGATGGAATTTGGCTCATCATCAGTTCAAAGGAGTCAACCCAAAACTCTGCACATCAACAAGCACAGACATGCATCTCTTTTCTTTCTTTCTCTCTCTCTCTCCTTGTCTTTGTTTGTCAGCCTCTCTCTACCCCCACCCTACCCTTCCTTTTCTCTTTTTTCTTTGGGATTTACCATGCAGCTGGTTGGACCATCAAACACTTCACCTATTTCTGTGGTGCGTGTGTGTGTCTGTGTGTGTGTGTGTGTGTGTGTGTATGTGCATGCCCTACATTTTGCATCTCCCTGGAATAGATAGGGGCTTACATGCGTGTGGATGTGTGTCTGGAAAAAGTCAAGAAAAGAAACTGGATGTCACTGAAGGCCTATTACAATAAAAACACATTATATTACATTCTAATCTGTTTTATGTTATATTATGTCACATTACATTACATTATATTCCTCTTTAAATGACACATAAGTTGAAAAGGATCAGGAACAAATACATTTTTCCTCTTATTGCTTATGTGCTAACATAGTGCAGGATGCTAATTCAAACTGCAATGTTAGAGTAAAGATTACAAAGTATAAAACACTGAATGAAACTTCTCTGTGCCTTGTGCCTTGTGCCTAACCAGCAAAATTGTGAGTTTTTTGAGGTAACATCTACTGACTCTAGAAATTCAGAATCCCAAATTTTACAGCTTTCACAAAAGGGGACAACCTATGTTAAATTATTGTTCTGTTATTTTGGTAATAATAGAGTTTCAATATAGATCATGCTATTATTATATTGGCTTACTTGAGTGTTAAGCAGAATGGATTGATTCTACCGTAATAAATCTCATTTAATATTTCACTAAGCCACTTGGAACAAATGCCAGAGGATGTTTATAACATTAAGAGCCAGTCTGGTGTTTTGGGTTTACTACATGGCTGCCTGGCTACTGTACAGCTCCCTCCTTTATTAAAACACAACTCCAACACACAGCCTCTGTGGAAATATATTTTGTATATCACATTTGTTTAATATTTTGTCCTGATTAAAGCTACATGCATAAGAGTTGAAATTTTCTGACTTTTGCACCCTCCAGTGGTAGCATGAAAAAAAACAACAAACAAACGCCAGAATGAGAAGAACTGGGAAGAATGGGCTAAATATACCAAATGCACCAGTTTTCAACATGATAGTTTAATTTCATCATGTGTCATCAGAATATTTTAAAAGATGCTTGGATCGCCAAAAAAGACTGGGACTTTAAAGCCATGCCAGACGCTCTGCAAGTTGCATATGCATGATGCTGTGAGTTAAATGCCAGCATGCTCACACGGCAATGCTAACAGGCTAATGGTTAGAAGGTAAAGTTTATTACGTTCAACTGTTCCTCTTTGGATACGCTGAATTTTTGACACGATGCTGGTGCTAGATGAAAAGCGAGGGGACTGCGGAAGGTCTCACAAAGTCAACAATAATTTATTCAATACTCGTAGAGAAACTTCACTCTAAACAAAAAAATGTTAACCTCACGATGCTGGAAAAGTCTGAGGAGCACTTAAGTCGCCGGATTTCTTTTCTCTTGAAACAATAGAAGTCTGTACCACATTTTGTGCCCATCCAGCTAGTAGATGCCAAGATATTTTACTAAATAAGTGAAATCTTTGATGTGGTGGTGATGCTGGAGCAGAGGTCACCAGTGTCATGGGATTCATTAGGCTATGTGGGGATGTTGGATAGCTGTATTAAATTCCATAACAAACCATCTAATGGCTGTTGAGATAATTCACTCCAAACACAAAATGTGAACCTCATGGCAGTGATAGAAGCAAAGTCAGGGGACTACCGAAGTCCATAGAATTCATCCTCTGGGTATCATCCATGTCTGTTCGAAATTTCATGGCAATCCGTTCAATCGTCATTTCAATCTGGACAAAAGCGGTGAACTGACTAACCATCTGACCCTCGTTGCCAACCCTAGAGCCACACCTCTAGCATTGTTACGAAGTCTGCACATAGTGACTTCAAATATTTGATACTGATATTTGGTATTTTATTTGGCGTATATCTGGTATCTGTGGTATGTCTGGAACAGGCTGCGCAACTGATTCAAAATACCTCTGTGCCCAAGCACATCTCCCTGTCCCTCTTTGATAAGATGAATTGCTTCCAGTTGCTTCCTCTCGCTTTCCAGGACTTTTCCAGGCAGCTTTATCCAAAGCTCATGTTTCTGGTATTACTGGTATGTCTGGAACAAGTAAGACACTCCGCCTCAATTCAGGACCCTTCAGTGCCTGAGCACATCTCTCTGTCGCTATTTTTCTGTGTCTGATAAGATGAATTGGTTCCACTTGTTTCCCCACTGTTTTCAGGGGGGTTTCCAGTCAGCTTTATCCATGGCTCCATGTTCGGGAACGATGTGTGTTGTTCCATCACGGCCAATCGCGTCATGTGTTCCTACTTACAGAACACCTTCCAATCATGATATCACACTGGCCCGGGTCACACCACCGTAGGGTGGTGGGTGTTGGCAAATTATGGCAGTGGAATGTGAGTCAAGGAGGTGGGACGGCAATCTGGTTGCCTAATTGCTTTGTTCCTGACATTTCGTCGAAAACAAGCAGAGTGCCATTTCAAACAATGACAAGTCAACTCTGACCTTTGATGGGAGGCAAATTTCTCATGTAAATAATCACAACATGGTGGCATGCCAACTATTACACCACTCTCGGGACAATCAACGCATTCAGAACAATGAACCCCACCACAAGCTCCTGCCTTCAATCACCACTGTTTTGCCATCTCTAAGAAAAGATGTACAAAAAGTTGTTTTTTGGGCTTCTTTTAATAAGGGCTTAAAAGAAGTCAAGAAAATTATTAAAAACACAGAAATCCATCCTTTATTTTTGGAGCAGGCATTTAACTATGTTCCCTGTATCCTGAGGCACTGGGCTCGCCATGTCCTGTCTTTGGTAATCTGTGTGGTGAGGACAGTGACTAAAAAAAGGGAGAGGATGAAGACGTTGGTACAAGTGAAAAGGTTAGCCATTCCAGAAGGTACCACTCTGCTCTGGCTGGATACAGACCACCGCCTGCCCAGTAATGTGACTGGTAGAAAGCAGCGTGGGAGAAGTATCCACTGGCAACTGCTCTGAGATAGGAGTGGTAGTATAGATGAGAGAATGGTGCTCGTACGGTGAAAAATTAGCCGACAGGTGTTTCAACCAGTGTCGGTTCCCCGGCTGGGACAGAGGGCCCCTTTGAAAGTTACAGGATTGAATCGTGCAACATTATATGCAAACATAGTGGGAAACAAGATAAAAAAATCCAGCGATTGAATGAGACTTAGTAAAGTCAGACTCACTGGCTGCGGTTGGCTTCGGAATCTCCTGAATACGTTTTTCTGCCAGAACAACAATGACCAATGTGCCACACTCACCAGAGACTTCCTGGTGTTGCTCATGTTTGTCATGACAACAGCGACGTCAGTCAGTGATTCAGTGTAGAGCTGCTTACGTAATGTATGACAGTCACATTCGAAGCCATGTCGATCTGAGAGCCCTCAATGAACCAAACTAGCATTAAAATCATTCCCCGCACCTGGAGAAAAAAACCAAAAAAATGCAACTCCAAAAACCTGGTTTAGAAAAAAGGAGGTAAAAAAGTAATGCGATTCGGAAAATGTGCTTAATCCTGGTAAGAAACAAAAAAAAAATATTACAAATATTTTTATTACAGGTTTAAAAAAAAAGTAGAAAGTAGAAATGTTAAAAGCAGCTGCCAAGTAAAAAGATCAAAACCCCAGACAGGATGTTCAGAGGTTTCAAAGAAAATAAAGCACACCCTACTAAGCAACGGTGCAAGACAAACACAATTACATTACAGAGTCTGTGTACACATGGTTGAAATAATGATGTTTATATGTGTGTGAGAGGAGTGTGTGTGTGTCTGAGGGGACAGATGGAGGTTGTATGTAGGTAACTGTAAAGAATCTTCAGGGAGGATCAGTATTCTTGAAACATCTTTATTTAAACTTCAGACAAAAGCAACAAGTAACAGGGAACAGGACAAAGGAAAGAAAAGAAAAAGAAAAGAGGGAAAAGAAAAGAAAAGAAAAGAAAAAGAAAAGGAGAGAAAAAAGAGAGAAAGGAAATGAAAAGAAAAAGAAAGAAAGGGAAAAAAGGGATCGACAGACAGAAAGAAAACCATGCCAATACAATAATCATCATGATTCGCATCACATCTCAGTCTACTCAAGTCTCCTCTGCACAGAGGAAGTACATCAAAATAAAAGTCTTTTCGCTACCTCTCGCAGTAGAGATATAATTTCAAAGTACAAGTCCCACATGGCTTCATTCCTTCCCTGATGCTGCATGTGTGAGCACCAGGACACTTTGCATAGAGCCAGGAAGTTATCAACCAGAGACGTCCCATTGCCTTTAACAGTTCTTTTTAAATACTGACTGGGTGAAAAAAACTCTCCATGAGTGTGTGAGAGTATGTGTGTATGCGTGTGTGTGTGTGTGTGTGTGTGTGTGTGTGTGTGTGTGTGTGTGTGTGTGTGACCACAGCGATGAAACATCAGTCTCAGGGATTTCCATGAGTCGTGTGTCTTGTTAACTTTGTGATTGTCGGGTGGTCGCAGCTTCAGCTCAGTCCTCCAGCGGATTCCCCCTCCCCCACTGGAATCCATTCTGCATCTAACACACAAACATACACGCATCTAACATAATTTACCCCCCGCCCCGAGCCACACAGTGGCACAACATTACAAACCGTCAAAATACATCGAAAATCAGAGCCGTTATATCTATAATGGCTTATTATTACTATTATTAATTATCATAATATAGTTCAATACGCGGTAATGCATATTTACAAGAGCTGCAGAGCAGAAGAGGGAAACTCAAGGGCCTTCAGGCCCGACAGTATCCACTAACTCTTTTTCTCCCTTTCAACAGCAACTATATGTGGGGTTTGTGTATAAGTGTGTCTGTGTTCATTACGTGTCAGTAACAGAGGTATAAGCCAGTAAATGTGAAACCGCCGAGGACTTAGGATGCGCTGTCCCATTCCTAATTAAAGAATTATTCAAGCTTGTGTGCACACGCGCACACACACACACACACACACACACACACACACACACACATACACATACACATACACACCCCAGGAACACTATGGCGTCAATTGTGACATATAAACAGCCTGTAAACTGGGGGCTACGCATCACATGCTCCTAAAACACGCTCCTCTATCAGTCATTTATAAGCAAACACACGCTTCTAGCTATTACAGTGAGGGCAGTGTACACACATATACCTGTTCCTTTGAATGCAGCACAGTAAATAATGGAGTTAAAGGGTCAGTTCACATCATTTTTGCCTCCATCTCAGTACAATGGGAAGGAATGGAATTTCATCTGTGGTGCTCAAAGCATGAAAAAAAATTAAAATTTCAGAAATATCAAAAGCATTACATCTTGCCAGACAGCATCCAGTTACTCTCCACAAACCTCAATGTCAGGACTATTTCCTCAATAGAAAGTAGTTTCAGTGGAAACTATTAACAGTGTGTTCTGTGGTATATTTTGAGAAACAAGGTCACTGTTTCTGAGAGGTTGCTTTTGAATGTTGATGGAATTTTTCTATGTTGTAGGAGCCGCAAGCAAAATTTCGTTCACTTCCATTGTAATGGGATGGAGGCTTAACCCTTGGGGACAGATATCTCAAAGCGTGGGCAAATAAATCAAAAACTTAACACACTATCTCACCACCGGAGTTGTGAAAAAGTTTGGTTTCCTTTTGTTTTTTTTCATAATTTGAATATACTGATCCTTTGAGATGTAGCCTCAAGGATGTGTTTGATGTGTGTGTTACAGGGAGAATGGGCATTATAAGGTTTCAGAAACAAATGGTATTTGACAATGATTTCTAAGCATAAAAATAACAGTTTTTGGCATAAATGACAAGGGCAGATCAAAGTAAATACCAGGTTCCTGTGTACAATCAACAAGGATGTGAGAAAAATACAGTGGGATGTGCTGGATAAATTCACGAGACTGACAGGCGGGAACAACTCACAGTTCTTATGTGCATATATTAAAAATGTAACAGGTGGAAATGTGTGGGCAACTCTACCAGAGAGTTTGATATGTTTGTCAACATGCATCATTTTATGTGCATATCTCTCAACTGTGACCGGCTGAGAATTAACTCAGCGGCTGGTACGTTAAAGTCCATGTAGTCAGAAACGTTTTTTTCCACGGTTTAGAAATGATTGCAAAGGGAGTCCAGAGGTGATGCGCAGATAATGCCGCTCTAAGAATAGAGCAGCTCAGGCCGCGCAGTGACCCGAACTCCCTCTCGGAGAGGTTGGCCGGCCATTATGCACCGTGCAGGGCAGCGATGGCATGCAGTAGTGCGGACTGGCCACGGAGAGGTGCTGTTACAACCACCCAAATGTTACACGATTCCTCCCTGAAGGGACTAGAGGTTTGACAACTTTCTTTACAAGAAACACAGTGGCAAGCTGCACGGGCAGCAGGTTTCTGGTGGCAGTGTGTGTCTGTCTGTGATATAATCAAGCAGCTGACTGTTGTGGGTTTTGAATGGCTATACCTATCACTATCATTATCACTATCATTATCTATTTCCGTCTCCCTGTTTCTCTAACTAAGAGTCTATTTGTGTAACTGACAGTCTACCGGTCTGTCGTCCTCTAGCACAACAACAACTGAAAATCCAGGCGATTGTCTTCTGGCAGGATTGTCAGTAGAGAATTCACGATGGCAATTATATTTTTTTACAGTGAAGTTTTTTTGTTTTGTTATTTGATTCCTTTTAGAGCTTATTGAGCACCTCCCCCTCCATTGTTGGCTTTCTCCTCTCAGATGGATGAAAGGCAGTGACATTGTTTTCTGTATGAATACGGATGCATTCTTGCACCAGATTCAGAACAGTACTGGTTTACGGTGACACACACACAAACAAAAACTGATGAGTGCTTTCTGAGGAGACTCCAGAGTCATCTAAAGAAAGATGCCAGAATCCTTTTCTCCCTCTGTTTACGTCCATGTATTTTTTGATGCATCCATCCCAAATGACCCTCCATAACTTGGTGCCCATCTGTTTTCCAGGAATTCCAGGGAAGGTTTTCTATGCTGACAGGTCGGATATTACTAGTTTTTCCATTTTATTCCCAATGTCTCCGGGTACTTGAAGCTCTTCAGATTCATAGTCATCATCAAATGACCTGGGAAAAAAGACACACACGGTAGAACTTTTTGTTGCTGCAACCACTGTATACTTTTTATTTTCTTTCGATCTCTAGTG
This sequence comes from Istiophorus platypterus, assembly GCA_016859345.1. Lineage (NCBI taxonomy): Eukaryota > Metazoa > Chordata > Actinopteri > Istiophoriformes > Istiophoridae > Istiophorus > Istiophorus platypterus. Next base: position 8,208,498 of record CM029120.1, read on the forward strand.
TTTTTTCTTGAGTTCATGGAAAACTACAGAGAACTCAGCCTGTCAAAAAGATTTATTACACTTTCATACTAAGAAAAGTACATACACATGTGTGAGTGTGTGTGTCGTACCCCTCGTGTAGCTGTTCATTTGCAGTTTCTTCCGCGACCAGTATCTCATACTCCTCTGAGGCATATTTATCCCAGTCAGACGGCTCTGGACCTTCACTATCAATGTCCTGAAATATCACATGCACATCTCAAACAAAAGGTATTGACAAAAACACACAAAAGTATAGAGAAGTTCCCATTTCTTTACAAAACACAGTGAATAAGAAACACATTTATTGAATCTTCTGGTTATCAAAAAACACTATCCTATTGTTCTAATGGTAATGAAGGGATTTTAAATTTTAACACCCTGAAATCATTTAAAATGGACATACAGTGTATGTGGTAGTATTTCTGTTATTATATCTCTACCATCTTCCCCAGCATCCTAATAGTCTACAAGGAAACAAACAGATGAAAGTTTGGGGCAAATTTCTGTATGTTGTTTAACACTGATCAATGTTTTTTGCAACAATTCCTTCTCTAATTGCAAAAACTGCTGAATATTACACACGCAAGAAGCAGATTCACACCTTTTGCACAGCAAATGGGTCTCTCTGCTCATGGTCCAGGTATTTCTCCAGGTTGAAGAAGGTGTCAAAGAAGATGTGGGCCATCCGGCAGCGTTTCAGATCACCCAGGGTTATCTTACCTGGAGAAAACGTCAAGTAAAAAAAACGTGCACGTTTTAACTTTAGATTACAGGGTAAAAGGGGATATGACAGGGAGTAGCCCCAATAAAGAGAAATAAAAAGATAACATGTTTATAAAAGGGAGAGCGGCCAAGGGCAAGCTAGTAGTGGCACCAACCTGAGCTCTCAGGTTTGACCAGGTCTAGCATCTGGCAGAGCAAATCCTGGAAGGGCAGAGGTTCGATGCCCATCCTTTCCATCCTCTCACACTGTTCCTCATAGAAATACTCCAACTCAAACATGGACAGGACACCATCGCCATCTACGTCCATGCACCGGAACCAGTACTCAATACTAAAGAGAGAAATGATTGACACATAGTTAAACACACACACAAAAACAGGAACTCTCATGAGCTACAACGGAAGCGTGACTAAAAACGGTGAGCGCCGAAATCCTACTAGGATGTCAAATATTCATAAGACCCATGCAGTGGCCTAAAATGGACAAATAACTGCTCAGTCACACAGAACCAAGCGACTGTTACCTGGTGGGATTTTTCTTGTCTTCCTCAGATATGAGGAACCAGACAAACTCAGCATAGCTCATCCTGCCTTCTCTCTGCACCGCATTACCCCTGGAAACAAGGGAGACAGAGCCATTCATATTCAGTACTGCCATTATGGTGACGTAAGCAGCTCCTCCGACTTTGTTTAAGTGTGTGTTTCCACTTACCGAGTGACGGCCCCCGAAAACAATCTCTCAATGATTCTGTTTGAGGATGCTGTCAGAGGAGAGAGTGAGAAAAATAAGCAAATGTGATTCTGTTCAAAGATAAAGAAACAAATGGAGACTGTTGTAAATCACTGCGCATAGAGTTCAGTCACTTGCGTAAGTACTGAGTCAGTAAATTATATTTTGGCTGAGTGGTCATATAATGAAGTTAAAAGTGTAATGCATTTTGAATCAGACAGCATGAAAGTGCTGAGTCAAGGACAAACAGCTGTTGCTTTTTGCACAAGTTGGTGTTGATCCAACAATAAGCAGCATAAGCCGATGACTGGCCAAATCCAAAGTTTGTCTGCTTCTGATTCTGGGTCTTTACTTCCATTAGAACCCATATTAAATCAAGGAATCAAAAAAGGCCAAAAAAAAAAAAAATAAGAATCACATCTTCCACCATAAATTTTGTGTTTTTGATTATGAAATAGTACTTTTTTCCTTCAGGAACTGATTTCTTTCTTGATATACAATGGGGCTTGTATGTCTGAGACCACGAAAGTGGTAGATTTATGTAGAAGAGCCCCCATGGATCTGGTATGGGTGTACTGTACTTCAGTTGGGGAAAAATAAAATATTCAGCTCAAGTTTTACTCACCGTGGTCGTTGTATCTCGCCAGGTCTTTGGGGTCAATGTAGAGGTCGTGGTCAGTGTCCAGCTCCCAAAACTTACAGTAGATGACGTAGAAATGCTCGTAGGAGAAGTAGTCAGTGATCTGGTTGATGTCGTCCTCCTCCTCCAGCAGGGCCAGGGTCTGCAGGAAGTTGCTTCTGCGCAGCTCCATCATGGTGAGACGACCTGTCCACGAACGGTTCACCACGTAGTATATCCGCTGGATCACCTGGGAATAACAAAGCAGCTATATGGTATCAACTGGCACAAGAAAATTTGTTTTACAGTAGGGAGTCAAATGAAATTCAGTTATAAAACGTTTTTGAGAAAACGGTGCAACAAAAACAGAATCAACACAAGTACACGATGAGGAGAACAGGCCATAATTATCAGAGAGTTTTTAGTCATTAGTTGTAGATGTGGTTATCATAGAACTGCATGGAAGACCGTATTAAAAAAAATCCTAAGAAATTTAGAATACGGGTCCTGAATTGGTATATGTGCTGCTGATGTTGCCCTTCCAGAGTTTATTTGAGAGACATCGGTATTTGGTTTGTTCGGTTCCGGTGGTTTTAGCTAATGTGAGTCTAAAAACAGATCCAGAAGGCAAGGTCTGAAAGTGAATCTGTCTGACTGGCTGGACTCTGCTTTTAGTCTAATGAAAATAGTATAAATCTCCCCTTTCAAGCCCCATCAACCAGGTTTATCAAACGTATTCTGCGTCTTTCAATGAGGGAAACTTAACAGCAATGCATCCCGAACCGATATTTTAGTACTTATTCATAATCTTAGCGAGACAGATTTTTAGAATACAATGGAAACAAGAGGGTCAGCAGCCCCTGTCCCTGAAACACAACACTTAGGCTTAGTAAAGAGCGGATTAGCACCTATTTTCTGGTACATGGACCTCCCAGGGCTACTAATGTCTCATACAGTAGCAGGTCAGCTGGCCTAAACCGAAGGAAGTGTCTTAATATGGACATGTGAAGGTCTGAGGCCTCCGCTGCAGCGGGCTGTAGGGGGCATCAGCGTTTCCGTGATGTCACAGCACGTTGACGCACCAGAGCACAGCCTCCTCCGCATCTGTGCCCTCCTACACTGCAAACCTCTCAACTTCTGTGGCACGTGTTGCAGCTGTCCCGGTCCAAACGCATTAAGGGACACATGCACTGCCTGCTGCTAAAGTTACTGGATGTGCACCAAAGCTGTTTTGCCTACAACCGAGGAGGAGTAAATTCTGAGAGGTTAAAGATGTTTAATCTTCACCATGACATTTTATAACCACATCGGTTGTATAAAAATCTTGCAAAATCTGTAGTTTGTAAAGCAACTAGTAACTGAAGCTCACAAATATATGTAATGGAGAAAAACATATAATAAAAAGAATAGTATAGTACACAGTATATAGAAGTATAAAAGGGCATGAAATGGGAATATTTACAATCTGTCATTGTTAACGTAATCCTAACTAGTATTTGAATTTGTAATACATTTTATATATTATTATATATATATATATATATATATATATATATATATATATATATATATATATATATATATATGTTATGTTGTAATAAAATGAGGTAGAATCATTATTTGTTTGAGGTATAATTATTATTTGTTTTCATTGTGTGTACCTGTAAACTTCAGCACAAGTGTGACTCGTAGGAAAAAATTAATATTGTGTAACAGTGTCTAATATTTATTGCTGTTTTTGCTTTGGTCTTATGTAATACTGTGGGGGTTTTGTTTTTTTTATCATTATTGTACTTGGATTATAAACAAGAAGTTGTGGCTCCATTGCAGCCTACTTATCAAACCACCGATAGCTTCATACCCAATGGAAATAATCTTATATTTATACTGTAATATGCTTTTATAATAAAATATGAAAAGGACAGCTGATGTAATTTGCCATGACATTTACCGTTGTGATGTAGCGGGAATGGAATTCAGGTGCATCCTTCAGAAATGTGAGCCCAGGGTGCGTGTCCACTATGTCCTAATCAGACAAGCACAAACAAGAAGGGCCAGATAAGAACACACAATTTAGACAAGTCTGAGGGAAATCTACAGATGACAGCACAAAGACTGTGTAACATATCTGACTCATCAATGTCAATAAGACATTTACCTGCAGTAGAGGAATGAAGTCCTCTTGCTCAAGGTAGTTGCAGCCAGGTTTAGCTAGCAGGTAGATAAACCTCGACGCATCATCGTGGCAACTGTGCAACAACCTGCAGGAAAGGAGAGGAGAGGTAAGGAAAGAGCTCCCCCCATAACCTGATGACTGATAGAGCCTTAATGAACTAAAAATCTGATAAACACAATGTCTGCCTTACTTCCTCCAGGTTGCAATGAAGGAGTGAACAGAGACAAAGCCTGTCCTCTCGCCACCTGCCGCGTAGAACATGGGGGCCTTCCAGTAAAGTGGACACCCGCATGCCTGAAGAGAGACGCAAGCAACAATACCATTAGCTTACCCTGAAGAACAATTTGGCGCTGTACTTCAAAACAGTGGGTTTCCAAGAATTGGTGATCACCCTGCTTAGAAAGGAGCGGCAGCATGAAAACCACATTTTATCGCCCAGGCCACTGTTTGTTTTGATTTCTAGAACAAAGACAATGCTTCTAGAGAACATTTATGGAATAAAGCAGTGTGGTAGCTCTGAGGAAAAAAAGTGTGAAAAGAACATTACAATGTCAATCATAATGTCTTTTGTTCAACTGCTGACCTTTGCGATCTTGCCCATTTCATATATGTCAGCCTTCTCCTCCTCGAACTCAGTGAAGGCCGTCTCGATGGCAGCGATGGCTGCATCGTGGTTGGCAGCCGTGCCCAGGGCAGGGAGCCCACGGGGGTAGTAGAACCTGGGAATGTTGATGGCAGCGGGAGGAGGGCTGACTATCACCGGAGCCAGGGGAGGGCTGGGTGAGCGCGGTGTCGGAGCGGGTGTGGCCGGGGCAGGGGCGGGGGCCGGCGGAGGTGTGCCTGGTTTCTTGTCTGGTTTGGACTGGACCTGAAAAGAGAGATTAAAGATTGTGTGTGGGAATGGATAGGCAGGGATGGGGGTGATTACCTGTTCGTGTTGGTAACTTTACAACTGGTATTTGTGTTTCTTTTAAACCATAACTAGTTATATTTTGAAATATGAATACATTAATTTTAACTTTCTTTCATATGGTCTGTGAACCAAATCTTAAAAGAAAACCATGACTCATATAACATCTTCCATAGACAACATGTTAATGACAGAAACACACAGTCTAGGTTCCAAACAAGATAACAAGATAACAGCTGACAGTACACTTGCAGCCATTTGCTATGTTTTTATTTTTTATTGTAAAAAGTGTTAGTTAAGGATTTTCTTACTGTCAGAGGTAACTTTCCCCTGAGCTGCAGACAGTCAACTTCAAATTTCATGGAAAATAAACCATATGTAAGGGATGTGGTGGAAACTCATAGTGAATCATAACCATACATACAAACAGCGAGAGACATGCATTGCAGTCTGTCACTGAGTCAGTCGATTAAAGCAGTCAGCACTTAAGACCGATTTAAACTGCCGGCAAGAAAAGCTTCAGGTGGCACTGTGCACTCGAGACTATGTTGGTCTTGATGTTATCCATCTTAATCTCTGGCACTTTAACTAAATAGTAAAGCAGAATAAACAACAACACAGTAATATATTTATTGGGGTTTGATCAAGCCCTTTTAGATGCATACTTTGCACACATCTATAAAGAAGATACGGTAGATAAGTGTAAGACGAGGAACAAAACTGGCCATAAAGAAAAAAAGGAAAGAGGCATTCTGGGTAGTGTATAGTGATGCATGCATGTAAAATTGTAATGATGGCTTGAGAAGAAAATTTTAGTCCTCAGTGATATCTACTTAATAATTCACAATACGACAAATTCTTCTACCGGCAAGGACAAGGTGAGATGACACGGCAAGTCACCTACTAGCAACAAGAAGCTGCACGTCACAGGTGATGCTGCTCAAGACGTGAAAAGTTACGGATTTCGATTTGTGAAAAGAAAAGGCCAGGACTTAACTAACACTTCTCAAATCAAAACTAGTCATTGTGTTTTAGCAGAAACTCCCCTGGTGCCTGCCGTGGTTGGTGGGCTTCTTCTCGAGGGCCTCCAAACTATGTGCGTATTGAGCAGGACAGCTGTAGCACCCCCCCCACTCTCCTTCACAGCATTCATTCTATCACTCTATTCCTGCACCTCCTACCCTATTAATACCCTTCTGGTATCTGCCTCGGAATAGTCTGTCGTCCCAGGCATGTCACTCTGTGTGTATGAGAGCAGCAAGCTGCACCTACTGTAAATGTGTGTATTTAATGTATTAAAATCTCCCTTGCTTACATGTGTAACTTGTATAGAGGAAGATAACAAAGAATGAGATACACATTAAGAGGCAATTATTTTACAAATAGTTTGAGTATATTTTCTGGGTGTCTCAACTTTTCTTTCTATTGGGTCCAAACTTGCACTCCATCCTTTCTGCCTCTTTCCACGACTGACCTGTTGCTGCTGGAAGGACTTGAGTCTCTTTTTGAAGCGTGAGGGGAGGACAAAGTCACACCCCCTGGCCAGAAAGGCCAGCTCTCCCCTCAGGTCAGGGTCCCGGCGTAACGACGTCTCCTTGATCATCATAGTGGGGGCCGAGACTCGCAACCCACCACCAGACACAGCCACCGGTACGGCTGTTGAAATCGCGGTTTGCAGATGGACCAGCTAGTCCGGCAACCAAACAACTAGTGAAAGGAAACTGAGCGGGCTGAAATAAAACAGTCCAACTAACAGCTCAGATATCCAGTAAGCAAAAAAAAAAAAAAAAAAAGCCAAACACCTTCAGGAAAGTAAAGGAATATCCAGCATGTGAGTTACTTCACACAAAACCTCCTGCAGCAATCATACACTCAGAAAATCTTTTTCTTCCAGATTCCACTTGAATGCACAGGCTCCTGAAGCGGTGTCCTGTGCAACAGTAATCCAGCAGAGTATCTGTGTAAAGAGATGTTCCTTAAGACCCTCGTGTTGCTCTGAAGGCCGAAAGGCAGAACCATGGTACCGGGCTGTTCTATGGCAAACCGCAGCCCCAAACGGTGGCTTCTATCTGATGTAGAAACCCCTCTGGTGTTTCCCTGTCAGCGCTGGATGTATGTATTTGGTGCAGTCTCACTTGCGCCTGCTGCTCCAAGCTGTGCTCTGACAAACTGCACAGGGAAACATGAGCCATGCCAGGGTCTGGCAACATACACGCAGCGGACCGGCTATCCTGAGCATCGGGGTTGGGGGTGCGCGCGCCGGGGGGCTTTGGGGGGGGGGGGGGGGGGGCCATGTCGCATATCTGTGTGTAGTGTTTTGCGGGACCTGAGCCTTCATCAGTCCCTGCCTTTGATGAAAGGTAGCCAGTGAGGAAGTTACAACTCAGAGTGACTCCAATTGAAATAATTCTACAGCAGACTGGAAGCTTGGGTCGGTGCTTCAGCGCGACAAGTAAGCCGAAATGCCATCATTGAAGTAATTTGGGATGGAGTGATAAATCAACGAGCAAAGCACCTGTTGTTATATCTGTTGACATACAGTAATTCCCCTGGACTAGCTCACTGACTGAAAGTAGCATTCCCTGTTGGTTTTTTTTTTTTAAATGCACAAGTGTATGTAAAGTAGCTCTGGATTAAGGCTGCAAATGATAATTATCGTTATTTATATATTTTTGAATGATCAATTAAGCCACTAGTGTATAAAATGTCAGGAAATTAATTAAAAAAAATGCTTATGACAAACATCAAATGGGGCTGCAACAATTATTTTCAATACTGAGTAACCTGCCAGTATCAAAATGTCCAAAAAAAAAAAAGAAAGAAAAATTCCCATCACAATGTCTCGTAGCCAGAGGTGATGTCTTCACTTGCTTGTATTATTCCTCTAACAGTCCAAAGGCCCAAGACTGCCAATTTACTATTAAATATGAGGAAGAAAACTAGTAAATCCTGACATTTGAGATGATTAAATTATGGCCAGCAGACTGGGATTAAATGATTTTCAAAGTATTTATTTTTTATCATTTTAATGGTCATTGTCTAGTTGAGTAATTTCAGCAATGCGGACCAAAACCCAGAGGTATTAAGTTCACAATGATATAAACAACGAAAAGCAGAAAGTCCTCCCTATTTGAGAAGTCGGAAACCGGGGACCACAAATTTAATTATCAAGAATCTCCCAATCATTTTAGCCCCTGTAAAACCATTACTGAAATTTAGGTTTAGTTCTGGACAAAAAAATATTAATGTAGTTGTTGTGGCTGAATTGTTATAAATATAAAACAATCTCAGAGGAGGAAAAATGTCAACAAATTTATACCCTGACAAGTTAGCACATATGGTGACAGCTAATTGATAGTCAGTATAAATATCTTAGAGTATGAATTGCCAGTACAACATCCCCCATATGCCAGGAAGCCCGGAGTCTGCCCTTTCTCTCAGCTATGCCAATTCAGGCCAGTACCCCTTCAGTGCCAAGCAACACCTATCCGAAGCCTGTCAGTGCCCTGAGAGAGGGGATCCCTCAAGCCGGACAGGACAGACCTATTTTAAACCTGTCCAGCTAAAATCCCTCCAACACCAAGGCACAACACCTGATGTCGGCCGTATAACCGTTTACAAACCCTCATATCAAAGTTTGCCGCCGACCGTGAAAGAAAAAGGAAACCGTAAGTTTGGCGTGTTAAACACAGATTCCACCGTGGTTGTGTCAGAGCAGCACAGACAGAGGGTCTAGTGCCATCTAGTGCTACACCGGGCTGCACTGGGTAGGTGACCCATGGAACAGAGGGATATATTTAAGCAGAAATACATGAGCGCTCTTGGATGAAAACTTTTCAGGAACTAAGGAAATGATTTTCCAGTTCATGTGGTCATGAAGTCATCTACTAACTTAAGGGACCATTAAAAGTGTAATTATGAGCTTTTCAACACAACATGCTACTTTCATGCTTGTGCTTTGTTTTTGTTTTTTTTCTCTACATCTTAATTATTTTCTTGTTATTTACTATAACTCTTTAATACCTCTGCTTCTCGGTCCATTGAAGACCTTGTTCCTGCTGCCCACATGACCCATGTTTTTTTGTGAGTACTTCATCACTTCGCTCACATTGATGTCAACACGGCGTGTGAGAGATGAATAACAGACTTCTCACGATGTACGTGTAGAAAAGTCTAGGGATGTGTGTGCATGTGTGAGTGACTTTCCAGAGAAACAAGTGAGTCACCTTGGGTTTTTAGGGCAAATCCTCTATGCTCCCTGTGCACCCTACGGAATTCTTTGGAACAACTGGACTCTGTACCGAAGCCAAGGTCACATACCGAACACCCCCTCCCACACACACACACACACACACAAACACACTCTCATGCACACATTGTCTGCACTCTGGCCACTTCTTACCTCCATGTGGCAGAGGAGAACATTATACAATCAGGATCTCGTGTCTATCAACAAATGAGCACAATCTGGGGAGTGCACAGCTGCTTTCTCACCAGCCTCTCATGTCATGTTGATTCTCCCCCGCCCCTCCCTCTCTCTCTCTCTCGCTCTCTCTCTCTCTCTCTCTCTCTCTCTCTCTCTCCCCCCTTCATCTCTGCTGCTCTCAGTTTGATCACTTAATGTTAGTTCCCACCATCTCCTCTGCACTACCTCATCAACTGGACCGATGCACTTGTGATATCATAAATCTCTGTATAAAGAGATACGTGTGTGTGTGCATGCTTGTGTGTGTGTGTGTGTGTGTGTGTGTGTGTAAAGGGAGCCCAAACAGATGCCACTGGGCAGCTGTGTGCTCTTTTCCTGTCTGACTGACAGTCGGTGTAACCCTGCCCTCTTACCAAGTCTCTGCTCGGTCCTAAAACCTGCCCCCTGCCCTGCTAAACCTTTTTCGTCATCTCAGACACTAAAACGTTATCTTGACCAGACACCTAAACGAAAAACAGTTAACTTATCAGGTTGTGAAACTGTCAGGGTGGTGATTTCTCAGAAACAAACAAACTCCTTTAAATATTCACAGATATTCCTCTATAATATGTGGGAAAGTAGCTGCAGTCTGCTCAGGTGACACGAAAACAACCCGTGGGACAGGCTGTTCCCGCTGGGGGACATACTTAAGGCAAACAGTGATAGGTTGGGGAGTTCTGAGGCCACCCGAATGAATAACAACCATTGTTTGTTTTGGCCAACAACTTAACTGTTGTGGTTCACCTGTAGCGCTCACTTAACACCTGTTTCCAGCAGAAGCGAGTGAAAAAGGCTGTGATGAGCTATGTCACCCTCCAACAACCACTGTCAGGCTAAGGAAGTGAGGCCTTTAGCAGCCATAAGCCAGATATGTTTCTTCCTTATCAAAAGAGGAGTAGGCATTGTACATTCATTCATTGGGTGGCCAGAGATAAATACTAATGTTGATCCGTATCTACTGGAGGTGTAAATAGGTATCTGTTTGCTAATGGGAACAATATGTAAATGCAGTGTTAAGAGCTTGTTCTGCCACTATCAGCTGGCATTATAATTAAAATGTTACAGTTTAAATGAAAATTAATGATAAAAAAAAACCCAATTAAAACCATAAAGAATCTTGACTTTTACTGATAAATGTAACATTACATCATTTCATAGCATTACAAACAAAGAAGTATTACATGGATTAAAACTGGATAAAACCTAAATATAAGTTAATATTAAAAAGTTTGTGTACTGTTATCTGATACTATCATACATTGAAAACAGTGCACTTATATCAGGCTTGTATTTTCAGTGATCAGTTGAATAACAAAAGTGCTCATTTTCATCAAAATTCTAACTACAATTATACCTGTAATTAATATGAATAAATATACTGAAAAATAATCAAACAATATGGCATTTGCTTGAACCTATGTGAACAACATCCTAATCTCCCCAAAATGTTCCTCTAAGTTGCTGGTTAACGCAGAGGAAAGACAGAAAGACAAGGTTATGGGAATTTGGTAGAGAGGGAGGAAGTGCTAATGGAAATTTTAAGGGGGGGGGCTGTGCAACAGGTGTGTGTATGTGTATGCTGAGTGTTATGTCTGCAAGTGCTCCCCTCCGCCCACTGCGCAGACCTAATCCAAGCCCGCCGCTACAGGAACAGGTGAGTCAGCAGCCTTCACGACACTGATCAAATAAATGCATGATGGGAAGACAGAGGAAGAGGGTCAGCTGTCCAACAACAGCTGCCGCCTTCATTGAACTGTTAAATACATGTACACATGCCCTCTGAAGGGTTTAATTAGCACATAAGCATTGATAAATGTGTCAAATTTGTTATGGCATATCTTTTGTGTGTGTGTGTGTGTGTGTGTTGGTGGGTGCATGTGTGCGTGTTTGCATATATGCCTCTGTGAATTCAGTTAACAAGAATGGCTTCTTCCAGTCTTTCAGAGAAGTTAAATAGTGTGAACATAACAGCTTCCTAAACAAACAAATGAACACACACACACACACACACACACACACACACACACACACACACACACACAGACACACACACCTGCTCTGTGAAATTGGCTGTCTGCCGTCTGTAAAATTATCCGTGTAAATATAGCCACCGATTTCATGTTTATTTCTGCTTCAGGCACCAGGCAGACTTCACACACATATGGATGCACATGTGACAACACACACATGCATGAGTTTGGGACAGATGCATGGAAAATGCAATTTAGTAGACTCCGGAGATAACTTAGTAGAGTCCCGATCAGGCATTGAAATGGACTCCTCAATTATATATCATTTCTTGTTTGATTTTCTGATTTACAAACTTTGTATGATGTAAAGTCACAGCTATATCTAAAATTGGAACGTGATTTCTGACTACACTGAAAAAATGCTTCGAAGATGTGCTTTCTTTGAACCTTTGCACAAATGTTAAAATTATTAAGTTACAGGTTTGCATAGCACTTTTTTCTTAAAATGTTTACTGTCGTCATTACTTCATTGGCAGGTGCACGTTGTTATGAATGTCAGCCTTATATTTTTATGCAATGTTATTTTTAATACTTGCAGTCAAGCCAAGTGCCCACTGGGACAAATAAAGTTTAAACTTAAACCTGATATTACATTTTAAAAAAAAGAAAGCTACGCCCCCCCCTTCCTCATCTTTCTGATTACACACACTCACTTTAGACCAGGCCTGCCAAATGCCATCACCATGGTGATAACCCTTTCCCTGGATTGAGCGGTGGGTGGAATGCTCCCAGGGTTACCGTGCCAACAGCAGGAAACATCGATGCTCTATTCTTTATTCCGAGTTTCACTTCCTCTCAAGAGGGATACACACCCACCCACACACCCACCCACACACACACACACACACGCGAACACAAACAGACGCACAAAGTTGCATTGGGAGCCGCCACTCCAAACTGGGGAAAATGAACCCGGTTCAAGTGCTGCTTCCGTGATAGATGAGGTGAATCCCAGCTAGCCATGGTCTGCCTCACGTCCGAATAAGAGGAGGACAACACGGGAACGGTTAAAAACACAGCTGCGGTAGCTGTCGCCTTGGAAGCAGAAGCGGTTCTGTAATAGAAATGTGACAGGCCCAAGAACCACAGCAGCCAACGCAGCCACTTTTTTTTTTTTTTCCAACAAGCCACTGAACCTCTAACGACTGACACTGGATTTCTGAGAAGTACAGAGCACAATGCAATGCAGATAATAATAAACAAAGATGTGTCCGAAATCACTGTTGCTACCTCATTCACTGCCCCCTATATAATGTCAGTAGTTCACTCAGTAATCAGCAGGGCATTGAAATGTTGGTCACCTACCAATCATCATCATTTTGCTGTATAGCTGACAGCTTAAAGATGCACATGGTACCTCTCATATCTATAAATGTTAGAAAAGAGCCATGTACATGCTGTGCACACTATGTTTTTCATTACACTGTGGAATTTTTGAGGGCATTACATAGTGGATAATTTTACACACTCTTACTTTGGACTGAAAATTGAGTGCACTATATTGTAAATGCAGTTATTTCGGACACAGCCTAAGAATCCACAGCCATGCTAGTGGCTCTTCGAGACTATACTTAGGCACTGCAGTGGATTCTGGTGACTGCTAATGTCAGAATGCTAATGTGCTCACGATGATAGTCAGTGAAGTTACGACTTGGCATAAGATGAAAAGACAGCCGCCCGTCTGATGTGCAGACATTATACTGCAAGCCAGGATCATAAAACCATTAACGTTCATTGTCTGGGAACCACAAATTTCTTTATCAAAATTTGTGCAAATCCATCTAATATATATTGAGATTAAAAGTCAGGGGATCACAAAAGTCATTAGGATTCATCCTATGAGCACCACGGATATCTGCGCCGAATCTCATGGCAGACCATCCAACAGATGTGGAGAAATTTCACTAAAAACCAAAAACGTCAGCCGCATGGTGGCATAAAAGGGAAATGTTGGGATCCCATTAGGATTCATCATCTGCAAACCAAGAATGTCTATAAAAACTTTTATGGCAATCCATCCAATAGATGTTGGGATATTCCTCACAGCTGGCCTGGCTCCGTACAATGAAAACAAACTCCACCTACAGGCACATTTAAATACAACTGATTAATATGTTATATCTTGTTCGTTAGAGTCATACAAATATCAATGTGTAAAAACGAGAGATTACCATCTTTCTGTAGTGATTAAATCATTCAGCACATGCTCCACCTTAAAAGGGCAATCTGTTGTTTTTACACATTGTTTGCACTGGTTAAACAAACGAGATATATTGTTTAATTTAGTGAACATTAGAGAGCTTTTCCTGCTGTCTTTAGTCTTTCTAGTGAGCTAACAGGCATATTTATTTTCTCATCTCGCCATCAAAAAGACAGAATGTAAGAGTATTTCCACAAATTTTGCACTTTTCCTTTGATAATGTTCTTTCGCTTGCAATACTTTCTTCCTTCTTGGCATGAGGGGAACTAATCTGACAGTTTTGTGAATCAGTTTTCCCGATACTTTACTATTTATTTTTCAAAACTTTGGTTTAACTCTTGTCTATGGTTTCTGTTTTTCTGATAATCACTACCATTGTTGTTTTTTATCCAACTGTGTTTTCACACTTTCCCAGTTGTTTCCAATAAAGACTTTGGAGACCAACTGCTGTCTTCAGTTTTTATTGGAAGACTCCTGTTTTAAATCATGTAGCCGCAATAATTTGTACTTTTTTTTATGGAATTTTTGCCCTTATTTGACAGTCAGCCGAATCCAACTCCGGCAAAGGGCCCGGGCTGGATTTGAACCCAGGCTGCTGTGGTAAGGACTTAGCCCTAATCATATGCTCCTATGCAAGCTAGTAGTATATCCTGCATTGTACCTTTTATTGTGGATCCATTCCTTTTCTTGTGGAGAGAGCTTATAGTGATGGCAGGAGACTACCCATGTAAGGATATTTTTACAGTTTAACACACTTAAAGTAACAGGAAATATAAGATAATAATACATTTTGAATAGTAAATATCATTGAATTTAATTTCTCAAAATAAATATATTCAAATAAGCCAACTGTTTTAAATCTCAACTGAAAAAATAACAAATGTACATGAAAATGCCTCAAATAAATGACTTTTGCTGCATTTTTACTGCTTTGGAATTATTTTCTGTCAACATACACATCAATACTGCTACATCTGTGAAGACATAATATTGGCTGATAATATAAACCTACTGGGCTCTTACCCCACATGCACTCTAACAGGATGTCATTCTCAATAACTGCATCATGTAAAAACATTGACCTGAAATTTTAAGGCCATAAGGACTAAACCACAGAAGGAGTGGCTTCCTGCTTGGAAAAGATTTATAGATTTATTTTTTTTTACTTGTCATATCATTTTACTACCTATTTCTGGGAGGGATGCCCAGCTAGATCATCAGAAAAAAAAGCCCAATGAATCATCTTTCTCAGTGGGAAAAGAAGCCTGTCAACAAGTAATGTTTAATAACAACAAACTCCAAGGTTTCCTTGGCCAGCCTCACTTTTTATATTTATACATATGACTATCAGGGTACGATTTGCATTACCTATTCATGGCTATTTTAGGATTTAGAGGAAGCGAGCTAATCGTACATCAGCAATAGTGATGGGCCTCAGCCTGAAGCTGTAGTGAGAGAGCTGTCACTGGAGTTGATGCCAATGCCAGAGCAAATCCGCTCATGTCTGTGCCCTTTTTTTTTTCCGACGGAGGGGTAAAGATAGACAGGAATGTTGGGAGGGGGAAATGTGTCAGCATTAATAAGTATCCACTGCACAATGAATTCCCATTTTGCTGCAGCCACATGATACTAATGGCAAATCTTTGGAGGAGTTGGTCAGGGAGCAGTGACGAATGATGCATAAAAAGGTGGAGATGCTAAGGGAAAAAAAACAAAAAGGTGCACCTATCGCGTAAGTAATAATCCTAACCTACAGGTCATTTTGAAGCATCATAGACATTACCTTAACATTCTTTCATCATGCATCTCAAGCAATATTCTCCCAGTAAACTATATTATTCCAACATAAGACAAGAGACTATAAGAACCAGCACAGTACTGTATCTTGCACAAACCTTTTCCTCCTAACAGTCTTTTCATTCTGTCAGAGTTTGAATACACATTGTTTTTATTCCTGTGCTCACCTAAAAGCAATAAAAGCAGCTTATGAAATGCAAGTGCTGAAAACCCGATGCACTGGTCTCAGTTCACCAAATATCCTGTAGATGGAGCTACGGATCCTCTTCGTATCAAACACCAGGGGTAAGCCCACACTTTACTCTATTATCCGATAGGGGCTGAGAGTCACTAGGGGGTAGCAGCTCTCTGCATATTACAGGGTCTGAATGGTCAAACGCTCTAGCATCATAGGTGAGTCTGGGTCTGACAGAGGCCGCTGGTTTCTGCTGCCTTTGATCCTGCGTGTCTCAGCTCCCTGAGCTCATCTCATTCAAGGGCAAAATTCCTGGAATCCCTTTGGAGATGTTTATTTAATGGGAAAAAAATATGCCTGTAGCCAAAGAGCGAGCTACAGCTTTACATATCAGTGTTATACCAACAATATCCAGCTTTTGCTACTAGTGATGCATTACACAGCAATGGATTTTTTTTAAAGTATAATAAATCAGTAATACTTTTCTATAAACATAAGAAAAGATAATCTTCTTAGGCCAACACTAGATGCATTGTGCAGCTTTCTTCTAATTCACACAGAATTATGTCTGCGCGTTAAAATTTAGGACACAGGCACATAATTAATTTCAGAGAGGAAATCTTGACACGCTGGCTGTTGAGAGCATCTTAGCAGCTGAGGCACTTTTCCGGAGAAAACCCCCGGTTCAATTTGGGTGGAGCTCGGTTAAGGGTGAGTGCAAATAGAGAGGGGAGGGGGAGGTTAGACGGGGAGACTGGAGGGAGATGGGTGGATGGGTGGGTTATGTGAGGTGGGGGTTGCGTGTGGGGGGTGACACCCAAGCCACTACTGAGTCATGATGTTCTGGAACATTGGCAAACTCTTCGACATGGAAACACACACATGCACAAACACAGACACGTACACACAGCCGACCACACCCACACCAACACTTTCAGGATTCGGAAATAACCCTAAAAAAAAAAACATCCAGTCTCCATTTGATCTCCCCTGGTGCCATAATTTTTCAAGGAAGACCCCAATGGCCAATTAGACTGCACAACTGATATTCTGGGGTAGGGGAGTCCCACCAAACATCTACTGCTTATAAACATATTGAGCTGGTTTCCATGGTGACGCAAAGGAAGGCCTAAAGAGTTACGCAGCAGTGACTCCCACTGAGTTAAAAACTTTTCAGATGAAAAAGTGACTCGTATTATAAAAAAAAAAAAAAAAAAAAAAAGTCAGGCTTGCATATGTGTGTGTGTGTGTGTGTGTGTGTGTGTGTGTGTGTGTGTTTGTGTGTGTGTGTGACTGTGTGTGTTCATACAAGCATCTGTGCAAGTGTACACACACAGTCCATCAAAGCACACTGCATTGGGAACAGCAGTTGGATGATATCCCAGCCTGCATTGGGAGTGGTGAATTATGATGTCAATTGCATAAAAGTGCTGTGTGTGTGTGTGTGTGTGTGTGTGTGTGTGTGTGTGTGTGTGTGTGTGTGTGTGTGTGTGTGTGTGTGTGTGTGTGTACATATGTGTTCAAATGTGTCCCAGCCAAATGTGTGAAGTTAATGAACTCCACCATTTCTGCGTCTGTGCGTGTATGCATATAGGTGTTTGTGTGTATAAAGGGCTGGGTGGTGAATAATCCATTGTCCAGGCTAACCTTGCATGGTATGAACTGGGGAAACTTGGAAAACTCCTGTAAAACACAGCACCGCCAGCCCCAGTCCGGGAGTGCATTGTGTGTATGTGCACGTACAAAAGAATACATTCATCCGTGTGCTTGTGCACCTAGGTTGAAAACGGGCGTCTTTCCGCGCTTGGCCGAGGTCCCTGCTGTGACCTTATTTCCTGTGGAAGCAGCAGAGGAATGATGTCATCCTCGCTCAATCCAGAGTCAACAACTGTACGCTGCAGGACCCCCCCCACATCCCATCCCACCCCACCCCCACATACACTGCCCCCAGCACCATGAGTCTCTTTCTTATCTCTGTTCTTTTTTGTTTGCCTGCTCCTCTTCTTCTCTTACTCCCAATGAATTCCTCTTTCTCTAAGACAACTTCTCAGATAACAACAACAAATACTTCTCTCTCCTGCTGTCTCGCGGAGCCATTCATTCATCTGGCTCTGCTGTCTTCCTTCTATTTCCCTATATCTCCACACGGTTCTTTATCACTCCTTCTTATCCTGTTTCAAGGCTTTCGTGTCAAAAAGGTCAGGGGTTCACCTCTCTCTCAGCTGCCTAAAAAAATGAGGTCAGCAACTGTCAGGAAGAGGAACACTCATTCCTCGCTCTCTGCTGAGATATGTTGTATTGCCCGAGCGGCACATACGTTTCTCCTGAAGACTTTAATGAAAGCTGTGACTAAGAGAAGACTGCGATTACACTATTTTCAGATGTGGATATGTTGAGCTTTGTTACTATGAAACGGTTGCATATCCACAAACTCATTCCACTTTTATTACCTGTGCTTTCTGGAAATGATCGGGTTTGTAAAACTTTTCCACATAGCCAGATTTACTGTCTGTTGTGTAGTACACTCAGGTGCAGACTTTTTATTTTACTTAAATAGGCTCAACAGCACCTGAGAAAAGTCCATTTATAGTGCCTGTTATTTTATGTGCTGTCTTCTTGTGAGTATGGCATGTTGGCTAGTTAATTTGCCTGACAGAAAAACGGAGTCGGCAGATGTGTTACCAGTTACAGCCGACATGGATCTTATTTTTCGGCAGTGATGTTCCAGTTAGTGTCGGTAAAGAGTGAAGCTTTACCACCTCCTCACCAAGTTCCAGGGGTTAGCCCCGCACCAACCTAACTGACCAGTGCCATTCTAGCCCAGCAACTCGTCCACACTAGTTAACAAAAGCTCTCAAATCAGCACCGGGTTAATTAAGCCTTCAGTATGGCAGCTCTGGATGCAGCCGGGAGTGGATGTGTGTCTGTAAATCATGTCACCATTGGCCGTACCGAAGCAGCTGCTCCGAAAAAAAAACATTCAGGTCAAATTTAGGTAGAGGGAAACATGCTCTTGAATTTCTTGTCTCATATTTCCCAAAAAGACTCGAGACAGGGGAGGAAGAGGAGAGACCGACTGTCGACGGAGGGCCGTTGACCTGAGGTGCCACAACCAGATTTAGGCAACTCCATTCCCAGCATCATGACTGCGTTGGTCGCCCGCTCTGAGTTTAACTGTTGTGGCCTCTCCTCTGATTTATATCAGCTGGCTTCCCTTGTCTCCATGGAGATTAATGGGTCTGCTTTGACAGGTGCAGAAAGCTCTGTATTAGTCTGTCAGCAGCAGAATCAACAATAAACACGTGTGCAAACGAGCACGCATGCATGCACACGCATTCGCAAATATGGATGCGACCGCCTGAGGCGGTGACATCCCAGAGGGCTTAACAGAACTTCCCATCAAAGCCGCGGCAGTGCCAAACGAAACACGGTGACAAATCTCCAAGGTGGAGTGTTTAAGTAGTTGTGTGTGAGTGCAAGGGCATTTTCTCACTTGTGCATGAGGGGGCTTGCCTTGTTTACAGTTTGATTGGCAGTTTAATGTGAAACTGAGGCAGGGGGCGGAGTTGGCGCTGAGGAATATTAGCATAATTCCCAGAGTGCCAGAGTTGGTATTAGGTGTCAGAGAGCTATTCCCAAACTCAGCTGTGACCCACAGTAGCACTGGGTCAACTTACCCCCCAGCCAACAAGCAGTGGTTGGTCAAGCACACGCATTCGACGACCGGGATTCATATAAATACGCCTATATTCATATAAGCGTGCATGAACACATATGTAGATGCACACATATGCCCGAACAGCCCAACATGTAAGAAAGCCTGGGTGCACACGCAACATGCAAACAAACATGCAGATCCTCACACACTCGCACATACACATGTAGGTCCATTTACACTGTGGCGACAGTGTGTCTGTTAGCAGGATGCCATAGTACAGAGGGGTGGACAGATTTAGGTCTCCCTCACACCTAACAATGCCAGAGGTGAAGGGGGTGGAGGGTAATGATACCATTAACACTCAGTGTGCCAACAGATGACCCCCCCCCAAACCCCAACTCCGCCTCGCCTCGCCCTTCAACTACCCTGCTTCTATACTCCAATCAGCACCTCTCATTTTGTTGCTCTGCACTCCACACAGCAACAACTATTATTCCTCGGTCCCAAAATAACACAGCAGCCAATCACAGGACAGGAGGAGAAGTGGCGGTCAACACAGTCCGCCTCCTTGACTGCAGGTGAAAGATGGACACAAAGAAGAAAAACAAAAATGACCCAGATGCATGAAAGAAAAAAAAATACTGTGGAAAAAGAATAAAAGCTGCAAGGTTGGCTTGAGATTACAAGAGATGTGGAAGCAGAGGAGCAGAAAAACAAAAAAACAAAAGAGGAAGGAGGGATGGATAGGCAGTCTGAGGATGGAGGAGGAATGAGATCACGTAATGATGTGTTCGGGTGCTGGCTGTTCTGTTCTGACTATGGCAGCTACCATGGTAACCTCATAAATAGGTGCCCTACATATCAGCAGGGCATAAGGTTACACAGCTCAGTAAATAAACACACACACACACACACACACACACACACACACACACACACACAGAAACAGCAGCAGGAGAGTGGTGAGTTGTGTGGAGAAGGAGGGATGAAGAGGGAGAACAGAAAAATAAGCTAATTAGGAAGAGAAAAAAAATCAAAGGGAGTGAGGCAGAGAGGGGAAAAACTGACAAGAGTAACGATTTGATACCCGGTGTTGGTGTTAATGCGTGTTTGTCTGTCATAATTACCTAAATGCACAAGGTGCTGTTGAACTCCCAGATCAGAGAGTGGTTGTGGTAACCCCCCCTTTTTGAGTTTATTAGCAGGAGTGTCATTACCTTTTGCACACAGACACACACACTCACACAGTCTGCAAACACACGCTCCAATTCCCTTACCCTCTAATTCCCTATGTGACACAACCCTAAATTACCTTTAAATATTCCACAGGGAGGAAAGGAGAGCCAACACACACAACATGCACACGCACACACACACACACACACACACACACACACACACACACACACACACACACACACACACACACACACACACACACACACACACACACAAATTCAAAGTACAAAACACAAGTTAGAAACAAGGAAAAGTCAACAGAGAGCCACTCCTAACACAATTATCTGTTCTGTTCCATGATTCAGAGCTCCAGCCTTTTGATTCTAGCACAGATAGGGAAAACGTATCAGCGTGTTCATCGTAGTTCATGAATACTACTCATCACGGCCAATCAGTTACAGCAGCATCACCCGTGTTGTGTCACAGCAATAAAATCCTCAACTGGCCGTTTTATATGACACCCAAAGCAGTAGAGGAAGTCTTTCAAGTAGTCTGTAGTCAGTCTAATGCTATTAGTCAGTCTGTTTCACTGTCATTTAATCAGTCTCTCTCAGACTTCCTATTTGCTTTTTACAGCATGAATGAATCTAAATGTTATGATTATGTCAAAAGAAGCATTTGATTAATATTACTAGCAAACCAACTTTCAACCTAATATAAAACGTCTGCACCATGTGTAACTGCAGTGAATGAGAAATAAATCAAAGCCGCACAGCATGCAGATATGCTTCAAAAATCACAAAAGGGACTAAAGAAATGTGTCCCATCTCCAGTGATATCTACTCTAACTTTAAGACACTGATTTGCAGTCTCTTTGTATGGTATAATACTCCTCATAGCCGAAGTGACATTGTCTTTTACAAAGCAGCAAGCTAGTGTTAAGTCAGACTCAACAGGCAGAGAGAATAATATTTCACTACCAACTGATAACCGTTTTCTTACAGGAGCTTTTCTAAACGATAACTGGTTGTGCAAAATAAAATCACATGGTGTGAAGCTGTAATACTGTGAAACTAATGTTCAGTAAATGTCTTGGTTGTCGCTCTGACTGTCCATTATCTTGTGCATTTGCCAGTAGTTTTGATTTCAAAGTCTGTGTGCCACTTACTCGGATGACCTCTGGAGTCTGCTGGATGAGCAGGGTTGAACCAGTGTCTCTAACGCCAGCGGCAGGGGCACCAACAGCAAAGGCAGACTCTCTCATGTCCTCTGTGGCTTGGATGGCGACAGGGGCTGGAGCTTCAGGTGCAGCCACAGGTGTAATTTCAACTGAATGCGTGGTGGACTGTGAGCTCGCAGGCGCTGGTGTTACAGGAGCAGTGATGTCACCTGGAGATGCTTCTGTAGGTTTATCTGTAGCTTCGGTTGTAGGCTCAGCTATGGATGTAGGCACAGGTTTAGGGGCAACATCAGGTGTAAGTTTAGGTGTAGCTTCGGATTTGGCATTGCACGCAGCTTCAAATGTTGTAGGTGAAACTGCAAGTGTATTTGCCATGGAGTGCTTTGGCGGTATAGCCGGGACTGCATTAATGTGCACGGATGTAGCGGTGGGAGCATCAGCTGGTGGGCTTGTGCTCTCCAGAGGGGTATCAGCCCTGCCAGTTGTGGCCAGAGTATCCTGTAGGAGCCTCATCACCTCTCGCTCCTTCCCGCATTTCCTCTCGGCACTCCCTGTGCTTCCCGCCCCAGAATCCACCAGCTCCTGGGCAAAACTCTCAATGCTCTCCAGGATCCTCAGCAGAAGGGCCCCGTCCTCCTCCTCTCCTACCGAGGCTTCGCTGTGCTCTCCCTGGGGAGGGCTGGGGCTTGGGGGAGTCCTGGAGCTAGGGCCGTTCATGGCTAAGTGGCTAGCTGGCTGCTGGACTTGGAACTGGGCTATTTTGGGCTGAGTGAGGGCCTCACTGGAGATGATCCCCTGGCCCCCCTCTCTCTTCCTTGTCTTGGCTGGAAGCGGAGGCTCAGTGTTTCTGGGGTGGCTCATACTCTGAGACAGATTCTCCAAGTCCATCAGCAGCTTGTCGATGTCATCATTCCTGTGTAAGACAGCTTTGGGTGCTGGGACTGTTAGTGAGGCAGGGGAAGGCCAAGTGGGGCTGTGGCCAGTGCTGGCTGGCAAAGTATTTGAAGAGTTATGGAGTGTGTGCATGTGCTGACTTAACACAGTCCCATTTTTGTTCTGGAGAGTGTTTACCCCTCTGGTTGGGGTGAGTGTTTGTTGTGTGATCTGTTCTAGTGTCTTGCCCACATCTGCTTCCTCCTCCTCAATATAAAGAGCCTCCATGGGGGACGCCGGAGGAGTGTGTGTGTATGGTGGAGTTGGGGAAGTGTGGAGGGGCGAGGGAGACTGTGTTGGAGAGCAACTTGATGCAGAGCAGGTGACAGATTGGGGAGAGAGTAGGTGTTGTGCAAGAGAAGAAGGATGCGGATGCTGTAGTCCATTAGTAAGGGGACCAGCTCTGGCTGGGGAGCTTTGGACTGGTTTGGTATGGATGGAGTCTGATTTCAAAGACGGTGAGGAGGGAGGTGAAACAGATGAGCGAGCAGAAGATGCGGAATGAGAAACAGTCTTTGGGATAGGAGATGACTGCACAACATCCTCGTAGCGAGGGGGTTGCTCATTGCCAAATATTGGAGAGTAAGGTCCTTGTTGGATGGAGTGAAGAGTGTTGACCAGTTCAGCCAAATCACTGTGCCCACTTCCAGGTGCACCTTGACCCCCCTGCCCACTGCCTCCCAAAACTCCAATTCCTTCGAGATCCAGAGGCAGTCTTTTCAGATAGGAGCTGAGTCGGGACATCACGGCCCGATACACACTGTCGGGACTGGCTCCTCCGTCCTCTGGCCCTCCGCCAGCTTTGCGTCTGATGCACTGCTTGATGATGTCGGTGCATTTCTTTAGGTCTTCGGAACATTTGAGCAGGATGTCGAGGCAGGCACGGATGTCCTCCCCGCCCGCTCCCCCAGTGCCCGCCTCTGCCCGCGTCTTCTCCAGCAGACGGGCGATCAGGTTCTCCTCACCGAGGGTGTTGCGGTACAGGGTGGCCACTGTGTTCAGACTTTGGTCTAATGACCCGATACTTGTTAGGCTGCTTGTTGAGCCGCCGCCTGCTTTGGTGATGGCCGACAATGTGCCCGAGTTACCCTTTAGGTTCGCCTCCTCCTGCCCCGCCCCTTTCCCCAGCACAAATGGTGGAATGTTCTCATCGTTAGGAGTAGCCGTGCCGTTCGTCATGCCATTAGCTGCTCCGTTAGTTGAGATGTTAGAGCTGAAGTGGCCGTAGATGATCTCCAGGTCAGTGGAGCGTCGGCTGAAAGAGTCAGGACGGACTTTACGACCCTTCCGGAAGGTGACGTGGCTCGAGGAGGAGAGGCGGAGCTTGTCAAAAGAAAACTCTTTGAGCTTACCACTGGCTAGGTTGATGGCCTCTTCGGTTATGTCTTTTAGACTTCCAGAGGCGCTGAGGTTCCCTGTCGATCCTGCGCAACTTGGGGTCTTTTTACCTCTCCACGTGGGGCTGTCTTCCCCAAAAGACAGATTGCCACTGCTGCCTGCCCTCTCTAGACCACCATTATAACTAGTATCCATAGTAACACTAATTTTACCATGGTTAGGAATTTGCTGAGTGATCATGCTACGGGAGTGTATGGGTGAGCTGTTCGTGTCAGTGTATACAGGGTCGGGTGCAACGAGCAGCTCGGAGCAGGTGCCCCGGTGGGCGACGGTACAGTCTAGACCCTGGGACAGTGCCCCACACGGCCCTGAGCAGTAGTGCACAGCATGGGAGTGAGTGCGACGGTCCACCACCACACTGTTGTAGCAGCTCACACTGCTCACCACAACGCGATAGGCTGCTGCCATGGTGACCGATGTGCTTCAGAGCATAGAAAGGTCAAAATAACAGTGTAAAAAGTGTAAAAACAAAAGTAATATAACTTTACGAAAAAAAATTCAAATGGGTCGTAGTGTTCCGTTGAAACAGTTTATGCCGAAATACCGAAACATTTTCCTAAAAAATGAAAAAAAGATGTTTTTCAACTCCTCGGTGACAATTTTCAAAGAAAAAAAAAAGCACCTGAAAAGAATTGTCTGTAACTATGACTTCCAAAGTCAATATTCTTTCATGCTTGTAACTGAAAAAGCTTTACACAGTTCCAATCTGTTGCAAAGACAAATAAATCCTTGTAGAAGATCTCTGGGCCTCTTAATAACAGCTGTAGGGTTCCTCCTCTCTCCACAGGCACCTTCTCCGTTTCCTCTCTAGCAGCAGCTCATTAGCCACTAATGATAGTTGTGGAGGATGGCGACAGCGGAAGATCCAGCTGGGTTATCACCCATCCCTCCACAGACGCAGCCCCAGGGGCTTAATCCAAAGCCAGCGAGGCCTTCACATTGCACCAGCCTGGGCTCATCCTCTGGGCACCAAGACGTAGGAATAACTCCCTTTATCTCCCCTTTAACTCTGTGGGGTTTTTTTTTTTCTCCCCCAAAGGAGCTGAGAGCCGTTAGCTGACTCCAACACAGCTGCAGAATAGCAGGAGTCCAGCCACAGATGGCCGCCTGCCTCCCTCTCCCTGTGAGTGTTTGTCTGGATCTCCGTCACTCCCGTGCTCTCTCTCGCCTGTTCCGTCTTCCACTGTTGGCCATGTGTCAGAGGGAGAGCGTGTTTCTGACAGGAGGGCACCACCTGCGAGTCAGAAAAAGGAGGGAGGGCGGAGAGAGGGTGAGAACGAAGGAAAGGGAAGACAGAGGAAGAGAAAGTAAATCATTATGAAAGTTGAAAGAAAGTGGATACTTGTGAAGGTGAGTGCATGCGTGTATATAAATACGGAGTTGTGTGTGTGCAAGCGACCTCCAGCTATCGTCCAGATCACAGTAGGGGCTTTATGCTTTTTATTATAAAAAATAATAAAAATAAAACTACCCTGCAAAACTGCACTCAGCTTCCATCCTCATCAACCTCAAAATTACAGACACATATTCAGATAAAATGGAGGGTAAGAAGGGAGACATTAAAGTGTGGACGGTTAAACAGGCTGAGCAGATAAAAAAAATAATAAGACCCGACTGCCTCTTTCATCACAGATCTACAAAGAGTTTTCTCTCTAACCCTGCTGAGAAATCACAACTCAGTAAAGGAGAGGCAGGTGTGGTGGAAAGAGAAAACACCTGTCGCTTTCACGTTTCCATTCCCGTGTTTGTAGCCCGAGCTCCAACGCGAATCCTACGTGTCTGTAAAGTTCCTAAAGATGCGATTTTCTGTACAGTAGTGTTTGATTTTATTCTCTCTCCACTTACAGTGCTTCAAAGGAAACAAAAAGACTGAAACGGACAAACACACAAAGAGTAAAAGACAGACCCACACTGCCAAAACGACAAAAGTTGTCAATTAGAAGTCACAGTGTGACCTAAAGGACATACATGCAGTAAATGTGTTGCCAACAAGGACAGCTGTTGGAAACACTGTACAGTGTGTAACAAAGAGCTCCCTTGAACTATATTATATGCCAGATTATAACAAATGGTCCTCACAGGGCTGGAAATAAATGGCTTTGGGTCCTACGGATTCATTTGAAAGTTACATGTTTACGACTGAAAGCTAACGGACAGTGGCGCATGTTTAAGAACTGAAGAACTTCAAGTAAAACTTGATCATTAACTTTCAAACTTTTTTCAAAAAAATTTTAAAAAAAAAAAAAAAAAAAAAAAGTAACCTGCAGGTAAATTTGAACTGCTTAAGAGTTCATGTTGAAGATGCATTCCTGTGCAGCAAAATAGGTGAGGCAATATGTAAATACCAGTAACATGCCACATACCAGGAGCTAACAGAGCCTGACAAGAGGTAAACAGTAAACCTGCAAGCAAGACTGATTGGTAAAATTATTCAAAAGCTATGTAAGAGTGAAAAGAATTCAACATGTGAGTTTGTTTCTTTACTTTTTGCATATCTCTTTGCTTTCTCTTTTTTTTCCTGTCATTCTCTATATCTCTGTCCCCGTCTATCAATTAGTTTTAGATTCCTTTGTGTTAGTCACCGATTTATTTTTCTTTGTGTCCTTCTCCCTTTCCCTCCATCTTCACATGAACAACGTATTCCTCTGAGCCGTGCCCTCCTACACATGCATGCCCATTGATACTGAATATACATACATATACTGTACACTAACTGTAATACTGTTGTGAGACAGCACCGCTACAGCCACAACCACACACTATCACTCCATCTAACCTCAAGCCTAGTCCTAAATATTTGAACATACTGCATATCCCCAGAAATAAAAACGTAAGACTTCATTTACTGTGCAAATTTGGATCTACAAAGAATTTAAAAAGAAAAAAAGTACTAATCTGAGTCAAGGTCTTATACTCAAATAATCGATTTTAATAAATTTCCATGTTTTTTAAAGCATCAATGAAAACCCTGCCAGCGCTCAAGCTGAAAAGTTTATATAAGTTCAGGACTGCCTACCTGTGGGATGCAGGATTTTCAGAATAACCACGGGAAGAAAGAACAACATAGAGAGGTTATTACAACGTAGACTAAGAGTGCAGACATATGATCTACAGAGGGTTCTCAGGGGAATTATGGAGCCGGAGTTTCCTACTTAAAAGTGTGAAAAAGAGCAACTGGGCAGAGGGGGAGGAATGATTGGTGGGTTTGTTGGTGGGGGGTGAGGGGGTGTGGGGGTGTGCGGGGGGGGGGGGGGGGGGTTGGTCGGGGATTTGTGGCACCTGGAAAAACAACTATTAAGACTTTGTATGGAAATAACAGGCGGTCACCTCACTTCTGTCTCGCTTTCGCTCTCCTTTCTCTCCACACACACACACACACACACACACACACACACACACACACGCACACACACACACACACACACACACACACACGCACACGCACACACACACACACAACAGCTGGATGCTGCTGAATCAGTCTCTTGAGCAGGAAATTACACTTCCTGGCAAGCTGCACTTGAAATCTCGACAGTTAGAAATAGACTACTATAGGATGGCAATCACACATACGCACACATGCACACAAGCACGTCCACTCACATTTCTTTCTCCTTTGCTGCAACACACACTTAATATCTGTGTATTTATCTCAGTAAATGATAGCTTCCCAAAGTGATACTGAGCATGTAAACAAACTCCACTGGTGTTTATAACATTGAACAACCTCTACACACACACACACGCACATGCATTCACCCATCCATGGGTGCCTGCACATGCCTCACTAGCATGCAATATGGTAAGATATGATTCCCTAATGAGCACGCACGCACGCATGCACACACGCATGCACACACACACATTCTGTGGCGTGTTTTCAAGCTTTGTCCTAATTTCGTGGCAGCTAAGTTATGCTTTTTTTTTTTCTTTGGACATATTTTATGGGCGAGTTAGCAGAGAATGCGTGGAGGTATCAGCTTTCAGTTTAACATCAACACGCCAAAGCTTAAAGCCAACATCTGGAATGTGTCTGGAGATGAAAAATGTAGGTTTATTTTTAAGGTTGCTTAGATGTTTGGAGAAAAGAAAAAGTACAGGTAAGCCTGTACTGTCGTCATACTTTTCATCATACTGAAACTTACCTTTGGCCATGTATAAAGTGAAGGTTACCTCTTAGCTTTTTGTGGGATTTTAACAAAAGGTAGCATATTGCAAATCGCAGTGGAATTCTTATCTCTACCCTTTCTCCTTTGCCTCCTTTATTTCTTATTTCTTTTCAGAGGCGTTATTGCTCTCTCTGTGCTCTGAAATTAAAGGCCGAACAAGAAGAGAGAAGTGGAGGTAGATTGGTTGATTGTGTTTCTTGAGTTTCTTTGTAAGAGGAAATGAGGTTAGTTAGTTCTCTTCTCTTTTTCCCCTCTAACCTTCCCATCCTTTCAATCTCTCTTTTTTCTCTTTGCCTCTCCCTCCCTTGTTTTTTGCCCAGTCTAAAAAAAAAAAAAAGTCTTTTCTTCATACTGACCTTCACCAGGAAGCACTAAATCACCAGAGGCCACCTCTGTCACAACCTCCAATCCTGCAACCAAATGTATTTTATGTGCACGTGCGTGTGTGTGTGTGTGTGTGTGTGTGTGTGCGTGTGTGTGTGTTTTGGTGTATGGGCATCAGCAAATGTACACAGAAAAAGCTTATGTACATAGTGCAGCTTTGTCCATACTAATACATGCATGTTGTTTTGCTCTGTGTGTGTGTTTGTGTTCGTGTGTGTGTGTGTGTGTGTGGGCGTGCGTGCGTGCGCATCATTGGGTACACACAGGGGGGGGGGGGGGGGGGGGGTGGGGGAAGAGTGAAGAAGAAGAAGACCACCCCCCAACCCCCCCCCCCCCCCCAGGAGAGAGACGTCTGGCCCTGGCCCCCCCAACTGTACACACACACACACACAGACACACACAGGAACGCACACAGACACACACCCAGCTTGATGCACAACTTTAGTGTTTCTACTGAGATCACACAGCAAGAATAGAGAGCTCTGCTATGCCATACACATACTAAGCAGAGCCAAGAGAGAGACTAGCGACTTTGTGGGTACTGACATCTGCACTACAATAAGGGACAACAATAACTACAAAAGAGAGATTACTGGGCTTTATATAACATTACTCTCTTGTGAGAGAAAAAAACAACAACTAAGAAACACAAGCACTCAGTCACAAGTGAAATTCACATAAAAGCATGCAAACCAAAACACACGGACCACGGTCTGATGGAAAATAAAAATGCATGAAATTGCAGGTATCATCAACAAATGCATAAAAACATTTCATCAGTGGTTTAAATTGCCAGGTTTAAATTTTCTTTCTTCTGTTCTTTATACATCTCATCCTCTCACTTTTTCCTTTTCTGATCTTTACAAATGTCCAACGAACCAACCGCAGCTCTGACCCACTTCTCTGCTTCTTTCTGTAATCCTCACATGAATTATTTACTCTGACTTCTAAGTGCCTGTCTGAACGCACACATAAACACACGTACACAAACTACACACTGACACTCTCTTGAAAAATAGAGTCAGATTTATTATGTAGCAGAGTTTGTTCATCAGCTGGGCATCAATCAACTGTCTTGCTGGCAGACACACAGAGGGGCAGACAGACAGATAGACAGATACTCTGGCAGACAGCTCTGTCCTCGTCAAGCCTGGGACACACTTCAATTATCATCATTTTTTGTGTCAGCAGCAGCTGCAGAGAATGTCGGGCTGAGAAATAAGGGAGAAAGATGGCCTTGCTGGCAACCAGCCTGTGCAAAACAGGAAGAAGAGAAACAATTGTCTGAACTTGAAATTAGCATTAAACTAGGCAAACGACTTCCACATGACTCAAGGTTTAAATCCTACAAACGCAACCTCTCCGTCTTTTATCTTCTCTCTCAATCTCGACTTTCTGTGGTCTAATAAAGCAAAAAATACTTTAAAGTACACACACACACACACACACACACACACACACACACACACACACATATATAAAACACAGAGGTTTCTGTTGACGGCACCAGATGCACAAGACTATTAGTCTATCTTGAGGAGGACGGCTGGACATTTGGGGGTCTGGATTACAAAAGAGCCCCAGCAGGTCCCACACAGAGACAGGCAGGGAGCTGCTCTGCAAACCAGACATTTGTACACAAGCCAAAACACAGGCAGGGGGAAAAAAAAATCAGAGGCGATATTTGACACAGTTGTGGATTAAGGGGTGGTTAAGGTGTCTCTGTTTCTAGGCCCTCGAGTAAGAAAGAATATATCTGTTTGTTTAGACTGTATAAACAGTAGAAAGAAGAAAATGACTGTTATCACGCAACAGAGAATTCCCCCGAAAAGAGGGAGGACAAGCACTGATTTCTGACCAAACTTCTACGTTAAAAGTTTGACGTCAACAAATTTCCTTACATTTGGATTCAACTCATGGACCACAGCAAAAAAAACAAATGAGTCAAAAGGCAAGACTTAGAAGTGAAACAGAGGAATTTGTTAAATATCGTGCTTAAAATTGATGAGCCTAATGGCGGTGACTCCAAGTTTCAGGCCAATAGATTTTTTTGCCTCATACAAATGCACATACACCAACATTCTCCATAACATACTTGGAGATCTTAAAGGAGAAAATGGAGAAAAAGAGGTAAACATTTGAAGAGCATATGTTCGTTATCAAAACTGTAAGGCTGAATATGCACAGGGATGAGAGGATGAGTAAGTATGTTTGTGTGTCTGGCAGAGACTTGGGAGTTCTCCCATTATATCTGCCAAACTTTTTGTCTGGATGAGACTCGGGCTGCTGAGAGCACAAATCACTGTTACTCTGGAGAGACACACACACACACACACACACACACACACACACACACACACACACACACACACACAC
Organism: Istiophorus platypterus; assembly: GCA_016859345.1. NCBI lineage: Eukaryota > Metazoa > Chordata > Actinopteri > Istiophoriformes > Istiophoridae > Istiophorus > Istiophorus platypterus. The sequence continues at coordinate 8,239,621 of CM029120.1, forward strand.
ACACACACACACACACACACACACAGCTGCTCATGATGAAACCACGTCTGCAGGCTCAACAGAGCACACCCCTGAATAATGGCAACAGCAACCACCACAGGTCAGAACAGCAGTCAGAGCTGAACAGGACTAGAGCAACACGAAGGCAGGTCCAGGCCTATAGGGACCGTTTTATAAAATCACTAAGAAGGCATTTTCACTGTAAACAGAGAGCGGAAACACAGGACAAAGAGGGCGTTGATTTACAGTGTATTTGTATGGTTGGTATTCATCTTAATGTTATGTCAGAAGTTGAAAAATCTGTTGTCTATTGCTTTTCCCAGCCAGGGAATAAAGTTGAATGGTCTTTGTTGGTGAGCTCAGCAGACAGGAGCGGACATCAAAGGCATGTCTACTTACTTACACAGATGAAGTAGATTCCACTGAAAGCCAATAAATGTAAGCATTAAGTTACTGCCCAGCCCTAGCTCCAATAATCCTTATTATCTTTCTAAATTTTAGTGTTGCGAATGCTGACTATGATTATTATTATTATTATCTGTGAGGGGCAAAACCATTAGCAGAGAGACACTGAAAGGGTATTTCTATACAATTTTGAGAGGATCCAAGATTATCCTGAGGACTCAGTTAACAGATTTAATCATTTTAGTCATTTACTTTTAAGTTAAAACTAACAAACAAAATGTTTTTATCTGCTTTTAAATTGTCAGGATATGATGCTTTTCTTGTGTCTATTTTCAGACTTTTTATGGACAAAATATTAACTGATAAAGTATCCTACAGAATATATGAAATGAAAGAAACCATTAGATGCAGTCCTACTTCCATCCAAGAAGCATAGTGTTATAGTGCTGGTTCCTGAACTTGTGCCTGCATCAGCCGACTGGCACCAGATGATTCATTCAAGCTTCAAAGTAGCCGGCTCATTCGTCAGCCATTCGGAATCCAGCTGACTAGTAGTGTCCAGTAATAGTCATGCAGGTGCACAGAGTGGCAATTATAACCTGATATGTCTCAGTATTGCTAAAGTATTACACATCACACCCTCCGCTTGTAATTGGATATCTATTCACTGTGACTGGTCAGTTCCTAGAAATGTGTCAAACTGAAACTGAGCTGAGCTGAGCTAGGTAAACCCAAAATTTAACATACATTCAACCTACTGAGACTTACATGTACACTCTGGGTATGTCGGCACTATAGCAAATCACTCCAAAACTTCCAAAATGTGTCAAATTTCCAGTGGAGGTGAACAGTCTTGTTGCCTCCTTCAGATTCATCGGCAAGACTCTCTCATTCCCTTGCTCTCACTTGGGCAATCTTTGCTGCCTTTCTTCTGCTTTTTACTTCCCTCTCTATTCTCATTCCTTTTTCTTTTACAACTTCTCATGACCTCCCTCTTTTCTTTGCTTAATTCTTTCCTCCACTTCTGCTAACCTGCCGCGTGCACCAACTTTGCAGGGGAGATAGAACAAGGGTTCTTCCACAGTTGCACACCTACAGCGCTCCACCAGCTGTTCCCCCGGCACTCTTCACATCTCTCAGGAAAGTGGGCTGCATGAATAGCACAGCACGTCATTAGGAACAAAACGGTAACTCTGAGGACTACAGGACAAATGGAAGCACACACACACACATATGCATGCATGTACACTCACACATTTAAACACAATATATCCCCAGAGGGAAGGTGTTGAGGGCAGCAAAGAGGATGTTTTTGTGTTTCTGAGCAGATGAGGGAAAACAGTGACTCACATCTTTTCTTATCCTTAAATGTTTCCTGGTTAAAACATCTTGGCCTTATAAGGCTAACACACACAGTCTGCATCACATACACAAATACAAACACACACAGTCTGCATCACACACACACACACACACACACACACACACACACACACACACACACACAAATCCTGCTGTTCCACTGCAGAGGGCAGAGAGAACATGCTGTAAATATACAACACTTTAGGCCACATGAGATGATGATGATGATGATGATGAAAGCTGGCATCAGCCTCAAAACATCAAAACCCACAGTACATGGACACACCCAAGTACATACATTTTTAAACACATACACCCAAAAAAACCAAATTGTGTACACACACAATTTCAGATAGGTCCACGATAATCCAAATACACCTTTGCACTACACTCTCGCACGGATAAAAACATGGACATGAAAGCAAGCATGCACATGCTCACACTTGAATCCAAAAAACAAACCTACACACAATCACACACACACACACACACACACACACACACACACACACACACACACTGTCCGTCCTACCTTGCCTGGAGCCCACTATGACCAGGCCCATGCATTGTAGCCCATTAAACACTAGGTCAAAACCTGATACACAGCTAGAAAGGTCAATATGAAGATTGTGGGTAATTTGTTTCAGTGGCAGGGTCTAATATTGTGAATTCCTGAATTTTAAATGTTCATTGAATTTGTGTAGACGTCTAAGTAATGTTTGTTCTTCAAGTGTACTGAAGTAGCACATCACATGACACAGTTAAGCTTCGCCTGAGTTAAAGGAAGAGGTCATAAATGCACTTGCAGGAACAATACTTTACATTCATATATTGAGATGGTTGATTTGAAGAAGAATTTATCTTAATTGTAAATACAACTATTGTGATTATCTGTTAACTCCTGCTCTTTCATCTGTTTCTATCTGTGTCACTCTGTATTGAGTGTTTTTTCAGTGATTTTATATTTGTGTTGCTTTAACCCTAGTGCTCTCCCTCATGCACATGAAGATGCGCTGTAACGAGAGGAGCCGACATAAAGGCCCCAGCAGACATGTTCAAAAAACTGTTGCGGATCCGCTGTAAATGCCCCCCAATGACCTAACAGAAAAATCCTTGTGCCAAATCGTTTTGAAAGAGCCACGGCCAAATGGGAAAGGTCAAACACTTGGCCGACCAGTTGTGTGACTTCATCACAAACTCAACGCTATCACTCAGTCACGGACATTCGGGGATGAGCGCATTTGTCGGAGATGTCATGCTTTCGGCTGCGTTCTGCTAACGCACATGGAGCCACAAAAACCCACACAAACACACAGAAGACAAAAAAGACAAAAGAATAAATCTAATGTAATGTGCAAAGACAGTTGACCTGGATTAAGCGAGTCGACAGTTTATTGCCGCTACCACCTGCCGCCCGGACCAAAAGGCAACCAGCCACTTCCGACAAGAAACCAGACGGCTTAATGCAGACACATCCATAATCATACACTAACATGAGGAAATAAAGTAAGAGAGCAAAAAGTTCTGTGTTTTGAGCAGCAAGGCTCTAATGAACTAGACCATTAATGATCTCTGGCATCTGGCATCTTTAGCATAAGGCCAGATCCCTTGGTTTGTCAATGTACAGTTTGATAAATAAAATAATAAAAGCTTGATAAATTAAATAATAATTCATTTCATCAAATTCACCCATCATTCAGTATTTGTAGAATTGCTACTGTAAAATAGAAAAAATAAAAAAAAGTCCACAAACTGTTTGTCTAAGCCATAAAAAAGAAAAATCATCACAGACACATAGCATCATCTTTTAACCAAATGGCCAGCTGGACTACTACGAGGCTGCTTCTCCTGATCCCTGATCTCTGATCTGCCTTGTCCTTAACACTAATAATCTGCTAACACTCAGTCCTGAGCCAATATTCATACTCTCCTACTTAAAACAGCTGTTCCGAACACATTTAGCCCAAGATATGCAAAGCCAAACTGACTTATATTACATTTGTTTCAAAGCTGAATAGCTGTATTAGCAAATATGGCTTGCATCATTGAATCACAGCTTTCCTTGTATGAAGTCTTAGGTAATTAATACAGTATATATATATTTTTTAAATTGTATATATATTTTTAATTACTATATATATATAATTTTATTCCCCCCCCCCCGTCCTTCAGTTTTTGTGTAACAAAAAGTGTGGATAGAGTGGTGTCAGTTTGGAATTGCTGTAACAGAAAAAATTTGGAGAAGGAAATGCATCACAGCTCCTTATCTACAGCATGAAAAAAATACTAAAGTTCAAATGGAGTTCTCAGCCAAGAGCAGCACTTCTGTGCCAAGGTCCATCCTAAGAAATGTAACAGCAAACCAAAACCCAAAGCAGATCCGCTTTCAGTTTAAATGTCAATGATGGCTGGATGCTGCTTTTTTCCAGCAGTTTCCAACATTTTATTGGAGCATAGTTGGACATTTTGATAGCAGAGGTAACCTGAGCTCAACAGAAACCAGAAATCAGAAATGCATTGTGCCTTAGACAGCCTTAACTTATCAATATAAAAATTCCTTGATCAGCCTCTATACTGATGTATACCGATCAGCTCATGAGATCTCATGAATAACTTTAGGGAAATGTTCTCGGCTATGGTGACAGCAGTGTCAGTTTATCGGGTAAACGTTGCTTGCCTGGCCTATGTGATTTTTATCCCATGGCCTTGGTTGAGGTTGGATGTGTTTGCCATTTACTACTTAGTAAAGATTTACTGCAGATTTAGCAGCACAAAAATAACTAACACCGTTATGTTGAATAAAAAAAAAAAAAAGGAGGTAACACTATTAATTATGAGGTGTTAAGTCTTCAGGCACACTCAGAGCCCAAAAAGGAAGAGAGCAAGACGGCAACTAGACAACACGGAGCCAGAACCAGATCAAATCTCACAGCTGGTCAGAGCTGAATGACTTGTTCTAGAAAGTTCTGGACTCAGCCATTCCCCAGATATCAGATTAACAATACAATACACACACACACACACACACACACACACACACACACACACACACTCCCCTATCGAGATATTTCCCTGATATTTCTAATTACACTATTGTTAAACAAAGTTGCAATCACAGGGCGCAAACATCAAACTGACAAGATAATGGATTTGCCCACAAGCGGCTGATGTGTGATGCATCAGCGGGACCACCAGCCTAGATGGGCGGTGATAGGTGTCAGGTAGGCAGGCGTGGCACGACAGGGTTGTGAACTGACAGGACAACCTGTAGGCACAAACGCGTAACAGGAACGTGGGCTGGTGAGGGTGAGCTCGACACAAGAGAGGAGACACGGAGGAGGGAGAGGCGCAGGCAGAAGAGAAAGAGACGGAGCGAGCGTTGCCTCGTCAGATTTTGAAAGCCGGGTTGTTTCCAATCGGTTTCTCACGTCACTGAGCCAGTGTGGAGCAACACAGGCCCAGATCAAAGCTGAAAACCACATGAAACAAGCCTTCGGGCGAATCAGACGCAAGGGGTTACGAGTTGTCTTCTCCTGTTCTCCTGTCTTCCTTCCCTTGCATCTATTTCTACTCACATGCGCCCAAAGATTATTATTAACATAACGTCACCACTGTTGTTATTATTACATACTTGTATGTTATAAATAATACAGAGGTTTCCAAAAACTACAAGACATTCAGTTTACCAGCATGTTTGACCAAGGAACACATCAAATGCTCGTATCTGAAAAGCCTAAAAAGGCAAATATTTGATACTTCTGCTTTAAAAAAAAAAAAAAAAGGAATTGAACAATTATTCAATCATCAAAATACTTTTAGGGCAAAGGACCAATAAAGATTTGTGAAAGAGATGTATAAAAGGTCGATTCCAACACTCTTTAGTTATATAACATGAGATATAAAACGTAAAATTACATATCAAGAAGCCATATTCTGGAAATGTGGACTGGACACGGAAGCGAGGCAACAGATGTCTCTTCAATGTCCTGGGAAGAAAAATAAAAAACAGTCACTCTCACTCCCTTAATGCCATTCTGAAGGTTCAAACATAATGACTCTACAGACATGTTTGTGCTAACTGGGCAGTTACATGTAGGCATCAGGCCTGTGTGTTTATAATGAAAGAAAGAGTAAGGATCTCCAGATTTGAACAGAAATCCATATAAGAGCATGTTTAGACTGGAGAGCTGAAGCTAGACTAACTAGTCTGAGGGCCATCTTTCTGAGTGTGGGTTTGTGTGTGTGTGTGTGTGTGTGTGTGAGTTGACTGCTGTCCCTGTCCATCAGAGGGTCATATGAGGAGCAGATTAGGGTTTCTAACCGCAAACCCTTGTCGCCACAGCCCATCGTCACGGAGGTGGTGAGGAGAGTCATCGTGTTCCGAACCACCGCTGACTCACCCCCCCCCCATCTCGCCGCCATGCGCAAAAATACGTGCGCACGCACGCACACATACGCACGCAAAAAACACACACACACACACACACACACACACAAACACACAAACACACATTCAAAACCACTTCTAAATCAGGACTTTGTGGTGCGGCCTCGCCACGGTCTCACATGTTCTTCATCCCCTCTCCTGCCCCAACATCTCATGTCAACTTGAGCCTGGGCAAGCTGACGCCGCCATCCACTGATCATTTGTGTACTATAAAAATTTCACATAGCTTGTTTTTGTCGGGCCTTTTAAAAATCTACCAAAAAATTACTAGTCAAAGGGATTATATGTCAAACGTGAACATTAGAATACTGGTTGCCTTTTCCGCTGTCTGCCTGTTGTCTGTTTCATGTCTTCAACTTATTTAAAAAGGACTTTTGCTAACTTCTCTGTTTATGTTACGACATTGTGGGATTGCTGAATGTGTTCTGTATCAGTCCGTGCATATTTCCTACTGTATTTAGATATTTCATTTTATCCTAATCCTAGGCCACCTTTTTGACATCTGAGCAAGGACGACAGATGAAAATGAACCTTTTTTTTGGCTGACTCTGGAACATTTCTTTTGTTTTTCTGTTGATCGATGAGAATTGTCTCGATGGGAAATGAATAGATGAAATAAAATCAATGAAAATCAGAACACTTATTACCGACACGTTCGTCAAATATTGACACACACGTATAAAAAGAATAAAATTAAACAACAGATTGTTAAGATCAAAATTACATCAAAGTAAACTAAGCCATAAAATAAACGCTATATGCAACAAAAATAGATTATTAGCACAAGTACCTTTTCATTTATAACCTGTCACCTTATTCCACAAGAAATAACTCTGACCTGATCTCTGAAAGTCCCTTTTATTTTTGTCACCTTCATATTTACCAGTATGACACCAGTATATCAAATGAGCTTCTGGCTTCATCTGTACCATCAGTCCAAAACCCAAAGATATTAAATATCCAACTATGTAAAGCTCAGAAAAACCGTAAAACATTGCATCTGAGAAGTTAGTACAAGAGAAGGTTTGGGTTTTTGTTTTTTTTTTACTTTTGCTTTTAATAATCTTTGATTAAACAAGATGTGGCAGATACTGAATCTCTCAGAGACCTTCTATATACTGAATGTTGAGCAGAAGGTCAAAAGTTAAGAGTAGCTCAAATAATTCTACAAGATGGATGGTCAATATTGGGTCTGTAAACACCTCACACTGCCTCTTTCTACTGACCATTGGCTCCAACCAAACCCTCTAATCAAGATTTCCATGATCTTTGCCGGGACAGCGAATTCGGTATAAATCATCCCAACAGCCCTCTAATTTATCCCTACCATCAGCAGATTTTGTCTACCTCAAGGACCCTGACTCAGTGCCATGTAATATTACAGTTATTGTTGTATTTCTCCAACATAGGAACCATTCATTGACTGAGCCGTTTTGGGTTTGACCCTTCATCGAAACCCAGAGAGGCAGAGCCAGTGTCATGTAACCGCAGTTTTGAATTTAATCAAATTTGATCATTTTGAATTTTTTTAAACATTCAGAACAAAGCGACATTGCTCAGCTTTCAGAATCATTAAAAAAAATAAAAATAAAAGACTCAAGCGTATTTATTTCAACATCTTCAGGGACCCCGAAATTCCAGTGTTTCAAAACACTGTTTCGCTGTACGGTAAAGTCTCAGGAGGTTCAGCCATGACACTCCTTGGGACCAGCTGTCACTTCAAGCCTGTTAGGGGGGGTATTTACAACCCAACATGCAAACAAGACTATAAAACTGGACTCCCCTCACCTCTCCCTCAACTCTCCTCCCTCCCTACTATTAAACCTTCGGCTGTGCTGAACCTAAACTGAAGGAAAATTAGTGGGAACGACACTAAAGGCGCAGCATGAAGATTTAATAGATAATAAACAGCTTATGGGATTCATTACAGCTAGGGATGAAAGCATGGCTTTAAGAAAGTAATCGGATTGCTCATTTATAAACCCAGTTAACCCTACAAATGGTTGTATTAGCACAAACACACTTAACAACACACGATAGAAGAAGGCACAAACCTCCACCTCGCTATCTCTCTCTCACACACACACGCACACACACACGCACACACACACGCACACACACACACACACACACACACACGCACACGCACGCCACATCCCCTGTTACTGGGTTATTTTCTTCCCTAGTGTTTAGAGACTATTCCTGGAGCTGTGTTTGTGCATGTGACCCTGGTCGCAGCTCATGGTCGCAGCTCATGGTCAAGTGCCCCGCTGCCTTTTCATCCCAGGGATATGTGTGTGTGTTTTTCGGGTCTCACGGTCTCTGAGTGTGTCGGACACAAGGGGCCATTTTTACACCTTTGGGTCTCTTGTTACTTTGGAGCATCACTCACTTCTCCTTCCTAAAAACTCTCCCTCTGATCCTTTCCCTTCACCGTCTAGTGGCTACCTACTATCCCTTACTCGAAATTTCTCCTCGTCTTCTTCCTGAGCAACCTCCCTCCCCTCCTCTTTTATCTTTCACTTCTTAATCTGCACATCCTCAGCTTCATTCATCCTGCTGTAATCACCCCGCAAATCACATCCCCTTCAGGATCATGAGAGATAAACACCAATAGTATCTCCATTTCTTCTCCGCCTTTGTTTACACATGTTTTGCTGGTTCTCTCTTGGCATAGGATTTCATCTGTTTGAGGCATCAGCACCCACCAGGGTTTTCATTCACTTACCCATAAACCCTTAGCGCATGCCAAGCGCATACAGGCACTGGGCTGGGATGTGGGTTTAGCTGAGCATGTGGCTGTGGTGCTTCTGCAGCTAAGCCGGAGGTTTAGGTCTAGACTTTCCTAATGAGAAGCAGCCCTCTCGTACAGCACACAACAGTCAGATGGAGTCAGGGATACATAACATGGAAATGTGGAGAAATCCATACACAAACAACAACAGAGACTTCTTTTTTCTTTTTTACAAGCTCAGAACTGGGCTGTTATTGGGTAATTACTCAAATAGCAGGAGTGTCACCGTACAACATCTGGCCAGGAGCTGGCCGCACCAGCTCGTCTTCATTTCAAACATAGCCAAGTTGAAACACTTAAGTAAGTAGTTAACACTGAAATGGTTTGCACCAGACAATCTTGTGTGGGGATTACTTTTTACTAAACATTTACAGATACATACCAGTTATATCTGCTGCTTACTAATATTCGCTTTCTATTACGGTCATCCATCCCGATTTCCCAAAGTCCAAGACATTTTCAAATGCTCAAAAATGCTATGGTACAACCAGATTTCGTAAATCACTGGAAACTAGCTATTAGTTACTAAGATCTAAGAACTTAAGAGACAAACATAGTGATGGATTAATGACTAGTTTGTGCAACTCAATCCAGGTGAGCAAAAGGTGAGGAGAGAGGACAGATGAAGAAGAAGTTAAGCAATAAGAATGGTGAGAAAGTTCTGGTTTAAAGCAAAAAGCAGCAGGTGAAAAAAAAAATGGAAGGAGGTCAGTTAAAGTGACCACAATGTGATCAAAAAGGATTAAGAAAGGGGAATAAAACACAAGCTAAATGAGAATGATATAATAAGATATAATGACAAGAGCTTGTTTGTCCAACCTGGGCTTGGTCGCACCAAAGATTCAAAGTAAACACAAGAAGAGAAGTCTGCCTTCCAAATATAGCTGCAGACTGTATTTACGTGTTTCTACAGAATGTGTGTGTGAGTGTGCATGTGCATGTGTGTGTGTGTGTGTGTGTGTGTGTGTGTGTGTGTGTGTGTGTGTGTGTGTGTGTGTGTGTGTGTGTGTGTGTGTGTGACTGTGTGTGAGTGTGTGCGCGCACATACATCTGTTTGCAATATGGCAGCACAATGGCAAAGATTTACTGCCTGAGCTGACTGGAGTACGGCTTATTAGACTGCGATGATGTCAAATCAGGTCTTAGCAGAGAGCCGTGGAGGAGGCTACCCGTCTCTGCTGTCACCACACACACCCACATATGTGCACAAATGCACGCACACAGCTTCTTGACAGGCCGCCCAGTCTTGTACGCCTAATCTACAAAGTAGAACGAACAAGGGGCTCTCATGTGAGACTACCCTGTGCTGCATGTGTGGAAAGTATCTACCCAGGGACAACATATATTCACACATACATGCACACAAAGATGCACAAAGACGCACACAAACGTACACTGACGCACACAGACGCACACAGACGCACACACAAAAGCACAAAGACGCACAAAGACGCACAAAGACGCACACAGATGCACGCTGTTCCTGGTTCGTTTCTGTCACCTGGAGGCTGAGGAAAATAACAAGACCTCTGGTTGCAGGCTGGCATGTCAGGAATACAAAGATAATGGCCACAGCATGTATGACTCACCGTGCCACAGACACACACAGACACACACACACACACACACACACACACAAATGCACACATACCCGCGCGCATACGCATGCATGCACACACCCTCCCGTGGGTTAGCCTTAGAAAAGAACTTTGCCTCATTATAGCAGTAGAGCAGCAGTTCAAAGGCAGAGTGGGAACGCTGTGCTGTTACTATGGCTCTGACTGGCTGCGAGCCATCACACTGACTACTGTCACAGTTTATCATACTAACACACTGACCAATAGCCCAGCAAGTCTCACACACACACAGAGTCTGCCAACACTGATGTCAATTATAGACTATTATTGGATCATTAGTAAGCGACTGTGTAAAGTCAAGAACTACAAGCCCTAGAAGTACAGTTTTATATATATATATATATATATATATATATATATACATACATATATAAAAAATGTAAATGTAAATACATCATCAAGATGGATGTATGATTACAGTCGGTCGTGTGAGGATTATAATACTGTGCAATTTGTGTTTAATAAAACTGAACGGCCGTCTATGGCTGTGTGCGAGACATTTGTTTTGTCTTCAGGCATTTCCGTATTAGTAAGGGCCAAGTCGAATAAATGGAGCTTTCAGAAAAATCTGAATTTTCCAGTCGTAATTAGGGTTTGGAGGATAACGTGAACGCCAAGCACAAGTATAATCGCGATAGCTCTGATAAGACTTGAACACGGCATAAGAGCTTTTCAGAGCAGACAGACATAATGCAAACAGAAGCGATTTAAAATTATGTGAAAGTAAAGACGATAAGTCATAAAAACAAGCACAAAGTGAGAGAGGGGATTTTTAACTGAATTCAGAATGTGTGAGAGACAAGGCAATCTATGTTTAAGCATGGACATTCTTTTTTACCAATTTTTCTTTTTTTAAACCTTCGGGAAGAGTATATGTAAAAAAATTATCATATATCTTAAAGGTCTATTCACTAGATTTCAGAGCTTTCAGCTACATCTTACAGCCTTCATTCGGTGAATGGAGCTACCTCTGGTGTCCTAAAGAGTTCATTCGCTGAATTAAAACTTTTAAGATTCAATTCAAGGCTGAGGACCTTGGAGAGCAGATTATTTTGTGACAAATATCTTTACTGTTGTAATTTGGGACTTTATTTGTATTCAGCACCAGCACTTACTAATTCTGTATTTGCTTTTAGTTATCAATATGTTCCTTTTAGTAATGCTAGCGGCTTGTCTCAAGGATAGTTATGTTGGTTTGTCTGTCCATGTATCTGTTTCTCTGTCTGTAGGTTGCTTTAATAAAGAAATTCCCCCAAAGAGCAATCATTGTATTACTCCCCTGTGAGGCATCATTTAACACCACAAAAAAACAACAATTTGGGCTTTATTATAACATTATAATGACCTAAATCCCAGATTATATGGAGTGTCACATCACAATGTAGAAACTTTATCAACAGTTTCCTATAATTAAAGTTCTACTAACATTATTTAAATGATCTATAGCTCTACTGCTACTCATACCACAACGTACTGTATTACTAACACATTATAAATCCACGTAAAGAGCTAAAGAAGAGCAGCAAGGTAAACCTGAAAAGGCAGAATGGACTGGATATCATCATCACTACTGTGAGTTAATATGAGGAATGAGATGCTTTGTAGTATGTGGCTGTGTAAGGTAGGTCAGAGGAAGGCCAACAGCCTTGTTAGCCTTGCCTTATCTGGAGTTGTGCAATACACACATTCACACACATATTCACTCACATGCGCGTGCACACAAACACACACACACACACACACACACACACACACACACACACACACACACACACACACACACACACACAGCTCAAGTTGTAGCACACAGTGCTCCAACATAACGCAAGTCAAGTCTTCGTCTTTCTCGAATCCCTAATGCATTTGGTATGACGGCATGTCGTATACTGCTGGGATGTGTCATAGGCTCATATCTCAGAGCTTCAGTGTATGTACATGTGTGTGTGTGTGTGTGTGTGTGTGTGTGTGTGTGTGTGTGTGTGTGTGTGTGTGTGTGTGAGTGTGTGTGTGTATTCCCATAAAAGTTGAGAAGGCTGTAAATGCTATATGTCAAGTAGGCGTGGGGGTGTCTTTCTTCTTACCATTAGCTGCCAGTAAATATTATAAATGTAAATGACTGTGTGTGTGTGTGTGTGTGTGTGTGTGTGTGTGTGTGTGTGTGTGTGTGTGTCTGTGTGTGTGTCTGTGTGTCTGTGTGTCTGTGTGTGTGTGTGTGTGTGTGCATGTGCGTGTTTCCATATAACATGAGGCATGAGCAGGCATTAAGCACTATGATCCCAACTTTTCCAGTGTTGCTGAGCTCCTGGCAGACGGGGAAGGCAGACACACAGTCATCCTGTCAGTATACTGCCAAGTCTTCCACGTCCATGCCTCACATCTGTCTGCTGTTACATAAATGTATGCACACACATACACACATACACACACACACACACACACACTAGCCCCTTACTCTAAACCTAACCTACACCTAATGCTAACCTAAATGCTAAGATCAAGCCTTAAAGCTTAAACAGCACTTAAAAATGTCCTGCTTTCCCAAAATGTCTTAACTCCGTAACTCACAAAGTTAGAAATAAACACAAAACCACATGCAGCGTGTAAACACTTACACCTACACTTGCATAGTTTGGGGCAAGAAACGTCTAAGAATGCTAAACAAACCACCAACCAACTGTGCATTTTCAAGAGTGTTCATTCTCTGCAAACTATTCATGGATAAATCAGGTTTAAAATTAGATCAATCTGAATGCATGAAAAAAGAATTCACAGTCGCGGATGTGAGTTCTTGCTGTGTGAAGATGTATAAAAACAAAAGACTGTCAATAAATCTCCGGGAGAAAGCTTTCCCCCATTTTCTATTGCATTAAGGTGCACTTGTCCTGTTTCCATCTCATCTATCTAAAAAGCCAATCTGCACCTGCTTGCAACACATGAAACTGGTACCGCATAATCAATATCTATACCCGAGTATTGCTGATAATCTTTTTTTCATAATTATCACTACAATTCTCAGGAAAAAAAAGAGAGAGAAACAAGTCTACGAATTCAATCGTATACTTGCCGTTTTAACATAAGTGGCGCTTTCACATCAACGGTCTTGAGGTGTAATTCCCCACTACTGGAAATGCACACACACAAAGTCACACTTCTGATCCGTCAGGATTTGGCAGCTCCAGCAGCAGTGACAGTGCGACTGTTTTGGCCTTTGAAGTCAGGAGTCAGTAAACCTCTGGGAAACTGGCTTCGATCTTCGCCCCGTCTCCACCCCTCAGTCTGCAACTAAAGAGCTGCTTCCCGAAAAGCCTCATTATATAGTCAAGAGAGGAGCTTCTGGTTATAATGATCTATTCAAAAAGCCTTAGGCCTTTGTGTTAAGCTAAGTCCAGAGATTGTATCTTCTTTTGGGAAATACTCCCTCATTTTAAAAGCATCAGTCATTCATCCAAGTCTTTTAAAGCTTCCCATCATCTCAGCTCTCTTTTTTTCCTCTCTGACACACTGCACTGTTTGGGATTAAGACTCTGGGTTTTAGCAGAGGAGTTATTCTCACTTAAAAGACTGGAATTGAGGAAGTCCATCATGCTTAAAAAACACAGAAAGGAAGAGAGAAAGTCTTTGACATTTTGAGGAGGAAAAAAAAAGAACACCTTTACCTTATAGAGACACACATCCCTACATGTTCACATTCTCACTGAAAAAAAAAAAAAACCCAAAAACAACACAAAAATCCTCGAGGCCAGCAGTGCCAGCAACACATCCACGTGGAAAAAAGACAAAGCCAGAGAGAGAAAGAAAAAAAAGGTAGAAAAGAGTAAACATCTTTCATCTCTTCACCTAAAATGGTTTTCTAAGTTCAGAGAATTGCTTTTCTTTTTACCCCTTCTAATTTGCAATCCATCATCGCTCTTTTTTTCATCAAGGCAAAAAGGCAGGTTTTGGATTCCTGGAAACAGACAAAAACAAAGACGGAAGACTTAAAAGGCGGGTCATTGCGACATGACTTATGAGAAAACAGTCTGACAGCGCTTCAGTGCGTGATTAATCTGCTGTAGGTGTGTGCTGCATCAATGGGAGGAGGAGGTGAAGGAGGGCGCCCAGAGGGCAAAGCCCGAGGTCTTGAGGTGTATATAAGTCCTGATGCCTGGGGGTAGAGTGGCTTGCATTGCCCTGATTCAGCCTAAACGGTGGATTCCTTAGATACCTTCCCTCACTGTCACTGTCTCTCTCTCTTTTGCTCTTAACAGTCTGCCTCACCTAGGGGGGGGGGGGATCTCATATCACTCAATTCCTATCCTCACCTCTATACCCCTCCTTTGCCCCTCTATAGCCATGCATGCCAGAAAATGTCCTTTTTGATCCCCATATGTCTTAAGGCTGCAACAGAAACGAATAGATAGTCTGGATATGCTTCATGCGGATGGATAACTGTTTTTATCATTTAATTAAAACAAATAGGGATAAGAGGGATATTGTCATTATCTTGTTTTCAAGTTTGTGTTATATTAAAAAAAGTCTTATACAAATGGATTCAAAAGGTAGAGCTTCGACTAGGAATTAGTTTCATTATATTTAATCTGTTGATTATTTGCCGAATTTGTCATTTTTTCTATAAAAACGTAGAAACTAGCAAAGAGTACAGGTTCTTACAGTCCCAAAGCAACATATTCAAATGTCTTGTTTTGGCCAAACCATTAGTCCAAAACCAAGAAATATTAAATTTTCCACAATGTAATCAGAGAAAAGTACCAAATCCTCACATTGTGAAAGCTGGAAACGGAAAATGTTTAACATATTTTCTTGTGCATTCGCTCTGCAACCAGGCAGTCGAAAGACATATTGAAGGGATGAAACAACAAAAAAAATCACTCTCTGGTTGAACTGGACATCACTGGTAGATATAAGGAGCCAGAAGCCTACAAATTTGGGAAACACTGGTACATATATTCAGCTCGTTAATAAAAACAGATATGACATGTTGTATACTAGGAAGCAAATGAGCGCAGACACTTTTTTTTTTTTTTTTTAGTTTCCTGACAAATGATGTTATGATACCAAGTCTGCACCCATCAGTAAGGTCATGTGATTTTCCTGTATGTGCGAGTGTATGAAAGAAAGAGAAAGAGAGAGAGAGAGAGAGAGAGAGTGTGTGTGTGTGTGTGTGTGTGTGTGTGTGTGTGTGTATGTTGGCCCCAGAACTGTGGGAGTACGTCTATCAACAACAACAACATAGTCCCAGCCGTCCCTGAGGACCTGAATACTAAAAGCCACTCCGGTTCCCATGAGTGCTCGGCCCACGTAGCCCATCACTGGACTGCGTTGATTTCATTTCTATTGTGAAACTCTATACAATGTTGCTACAAATAAACCAGTAAATCACTGCTAAATCACAGCATTACCATGATGTAATTACAGCACAATGACCACATCAATGCAGTAAACATGTAGTTCCATGTTTCTGAGATGAAAGCTTGAAATCTCAGTCTTTAATCAGGATGAAATCAAAAAGTACAGACTGGGGAAGCCAGAGGGTGGAATTGTATTATTATTCTGATAGTAGCTAAGTTTACCTTGTAGTATACTTTCATTCAACACTCACTGTAACTTGTAAACATGACCTCCCAATCTCTTCTTAAAGAATACTCACAGATGCACGAGCAACAAATAAAAACCAAACAGAGAAATGTTTTCCCCTCTGTGTCTTAATGTTTGGCAGGAGATATGCAATTTATAGGGGGGAATACAGGAATCATCTTTGAAATTAAGCATGCACATCCTTGTAATAGAGAAGATATAAATTCCTTAAGAAAAAAAGAAAAAAACATTGACTTAATGTTAGTGTGGCATACGAAGCTATTACATTAGAGAATAGATCCATTTCGTGAGCAAAAAAATAAAACAAGTACACATAATATCCCTGCATTCCGGAGCTAATCAAGATAATTGAGATATTTATCAGTGTATGATAAAGAAGGGGAGCTAAACGCCCTTCTTTAAGGCTTACTGTGGAAAGATACAAGTAAAGTTTCAAAACAGTGAAAAGTAAAGTTAAGCTAACTACAAATTAAAGGTAAAGTATTTAATTTAGGGATGCACCAACATGGGTATGTTCCTAAGTTGCAGTCTTTTTTATGCAAAAATTTCCTCTTTCTCTAACCATCCCTCTCCAATGATGAGGGAATCTGCAAAACTCTTAATTCTTCAACACAGCTGTAAGGAGAATACTGGAGAGATAACATTCCACACTAACTGTTAACTGTGGAGAGTGCGACACTGGCTGACAAGAGATAAAAGAGTGAACAGCCTGGATTTAGCTTCTAAAGCCTACATCATATACCCTTGGAAAAAGAAAAGGCAACTGAACAAAAAAAAAAAAACAAAGCCCATAAAGATAAACAGCAATGAAAGAAAAGAAAAAAAAAAAGACTGAAAGTAAAGGCTCAGTAGATTCTGTGTGCAGGTCATGTGGCCACAGCTGCAGCCGTACAACAAGCTGTCTTTGATTCGCTGCAGTTCAAACACATAGCAGGAGAATCACCTCACTGATGAAAGAATGCCAATGGTATCAAACTACCGCATCTCAGCTCCCCGTGGCATGGGGCACACACACACACACACGCATACACACACACACACACACACACACACACGCCATAAAATACTGAGGGTTTCACAGGAGAAAAATCTCCATAATAATGGTGAGAGCATGAAGATATTTATACCAGCATTATAACAACATGGATGTAGGTATCTGCAGCAGTTTGTAAATCCCCTGCTGTATATGGGCAAATATTTTACACACACAAAGACATACACACACACTCACACACAAATACAGTCATTCAATTTTGGATCAAAGACAGTGACTCTAATGTCTGTGTTTAACCCCTGAGGGGTTTGTACCTGGACAGATGAGAAGTCAGAAGATGATATGGGGGGGGGGGGGTGTCAGGGGTGGGTGACCAGATCAGAAGATAGATGAAGGAGATGGAGAAGATGGGGAGGGGGGGGTAGGAAAGACAAAAAGCCAAAAAGAGAAAATGTTGTAAAGTAAATCAAAATCAGTGCACCCAGCCTCTCATCAGTCCTCATGTATGTTTAAGGCTGCTTCCAGAGAAGCAAAATAGCTGGGAAGGGAGGGAAGCTATTTTTCCATCCAACTGTCAAGGGAATTTTGAGTACACTATCAAAATGTCAGGAAAACAGAATGATTAAATGCTTCATTCCCAGCAACTGGACTGAAGTGAACAAAAAAAGCTTCCTTAATGTAAAAGAAAAAAAGAAATTCACACAGAAAATGGAAAGAGACAAGCTGGTATTGTCTTTCACTGTCAGCAAGTGTTGCCCATATTTCATTCTTTCATTCAAAAAGCATCAAAAATCAAAGAACTGCAGTTGAATATTCCAATGCATTTGCACATACTGATATTCAAAAAAAACAGAAGAAAGGAAAACTTACATGTGCCACAGCGACAGGTGTGACATTTCTTGGAGGCTTTGAAGGAGTCAGACAACATTTCAAGACACTTCTGCGTTCTTGTACATTGGAGCCACGCGACCTTATCATGCAAAACCCATATAATTTTTAAATTGAATCAACTTAAAGTTGGGGGAAAAAGTTTGAAACGATTTAAACTAAATTGTAGCCTTGCTTTAACTCAGTAGAGACAGGGAAATGTCTCTGATGTCTCTCCAACACGCCACCGGAAGAGGAGAAAAAGGGAAATAAAAGACCCTTGTTTGAGGATTTCTCTGGTCTCAGCTCTCAGCACGACTCAGCTCTAACTACCAGTTCAGGTTACTACATCTATCTAGCATCTGCGAATGTCTGTCTTACAGCAGGGATCCAGCACTGTCTGTAACCATGGAAACCACAAGGATGTAGCGCTGAAAGTCATAGGAGGGGAGGGCATATTATAAAGACGCCACACACACCCACGTCCACACGTACAAACAGAGATAGACCTTTTTTTTGGAAGGTGAGCTGAGCACACTTGCTTCTTGCAGAACCCTGCCTCACATTCACACACTTACCAAGTCTGCTGCTGTTTGCATAAGCAGCAACTCCGCAAGAGTTGGTCAAGATCAACATTGTTGTTCAAGGGCAAATTGACCTGTTGGCTTTGTGCCTATTTACTTTGCTTGCCCAGACTTCTCCAAACCTCTTCCCAGGAACTCCAGGCCACAAAAACGAACCACTGAGGCCTCTTTTGTGAGTTAGCAGTCGTGCCATGTACATACTATATGTTACATAAGATTCAATCTGAGTCAATGCCCTAATCTTTCCTTCTTTTCACATTACTCCAGACTACCGCATTACTTAGAAATGCTTTGACTGTGGGACGCCGCACATAACAAAGGAAAAGGTAATATACAGTCATGATGAGTCAGGCCTAAATTGTTATAAGCCTGTGTGGAGATGGATGGGTAATTTGAATCAGGTCCACTTGGTTGAGCAGCAGACAGATACCCGGGGGAGACAGAGGAGGCAGTGAGGAAGGCAAACAGAAAAAATAGAAAGTAACACAGAAAGAAAGAAGAAAAAAATAGAGACAGAGTACTGACGTCTGACCTACAGTGTAGGCAGCCCTGTCCTTACTAAATTGTTTTTCCAGTTGCATTACAGTGGCAACCGTAACTGCTGGCTAGATTATTTTCAGAGGCAACCAGGTTATTTTGAGTGAATGAATTGTGCTACATTCATTCAGCCGAGCTGCATGGAGGCGGTCGCGGTGGATGGTGGGCGAACAAAGCGCAGGACTTTGTTAACAAACACGTCATGTCTCATTTTTCAAGTCACTGAAGACTTTCTCTGTGTTAAATCGATACCACCACGTCTCACTAACTTCAACCAGGTGCCATGAGCACCCAAACATAAGCATAAAAGGTGAATATTGTATACAGCAGATATAGTATGGCGCACATGGATATTTTGAAAACATTTTGCGACTTGACTAGTACGTTAATTAATGTAATTCGTAGTGTTAACAGAAAGTATAATACGGCCAGCGTCACAAATTAGTTGTGTATAGTTTCTAGGAGACGGGGTTGATGGAGATACAATAGCAGGGATGAGGGATTACAGTTTTTTAGCACTGCAAACACACACATTTGCGAACACATAGAAGCATGTAATGCAAAATATTTCCTAACTATCATAAAATTTACCAAATGAGCATCTACAAGAGAAAAATGCAGAGCAGATCCACTTGGTGAGAAAGGTTTCGGATGCAATTATCTCTGGTTTATGGCAAATTCAGTTGCACTGAACTCCACTGTGCTGTAGGGCAGTTTTACAGACCCCCCCCCCACACACACACACACACACACAAAAACACACTAGTTCTTCTCCCTTTGTGAGGACACTCATTGACATACAGTACTGCATTCCATAGTCCCCTACCCTAACCCTCTAACCTGAACCCCAAAACCAAGACTTAACTCTCAGATAGCCCTTACATTTTTGAAGACCGCCAAAAATGTCCTCACTCCATAAGGTCTATAACTCAAACTGGTCCTCAAAAAGATAGAAGTACAAGTGTACGCAAACATACAAACACACGCAGCCACTAGTGGTCAGACTGGCAGGCAGGAGGGAACCTCGGGTGTGCTGGGATCTGACCAGTTCACGGTACCCCGGCTGCCAAAAAACCCACCACACATATATACACATATACGCAATAACACACGCCGCTGCTCTGTCCAACCACTGCTTCTGAGTGCGTGCGCGCGAGTCCGGGTGCATACATGTATGTCTTTGTACGCCCTTTGCATTCATGCGCATGTCTGCGAGCACAGGACTGTCCATGTGAGCTTGACCTTGTCTTTTTGTGTGCACCGCAGGCCCCCGTATCCACAAACACTCCGTGTCTCTGTGTTACAGCGCGCTCTCAATGTGTATGTATGGGAGCGGGGAGTTAAAAGACAAGATATAAACGATGTGGGGACTTCCTCGGCTTGTGTTTACTGACCGAGATAAAGGCTGTCATTCCTCTCTCACCGCCAACCTACTTCCTCCTCCGTCCAGCCGGAGAGAGGGAGAGCTGCACTTAAGCCTTGGCAGTGTCAGAGTGATCTTATCTTGCCAATAAAGCCTCTTGAATGGATTTAGATTAAACCAAGAGTAGGGAAGAAAAAAAAAGAAGAAGAAGGCAAGGGCACGCTGGTGCAATGGGGTCACCCAGCCCCTCCCTTCGCCTCTGAGAGACACTGCTGCCCTCCATCTCTCCTCACCCTCTTTTTCTTCTCCCCCCACATCACATGTTAATGTACTTACAGCTCTGCAAAACCTTCGCTCTGCCCCGAGATGCTGGCTGGCATAACAAACAGGAGCAAAGCCTGAAATAGTCCCCCCCCCCTCCCCTCCTGTTTTTCCCATGCTGCACTGGAGGTATTTCCGTGGTAAAGTAAAATTCCCAACGTTGGATCAAATAATGAACCCACATCTCTGTCTTTCTACTTCCCTCTCTCTGGGAGTTTTGCTGGATTTCTGTCAGTCTCTCTGCGACGCGTTTTCTTTAATGTCTCCTCAATCATCCCTTTTCGCTCTATCTCCACGTCCCCCCCCCCCCCCCCCGTCTTTCCCCCGTCTGTGGTAGGCAGTGAGACGCATGGTCTAGCCACACTGACCAGCAAAAAGCAGCCCTTTGCCTCTATCCTTTCAGTCAGCCTGTCTGTTAGACAGCTCAGGATGTTGCCGGGCCAGGACATCTCACTGCACAGACTCGTCTACTCATGACGTCACAAGTTTGGATCTGCCCCATGACCTGTCTTGAAGGTCGTCCTCCCCTTTGCTCGCTGTCTTTCCAATCTCTGACTTCTGTTTTTCGGTCTATTTACCCGAGGGGTTATTTGCACACATTTACACCTTGAAGAACTGCAACCACAATCTCACTCTATAAACTCAGAAATGCTATTAAACACATCCTAATGTAGCACAGGCTTCATCTGCTTCCACTGTGAGAAAACACAAGAGAGGAGAGAAGTAATGAAAAGAGCAGGAGGAGTAAAAGGAGCGTAAAAAGCAGCAATAAAATATTTTTAGCCTCAGAGCCATTCATGTCTCAAACCAGGGCCAGGAAGAACCACACCGCCATGACTATGAATGGTACAGTTAGTGAGTTTGTTCCTTCTGTCTCCTTTTCTCTTTCTCTCTTGCCACTGGAGGAATGGCTGTTTCAGATTCAGATGTGTGTGTATATATGTGTGTGTGTGTGTGTGTGTGTGTGTGTAGGGCCTGGACAAAGAGAGCCAGTGTGGACAACAGAACACAATCAACCACTCAATGGACAGCTATTAACTCATCGCACACAAATGCACACAAACACGCACACACAAAATTCCAGACTCCGCAGCGGAGAAGCCGTGACATTCAGGCCCCAACCGGCCAATCGACGCGCTTCACCTCGACCACAATGGAGCCAGTCAATGATCAGCAGAGGACCATGGGAGATCCGTGAATCAACGTGCTTCGGCTCCTCATTCCTGTCCTACTAATCTTCGCGCTCTCTCCTTCCTCCTCCCCTTCTTTTCATTCTCTCCTTCCTCTTCTCTTTCCCAGGGTGGATCCCTCCATGGTTAAAGGTGGTTAGGAGATGCCATAAGGCACAGGCCACCTCCCACACACTCATGTATGAATCACCCCATTGTGGGTATGTTTCTATTCCCCAACAATGGCGCTAACTTCTCAGACGCCTTTATTCTACTGTGGGGCTTTATTTTGACAACTGCGTGACATACAGGCTAATAAGGAAAGAAGTGATCCACAAGTGATTCACAGTAAGACTAGACAATATTCCAGTGTCATTGTTTATCACTCAAGGCTATATCTCGAGTTCGCATATCAGAGCAATAATAAACGATAGGTGAAATATTATCTAGATCTGTTTCAGCCTCACATAGTGAAGAAGTCCTAAAGGGAGAGAGACACGAGCAGACATTGGTTTTTGAGGGCTTATCTTCGACATTTTGGTTGTGCTCACTTTCAGTTTTACTTCCAAATAATGTTTAGGTTTAGATAACCTGGACAACCTGCTGGCTTGTTCACAACCTTTATGTGTGAGAACATATTCTTTAGCTCCTCCTTGCAGCCCATCAGCTCCTTTATTCCCGGAAAACTCGACTTCCTACAACATATGATATTTATGTTTTGTAAACATGTAGTTTTACATTCAACATACAATTTAAAAAGAGGATGTCTGTCAGTTAATTGCATGTCTTCTTTTCAAATTGATTCACAGATTCACTTCTACTCAGCCAGTCCGTGAATCTTAATCTTCACAAACATCTTATAAGCATTTGGTTTAAAATTGCATCTTCCTCAAAGTCCCTCGGAGCACATTTTAGAGAGCATCTTATTCCTGTTGTAAAATATTGCTTTTTAAATGTATATTTAATATAGATGTATAGACATCTATATTAAATGTTGTTCTAGTAAGACATAAAAAAAAAATACTCAATGAGATTCATATGATTTTTAACTTTTTAAATGGCTCTGAATATCTAAGCAAATAACACGTGATTAATATTAAAGAGACCATATCGTTCACCCTCACCTCAAACCGGCTTTAGGCTACCACCCAAACTGTCAGGTAGTCAACCAAATCCAACCTTTTCCTCTTTGGGGGCAGGCCACTTTATGGTCTGCCGCAAACCACAATATGCAAAAACAATGGGTGAACTTTTAACAACTGAACTTTGAAGTATGTATATCCTCACTCAATATCTGTGATTTCCTCTTTTTCGGTTTCTGTTTGAGTCACTCGAGCTTTTAAACTCCAGAGAAAACACGAAAAGATATTTGACTGCCTCAAAAAAAAACAATACAAAACCAACTCAAGGTTCAAGGTTGATCTCGTGGTTGAGGCTATATTAACTTCCATACCTTTCTCTATTGCAAAATGGGATTTTGGCTAGGAAAGTTACCAGTATTAGTGTCTAAAAAAACAAAACAAAACAGAAAAACGATTAGACAGGAACACCTGATGGCAAAAGGCCATGATAAACAGGCAGATGTAACCTCAGCTAATTGACATGAAGCTTTCTGCCCCCTCAACCCCCACCCCCCAACACACACACACCCGCTTCTCACACTCACACTTTCCCTGTCACGTCTTCATTTTTAGTAGCCGGCAGTGTTACATGGAATATGAGACGACCACCCACACACATAGACTCACTCTCTCTCACACACTCACTCCCACACACACACACACACACACACACACACACGCTGCTGGGAAATGTGAATGACCGTGTCAATAAAAGTTCCATTAATACGGTCAGAACAATAGCACCTTGTGCTGCACTGATGAATAACTAACAGCTTTTTTTGTGTCTATGCATGTGCGCAGCGCTTGCTTGTGTATTGCACAATCAAGGGCAGGCAAGCACATGTGGGTGCAGAGAGCTGCATAAATAACACTCCAAATCAATTAGAAAGCATAAATGTGACAAGTCCTATAGTTGTCGGTGGACTGGTACACAGCTTTTAATGCTGGCTTGATTACAGACTAACCACACCTTATATCCTAACACACACACACACACACACACATCCAGAGAGACAGACTAACCACACCTTATAAGCCAACACACACATACACACACACACATCCAGACAGATAGCCAGACACAAACACACAAACAGAGTTAGGGTGCGGGCATGAAGTAACTCGTAATTACAATTAAAAGTAAGCCAAAAATGAAACTTAATTAAGATTTCGGATTCCGCTGGATGTCTTCTAAAATTTGCATCTTTCCCTTTTCTTCTTTTTGTTACCCGCTTCACATAAGACACGAACACATGCAGACAAGACTCTTGTTTACACACAGCGGCTGTCTGACAGCGTTTACCAGAATCTGGGAGTTGTCCTGACTTAACCAAAGAGGTGTGCATCTGTCCACTTTAGTTCAACCACAGTTTCCGTTTTTGTGATGCTGCTGTTACATAACTGTTTTCTTGACTGCACTCCTAATGCCTATTATCTTGCATGTCTGCACTTGTGTTGCCTTCACAGATACATAAAGACTGTACCTGCTGAATTTATGTAATTTTTCTTGTATTTTGACTCCCTTGACTGAACAGCGGAAAAAAGGGCTGCTTACTTTTGTTGGTACTTTTACTTTAAGGCAACTTTTTAAATAAAAAGTTGTCAATAAAGACAGATAAACATAGGCTGAAAAAAAAGCCTTGGTCTTATACTGAACTAAAATGTCCATAATGTAAATGAAGGTTGCTGAATTTGTAAAGGCTGAAACACAGAACTGAACAGTAACCCCTGCTGTGCTGGAGGCCTAATTTTTCATTCTGTGGTTATTTTTCTTTTTTATAATGTCCAACAGCAACTACAGATTTCCTCCCAACTCAATATTACATGTTTTGAAAAAATAAATAAATAAATGTATATATAGTGCTATTCCAGCAATTTAGCTTTGCACTTCTGCAAAGTTCGGAAAATTGCAACTGAAAGATTTAAAAACGGACTGGTCCAAGGTTGTTAGACCCTTTCTGCCTGTTCAACACCCAGGTCGTCCACACTCCACTCTCCATGTTCAAAACAGAGGCTTTCTGTTTCTGTGCAAATTTGTAATCTCAGTGCCCAAACTCAGTTTACTCCTGATGACATAATCAAGGTTATTTCCTCAGTCTATTGTTAGCTCCCTGCAGAGCTAGTGAAGATAGTAGTACTCCTCGTGATATGTACAATGAACTTCATGTGTAGAACTGGCAGAATGGCCCTTTAGTTTTAATGGATTGACGATAACACCTCGCTGTGTGTGCATTCTCAGAATTAGTGCTCAACATTGAGCACTGATAAATTTGGGGATTTAGTGGAAGTACAAAAGCCATGTGGAGCACTTTTTTATACTATATACTCAGTATCAACAAACTTTTCCTGAATTAAAAACCTTCTCTGATCTGCTCCAGGAGATTAGTTAAGCCGAGTCAATCTTTATTTTATGTAGCCCAAAATCACAAATCTAAATTTTCCTTGCAGCGCTTTTAACTCTGTAGAACAGAAGACTCTATGTTCCTCCCTATGCTTAAACCCCCAGTTTGAAAAACAAAAAAACTCCAAAAAACAAACCCTTTAACTGGAAGAAAATGAGGACAGTCCTCTGGAAAAGCAACAGGGAGCAAAACCTCTTTCTGGATATATTCAACATTAACATAAATAAACACCATACTTATCTGGTTCAAATCCTTCCTGCTTTTCTAAACAAATATAATGTACCCGAACAATTTGTTGTCTTTGTCATTGAGAATCTAAATCTAAAAATAATCTGTTATTTGTTGCTTTTGCTTTGGCAACAGGAGCTGTTGTATTAAATGCCAAATGCAGATACGAATAGAAGTGACATGAACAGGAATGAAGCAGGATGTTGAGAGTCTACGATTTGTGACTCAGCCCGCTGATCCAACCTACATCTGTCTGCACTAAACCACCACAACCACAGTCATTACACCATTACGTCAGGACACTGCCAATGTATACCAATGGAATATTGTTGCTAGGCACTTACTGTCCTTCTATGCCTATGTGCGAAGTGGATAAAACCCAGATTAATATCACACATGCATGCACACCTATGCACACACAGCTACAAAGTTGCACGTACACAAACTCGGTAGCAACAAGCACCTGTGAAAAGACGCACATCCGTGAGGGGAGAAAACCGTGGCTCGCATGAATACTGTTCCAAAAACGGACGCAAACTCTCTCACCCGTCCGCCCACCCGTCCACCCACAAACCATCCATTCGAGTAGGGAAGCAAAAGACAGGGAAGTTGATCAGTCAAATGATCTGGAGGTTAAAAGAAAATAATAAAACAACCTCTTCAACAATGTGTGGATGAAAGGAAGGAAGACAAGACGAGAGAAATTGAGTTTGCGAAAAAGAAGAGTAACGGTGTTAAAAAAAAAGGGGTGGACAAAGGCCGCATTTATTAAAATGTTCTGTCATTTAAATGGATTAAATGGATATCAGCAGCCCTGTGAAAATGGATAGCGACAGGAAAAGAGCATCTTTTGATGTCATGCTGTCATTTCAGTATCGAGAGTGATGAGCTCTGGCTCAGATAAGATGATGAAGTGCTGAAATCCCTAAGAGGAAAACCATAACTAACAACTGATCACTGGAGGGGGGGATGAAAAATGTGTCGCCTCTCTCTCTCTCTCTCTCTCTCTCTCTATGTCTCTGTCACTGTCTCTCTGTCTCTCTCTGAAAGTGTGAATTCACTAATTTTCCCCCTGTGGGTTGAGACTCAAGGATAAGTTTACAAGTGGAGTAGATGTCTGGCCCCCAGCTAGTTCGACATCATGTTTCGCATCGGTAAAGCATCGGTCCGTCCACAATGAGGACTAAAACGTGTGGGTTTGTTTTCCTCGAGCATACACAACACATTCACACCTTCAAATGCTCTGTCTCTCCCTCTGTTGCCCTCCGTCTAACACACGCATCAGCCATGCAACCACGTGACTGGCCACCATCTGTCCTTTATACCTGACCTGTGAAGTAGGGTCTGTCTGGGTGAGGCAGCTGATCACTCTTTTCATAACCAGCTCATCTCTCAATTAGTTTTTCACATCATTGATTAATCTGTTAATTGTTAAAATGGCAGTCACATATTCCCCGATCCCAAGTTGATGATTTCAGAGTTATTATAGGTATGGCTGCAACTAATGATTATTTCCATGATTGATTAACCTTCCAATTATTTTCCAGATTAACCAATTAATTGCTTGGTCCATAACACATAATAAAGAAATAAAAAAGCGGGGATACAAATCCATTGGGTGAAATTTTTAAAAGTCTTGTTTTGTCAGACCAACACTCCAAAATCCAGAGATATGAAAAAAAAAATGAAATTTGAGAACTTGAAACCATTAAAGGTTTGACTTCATTGACTCTTACTTTCAACAAATCAGTATAATTAGGCATCAGAACTGGTACTGGAAGAAAAAAAGCCAGATTTATGCATCCTTACAATTCACAATGGTACAAAAAACTGAAAAGAAGCAATTCCTCCTATTTGAGCTGCAGGAGCCCGAGGCTCTTGGTATTTTTTACTCTATAAATGGCTTAAACCAGTCACTCATTATTGTAGTTGCTGTCTGTTAATTTTCTGTCAATCAACTAATCTGTTAATCAACTGATAGTCTCATTTCAAAGTCTGCTATTGATTGTTTTATTGATTACAGTGGTGGTGGTGGTGTCTGTAGGTGAGTGCGGGTGTGTGTGCGTATGTGTAATGAAGTTCTGTGGTTGACTGGGGATGGGATGTTGATGCTCTCTGTCACACACAACTACACACACGCACGCACGCATGCACACACACACACACACACACACACACACACACACACACACACACACACACACACACACACACACACACACACACAACCACACACAAACTTCCACATTCCCCACAGCTCATGCAGCACGGTCTTTGTGGCCTTCCAAGAGTCAGTGTGTTCAGCCAGGCTCAAGTTACAGCAGACAAGATGCTCTCATTCCTCCTCTGTCTCACACACACACACACACACACACACACACACACACACACACACACACACACACACACACACACACACACTCACACACACACAAAACACACATACACACACTCTTTCAAGCATCCATCACCTCATAGACACATCCACTGAACGCACCAGGGAGTGAAAAGAGAGCAAGCATTGGTTTGTTGCTATTCTGACGCATCCTGTCTGACTCATTCCTGTCGCTCCCCACTGTCTTTAAGTGCTGAAAAGGAACGGACATACAACAGAAACACTCACTGTGAAACCCCCTAGGTTTTTTTTTAACGCATCACCCAAGTGTCCTTGAGCAAGACATCCTGACCACTGTCTGTGATAATGCTATAAGAGGCCTTTCTGTGCTAGAGTCAAAAAAGAAAAAGAGGTATTTCTCAAAAAATAAAACTTAAAATGAAAATATGTCCACAAAAGGTGATGGACTGAGCTGTTCAGCATCGACAATAGGTTGAAGCAGCAACCTGTCAAAAACACCTGTAGAACCGTCAAAACCCAGCCTCAAAAGCAGAACATACAAAGAAGAGCGCTTGCCGATTCGAAGACACCGCCTTGACTGGATGGCAGTGAAATCAGATGATGAAATCGACAGATGCATGTAAAGGAGATTCGAGTCGGTGTCGGCCATGAAAGAGAAGAGAAGCATCTAACTTAAGAGGCGCTCGCCACAGTTGCTATAGTCTGTCTATTTGTGGAGCTCAGAAATAAAGCGGATTTCAGGGCTACAGCAGCCTTCGCACCGTACGAAATCAAAGCGCCGAGGTCATCGGGGGTCATGTTATCATTAAAAGAGGAGGCATTAGGCTGAAGGAAGACGTCGCTCAAAGTGTGTGTGTGTCTGTGTCTGTGTGTGCTACATCTATTCTAGGAGAATTCCAGAGGGGAGACCCTGTGACTGACCCCCACCTCTCAGGATCTGACAGTATATCACCAACCAGACAAACATACACACACAAGCACACACACACACACACATATATATAACCTATATGTGTACCTACACATAGAAACAAGCACATAATGTGAGTGTGGAAGGACACAACTCAGCGCATACAGCGATTTAATCGTGCTTTAAAGCCAAATAACAGGCTCCTAGACATATTGATAAGGTTCCAGTTTCACACCGTTTTACACCAAAAAAAAAAAAAAACACTTAGCCTACATAAAAAAAAAAAAAATACAATTCTTGGTGAGAAAATGCTGTTTTCTCTGCCTTGTATCTGCCAAATGAAAAAAAAAAAAAAAACCCACACTCAAGACTTGTGCAGCAAACACAGTCAGCATCCTGGATCTAGTCGGAAAAGGGAATTTTAAACATGGCACTTAAACTGAGCAGCTGAGTCGACCTGGGGTTACCTGATCACACTTCCAGACCTTCCGGGAAAATATATGTATGTATGTATGTATGTATATAAATAAATAAATAAATAAATAAATAAGACTCACATGCGAAGGTTCATTTTTGCAGCAAGCACCCCCCCCCCCCCCCGCCGCCTTGTAATGATCTACCACAATCTGCCAGTCCAGTCTTCAAACTTCCTTTTAGCACCCCCCCCCCCACACACACACACACGCGCACACACACACACACACAAAACACACATACACACACTCTTTCAAGCATCCATCACCTCATAGACACATCCACTGAACGCACCAGGGAGTGAAAAGAGAGCAAGCATTGGTTTGTTGCTATTCTGACGCATCCTGTCTGACTCATTCCTGTCGCTCCCCACTGTCTTTAAGTGCTGAAAAGGAACGGACATACAACAGAAACACTCACTGTGAAACCCCCTAGGTTTTTTTTTAACGCATCACCCAAGTGTCCTTGAGCAAGACATCCTGACCACTGTCTGTGATAATGCTATAAGAGGCCTTTCTGTGCTAGAGTCAAAAAAGAAAAAGAGGTATTTCTCAAAAAATAAAACTTAAAATGAAAATATGTCCACAAAAGGTGATGGACTGAGCTGTTCAGCATCGACAATAGGTTGAAGCAGCAACCTGTCAAAAACACCTGTAGAACCGTCAAAACCCAGCCTCAAAAGCAGAACATACAAAGAAGAGCGCTTGCCGATTCGAAGACACCGCCTTGACTGGATGGCAGTGAAATCAGATGATGAAATCGACAGATGCATGTAAAGGAGATTCGAGTCGGTGTCGGCCATGAAAGAGAAGAGAAGCATCTAACTTAAGAGGCGCTCGCCACAGTTGCTATAGTCTGTCTATTTGTGGAGCTCAGAAATAAAGCGGATTTCAGGGCTACAGCAGCCTTCGCACCGTACGAAATCAAAGCGCCGAGGTCATCGGGGGTCATGTTATCATTAAAGGGGAGGCATTAGGCTGAAGGAAGACGTCGCTCAAAGTGTGTGTGTGTCTGTGTCTGTGTGTGCTACATCTATTCTAGGAGAATTCCAGAGGGGAGACCCTGTGACTGACCCCCACCTCTCAGGATCTGACAGTATATCACCAACCAGACAAACATACACACACAAGCACACACACACACACACATATATATAACCTATATGTGTACCTACACACAGAAACAAGCACATAATGTGAGTGTGGAAGGACACAACTCAGCGCATACAGCGATTTAATCGTGCTTTAAAGCCAAATAACAGGCTCCTAGACATATTGATAAGGTTCCA
This sequence comes from Istiophorus platypterus, assembly GCA_016859345.1. NCBI lineage: Eukaryota > Metazoa > Chordata > Actinopteri > Istiophoriformes > Istiophoridae > Istiophorus > Istiophorus platypterus. Next base: position 8,270,475 of record CM029120.1, read on the forward strand.
GTTTCACACCATTTTACACCAAAAAAAAAAAAAAAACACTTAGCCTACATAAAAAAAAAAAAATACAATTCTTGGTGAGAAAATGCTGTTTTCTCTGCCTTGTATCTGCCAAATGAAAAAAAAAAAACCCACACTCAAGACTTGTGCAGCAAACACAGTCAGCATCCTGTATCTAGTCGGAAAAGGGAATTTTAAACATGGCACTTAAACTGAGCAGCTGAGTCGACCTGGGGTTACCTGATCACACTTCCAGACCTGCTTTCCTTCCGGGAAAATATATGTATGTATGTATGTATGTATGTATATAAATAAATAAATAAATACATAAATAAGACTCACATGCGAAGGTTCATTTTTGCAGCAAGCACCCCCCCCCCCCCCCGCCGCCTTGTAATGATCTACCACAATCTGCCAGTCCAGTCTTCAAACTTCCTTTTAGCACCCCCCCCCCCACACACACACACACATTCACACACACAAACACACACAAAAAAAGAAATAATAATAATATCGTGAGTGGGCTCACACGCACGCGCCACTTACGCGCGCGCAAACAGAAATACTTCAATATATTACGCCCCGGTTTTCAAAATAATAATAATAAAAAATATACATACACATATATATATATATAAATATATATATTCAAACATGAAATAACAGCAGCCTAACCGTAACAGGCGGTATCACCAAGACACAGGCGAGACAGCGGGACGCGACGGCGGTAAACACACGGTAAAGTTTCCAAACAGAGAGAGGAGAGAAACACTGGCTCTGACACCATCTCCTACCTTTTTCCTTTTCCTCCCCCCTTCCTCTCCTCCTCCTTCACTCCTCCTCCCTCCTTCCTCCGGCCGTTTTTGGTTTGTTTTGTTGTTGTTGTTGTTGTTGTTGTTGTTTTTTTTTTTTTTTTGCCAAAACTCCCGTCACGACGAGGCTCGCCGCAGACTGCGAAACGCGACGCCCGCCTCTCGGTAACCGGGGAACCGCGGAGAGAGAGAGCGGACGGACGGTCGCTCCGACACGCAGCTACTCTCCCTTGCGTGTGTGTGCGTGTGGTGTGTGCGACTGTGTGCGTGTGTGTGTGTGAGTGAGTGGTGTGTGTGTGTGTGTGTGTGCGTGCGTGTGTGTGGTAGTGGCGGTGGGGAGGGAATACGTGTGCGTGAATGCTTGCGTGAGTGCGTGTGTGCGTGTGTGTGTGACAGCTCGGGTGGAGAATGAGCAGGGAGAGGAGAACCGGGGAACTTAGGGGGAGTTCCCTTTTAACAGGGCGGCGGGGGCGGGGGCTGGAGGAGGGCGACGGCCCGACCCACGGCTCCTTCCCGTAGTAGCCTGTGTATCTGTACCACAGGTGAAATGCCCCCCCCCCCTAGACATTTATCCAAATATCCTAGTATAAATACTGTTGGGCGCAATGCTCACTTGCGGTGGACAACTTCAAATAGCAGCGCGTTTCCATTTTATTTTTTTCACTTTATAAATATACTCTGGGTTAAGTGTTTTTTTTTTTCTGTATTTTTGTTTTTGCTTTTTCCTTTTTGTTTTTTTTGCTCCACCGCCTTTTTCGGATGGGCAGCCTGCGCCGCAGGAGATTATAGCCAATTATACAGAACACACAGGCCTGAGCTCATAAAGCAGGATATTGCCATAAATTTGCTCCGGCTAACGATCTTATTGATGAGTCTGCTGGTAACTTTTACAACCAGTTAATCCTCTGGCCTATAAAAAGTCAGAAAATGAAAAAAAAACAACAAACAAACCAAAACCTCAGTTGCAGCCACAACTACAACTGCTCAACTATAATTTCCTATCTCCAGGATTGCTCGGTTAAAAATTCAAATATATGTAAATTACCATAATAGAGAACTATTATGATATATCTTATCATATAATATATAATCACTTTTGAGATACTGAAACTGGTGGGGTTTTTGTTGCATCATTGCTTATAAAATTACTTAATGCTTGATTGATAACTAAAATTATTGCCAAATAACTTTCCGTTGATGGAACAATCGATGAATAAACTGATCTTTTCAGCTCTACTGTAGACGTTGGAGCTGGCTATCTTTTAAAGTGTTTCAATACCAGTGTAACTGTGCTATCTGAGATTTGGTAGCATTGGCGTTTCTCAGAAACCTCATATCTATTTAACAAAATAAAGCACCATTTATAGGGAAACTTATCAAGTTGTTTTTAAAATTTCCTTAACACAAACAAAGCACCATTATAAGAACATTTCCTTGACAAAAAATACGCTAAAATTAGGGGGGGGGTATAACAGGATGAGTAAACACGACTGAGAATCTAAACAGCCATTTGATGCCACTATTCAGCACTGACATTTTTTTTTTTGATGATTTGCCTGAGAGAAATGTTTCAGTCAGTGCCTAAAAAGGACTGAGTTTCAATAACCAGCAATGCACATGAGTAGATCAGAAAATATCCTTCACCAGAGATTATTTATCATAAGTAATCTGAATTTTTAATTGGTTACTTTCTATATATTTCTACCATTATTCATTTTTTAATTTCAGTCTAGGATTTTTTATTATATTTATAGATATAAAATATAGATATTTCTGTCTATATATTTTCTACGCTGCATTATGTTTAGGGCATCATTTCGAGGGCAGCAGTCACACCTGTTAAAGTTCTCTTTAAATTTCACTATCACTAGAGGTTAATCGAGCGAGATAAGGCACAAGAACAACTATTCTGAACACAGTTTTCAATATGACATCACACTATTCTTTATTAATTCACATTGCAGAAAAAAAAAAACAAACACAAGCATCTTCTCAGCTGCAGCATTTCAGGGGACATGACATGAATAAATTTGGTAAACCATAGTTTAGCCCTCAGTACAAGCACTCATCACTGAAGGATATAAGGATCTTGTAGAAGCCACAGTCTAAGTGTGTGAGATTTATGCCCTCGGCCTCCTTCAATAATCAATGAATTATACATGATAAAACTGAAATACAGTGTTCACATCAGGCAGCAGGTGAGGTTTAACTACACAACTAATTTAGTGAAGTTCTGTTCTAGGAATCTGTGTTTCTATGGAGACCAGGTAGTCATAGTCGACTACAGCACAGACTGCAGATCATGATAGACTCTGAGTTACAGGAAGAAATTTTTTTTTTTTTTTTTCAGTCTGACAGGTGGCTGACAGAATCACCCACACAATGGCTTCAGGTGGAGAACACTTCCCACAGCTCCATTTTTTTTCTCCTCTCTGTGCTGTGTTAATAGAGAGTGATGGAAATACACTGTAGAAACTGGACGCCCCTCTTCCCCAAATACACATGCATGACCTCTGTTATTAGATGCGTATGGTCAAAGGGGTTGATGGGTCTCTGCGTCCTCCATCAGTGTTATGAGAGGTAGACGCCGGCGCCACTTGATCGTAGACTTTAAACCGCAGTTTTAGCGGATGACCCAGGAGGGGGAAAAAACAGCTAAAATGGGATAGGGTCTGTGGTCGCATCGCTGGCGGTGTGAAGTTACCATGCTGATGAGTGAGAGTAAGACCTGCTGATGGACGATGTGCGGTGGATTTGATTTAAAGCACCCCCAGCTCTTTAGACACACATATACGCTCGCGCGCGCACACACACACACACACACTCCGACTCACACCTAAGATCCCCCTCCAAAATCCTGCTGGAATGTGTCTCCTATAACAACATCAAGTATCACAAGGCCCACATCACATGACAAGAAGGGCCTGTTTGTGTGTGCGTGTGTGTCCACATATCTCTCGGACTGCGTGTGTGTGTGTGTGTGTGCGTATGCTGGACAGTACCTTGCTCTGCCCATGGGGTAAAAATAAACACCAACACTCAAGTAGAGGAGGAGCCAGTCCAGCATTGCAAGAAGAGGACCAGCCAGAGGGATAAAAAGCAATCACCTAAACACTTTTGACCACTTACATAACAACTCCCTAATGGCAGCAGAGAGCAGAATACGATTTTACCCTGCATCTAATTTTGTTTGCCATGCCCGGGAACACTGCCCAGATATGTAATCACATATTGCCCAATTAAAAGCAGCAATAAAGGGAAACCTTAAAGTTTCATCTCTAATTTAAAAGAGCTGACTTTATTAGCAAAAGCTTTTTAGATAGCATTCTTTAAAATCCTCTACTGTGCATAGGAACTACGGTATGGTCAAGGTCAAGGACATATTGCAGTTATGGCAAGCAAAATATGATTAGGGTTAGGCCACATAACTCTCTGTTGAGGCCAGGGAAAATTCATGTTTTCATTTATAAAAACATGATATGTTAATTGCAGGTGTGTGAAGGGAGTAAAACTGTGGTCTCCTGCATGGAATACAGATGAATAACATACTAACTTTTACCACGGGAAAGTTGAAATTGAACTTTGTGTAAAACAAGAAAGAAATAAAAAAGGAGAAGCTTTTATCGGTTGTACATGCAAGCTGTCACATACAAAACCATGTGTCTTCAGCTTAGCCAGCTGATTTTAGATGGCATAGCTATTACAAGCTAATGGTAAAGTTTTATTGGGTTCATAGCGAGTCGTTTCCATTTGGCTTCAAACAAATTAGTATCCTTGTACTTTGAGGACTGTACTGTAACTGTACAGAACTCTTATAGACAGATATGTCCCAGATTCTCCATGGGCTAAGTGAGAAAAGCTGTTTTTTGTGATTTGGGTGCTCTGACCATACAAGGCCTTTTCCCAGCCAGGAGGTCCAGCTTTGTTAACAACAAGCCTTTGAGAGGGAAACCTGAGGAGCGGAGTAGCACCTTTCTTTCCCACAGAGAAGGAAAACACATTAGCTGAAATTTAGAAAATACCAAGCCATCCTGAACTAGCGAAGGCGAGCGCTATAAAAAAAAAAAAAAAAGAGAGAGAGGTGGAGGAAAGAAAGCTGGAGGGATAAAAAGAAAAAGCAATGAGGGTGATGACACATCCTGACAAAATGGAACAGGGAGTGTCACTCAGCACCTCATACACCGATGTGCGTGCACTACACACACATACATACACACACACACACACACACACACACACACACACACACACACACACACACACACATACACACAAACACACAAACATACACACAAACATACACACAAACACACACACATGCTACATATGGGAGCGATGCCTTAAGGACATGGGCACCTGGATCTGAGCCTCTGCTGAAAGCAGCAGATGCCAGAAACATAGCATCACATATAGAGCCAAGGACAGCGAGGTCACACAATCATGCTCACTTTCACACGCACCACAGTTCAGTTATCCAGGCTCGAATCTGGCAAACAGAGCTTATTACTGAACTCAAGTTATTAAAACCCTTGACTCCACATGTGTTTTTACTAGGTGAGTCTGCTAGCCTGCGTACGTGTGCGCGTGCTCGCTGACAGCAGGCCTGACAAACTCTGCATCTTTGTTAGTTTGGGTTTCGTCTCCTCCAGGGAAATGTTGGTAAAAGGGGACTTTTATTAGTGTGATACATGATACCAGCAGTCTAAACTGGCTCCCCTCTCCCTTCTCTTCAGCCTATGTGCAGACATACAGTGGCTCCTCGATATCTCGTGACCCTTTTCTGCTACTCCTGTGCCCATATGTTCCCATCCTTACATCTTTGAGGCACTCAGAAGCTACAAATTAGCTAAAAGAATTCCCACAAGCCACAACCACAGACTTATGTGCTAATAAAATGGCAGTCACTCACATATTTATAATGTGGATGTGCATACTGGAGGTAACCCCTACCATGTGCCTGAATATCTGCATATTTATCTATGTATCCTCTCTGGTTGCTGCCCACTGCATCATTCACACCCTCTCACCACCGCAACAGCTGCCTCTTGTCAGCGTCGCGCCGCAGCAGCTGAGGGCGAAGGGAGGAGGGCGACTTCGAGTTTAACTGCCTTGGTTCTGGCCGAAGGGGATGTGGGGCAGGGGGTTGAAGGTGGTGGGGCGGGGGAGCTGGGGGAGTTGACAGAACATCAGGATCCCATTAAGACCAGGGAGAGGCTCATGGGAGTGGAAAAGGGTGTCGGCTGAGTGTGCTAGGGAGGAAACGGGAGGTCGTGTGTGCGTGCATGTTCTTCTGCATGTTCTTTAATTGGTGTTTAATCACAGCTGCTGTGTTGATCTCTACTGGCCTATGTGCAGTTGTGTGTTGCCACTATTGTGGTTGTGTGCATTTGCCACTGTTTCCATCTGACTCATGCCGGGGTGTTGCACGAGCATGTGTGTTTTGGTCTGGATCTCCTCAGCAGAACAGTACAGCACTGTCCACATGCACCTCCAGGTTAAAGGTCAGGGTTGAGGCATGTGGCTTTCCACATCAGTCCCTATCTGACACGTGGCCTTTGACCTCTCTCTGCCCAGGCCGGCTGCCAGCATGATGCTTTTCCAAACTTTGGGATTCACAAACTGAGGAACCTGATGGTTTATCTGCTGGTGGCTACAGTGGAGGAACTACACCATCTGTCCTCTGAAGTCGGTATCCCCAGGAGACCAACAGAAAACTTGGGTTCGACAGTAACTAGATATGAGCTGGGTCTGAGTTGGTGATGGAAAGAGTTGGTTGGGAGCGGAGGGGAGGAGTTTGACAAAAAAGGGAAAGGAGAAACTGTTAAACCGGCGATGAAAAGAATATGAAACCTTTTCCTACCTCTACAACTAAATCAATTAATGTCTGTCTGGAAGAGACAAGATCAGCATTGGATAGAATAAACCTATGTCTATGTTATTATGTTGTTTTCAGTATATATCTTGTACTCACATTGAAAGTAAAGGAAAGATTTTAATCCAGTCCAGAAGAAAACATTAGTCAGAAACTGTCTTTGCTTCTGGCTACTTTTTTGTGGGCGTTTAAGAGAGTAAATGAGATTCTGAAAAACATATTGTTGTTACCTGGCCGATGAATTATTACTTAGTATTGACTTAGCATGACAGACTTCTGTATTTCCTTTCAATGAATGTAAACCATGTAAGGTTTAAAACATGTTCTGGATAAGACATCAAGTCAGTCTAAAGACAAGATACTCTAAGAAATGATAGTAGGCAAGTATTACAAGATCACAAAACTTATTGTCATTCATTCAGCGGGGGTGTGAATGTCAGTACCAAATTTCCAGATAATCGATCTTATGGTTGCCAAGATATTTTTATTAAAATCCCGGTAGTGTCATTATGGGAACGCATCAAATCATTCATGAGATATTTCGGTCTCAACCAAAATGTTTGGTGAATGACAAACAGACCATCAGACATTTGCAGACATCCCAAGAGCCACATTGCAGGCATGCATAAAAGGAGCGCAGATTTGCTGTAACAGATGAATGTATGTAGATGAAGATAACGGATCATCTTTTTGAAGGCCATCCATCCATTTCATCAATCTTTTCATCAATTTTTCTCATTGTCACCATCCACAGGGATTTTTTTCTTTGGCAGTGCTCAATAAAGGAAACGCAACCAAAGTCCACTAGCCTGCCAAGCTAAGATGATGACTTGTAGCAGAGCCAATTTAGCTTTTAAACAGTTAGGAACATTGTGTACTTGAAGGCCTCGCACCAAAAAACAGCATGCCACCGAGCGCAAAACCGAGACCACGTCTGCTCCCGCGTTCTCAGATGTAACACCTTGCTTTGCAAAGGGCAGAAAAACAACAGGTTGTTGTTTGTCATTTCAGAAATAGAGTCCGTTGCAGCCGAAGCATGCCAGCCGGCCTGCTGTCCATGACATTCCTGAATACCACAATAAATTACTGTCACTGCGTATTTCATGTGTGTTTCCACTCAGTCCCGTCAGACAATGCATTGTATCCCTGTGTGAAGTGTGTTTGAAAGAACCGTTGAAATTAAAAACAAACTGAGAATATCAAGCAATTTGATTGTAGGACATTAACCAATTAAAATGAGGATTTTAGATTTGATTTATCACATCCGTAATGCCACAAAAGAAGCCTCTGGTGTTCCCTGTGTCTCAGGGTTTCTGCCCTCTGTCAAGACTTTTCGTCGACACCCCTGCTTTCTAATGCAAAGGAATTTTCGAGTATGTGCTCATTAAGAAGGTTGAGCCATTTTCCGAAGCTGCGGAGGAAGTATTCAGATTTAAAAAGGGACAATACAGCGGTAAAAATACTCCATAGTAAAAGTCCTACTTTTGAAAACTACAGTCAACGTATTGGATGTGAAATATGAAACTTTTTAATAACCAGTACCTATAGTGCACTGAACAGTAGTAAAAGTGCATCGATACTACCTGATATTATCGTTCAAAGACATTTCTCTCACCTTTACAAAGACAATGACCATACAGAGCAACTGCCTGGTTCCAGTTATCTTTATCACTTTCCATATCTTCGATTTTTGCAGTGATTCAAATAGAAAAAAGTGACATTAAATGGCAATTCAGTCTGATCATCAAGCTGTAGTTGTTCTGTTTCTGTGGCTGTTGCCAATCCTCACCAGTGCTGCTTAATTATAATGGAGTGTCAGAAGCCTCCCGGGCTGCAGCCTCCCATTTTAGTATCGAAAACTAATTTCCTGTAGGCTTGAAGGGCGGCAGTTAGTTTCCTCCTTTACAGAGAAAAGTCAACCCTCATCACTTCATTCTTTTGTAGTTTCATCTGGAAGAGTGGCCACACATCTAACCCTGGTGGGAGGTTACCTATATGCAGAAGAACATGGGATCCCTGCAGTGTATTGCATGTTACCAGTGATCCTCCGAAATGAAAGAGGATCATCAATCTGATAAGCGGCCTAATCAGACGGAACAAGTGTGGCGGATGTGCCGGACATTTCAGAGAATGAAATGCACCCAAACACAGACACATAGGGCCAAAGCCATAATACGCACAGGCATGCATTCATCCATGAGCAGTCATACTCATCCTAGCCCCTGTCAGCATCCCAGTTGAAGTGTCGCTCCCACTCGGACATATTCAGGGGGAACATTCCTGGTTTTACATGCACATTAGCTCCATCAAGAGAATATGAAATACAGTATCTGTGCGGTGTTTTTGTCGCTGTCAAATCAGATTAAAAAGATTAAAAGGGGGTGAAGACAAAAATATCATGTTTGAGTTAATGGACTTAGCTTGTGACAGACGCAAATAATAAAACTACTGTGTGCACATTTTCTTTTCATCAGTGCCGATTAGCCAGTGAGCCTATTATCTCACTTCTACTTGCAGCACAATGTTGTAAAAAATCTTTTGCATCTTTTCCTCAAACCACAACTGGTTAATTCCTGTTGGATTTTAATTGCAGTGCCCTGACGATAAGGACACTGGCTGAAGAGCAGTGAGTTAAAGGTGCTTTTTGTTGGCAAAATATTTCACCATACACAACCCAATAATTCATCTTCAAACAGATATAAATGTTTTGTCAAAAACGAGGCTCGACAAGGAGACACGACCGTCTGAAATGTAAAGCGTCATTTCTGTCTCATGCGTTTAGTCATGTTAAATGACCAGAAGTGTAATTCCAGTCGGTGACACAAGAGAGGGGCCCTCTCTCTCTGCCCTCCATACCACAGACTGAAGGGAGACGCCAGACCGATGCACAGGAGGGAGGGAGGTAGGGACGGAGGGAGGGGGCAGGAAGAGGGAATCTTAATGCACACACTTTACAGCACACACACACACAAACACACACGAAAGCACGTATATCACATTAACATTTACAATTTAAGCCTTCTGCTGACACTTTCATTCAAAGGGATTTTAGGGGAGTGAGCGAGCACGGCATCTGCGTCCGACTTGAAGTGATCTTCTGAGTGTGAAGGTCTGACGCCCCCGAAGGAATTAGGATTACAAAATGACTGCGAAAAGTCTGTAGTTTGTAGTTCATGAGTAGCCGTAGCTGGCTGAAGTGAATTAGTGTCGATGATAGTAAGTTATCATGGCAGGGGGGAAAAAAAAGGATAGGACACTGATCAGCACTTTTCATACCACTTCTGCAGCACAAGACTTGTGCTGTTCAACTAGTCTTAGTTCCACCAAAATGTGCATTACAAAACCTCTACATACCATCTCTACAAGGTTGCACTGTAAGGTTGCTTTATTTAAAGCAGCATGTGGCAAATATGAAATCCTTTGTGTTTGGAAATATTAACATCAAGCAAAGGCCCTATATGTGAGCCTGAGACATAAATATGAAAAGAAAATTAAGGCTAGAACTCAAACTTAGCCAAATAGACAACACAAGAGCGCATTACGTCATATTACATTTCAGGAAATGCATTTATTCGCCTCCTTGTCACGAGTTAGATGAGAAGAGTGAAGCAACTCTGAGCTTGATAAATATGGAGCTGTAGGTGGTAGAAAGTTAGCTTAGCTTAGCACAAAGACTGGAAACGGAGGGAAACAGCTAGCCTAGCTCTGCCAAAAGGTAACAACATCTGGTGGAGAGAGGTGGATATGTTAAAAAAAAATTAACGTTCAAATGTATTTGTTGTTAAAAAATTAACATGTTATATCTTGTATGTTTAAAATGACAGGTGGTCATTTTAGTGTGAGTTTTGTGCCTTTAATGGGTTTTGATATGTTATGTAAGTATTTCTGGAGTCTCCAATTGTTGCCTGGCAACTGCCAGTCCTGAAACTGTCCTACACATAACCCCCTGAAAAATTAAATTTTTACACTTCAAATTCGGGATTATTAAACTAACAACATATAATTTGTTTATTACTAAGCTTATGTTGAATGGACCGTTATGAGAGTGGTATCAGGCTTCTCATCTAACTCTTGGCAAGAAAGTTAATAAGCTTATTTCCCAAAATGTTAAGCAATTCCTTTAAGTCCTGACAGCCATCTGGAGTTTATGTGCGAGGTCACTGTACAAGTTCATCAACCCAAAACTTTTGCTGGGAAACTCAACCGTACAAACAACACAGAGTTACATGCTCTACCACTTTATCCATTTCCAGTATGCACTATGCGATAACAACTCTCATTAAGTTTTGAAATTAAATATTAACAACTACTTTTTTTTCTTGTCTTTTTTTTTTTTAATGAAGACATCATTATGGCTTTGTGCAGCCACTTTGCCATGTTGTCTCCTGCAAACCCCACTCTGGTCTTCCAAGAGGCTAATCTGACATGGTCTGGTGGTCTGGCTGCTATGTTTTGGAAAATCGGCTCAGTGCAGGGGTCAGATCCTCATCGGCTCTGATGTTTGTTGACATTCTCACATGGGGCCACCAGGGACAGACAGTGGCCATTTAAAAGTTGAACCGTGGGAAGAAACAGGGTGATAAATAGCGCAGAGAGAGAGAAAGTGTTACTGAGACGCTTTTGCCCTGTTTATACTGTAAAGCTGTGGCACCATTGACTGTGCTGTGCCGCTCTTCGCCTTTCTGTGACTGTGACCTAGATTCAGACCAATCTTAAAAATCAGTCATGGGGTGTCACAGCGGCCTTATCGGTCCAAGACGCATACCATGCAACTGCAGCGTCCCAGGCGGCGGACCTTTGTCACAGTGACTCCCTTTCTTGGGCTGAACTCACTCATTTTCCTCTAATTCTCTTCTCTGCCCTACCATATAAAAGCAAAAACGGCCAAAGGGATAATCTTAAAAACAAGACCATCTGTTGTTATCATGCCAAGTTGTTGCTGTAATTGATTTAAAAGTCATGCATGCGGACAAATTTTCCATGCTTGACACATTTGATTTTTTATCGGTTTGGATCTCTCAGTGATTGTTCTGATAGGTGTGCTGGCCCAGTGCAAATAGTGAGCACAGCGGATTTTGCTGGACACGTCAAACTAAAAAAAAAACCCCAACAACTTTCATTTAGAAACATATGGCGAGATGGCGAAGAGTACGATTTTATAGTACTGTGGAGGGATCAGTGGCCTGTGATTAGTGATGAGTCTGATGTCTTGCCAGCAACTTGCACTGCAGTCAATTATTGATTATCTTCACATGGAAAGGGATCAATGGTCAGGGAAAGAAGCACTCTTGTTTCTACCTCATGTACAGGAACATCACTTCATCCCACTTCATTTACCCTCCTCGTTCAAAGCTTTCAAAAAGTGCAGCTAATGGTGTTCAATACAAAGTCGTTTTGGTTTCAAACACACTTCAAACACACATATAGCAGATCTGTACCAGATTAACTGTGTGTATCCTGCAGTTCAAGGAATTATACATTTGGAGAGAGCAGTTTCCTGACCTGTCTTTGCCGCCCTTCCACAACAGGCCTCACTCTCTGGCAAGGTACGATGCACAGCAAGCTTAAGCTGGAATCACAGTTTCATTGTATCTGATTGGTCTGATTCGCCCCTAAAATGTAAACACACACATTTTGCATCACCTGAGATTTTAAAAAAAGAAAAAAAAATAGAAGATAAACATGCACCTCAACAGGTTTCTGTGTGTTCTCACAGGAGGATGAAAGCAATTTGACTAAATTTGATTAAATCCTGGCCAACTTTCTTTTTTCAGCTACTACGACCTAACTTCATATTGTCTGATAGACTGAGACTTGATGTGTGGGGGGTCCTGGCTGCGGTCTGCAGTTCTATTGCGCCTCACTGTGGTCACATATAGGTGATACACACTGTGTTCCAGCCAACGTTTGCCACAGAAGACTCCATTTCCCAGACGTCCATTCGCAGTTGCCAAAATAAAAGCGAGAATCTCTCCTTTTTTTCCCCCCCAACAAGAAACTTTTTATTACTAAAGAAGAAGATGAAAACTGTACCCGGGGGGAAAAAAATGATTATTCTTAATTTTTTTGACATTAAATGAACACCTGTGATTAAAAAGGCTTCATAATTCACAAGTCACAACTGATTTCCTTTAGTAGGTAAAAACTGAATCAGCAGAAAATGTCAGACGCTTCGGTAGAAACGTTTCCGTCCTTTAAACAAAACAAACGTTCAATAATGAAATAATAAAACAAATATATATATATATATATTTTAATCATAATGACGACGATGGCGATGACGTCAGTAGGGGTTTTATTTTGGAGGCTTTTCAACGGAAGCCTGGTCGCTGTTTTTACGTTGTTTTTCCGGCGCTGACGCCCGCACCTCCTGCCCCCCCCCCCCCCCCGCACCACCCGCCACCTCCCGCACCTCCCCGCACCTCCTCAGCCCCGCAGAGTCAGCCCGGATCCCCGATGCTCCGGACGTGAGCGCAGGTCTCTGATGAGTCACTGAGACTAAATAAATAAATAGATAAATAGAAGCGGGCCTGTCACGGGTAGAGGATGAGGCTGAGGCCGGTCATCGTCACCGTGTTACTGACCGCGGCGGTCGCCTACTACGTTTACATCCCGCTGCCCGACGCCATCCAGGAGCCGTGGAAGCTGATGATGCTGGACGCCGGGTTCCGGGCGACGATGCACCTGGTAAGAGAGGAGGAGGAGGACGTGGGAGGGGGGGGGGGTTGTTTGTTTGTTTGTTTGTTTGTTTGTTTGTTTGTTTTAAATGAGGTATAAAATGGGCTGAATAGAAATTCTAAGGAAAAACAAACAAGCAAAAACACCGGGTGATTGCAGCAGGTGCAGTCGCTGCAGTGACGGTCGTGGTCTGATCCGCGCTCCCCTTCAGTCTCGGCTGGATAAAAAGTATTATTGACAGGAATCGTTGTCCAATAAAACTGTTTTTGTTTTATACCCAACAGCTACGGTACTAATTGCTCTGAAATAGTGTGACAGTAGTGATAAAAGATAGGTATATAACCTTCGACACACTAACACACCCTGCAGACTTGGACTTTAACCCTACTACACTCAGTGTTGAATTATGTTAACCCTGAAATGTCCGACTGTACATTACCTGTTTATTTGTTGATGAGGCTCAGTAACATTGCATAACCAGTATCTTACAATGCTTTGTACATGCATGTGACACGCAGAGCTGTAAAAGCACAAATCTGTGCTGTTATAAATATCATATAAAGTTATTTGTAATCAACAGAGGTTCCTTTTTGCCAGATGACAACATAACGTCTCATTTCTTCATCGGTTGTGGCTCATTAGTAACAGCGGCCTGGAGTTGTACAAGCTTTGTGAAAGAGATTTTTCAGTGCATTGACAGTTTGATTCAGAAACTTTGACACTGATTGTCACGGTGCTAAGCACCTGTCAAGGATTGTCTTTTATTCCGGGCCTATGTGATGACAATGAACAATGGGACAATGATCTCCACCCGTTCACCTTTCCCCTGGATTTTGAAAGTAGCTGTGTAAGTAATCAGTAACGATATCACTTAGGCGTTGCCACAGTGTTTGTGAACGAAGGGCCACTTATGAGGTCTTTTTTGCTCAAAATCAGATAATGCGCTTTACATTACTCATTTAATACTTTTATATGTATTTTGTATATTTTATCTTTCTTTTCCAAAAGTTAAGTGGAAAAAAAACACTGAGATAAGACGATTTCACTTGTTTACAAAGCAAAAAAATCCTAATTCAAACGTTTTGAATGAAATTCAGTCAGCAGACTGGTCTGCCATTGTTTTTTATTAAATTTTATGGCTTAAATGTTTTCTAATAACCTTTACAACAGTAGTATGATGTAATCTAGAAGAAAAACCTAAAATGATTTAAACTGCACTGAGATCAGTTGGTCTTTTTTCTTTGGATGGGGGTGAAAGTATGATTTTGACGATAGAATAAAATATTGTAGAAAACAATACAGTACAATGCAAATGTCTTTTCTGTCAGAGAGGAAATTGTGGTAGCTCAACAAAACAAAAGCAGCACAAGTAGCATACAGAATAACATAAAAAAAACTGACATATGTAGGTGAAGTTAGTATAAAAGGAAATACAATGGTTAAAAAAAAAAGATGAAATACCTGAAAACAAAACAATAAAAATAAGGAGAGTTAAAATATAAAAATACTGTGGAGCAGTATTTGTGGCTCCATTTTTTTTTTTTTAAATGCTGATTGCACTCAAATTGAAATACTTCTGTATTCCAAGTTCAGTCGGTTATTCAGTTATACTAAGGTACATCCAAGGGCATTGATCCAGTGCAGCCCCAGTCCTGACCTTATTAAAGAGGTCAGGGTTTGGCCAAGATGTGAATGACCTACATGAGCTGGAATTTCTTTGTCAACGTCACTGTACAAACCAGTGTTTATGTCAGCAGTCACATTCATTCAGTTCTTAGTGCCGCAACAATCCAGTCAAAATGATTCCAAGGATTTACTTACAGTGAGTTATGCAGGTTTTAAACTGGGGGAAAATGGAGCACTGTTCTTGGATCTGTACTAAGTATCTGCAAAAATACCCTGAGCTGAGGTATCGGAATCGGTATTGATAGAGAGAGCTGAAATTCAAAAGTCAGATTTCTCATCAGATAAGTAGAATTTCCGTCTTAGAGATTTGATAAAACTATCACTGTCATGAAACTATATTAGCTGGCTGGATCTGAGTCCAGGCTGTGCCAAGCAGCTGTCTTCTGGCCTTGGTTGAACCTGGCTGCGAGACAGTCCGAGAGCTTTTTTTGGGGGGAGAGGGCAGACGCATCGTTATGACAGAGTGCAGGAGGACAGAGGTGACTGGGTGAGACAGTAGGGTCTCGGCTCCCTGCCACAGATCAATGCATTTTGTCCTTTCCCAGCTTCCTTTCCTCTACCAGTGGTTTTCGTTCTTTGTTCTGAATGTGCCTTAAATCTTCTCTTTTTGCCCAGAGAAACTACACTTGAGGTGACGCTGTTGATGTTTTTATTTACTCTCTCCTTCCTCCTCTGTCTTCAGGCCTCTTTGAAGGATTGGCTGGGCTTTGACAACTACATCAGGTCCATCAGGAAGTCCACGGAGGGCTTTGAGGGCATGATGAAGGGACTGGACAGTTCTGAGTCTGGAGGAGGGGTCATGCCCGGAGTGAAGTTCAGCGACATCACCTTTGCCGGCATCCCGGTCCGAGTTTATGAGCCCCCGGCTGGAGGGGAGGGCCATCTGCGGAGAGGGTTGATGTTTTTCCATGGAGGAGGCTGGGCCCTCGGCAGTGCCAGTGAGTATGGACGTCACTGCTTTCTTAAAGTAAAATTAAGAAGATTTAATTTTTTTAACCACTTAATTGCAAATTTCTTTGCATTGCAGGTGCAGATTGTTCCAACAGTGTCAATAATACAATATAGTAGTTTTCAGAGTTTTGTTCTTTGTTAATTCTGTATTCTAAATGGGTTACAAATGCAGCTATAAATGCAACATTAAAAGATCTTACGTTTGGCCTTGCAGAACCTGCAGATAATTTGTTTGTGACATGTCAACGTTTCTGTTGTTAAGAGGAATGATTTATCCAGATTCAGCAAGAGGAGTATGTGGAGTAACTTCATTTTTGTGTGTGTGTGTGTGTGTGTGTGTGTGTGTGTGTGTGTGTGTGTGTGTGTGTGTGTGTGTGTGTGCGTGTGCATGCGTGTGCATGCGTGTGCATGCGTGTGTGCATGTGTTTGTCTTTTGCAAAGAATTGTCTGTTAAAATGATACTTCAGCTCTGTTAAATTTTTTGCATCACTTTTCTCCACTTTTTCCCCCTCTCTCTCTCTCTCTCTCTCTCTCTCTCTCTCTCTCTCCCCCTTGCTTCCTCAGAGAAGGGGTCATATGATGCCATCAACCGCATGGTTTCGGATGAGCTCAACACTGTTGTGGTCTCTGTTGAGTAAGTGTACCTCCTCCTCCTGCAACACTGATCTACTGTTTCAAAATTTTCTCTGATCATGGAGAAAGAGACTGACTGCTGATACAGATTTGCATCTTGGGAAACAGAAAAAAATGTTTGTATGTCGACTCAGAGGCCACATGAGTTGACGTAGAAAGGAATAGAATTGTATGTCAGAGCCACATAAAGTATTATTCGAGTATGCTGACAGGTTGATTGGTACTCCTTGTGACTAATCAAGTGATCTTCATGTGTAAAATCAGTGGAGTTACCCTTTAACTTTAGAACCTGTGTTTACAGTCAAATGCACCAAAGTCATCTAAACTTCACCTAAATTATCATTTGCAATCATTATTTCTGTAGGTATCGTCTGTATCCAGAGGTGCACTTTCCAGTGCCGTATTTAGACTGCCTCGCTGCTGCCAAACACTTCTTGTCCCCAGAGGTTCTGGCCAAGTACGCAATCGACCCAGAGCGTGTGGCTGTGTCAGGAGACAGTGCCGGAGGAAATCTGGCTGCTGCAGTTGCTCAGGAGGTAAAAGGAAGCCAACTCTTGTACAGATGTGTGTCACGATGTAAATGTAAGGTAAGGATCTAAAGTGCAAGGCCTCATGTGTGCCTATGTTTATTTCCAGATTTCCACAGACGACACTGTGAGTGTGAAGTTCAGCGTCCAGGCTTTGATCTACCCAGTGCTCCAGGCTCTGGATTTCAACACGCCGTCCTACTTGCAGAACCAAGACGTACCCATCCTCTACAGGTCCGTCATGGTTCGCTTTTGGCTGCAGTACCTCGGTGCCGACCTCTCCCTGCAGCCCCAGCTGCTAGTGAACAACCACAGCTCCTTACACCACTCGACCATCACCCCAGAGTTGCGGGCGAGACTGGACTGGGCCGTGCTCCTGCCCTCGAAATTCAAGAAGGACTACAAGCCTCTCGTCGTGGAAAAAGGTTTACAGGGGCTCGTGAAGGAGTTGCCGGGCCTGCTGGATGTGCGGGCGTCGCCGCTGCTGGCGGGACCGGAGGTTCTGGCTAAATGCCCCCGGACATATATCCTAACCTGCGAGTATGACGTGCTGAGGGACGATGGGCTGATGTACGCCCGGCGTTTACAGGACGCAGGAGTCACGGTGACCAATGACCACTATGAGAACGGCTTCCACGGATGTTTCAGTTTTATAGTGTGGCCACTGGACTTTGATATAGGGAGGAGGGCGCTCAGGGGTTACCTCAACTGGCTGCAGAACAACTTGTAATAGTGTGTATGTGTATGTGAGAGAGTAATGGGTGCATGCAAGTGTAATTTTCACTGATATAAATGCACTAGCCCTCGCTTTGTGAATTATAGACTTGCTAAAGGGCTCTTTGTGTAAAACCACAAGACACATACACACACACACATATATATATATGTATATATATATATATATATATATATATATATATAAGCTCAGGGCCCTCATGTACTTGCATGTACACACGCAGGCATGCAAATGCACAAACACACTAGGGCAAATATAACATCCGCATAGCTAACATGAACAAAAAAAGTACTTAATAAACGCATAAAAACACTCAACATCACAGCCCCGAGCTTTCCACTAAAGTTCCACATCAGAACACTCATGCATACCCACAATACAAACACGTGAGATGTGTATGTCAGAAGGGTTGTAAATGGTTTTATACTTAAGTTTTAGAATAAAAGTGTCATAAACCTCGATCAAAAGCTCATGTTAGCAGTGGTTGGTTTTCTTGATGTGGTCAGAAAGAACAATGTGCACATCAACCACAGGACAGGTAGCGTTTGTAAATGATATTTTCTTTTCAATAAATCCTCCCCACAAAGAAAAGGGAATTCATTGCCTTTCTTATAGACGATATTTCACTTTTTATGCTGTAGAAACCCCCCATCTCGTTCTCCCTGCGCTGCAGTAAGTTGTTGTCTTTCCTGACAGATGCTGCTGGCACTTGACAATTGCAAAGAAAATTATTTCTGCATTATTTCTCTCATTAAACGCATCAGTTCATAATCATGAAGAACAGAATTTTCTGTTTACTAGTTACTTAACACACCAAAGTTCCGCTTCCAGATACACTGTTATTGCACCGTTGGCCTGTGTTGTTAAGTATGTGTCAAATGTTACTTGGTTTTTGCCTTTTAGCTTGAATGTGCTTTATGTTTGTTTACACATTTGGAAAAATGTTAATATGAAAAAAAGAATTAAAATAGCTCATCCCTTTTAAGCAGCGAGTGCTTCCAGGACTCCCGTGCGTTCATTAAATTTATCATCCAACCTACGGAGTTTATCATATGCCAACTTGGACTGCTCCAGATCTGGAGGCTTGTGCATAAATGTATAAAAATATGGTGAACTGCAAATAAGTTTGCCCCTTCTGCTAATAAAAAATATTTTCATAAGCCAGAAGTTAACTCTATAAGGTCTAACCTTAACACACCCACTGATAAAACAGATCCATTAATATACCAGATAGGAGAAACAACATCAGGGTTTAGTTGACACAGCTACTTAAAAAATGCAAAGGCTTTCAAAACTGTACAAGCTTTCAGTAATTTTCATGATCAGACCTGCATCTGCATTTTTTGCTGTCTCTTCTAGGGGGTGAGAGTGGAGTTCATTCAGGGACACCAAATCTATCTGCATCAATAATCAATACAACGGTACCCTCTAGTGGTGTAATAGCAGGATACCTCTATGTTCTTACTGTATCACGTGTGGGGAAGCCACCATGTTTATGCCATACCGTTGGTGGAATGCAACCAAGTGCATTTACTTCAGTACAGTTTTCAGGTACCTGTACTTTACCTGACGTCTTCATTTCTATGCTAATTTATGCTAATACTCCAATTCAGAGGGAAATATTGTATTTTTTAACTGTATTTTGTGTTTGTAAATTCATTTGGTAGTTAAATTTGCTTGTTACAAAACATATGACCAGCTTATAAAAAAATATGACAAATTGCTAAAGATTAAACAACCAAACTGTCTAAAACTTTGTTAAAACTTTCTCCACTTCGACCAGCTACAACAATAAAACACTACTTACACATTAATACATCAGTAAAAATAATGCAATTATAAAACAGTGTTAAAATACTCACAGGTCAACTTGTCTGTATGACAGTTGCCTTTACTTTTGATACACCTGCAAATATACTATATTTGGAGGGCACGGAACACATTCTCTTGTAATACCTAAATTAAATATTAAACTTTATGTCAACTCTGACAACTGTATATCTGATCTAACTAGTCTCACCCAAAGTCTTGATTGAGAATCAAACTCTATACTCTAAGATTGTTTTTAGTGTGATTATAGAAATGATGATAGAAATGAGGGATTGTTAGGTAAATATCATGGGGGGGGGCATGCAAAGGTCATGCAAAAGTCCATGGTTAACCCTTAAATGCGACTGAGTGCGACAATTAACATACTGATTTGTATCACTGACAGTGCAATTTATAGGTATTTACATATAAATCTGTGCGGCAAACCCATTTTAATTTTTCATCTGATAACCCCTCTTTAGCTAGTTTAAGCTTTAAGTAATGTTAGCACTATCACTGAACTACACTGAAAGATTAAAAAAAACAAAAAACTGCTGCACTGCCCTTTAAAGCTATCGTATTGCAACCTGCCGTTTTTACTGATGCTTGGACTATAACTGTCACAGTCTGATTTAAAAAAAAAAAAAAACATTTTTAAATAACTAACTTAAACTGTGTTGCATTATAATCATACTGAGGTCATGTAAGTGTGTCATGGGGGTGTAACACTGGTTTTAGAAATGGTTGTTAGAGACTCCATCAGCGTCACTACAAGGCTAATGGCCAAGAGCTCGTTTCAAATTGACTGTGTTGGTATGAGCTAAGGGTTGGATGGGTGGTGGTGGTGGAGTGACTGGAGACGAAAGGCCCGATTTAGAAAATTTGCCCCCCAGTCAATAATTCCTAATGGTTGGCCTGCTTATCAGGGAAACACCCTTCCACTGACAGGCTAAGTCACTGGCAGCGGTTCGTGTGCATTGTGCCGGTGTAGCATTTTTCGGCACTAGTCTTTGTTTTACAAAAGGAGACAATGAGCGACTGTAGCGCTAAGACAGGAATTTGGGGAGATTCCGTGACTTTGCCGAGAGGAACGCTGGGAGGAGAAACCCTCAGGGGAGCAAAAAGAGGAGTGGAGGGCAAAAGGACGGAGGATGGAGCATGATCTGTCCTTTTTAATCCATTATGTGTCCTCTGGGTGTTATTCAGGCTCTATGTTTCTGGGGAAAACCGCTTTCATTTTCAGAGAAGCAGCAGTTCTCCTTATGCGTTCCTGTTTCCAATTGTTCTTCTAATTGATTACAGATTTAAGCTTCGGAAAATACTTTAGGTTATGAGTCAGTTTTGCAGTAATATGCCTTCCACTCAGAGACACAAGTTTTTGATGATTTTGGTGTCAACCAAAGTTATTTTCCAGTGTCACAGTTTCAAAATTATAACAGGGTCAGCAATTTTTCACCAATAGCCATTCAGTGTATTTACATTCTGTGATTACATTGCTGTATATTAGTTTTATTGGTTGTGGCAGGCTCTGCCATTCCCATGCTGGATTTAAACAAGCTTCACAGGCAGTGGGGGATTCAGAGAAAACATGCATGTGAAGACTGAGTAAGGCTACTATTTGTAATTTTATGTAATTTATACCACCTCATTGTTACACATGGGAAGAGAAAAAATGAAAGAAAAAAAACAACAAACAGAAATAGTGTTAAACCTAAGCCCCACATTAAACCTAAACATGTCATCTTTTTATCCTCTCATCCAGCTCTGGGCAAGAAAGAGAGAGGCGTATTTCCTAAATTGTGTAAATATTCCTTCAAGTTTGAAAGGCAAGAGGATTAAAACCTGCCGGGGCCTGCTGTATGTGGACATGTCTGGGAGAGGTCAAAGCTCACCGGCTGATCGCACCCATAAGAAGAGATAACAATAAGACAAGTGGAAAGATTGATGAAATTTTTCAAACATAGTTTTAAATAATTGTAATATCTGCATTTCCACTCACACAATAGTTCCACACACACATTTCTACACATGCTCCCTCCCTCTCTCTCCCTCTCTCTCTCTCTTTCTCTCTGTCTCTCTGCTTGTTCGCCATGGAATTTATAGTCAGGCATCCCTCTGAGGGTGTCATCTTCCCTCGCCCGAGGCCAGACAGTCCTAACACCTCACTCACCTTCTCCCCTCCTTCTCCCTGACAAGCCTGGGAATTGACCCACTTCAGGGAACGCAGGACCCTCTTATCACTCCCTCTCTTCCGCATTCTGAGATTTTAATCACTGAAGGAAACAAAGTAAATACTTCTTTTCCTGTGCTGGCACTTACCACCACATTTCCAGATGAATTGGCACAACTTACATATCTCTGTGAACCTACTGGGTGAATCAGTGATGTTGACATTGCGGTGCCTGCATGCCTGCTGGT
This sequence comes from Istiophorus platypterus, assembly GCA_016859345.1. Lineage (NCBI taxonomy): Eukaryota > Metazoa > Chordata > Actinopteri > Istiophoriformes > Istiophoridae > Istiophorus > Istiophorus platypterus. The sequence continues at coordinate 8,292,594 of CM029120.1, forward strand.
ATGATTGATTTAAAAAAAAAAACATAGCACAGGTCCAGATTGTTGGGAGGGTCATGCACATCCAAGAGCCGTGCTCCACCTTCAGCTCCATACTTACTTCCTCACACTGACAATGGAGCAGGGGTTGAAGGTGAGGGAATGAAAGTACAGGAACCAACCAAGAATCACTCAAGGTTAAGTTTTGCAGATTGAACGACTCCCCTGCGACAAATACTGCTAAGGGCTACACTGGAGAACTAACAATGGCAGGTCATTTGGCACTAATCGACTAGCATTCTCTCAGATCACTTGACAATAGCAGGAAAGAGAAGAAAAAGGGCCCTTTGTCATCTTGCTTCTAGGTGCTGATAATCTGCTACCTGGACTAGACCGACACCCAAGTTTTCATGCAAGGATGCTGCATTCATGTGCTCCACTCAAGCTAAAGCAAAATTGTAAAAGTGAAATGTCAAAGAGTAAGAATAAAATTAAAAAGGCAAAATATCTTAATTAAGCACTTCTGTTTTTTACACTGATTGTTTCCAGAGCCGCCATGCTCTTCTAAAATGCTTTGTTTAGCAAACATATTTATGCTTCAGCTGCTCGTAATTTGGACCCTGGAAGTCAAAAAAAACGATATTTAATTCACTGAAGTTCTCTTGGCTGGAAGTTTAAACTAAGATTGACCCCATAAAAATTTAAGGCTGATGCCCAAAGCTACTTTGGTCTACAGAAAAAGAGTAAACAACTTAATAGACCAAAAGACTGTCACACCTACCATCTGCAGCACATTCAATTATAATAGGATTTAACCTATTAAAAGTTTGTCAAAAAAGAAAATAAAAGGTAATGGTTCTGTCACACTTCAAGGGAAATAAAATGCAACCTCTCTGTTCAGCACACACACACACACAAAGCCTGTTAGGATTTTAGAACATGCTGTCTTTTGATTTTCTTTTTTTCCAACTACTATTACATATGATATTGATAATCTAACAGCAGAAGAAATTCTGAACTTCAACTTTGAGTCAACATGGACAAAAAGTCCCGAAAATGCCCAAGAAAAAAAAAATGGAAATATGAACATATAAAGCTTGGCAAACGCCACCCCCTGATGAGGATCGTGTGATATTATTAAGCGCTCCAGAATAGCCAATAAATGGACCTTGAAGTGAGATTCAAGTGAGCATCATCAGGCTACACATCGGCGGTAAATCAGCGGGTCACCTCCAAGTTTCCCTGTGTCGGACAGCACTTGAAGGTTTCCTGAAGTTGCATTTGCGGCACTAAAGCTCCCTGTTCATTTATATCTAATAACAGTGACATCTTGAGGCTGTTGTAATCCTCCATACCTCCTCTCTGCTCCACCTACAAACTGCTGCTTTCCTCCCCCTCTCTCTCTCTCTCTTTCACTCTCTCTGTGTCTCTGTGTCTTTCCCTCCCTCTGGAGCAGAAATGCAGCAGAGCTTGATCTGACTTGTTCTGCCTGCTGGAAGTATTTTCTTGCTCTTCGGAACTTAACTGGGTGCTTTTTTTCTCACACCGTGATATGGCCATTTCTGTTTCTCTCCAGTGTTTGGGGCTCATCATACTGGCAGCAATCCTCCTCCAGACCATCGCAGTTTCTGTCAGTTTCATGTACTTCAACAAAGTCCTGAAGACGGTAAGTCTTGCTTTTTGTTTTGCTCTTGATCTAACAGACAGATGGTAGTTGGTTTGATGCTCTCACTAACTGGGAAAAAGGGGACTTATAACACATTATATGACAGACTACCTTTATATTATTTTCATGGAGGTATACCATTCATTTTAGAGGGATACAATACTAGTGACACAACTTTACAATAGGCTCTGTAGGAATATAGGAATGGAACATTTAAAATAACATCCTGAACTGGTACCACAGAGACTGAGAAGCTATTGTAACAGTTTATTCAAGTAAGTCCAGTAAAATCATATCAGATAAAATATGCCTTGAAGTTGTGTAAAAACATCACTTGAGTAGCTACAGACCTACTCTCTGTTCTGTTCTGTTCAGAGATGAAATTCTAACAGGAACAGCGGTGGAAGAAGTGCTCAGATCTTTCACTTATGTAAAAGTAGCAAAACCACAATGTGGAAATAATCTGTTACAAGTAAAAGTCATGCATGCAACATTTTACAGGTACATAATTATAAGTATAAGCGTCACAGTATGCTCCAGGCATCAAAAGTACAAGTCCTCATGCAGAATATCTCATATCTGAAATATATATTTTATTAGATCATAACTATGGAAATATTAACATGTTAGCACCAATGTGATGATGCTGCTGGTAAAGGCAGGGCTCATTTACCTGATACATTTACTACCTGATATACTGTAGGGTAGCCCTGACCTATACTAATAAATCTAAATTTATTTGTTATTTGTTTTTTTATTAATTTGAACTGGCAATGTAACCTCTGACAAAAGCTGCCAGATGAATATAGCGGAATGAAGCATACAATGGAATTGTTTAAGTAAATTACAAGAACCTCAAATTTGTAATTAATATAGTGCTTGTGTGAATATACACAATTGTGCGGGAACAATATTCTTGATAAGTGTGTTTATTTATATAAGGTATTTATAAAAGTCCAACATAAATCGTGCAGGCATTTCTTTTTCTAATGCTGCACAATGAGAGAGGAGAAAGTTGGGTGAGTAGATACCAGAAAACAATGGGAGGAAATGAGACTAGTTAGGACCGAGGGGTTGTGACACCCTCGAGCAGCATATTTCAGACATGAGCACACATCATGACAACCAGTGAAAGCTGCTAAAACCACCTTTTCAACGCTGATAGATCTAGTCCTGAGCCCTGATTGGCTGAGGGTCACAATAAGACACTCACCTCACCTCTTGCACGCCCTGTGACCACTTCAGAGTTTATCGCATATCAAAACCTTAACTGATATCCACCTCTACTACTAACATGTATTTTTTTCAGAGAAATCCTGGGATTATATTACTTTGAGGAGGAAAATTTAGTGAATATCTTTTTGAAAAAAATCCGGATTAAAAACATTTATGAAAATGTGATTTTTGCTTTCATTATGATGATGATATGTTGCTACCATGTTGTCAAAACCAAAAGCCACATAATACAATGCTGCAATAAGGTTGATAATCAACTACCCCCTAAATCCTCTTTGATGAAACCTTGCCAAATATTTGCAAATTTGGCCTCTGTGGAAGGCTTTGCTGCTTTTCTTTGTCGTATACAATTACATGCAATTTACAAAATAAGATTTTTACCTTCACCTCTGGGGAAACATAATAGACAATTCAATTCTTTTGTCTTGACAATTTACAGAAAAAAAAACTAGCCTTCGTGAAAATAATTCACAGATTAGGCTGTTTGATCAGTTAGTCAGTTTCAGGCCAAGAACATCGTTTGTTCTGCATCTTTTCCTTATCGACAGATGCAGGAGAGCTTCTCCAGGAGCAGCGTGTCCTGTCTGATAAACACAGACCTCCACTCGGGGTTCCAAGATTCAGCAGCTGAGGACAAGAAGAGCGACCCCTGCTGGCAAGTCACGCAACAGCTCCACTACCACATAGAGAAGGTTTTGATTTACTTTTTGTTCAATTTAACCTCAGTTTTCCTTATAACAAAATTCTAGAGAAAATAAACCAAGGCTTGGTGCAAGGTTCATTTGTTTTTTTCAGTTTAATCCCCGGCTGCTATTTTGTTTTTAAAACAATACCTGGGGATACTCTCTCGACAATGTTGCATCACATTCGGAAAATAGACCTAAATATTTGTTCGCAAATTACCCGCAGTTACTTAGACATCGCTAACTGGAAGTGAGCAACTCCACATCACTTGTATGCAACACTGACTAAGCCAAAACAAATACTGCTATCACAAGTCAGCAGATGATATATTTGTTAACCAAGAGTGATGACTGGAGGAGTCATGTGGAGATAAGGTCACCGGTAGTTTACTGATTTTTGTTAGATTAGATTTGAAAGATAATCAAAAGTCATAATAACTGTCAGGAACAAGATACATTAACTTGCTCGCCCATTCACTCTTCTCCCCTCTCTTTCTCTGGATATTTTTCTTCTAGACGTTGGCTGACAGATTCCAGAAAGAGATATCCTCAGCTATGAGAAGTAAGAACAATGCCTCCATTGACTGTCAATTGCAGCTAATGGGCTTAAGTAAGACTTTTTCTACAAAAAACGTCCAGTGTGTGTTTTCTTATCTGCTTGTGTTTTCACAGATAAGCTGACGGGAGTGCTGCCTATCCTGAGCCCTGGGGTCCCTCTCCCTAAAGTTGCTGCCCATGTGACGGGTGTCATCTCCTCCACAGAGTCTCCAATAGCAGAGGGTGAGTATCGGTAAAGGTTAAAGTAGTGTACAAGTAAAATGTGGTACGCAAAGCATCTACGAACATTCATTTTCCAGGGTGATGTGGTTCTGGAAAGTGACTGGAACTGAGAGTCTTAAAAAACAGGCATGTTGATCTCAAGGTAATAGGTGTGTTACATATAGAATAGGTGAAATAAGTCCTGTGTTAGTTAGTACATTTCCAGCACCAGAGGCAAGGAATGTGCTTCAAGGCCTCCAAGTCAGGTTTCAGATTCGGAAAAGTTTCCCTACCTACATGTCTGTCAGGACTTGCTGATGTGCAGCTGCTTTTGCGTAACCTGGAGCATCCTGTAGTTTTACTCTTTCAGTTTTTTTCTTTCAGTCGGTGTCGTAATTACTCTTTGTCCAGCGAACGAACATGAAGAGCTCATGCAGAAATAAACCTAAATACATTTATATTTTTAAAATGACTTTTTATGAATTTTAATCTTTGACAGTGGATGGTATAGAGAGACAGGGAATAATGACATAGAGAGAAGGGGATAACATGAAACAAAGCCTCGGCCAGAATCAAAGCTCTTTTACTTGGAGGATTTTTGTACTACTGCCAAACTTTGGAAATATACATTTCTAGTTCAAATAGTGAGGAAAAAGTACCAGTCATTAAAGAATAAATAGGTTTTCAGTGCCATCTCTGTTGCCTGTAATGAACAGTGATGTCAGAGTGTACTGACATGCACTGAAGTAAACTTCTACCTCAGTAAAATTGTTAAAATGAAACCACCAAAAGGCAGAAACAATTTCAGACTTTAAGCTTGTGTTAAGTTCCTCCTTAAGCACTAAAAAAATGAATTTACTCATTTGAAACTAATTTTTTATTACTTAATATGCATTTTTAATTATCTTAATTTGTTTTTGGGTGATACAGATGATGTTTTCTTGATTCAAATTTTCAATTTTTTGGGTTTGACAATTTCACGAGGGAAGTTTCGGGGATTTTTTTTTTTCAGCATTTTTACGCCCGAGGGAAAAAGTAGGGGGACCCCCACGCAGTTATCAGTCAGGCCATCGAACTGAGGATATGCTGCTCAGGGCACATATGATTATGTGGTATGCGTCCTAACCCTTTGGCTACTGAGTCGCCCATCTATGTGACATTTGACACAAACACATAGCTGAGTCTGTTTCAGTCAATTACAGAAGCAGTTTTTGGGGAGCTGCTTGCCTGTGGGCAATGTTGCAAGGAATTATTTAAAGGCAGGGTTGTTTTGTTTTTTTTAACTTGTGTTTTTAATTTGAGCAACAATGAACAAACTCAGCAACACCCCACCCTGCAGTCTCAAATGATCTTGCATCATAATGAAAGACCTTACACCATGTGCATGCGGGTCTTTCTGTTTGTTTCTGAGTGTCAGTGTGCCATTGCAGGCTCGCAGGGCGGCAGGGGCTACCTGGGGGAGCGTATCAGAACATGGGAAGGCCAGAGAGGTCTGTCCTTCCTGCAGAACATGGAGCTGAGAGGAGGAGACCTGCTGGTGCCCAGAGCGGGACTCTATTACATCTACGCTCAAACCTACTTCCGACTGCCCTCCACGGGGGAGACGGAGGGGGAGGCAAAGGAGGAGACGGGGGAAACAAGGGAGGAGGAAGGAGCACAGCTTGTCCAGTATATCTACAAGAAGGTTAGGCTTTGTGCAACCTATTAAGGGACAGTATTCATCTCAGTGAACATTTTCTCATAATTTGGGAATGAGTCATGTCATCATTGGATAGTGACACAGCATTGAGCAAGGACTGTTATACAACCTTAACAAGTCCGACAGTAACCTCGTGATCCAAGAAATGACCCACAGCTGTGTACCAATTCCATATTACATACACACATACAAAACAGACTAATTTCAAGCCTTTTCAAGTGTAAAAACACTCCATATCTGTTTGCTATTAGCCCGGATCCAGACCCTTTTTTTTTTTTTTTTTTTTTGCTCACATCATTTATTCAGTCCCTCCTTGGGGGGGATAGGGAATCATATTTCCAAATAACTCATTAGCTACCCAGCTACAGCCAAGATACTAACAAAGAAATGCTAAAAAAAAACAAAAACAACCTTTGACAACCACATGAGTTGTGCAGGTTGTTGATCACTTACACAATTAAAAGCTCTTAAGTTAAGTATTGAGGTGGTAAATGTTAAAGGTTCCTAGCAAGCGCAACCTCAGCTTCTCAAATGACACTTAGTGTGGCGGAGGAAGTCAGATGGGAGGGTATTATATTTTTAATCGACTAAGCCATCTCGGGATTAGACACCAAAATGAACATTTTTTTAACTTAATTAATCAAATAAAAGACTGCAAGATAATCGCTGAAAAACAATCACCAGTAGGTGGGTTGAAATGAACCGTGTGCATGCCAGATAGAGAAATATAAGTATTCTTTTATTACAAAACCTACTTTAAAATATGATTAGAATATTTAACCGATTCAACCAAACCTAAGCAGACTGCTGAACTAGGTGGCTAAGGAGCGTCTAGGGCTGCTACCATATACTCACCACTGGTACAGTCCTCGAATGCACCAAAAGTAAGAAATCAAGCCCTACAATTCAGATGGCATCAGAAAAACAGGATTCTTATAAATACTTGTTATATGCTAATGTAATGTACAACTTAATGACCTGTTTATGAACATTTTGATGTTGTTGTCTTTGTTGTACGGCCGACAGATGAGTTCCTACACGGTGCCCATCCTGCTGATGAAGTCATCCAGGAGTGCCTGCTGGCCTCGGGGCCAGGAGCCCGGGCTCTTCTCCCTGCACCAGGCCGGCACCGCTTTTCTGCAGCCTGCTGATCGCCTCTTCATCACGGTTAGCAATGCCAGCGCCATGGAGATGGACGGGAGGGCAAGCTACTTCGGGGCCTTCCTAGTAGGCTAAAGAGAGAGCAGAACGAATAAAGGAGTCCAGGACTGGGATGACTTGATTTAGACATCGACAGAAGTTGATCAAAATGTCAGGGGGTTGTCAGGGGCCTGATAAAATGAGCAACTTTCTGAGGATACAGGATTGGAGAAGGATAGACTGCAAGGAGTGCAAAGGACTTCTTCAGTACTGGAGCTGGGGGGATGTGATTAAACCAAGCTGCAATGGCAGACTCTCAGTGGCCCAATATGACAAGCACGAAGAGCCATTTGGTGTGTATTTACTCCAGCATTGACCAATTAATTGGTCAAAGTTAAACCTCACAAAGGATATTCATTGTGTTTTTAAGACCAGCAAACGGCATGTACTGCACACAAGGCAAACACAGATTATGCGGTGCATTCAGGGCACAAGGCATTTCGAGCAACACAATAGATGCAGATCAAATGTTGTGCTCTCATGTGTGAATGCCTTCTATTGAGAGCAGAGCGGGCTGTTTTGCCCGCAGGTCAAAATGTCAACAGTCGAGTTGTCATCCCCAGGAAATGACAGCAGTGTTGGACACGTGACACTAAACTGATCTTTTAGCGAGAATAAATATCAAAAAATAAATGCCACAAGACAAGATTTTAGATGTTCGGTATAATGAATGGAACTTGTTTTTTGTTTACAGTACTTATGGTTGAATTTCCTCTTTTTGCAATGTCTTGAATGAATGTATGGCATGACACTGATTGTGATGCCCTGAGGCCTTAAAGAGAAGCCCTGGTCTCATATGAATGGATTGAGTATGAAAACTTTTTTCTGATACATGTTAACTGCTATAACCCCTAGATATCAATCTGTTTTCTCTACTGCTGGATAAAATCGTTTACAAATGGTTGCCATACAGATTAAATGATTTTTTTAAATTTTGCTTTTCCCAGGTCAGTGATAATAACAATAATAAGGCAAAAATCATCCATGAAAAATAAGTCAAGGGCAACTCAGTTGCAGATCCTGGGACGTTTTACTTCTCATCCAAGAGGATTCTGCATTTCTGACCGGCCAGTGGGGAAACCCAGGTATTTAGCCCTGCTGGGGCGGTTATCAAGGCCATTGATACCACTTGGTTCGTTAGTGCTCCTGGTTTTTTTAATGACAGTCATTAGTGTCGTTAAATAATAAGCCATCCCACATATTCCATCACTTAATAGTCGTAGTTGCAGCATGGCAACATCACAATGTCTATTGAAAAAAAGGACATGAAAACTGGTGTCTTTACAAGTTGTCATGGTTTCCAGATGAGGTTTGATGAACCCAAAGCTCTTCCTGCAGCACCACCAGCTTGACATTTGTGGTGTTGTGCGAAATGTCACTACAACTTTTAGTAGGAAAATTCTCCTGTGGTTTATGACCAAATACCAACAAAACTAAATGACATTTCCATTTCTATCCAGTTCGTTTTATTCAAGCTCCCTGTACAGATTCAATCTGAAGGAGTTCCTACTGTACTTTTTTAATATTTTAAAATATTATCATGATTTTAGTTGGAGCTCAGTATAATGTGTGGTTTTGGAGGTGGAACACAATGACCACTATCCACTGGATCAGTTTTATGATTAATCTTCATTGATTGGAAAATGATTTTGGTATACACTACAAAACACTATGGCATTTATTACAGTTAAAAATAACTTTTCAGATTCTTTCCATCTTTTCCAAGAACACAAAAAAGCCTATTAGCCTCTACCACAAATCTCAGTCCACTAATGTTCAGCGTTATGGTATGAAAGGATCTGGTGTTGAGCAACTCTCTGCACCCTCCTGTCAGATACCCCCTCTACACAAAAAAGACACAATACTGAAAAAGTAAAAAACTATCATTTAATTCATGTTGTATTACATGTTTCCATATTATGGCAGTGAATGTTTCAGCAATAATAAGAGTCACTCCTCAAACAAGAGTTTTTACATAAAAAAGAAACAAACAATACCAAAAAACTAATCAGGGTTCAAGTAATGCCCAAAAGAAATACATTTTGAAACATACACACACTCACAAGCAGGAAGATAGATCATATTTGCTGATCATAATGTAATCCACCTGCTACTTCCTGGTCTATGAGTAGAGAACCAAGGTGTTTGTTTGGTCAGCCTGAGTCCTCTCTCTCTCTCCTGCAGTCTCTTTTTGGTCACCATGACTGGACTGACAAACATGTTGTAGTTACAGCTGAGACAGTAAACACAAACACAGACAATACACAGCCTCTTGGGTTATAGGAGGGCTTCAAGGTGCTTTAACCAAAACACTCACTCACACACACTCACATGTACACACACGCACACATGCGCAAAGACAGTGGTACCAAATCTCAAACATTTGGTATCAAAAATAGTCTCTGAGTTGGTCTCGAATCAGTCAGGACACTACAACTGTGGGAAAAAAAAATGGACTCGCAGAGGATATTTTGTCCTGTTAATGACAACCTATGGCTTCAGTTTATCTAAAACACACAGTCAGTCATTACAGTAAATCATCAGCACACAGTACAGCACACACACACACACACACACACACACACACACACACGCACACACACACACACGCACACACACACACACACACAGTCTATTACACACATAGAGAAACTGTGGAGCCAGCCAAGTGCTTTGACATTATCTCGCTGCCTGTAAAATGCCTGCATCAGTCAAGTTCATTAAGACAAATTCATTAACAGCCAACAGTACTTTGATTGAGTGAGTTAATGAGATAGAAAAGGCATACAGTCATGTGTGAGAATTTCTCCACAGATTAGTCACAACAGTCATTCACAATTAAAGTGTGAACACAGACGCGGTTAAGGATTAGTAAGGGCCGTCCTGATACCAATTATGCATTTCTTGAACATACATGGAGCAATACTAAAATATGGAAAAATGCTGTAACACGTAACTGAGATATGACGGTGCAGCCTTTTTTGTCATTATGCACAAAAAAACCCCAAAACAAAACCAACAAACAAACAAAAACCAAAAAAATCCTGCATACACACTTACTTGGATCTATAATTGTGTGCACACCCAAAAGACAAAACTTGGTATGGGTTGCTATTGCCTCTTACAGTATGTCTGTGGTCTGTGAACAAAAAAAAAGCACCTCTGAAGTACAGAAAAGCCATTGAACCCAGTATAAGTGTTTAACTACAGACAGGCAACAATACACACCGGCACACAGGCACAATACAGGAGGCTTTGGCACACCCATGCTAGTCTTACTACTCAGCATTTTCCAACACAGAAGAAGAGCAGGTTACAGGACAGGACAGACCCATAGCTGCCTTAGATTGCCTCCCCCCATGGACAGGGGGGAGGCACAGTTTGTCTGACAGACACAATGATCAGCCGTCACATTCAATCGGCACCGAGCTGTCGATTTTTGGAGTTCCAGCCTCTCATCCAATCAGCAGCTCCAGGCTGTCCTCGTAGTTGGGCTCTTGTGGGGGGCTTGGGGACAGGAAGGCTGTGGTTACGGGGGTTCCGGTCGCTGTGGCGACGTTGAGGAGGGTGTTCGTGCGGATGCTGGTGGTTGCCGGGTTGCGGAGCGCTGCGGCTGCCGTGATGCTGGTGAGGTTAATGCCGAGCGTGAGCCGTGTCTGTTCCAAGGCTTTCTCTGGCACGGCGAAGGCCTCGAGCTTCTTCTCGCCGTTGGCCATGTAGGAGTTCTGGCAACCTCGACAGATACAATCCAAGCATGCCTGGGGAAGATGATAGAAAACAGATGAGGACAGTTGACTATTTCGTCACACCAATGTCACATAAAAGCTGCAAAAAAATTTCTGATCTCACCACAAGTAACTTAAAGAATGTAGTCAGGACTAAATAGGGACACCGTAGCAGTGCAATAATTGAATGACAAATGAGTAGTTTAGACATAAGTATGTTCCTCTCCTTAGATGTGGTTCAAAAATTCTGCTTTGAGTAGAGATTTCAACTTGTAAATACAGTGACATTATAAAGCTTGGTTTTCAGATCACATTAATCACAAATAACAGTTATTGTTCACAGATTCAGTTTGTCTATCCCTCAACATTTACCAACAGCATTTCCTGCATTAATAAATTTTAAGGAATGTACCAATTATGACAATGAGCAAATAAAAACAAATACGCCTAAAATAAAAGCTTTAACACCTGCCAGTTAATTGTCTTACAATTTGTAGTTCGATTCTTTTAAATCTCCATTATTTGTTACCTTGGCAACTAATACTTTTCCAGAGGCCCATATTTTTAAAAAAATTGTGTTATAGTATCATTTACAATTGCTTACAGTTACAACACATAAAATAGTTACGATAAAAATCTACAATCAATCACATAACAATAGCATTAAGCTTTGGGGATGATTAAACAGACAAACTCACTAAAAAATTGCCACCCAAAATTCCGTGCACATAATGATTATAGTCTCACCTTGCGGTTTGAGTAACAGGGACAGCGTTGCCCCCTGCAGGTCAGCACAGAGGGATTCTGGGTGGCCCTGCCACACTTACAGCCCTTCTTTTCCACTGGCTTCTTATATGGAGGCCTGACTGGTGCTGGGGGCACCAGGCAGCCTGCCATCAACCGCTGGTCTTTGCTTCGGTCCTTGGTCTTGGAGCCTCCACCACTGCGGGCCTTGGCATGCGGCTTCTTAGGGCCTGGGTCGACATGTTTCCTGGCACCTTTACTGTGGTTTGGTGCAGGGCGGCTGGGTTTGGGAGGTGCCCCGTTGGGAAGGGATGAGTATGTGTGCGCTGGTACAGTTAAGGAAGGTGTGGGTGGTTGTGTGTGCAGCGTATGAGAAGGGTTCGGAGTGTTTAAATTTGAGGATGAGCCCTGTAAGATGGAGGTGATAGGGAGGGGTTTCACCTTTTCCCTGTCACTCTCTGAACGAGATCGTTTACGGTTAAGGCGGACTGGCGGGGGCTTGGAGGTTGGAGGAGGATCGAAGGAGGAAGTGTGTATGCGAGCACCGTGGCTTGCCACTGTGTTAGTCCTGTCTGTTTGAATCTGTGTGTAGTTATGAGCTGCATCCAGCTGTATGTACATTTGAGCATGCGCTCTGTCCGTGGCTAGGTGTGTGTGAGAGTGCGTCCTGTCTGGCTGTGTGTGCAGAGAATCTCGACTGGGCTGAAGGGGATCCAAAGTCTGTAAAACCTCCTCCACACTGAGGAGCAACACCTCCCCCTCCTCCAGCTCCCTGCTGCTAGATTCCCCATCCCTGAGTGAGCACACAGTGCCTGGAGTTGGGGCTAAAGGTCCAGTGGTCAGACTCAGTTCCAAACCACTGCAACCAGTACTGGAAACAGACAGGCCTGCCTGTGGTTGCTCCTCTACCAGCTCACATACTTCCAGCTCAGGAGAAGATGGATCTAGGTCCTCAAGCACTTCTCCATTGCATTCCTGCGGCCCATTGGAACAGGGAGGGTCAGATGAAGAGCTCAGTGGTATAGCTGAGAGCTCTGCAGGAACAGGTGGTGCCTCTGTGGGGGTAAGTGACTCAGGGGCAGAGGGATTCACATCTTCCTGTGCTAGGTTCAGTTCCTGTGTCTCCATTTCCTCTTCATGTGACATTAGCACCTCGTCTAGCAAAGCCATGACCTCTGGAGATCCTCCCACATGGCTGCTGACCAACTGCAGCAACGGTGAATGAGTTACATAGAGGCAGAGCTTCCTGTAGCACTGAACAAGCAAGGAGAGCTGTTTGTTCTCCTGGAAGCAGGAATAGTCCTTACAGCGGCTGCACGACGGCCTGATTTGCATCTGCTTGCCTTTACAGCCCAAGCAGACATAATGCTGACACTCTTGATGTGCGGGGGAGATGGGATCCTCAAGCAGTTTACCTGACACAAAAACAAGAGGGAGCTGTTAATCCAGTTGGTTATCCACTTTGCGCTGATGCCAAGCAAACGTGTCAGATAGCTGGACTTAAGTCATTCACTGCCATTTCCATTCACTGACATGCCTCTAAAGAAACCTTTATAATTACCATTATAATTACCTTCATAATCCATTAATTCTACACTTATTTTCCCAATAAACCATTGGTATGTTATTTGTTAGAAACAATGAAAAATGCTGCTCATTTTTTTAACAGGGCCCCTGATGATTTCTTCATATATCTTGTTTTTCTCTTACCAAAACTCCAAAATCAAAGGACATTAGATTTACAGTGTTAGTAAACAGAGTTTTGCTGATTACCTTAAAAAGATTAAGATTTTTATAATAAATTCCAAACAATTCTCTGTCAACTGAATAATCAATTTGTCAAGCAATTGTTTACCTGACTGATGCATTTCAAACAAAGCAGGGAAATCGGTAAATCTATTACCAATACCGTGATCTATGACACATTTGGGATCTTAACTTTTTCTATAGCTTAAATGTTATTTTGGACTATTTCCAAACGTATCCATCCCGCGTTATTGAAATAAACAAAGAGGGCTCCAACCTGCTTAATCATAATGTTCACATCATCCAACCTGTTGTTCTGGTTTGACATTGCATGAAAGCTAAAACGATCACGCCAAAAAACAGCCTCATATAATCAACAGAGGTCAGCTATATAGTCATATATCATCTTGCAAACATTTCCCCATCTTTAAATGGAAGCTGGGCCAGTGTTGTTATCCCACAAGCTAAGCGGGTTGAGTAAATAAAAGCATGAATAGGAAACACATGGCTCTGCAGCAGGCACCACAACGGAGGAGTCATCTGTCTTGACAAGAGGACGGATGACTGGGGCTCAGCCTCGGTTGCTAAGGCGACCACGGCGGTGAGCATTGAAAAATCGTGTCAGCTGCTGCGAGCACACGGACAACTCGCTCAATGTGAATAGTGAGGTTGAGAAACACCAGGTCGGTTCTGTACGGTGAAGCTATTTTGCGGTGGGAGACAGTATCTGCAGGATGCTTACCACAGACGAGGCATGCGAGGGACTTTCGGAAGAAGGGCAGTAGCTTGTACATCTCAGCGAAGGTGTGAGGCTGCCGCGGGTCACACTGAAGCACGGCCCGACTGGCGGACACGTACAGTGCGGTTGCATTAACCGGGTTCATAGCGGTGTACTCCGCAGCCTCAGGGAAACACGGCCCGGGGAGAAAAAAATGAAAATCCAGCCCCTCACTACGACGGAGCTTAGGCTAGCGGAGTCCCAGGGTGGATGGGGGGGGGGGAAACAATAACTGGCCTCGCAGAGCGAGAACCGGTCACTCGTGTGTCGATGAAGAAATATGAATCAACAACAAACACGATAATAGACAACGAACATGGTGAAGCGGTTATTAAACGCGCACAACGTTAGCTCGGCAGGTGGCTAGCTAAAGTTAGCACCACCGGTTCTTACTCGTTACTATTCGACATAGAGATCGGACAGATCGCGATTTAGTTTCCGTTATTTCGGACCAGTGCGATCCCGTGTTATAAATACTCACATTATCCCTAACGGATCAAATGATCAAACGACCCATGATCAAAAGGTTAGCATTGTGTGGCTAGCGTTAGCTTAAAACATCAACCAAACGATTTACAAGAGAGTTGGTCGACGTTAGCCATAGAGACGCTTTACTATCCAGCAACGTCCCCTTCGTCGATGTGTAACCGAAAAAAAAAAAAACGAGCTGCTGCTACGACTGCGAATTTGTCTGGTTAGCAAACACTCTAGCAGATCACAGGCGCGCACTTGATGTAAACAAAGCTAACCAGCTAGCGTTAGCATGGGGCTAACCAAATTAGCTAGCGAAAAATCTACTGTATCACTAAACCCCCCCCTCCCTCCCTCCCTCCCCTCTCTTGGGCCGACTTATACCTCACGCACGGGAGGGTAATACAAGCGGTAAATTGAAATCCTTCGATTTTGATACGTTTTACTGTAATACTTCGCAAGCGGTGACCGAAACATCGCTAACTAGTCGTTTTTACAAATGCATCAAGCATTCGATTTTCCACTTCTCCTCGCATCAGCCCCTCTCGACGGGCACGATCATCACGCGAGACTTCCGCCAGTTACCCTGGTTACCGTAGTGTACGGAGGCTCCGCGGCGCCTTCTTCGTTTTTTCGTCGCTCGCCGTCGCGAACATCCCGTAGTTTAATCGTGGCAACGGATTTATTCATCCCTTCGAGAAGCGGATGAGAAATATGTCCGGGCTGCAGATGAAACTAGTTTGCAAGCGATCGTACCATCGAGTGTGGTTGTACAAGTCTGAGGTGGCTGTTTTACTTGCGCGTCTTCTGTTCAGGCCACTTCGTGCTTCTACTCAACTACAATTCAGAGGGTTGTGTTATACCTTAGCTCCACTACAGTTACCTGGTAGTTTTATTCACTAGTTATTTTACAAAATGAAGATTTTTTTTATTGTATAAAAAAATCTGAACATGTAAAATATGCTGCTTTGTTATTATTAAACTACCAAACAGTACAAGTAGAGCTGAGATGATAAGTTGATTGACTTTTCTGCTAACCGTTTTTGATGCACGAATGCAAAACATTAGTTGGGTCCAGCTTCTCAAATCTAAAGGATTTATTGCATTTCTCTGAAAATATTTTTAATTTTCACGTGCTCTTAAACATTTTGAGGTTTGAATCACTGGTTGGACCAAACAAGCACTGTGAGGGTGTAATCTGGGTGATTTCGACAACATCACCATCATCATTTTGGGATTTTTACAAACCAGAAACCAATAGATCAGTCAATGCAACAATCAGCGAATAAACTAATCATCTGTAGTAGTCCATTACAAAATAGTTAAAATCAGCCCCACATCAATCAACTTCATTTACATTTACTCATTTGTCAGATGCATTTATCCAAAGTGAGGGACAACACTAAAGCTACTGTACAGTTATAGACCTTTAAAGTAAGTGCCGAGCACTAGGTCGGTTCAATAGGAAAAAGTGCACGGACATTGGGTAAAGAAGTGCAACAAAACTGCACCACAAGTGTCAGTTAGGCATGTTAAGGTCTCAGAGGTGTTAGGAGATGAGGGCACACCCTTTCTCTATGCAGCAATAAAATGCTGCCTACAAATTAACGCATCAGTTATGATAATCTAAGGATATAATGTATAAAGGATTATCATACGTGGCTATTGTTATGCATTATGTGTTATTTTAAATACTATGTTATTTTTTTCATGATCATACATAGCATTTGTATGACATAATGACAATTATGACATTATTATTATGACAATTATGAAGTACGTTTGTAATATTCATGAAGGTAAGATTGTGGATGCATGACTTTTACATGTTGTGGAGTATTTTACAGTATGGTATTTTTTATTAACTACAGCCAAAAACGAAAGAACTTTGAACGGCATCACCAGCATGTTCAGAAGAAATTATTACATTTTATTATATTTTACTAAAGTGGCTTTGCATGAATTTAAAACAGACTTATTTTATGACTAGGAATCCTCCATTTTTCTGAAATAACTCAAAAGATTTCGTGACTCTCACATCTACAAACTGCTTATCCAGACCTCTGAACCGTGCTTTGTTCTTCAGTGCAAAATCCACGCACAGCAGAGAATGATCTGTATCATATTTAGTACATAAACATTGTGGATTGATTATTTCAGGGACATTCAGTTGAGGCGGTGATTCATGTGGGCCCCAGGTGATCCTGCAGGACGTGAGTCTTTCCCCAGGGGCGAAAAATTTACTTCTTATATCCCATACATCATTTCACTCTCATCGGTTAGAATCATTGCTCTGCTGGTATAACCTAACCCCTGTGAGAGTTTGCCTGTTTAAGTCATGACTAACATGTTTTTCATATGTTTCTACAGCACAGCGTGTTGCTCTTGTTAAACTGATGCCTAACTAGTGCTTGACATGAGAAATACCTATTAGGTACTTTGGGGTTTTTGCCCTGTGTTCCACCTGTCAGGCAGTCCCTACCCTCAAGTCTCCAAAAGCAATAGTTACAGCGACGTGTGAAGTGTATTAATTTTGGCAATGCTCAGGGTTGAGACACGCTCAAAAAAAAAAAAAAGCGAGAGTCGGGGTTGAGAAACAATAAAAGGCGAGAGACTCCCTCAAAACTCAGGGGAAGGTTTACCTGATAGGCTAAATTCAGGGCGAAATAATTCCGATCCATGACTTTCAGGTTTCAGGCCCCGATGAACTAAAAACCGGAAGCAGTGCGAGCGCCGCCCACCGGACACCGCTACGAAATCCTTCCTTCTGATTGGCTGCGAGAGCTCGTCCCCCCCCGTTCGCCATTGGCTAAAACCCCTGTCAATCACTGCGGCGGCCGGCGTCACCCGAGAAGACGCTCGGCCATGATGGCGGCCTTCGGTGCGGCTCGAAGCGGCTGCGGGCTGGTGAACGGCCTCAGGGCGTCTCTCAGGAGCCTGGCTCAGGCCAGACGCGGCGCGGTCCTCGCCTCGGTGCCCCGGACGAGCCCCCCGCCGCGGCCCGGCCGCTGGTACTCGGTCAGCCACCTGTCCGTCAAAGAGAGGATCGACAAGAAACGGGAGGCGGCGCTCGCCGGGGGAGGTCAGAGGAGAATAGATGCACAACACAAAAAGGTAGAAAGTCAGCTTCGGTTCGGCTCGGCTCGTTTTGAGTCAGCACGCGTTTTACCCGAGGTTTGAATCTAATCCAGTCTGATTTGGATTGATAATATTTACAGCTGGGGCGGTCGCTGGTAAAGTGTCTGGCTCAGAGGCTCTAAGTCAGCGGTTGCTACTGGAGTGTTTACCTTTTTCCCCCCTTTACGCACATTTCAGTGACCTTCACAGACCGACCGTCAATTCTTGCTCGGATGAGGTCAGTCCGTGTCCTTGAGTAAGGTGCTAATCCTCAGGTAGAAGTTACAGCTCTTACCTGTAGGTCAACCTGCAAATCCCAAGGCATGTTCTCATAGTTCCCAAAGTTCCCAAATTGTTCCCAAATAGTTCCCAAATAAAATTTGCATTTCACAGTGACATTTCCATTGTCCTGTGTTACAGCACGGACAACTTGACATGAATTCCCATGACTAGAAGATACTATAGAGGACTGTTAATGTTGCCTTGATGGCAAAAGTTATTTTCATAGTTTTGGGGATGATCAGATGTCACTCTCTTTTTGTTCTGGTCGTCCTTGTACCTGCAGTCTTGAAGTCAACTTGTTTAGCAAAGGAGTGGGCACCATTGACAAAATTCTCTATCAAGGTTTATGCAAGTTTAGATCAGGATATATTCAGATTTCTGGAAAAATCCCTTGAGAAACCATTTAAAGAAAAATGCAAGATGGGGATGACTGTGTGTGGCTAATCTACCAATTTAACTACCTGACAAATAAAGGTACCAAAGTCTTGCATTTCTAGGGGATGCCCTGGTCCGATCCACCAGGTTGGCATGATCACAGTTACTTGGACGAATATCGGTTATATTGGATATATACAATGGATATATACATTTCTGTTGTGTTGTGGAATATATCATCATATTGCGCGGCTGCAGTAAAGCTCTCTTCAGGTAAAATCTGTAGTCACTGGGTGTACGTGTGTTGCAGGGTAAGCTGACCGCCAGGGAGCGAGTGGAGCTGCTGCTGGACCCCGAATCCTTCGTAGAGACTGACATGTTTTTGGAGCATCGCTGCGCCGACTTTGGCATGGAACAGGACAAGAACAAGGTAACAGGACGAGTCGTGCTTTGTCCACTTAAAGACTGCTGCAGCTCCTTCTTTCTTGGGTTAGAAATTTTACAGCGCATCTTTTTGTCTCTGTCTGTCTCAGTTCCCAGGTGACAGCGTCGTGACAGGCAGAGGCAGGATCAATGGCCGACTGGTCTATGTATTCAGTCAGGTACAAGGCATCCATAATACATAATAATGATATTGTAGGAACTCTTTTTTTCTTCTTCTTCTTTTTTTTAGATGCTGAGCGATCCTGTTTCATGTGTAATGTGTATAATTTTCCTTTTCTCTCTATCTTGTCCTTTTCTGTTTCCCCCAGGACTTCACAGTGTTTGGTGGAAGTCTGTCTGGAGCTCATGCACAGAAGATCTGTAAGGTAGGTTAGTGAAACCACCAGGTAACCTATTGCTATTTGATATTTCAAAACATTAATCACATACTGGTGTTTGTGCATGTGTTCATGTGCAAACCATATAGCAGTTGGACAAAATGTAAAAAAAAAATGCTGAAATCGTGGCATTAAACTTTCTTCATTGGTTCATAATGTTTTTGTTGTTTTTTTTTTTTTGTTGTTGTTTTTTTTTAAAATGTGTTTTGATATACCGCCGTCAAATGTTCTTTGCTCAGATCATGGACCAGGCCATGACAGTCGGAGCCCCGGTCATTGGGCTGAACGACTCTGGAGGAGCTCGGATCCAGGAAGGAGTGGAGTCTCTGGCTGGATATGCGGATATATTCCTGGTTTGTTCATTTTGGAGGAGTTATTGCTCATCACTGCTCATTGACTGAATACTTAACATCAGTCTCATTTATCAAACATTCAGAGTCTTTACTCAGTGATTTAAGTGGTCGGCACCATAGGCACCTTAAATTTTACTGGGTTTAACATTCTCCCAGTGTTAATATTTTGAGATGTACATGTCTGGGGCTATAGGTTTGTTTGTGTTTTGTTTTTTTCTTTTTGGATGGTAACAATAAAAAAATATTTGACCTTTTTTCAGAGAAATGTTTTGGCTTCAGGAGTTGTCCCTCAGATCTCCCTCATCATGGGTCCCTGTGCTGGAGGGGCCGTCTACTCCCCCGCGCTGACAGATTTCACCTTCATGGTTAAGGTATTGGGGAATTCACAAATGCAGCTGATGTACTTTTCAATCTTATCTAATAAATAACATTTTGTTTAATTTAGCTTAAGAAGACAACCGAAATGTTTCACTATTTCCAAAATGTCAGTTTCTGATGTGTGTCTGGTTGTTTGTTTTGTGTATAGGACACATCATACCTGTTCATCACAGGACCTGACGTTGTGAAGTCCGTCACCAACGAAGACGTGACTCAGGAGGAGCTTGGTGGAGCAAAAACGCACACCACCATGTCTGGTTAGTTTTTATGTAAAGACTTTTATTTCTCCTGATTTTTCTTTTTTTGTTCTTTCTTGTTAAAGAGTTGAGTTTTATTAAGGCATCTTCGCATCCAGTAACAGTGTCAGGCTGCTGTTGTGTAAATCTTTACCAGCCGCTCACCTCTGGCTTCTTCACAGTTGCGTAAATCTTAAAATCCGGAAAAATCGAAATCTTGCAGGAGCTCATCTGTGACAACTTATTCCATTTCAGAGACACTTGAAATTTAAAAAATAGTGCATTTCATGTCATGTTCTCAGGCGTGGCTCACCATGCATTTGAGAATGACGTTGAGGCCCTCCTCAGCCTGCGGGAGTTCTTCAACTTCCTGCCACTCAGCAATCAGGATCCTGCCCCCATCAGGGAAAGCCATGACCCCAGGTGACCTTTAACTCCGCTTCACAACAACAAATAGTCACTTTTCTTTGTGAAGAATCGGTTTTATTTTCAGCTCATATCTGACGTCTCTGTCCTCTTTCAGTGATCGTCTGGTGCCTTCATTGGACACCATTGTCCCGTTTGAGTCAACCAAGGCCTATGACATGTTAGACATCATTCAAGCAGTATGTGTACACACACTCGCACTCAGTCACACCCTAACATGTGCGACGACAGCTCATGTATTGTCTGCCAGTTGTAATGGTTTCCTTCTTTCGTGCATTTGTTTAGATAGTGGATGAGAGGGACTTCTTTGAGATCATGCCCAACTATGCCAAGAACATTGTGGTGGGCTTTGCCCGCATGAATGGACGCACTGTAGGCATCGTGGGTAACCAGCCTAAAGTGGCTTCTGGTGAGTAGAGAAGACTGAAGGGTCAAAAATAAAGCACGAATATTTTTGAATCAAATAAATTGAATAGTATTTTTTTCAATATTTTTGGTGTCTCTCCTGTTTTTTAATTCTATGTGTATTATTAAAAAAACCAAAACAAAACACACAAGTCCCCAACAGAGCATAACAGTAGCTAAATAAATTTGGGACAAGGCTATTGATAGTTGATTAATAATATACCCTGGTATTTTTTTAATATATTGCTTAATTTCTTTGTTGCGCATCAGGTTGTTTGGACATCAACTCTTCCGTGAAGGGAGCCCGCTTCGTACGCTTCTGTGATGCTTTCAACATTCCCATCATCACCTTTGTGGATGTGCCAGGCTTCCTGCCAGGTATTCCTCAAAAATCTCACAGTACATGTTACACTGGTTGCAATTACATGCATGGAGTATAATCCAGTTATCAGCCATGCCCTAGTTTACCGGTTTAGTCAGATTAAGATATTGACCTTTGGCTCTCTGGGCAGTCTCTCCGCTGACAAGAATAAAACGGTTGGCACGATGTTTCTGTCTAGACGTGATGTCTAGTCCAAAGATGTAATGACCTACCTGCATGAATAGTAGGAAAAGAGTTAGCTGTAAGCTCAGGGAAAAGAAACACGGGCCATTTCATACAGTAATCATTAATACATAATACAGTAATGAGTTTCACAATGGGATTACTCAGCTAACCTTCCTATACTATGACCTATATACACCGTGTTGCATCACATATAAGCAGGAGTTCTCTTTGCATTGAAAAGTTGTTACAGTCACATCTGACACACACACTGATGCTTGTCAACAGGTACCACTCAGGAGTATGGAGGCATCATCAGGCACGGAGCCAAACTGCTGTTTGCTTTCGCAGAGGCCACTGTCCCAAAAATAACTGTCATTACAAGAAAGGTGTGTGGAGAGGTTAAGAGTGAAGGTTTTTCCTTGGCTCAAAATGAGTCTAAGGGGGCACCAGAGTATGTGTAGTTTTTGAGTTTTGGAATAACTGTATGCAATTGTAGTTCTTAAGCTGAGCTGTATAGTTAAATAAAACCGGTCCACGACCAGTGGATGTGAGGGGGAAAAAAATGTTAATATATAGATTTAGCTCAACCTCTGGACTCATGTTAAAAAGCTAAACCAGGCTAAGTGGCTACCAGTGACTGTAACTCAACATGTCCAGCTGGTGCTTCATAGTAAAGGCCATTTTAAATTCTCTACACTGGAATACTTTTAGTGTGAAAGCAGAGGCAGGAACTGCTGAGTTTGCATTAAGAGGAGCCTTGTGGTCTGCTGTAGGTGACATATTTTCTGAAAAAATTGCTGCCTAATTTTTGATAATCTAGGCCTATGGAGGAGCCTATGATGTGATGAGCTCCAAACACCTGAGAGGAGATGTAAACTACGCCTGGCCCACGGCCGAGGTTGCTGTCATGGGTGCCAAGGTACAGGGACACTCATTCTTTGTCTGTATCTCTCTCCATTTTGTGATTTATTTATTTTGATCTGACAATGTGTTTATTTTGTTTTGTTTTTCTCAGGGTGCTGTTCAGATTATCTTCAGAGGGAAGGAGAACCAGGCGGAGGCAGAGGCTGAATATGTGGAAAAGTTTGCCAACCCCTTCCCAGCTGCTGTTAGAGGTAAACTTTCCAATTTCTTTATAGTTTTCCAAAAAACAAAAACCTGCTCTCAAGAAAGTGAAATAAATACATTACACACTTCTCACTGATCATCCGAATGTTTGCCTTTTAGGTTTTGTGGATGACATCATTGAACCGGCGACCACTCGTAAGAAGATATGCCGTGATCTGGAAGTGCTGGCCAGCAAGAAGCAGGTCAACCCCTGGAAGAAACATGCCAACATTCCTCTGTGAAATGCACCCAGTTTCTGAATTCACACTAATCTAAAGGGCACTCACTGTGGGATTTTTCTTGTATCGAGTCCACGTTTAAACTACAGTGCGACCCCGTGATGACGACTTCGGTCAACTGCCAAGCAGATGTTAGTTGTCATACTTCACTGTTTCTCCTCAATGTTCGTTTACCGCTCCGCTTAAAGCAACATGTGGAGATGCACTCCCTGATTTTGCTCATGCTTAACAGTGGCTCCAGATTCCCCAATTTCCTCCCAGCTTGATGCTTAATTTTTAAACGGTGAACCGTGTTAAAACATCAACATTAAGCTGGAAGGAATTTGCTGATTGAGGGAAATATTGGTGCTCTGCAAACAAAATCGGGAAATGTATATTTACATTTACATCTTCACCACTGTTATGCAGGATGATAAAAGGAAAAAAAATTAGATTTTACGGTAACTGACTGGAATGATCACCACATTTTAAATGTCAGTAGTGGCCATATTGGTCACTATTGTTGGTGTGATTTGATATTCTTAGGACAAGGCTGTATCTGAGGGCAGATTACATATCGCCAATAATATGCATCTCAAAATTAGCAGGCGACTATCGATGTGATGGTTTGAACGGAATAAGCAAATTGTGGCCTGTTGTCATCTAGTGTTTCCAAACCCTGTTGATGTACTGTAGGAGGTTTTTCTAGGATTTCCAGTATTCTGTGCTTTCTGATGCACTCCCTGTGCTTCACATCCTCCACTTAGGAAAAGGAAAAATCATCCCCTCAACCTGGAACTGTGCCTTTTCTCTGTGGCAGGCTCTGTTCTGCCATCTGTAAAATAAATCATGGACACAATACCAGTGGTGTTTTACTTACTTATACCAATGCAGTAGTATGTAGTGAGTTTACAGTGTTTTTAGAAAGATTTGAGAAATATGAATAAGAACTGATTCCAGGAATAAAAATCAAATGATTTGGAGTCAGTGGTTGGCTGCTTTGTCTTATGTATGTGAACATTCAAAAGTATCTCCAGCCATAATTTGATTTTGAAACCGTAGGACAAATAGCTGAAATATTCAAACAGATATACTGAACTAAAAATGTAGAGATGAATAAAATACTTTACCACCACAGTTGAATGAGAAAGTAAGAGTGTCAATCTCAATTGTGTATGGTAAATGTGAGACTACAGCCATTGGGTACTGCAGTGTTAGTCAATGCAAGCTAACAGCGACTGCTACCTTTGCATAAAGACTGGAAACAAGAAAAATGGCACATCTGGCTTTGTACAAAGGTAACAAAATCCACCTTCCAGCACACTGAAAGAGAAACATGTTATATTTGGCTCGTTCAAAATAAAGATGTAAACAGTAATCCATGTAAAAGCGATAAACGTCCCTGGTCGTTTTGTCAAGGAACAATTGTCAAGCTCTAAGGAAGCCAATCTGAACTATACTGAGATTGTGAAACAAAGACACACACAAAAAACGGTCCGTAAATCGATTACAGATTTTATTTTCTTAAAAAGAATTTAGGTTCACAGAAAAAAAACTGGCTTTTAGAGCATTTTTAGGGCATCTGATGTCAACTGCACTGCAGAAAAGATCCAATTGTCTCTGATATTTACAGGAGGACTGCTAAGCCAGCCATTGAGGAAAAGTAAATGACCGATTAACCAACAAAGGGTTGATAAAGATATGGCTGGACACATTCAAAACACATTCAAACAAATCTGTCAGACATAAAGATCCATCACTGCACTGGATATGAACAATGAAAACAACAAATCTTTGACTCTGGATCAGTTAACACTGTTTGCAGGTGTAAAAAATTGTAAGCAACTTGATTTGACCTGTAAGATGAACAAACCGAACATAATCTGTTGAAATACTGAACCGTGAAACGATTACAATCAGACCTTACAGCGCTTAAAAGCTGGTATCCCACAGCAACAATCTGAACTTGGTAACCGTTAGATATGAGTTACAGGTGGAGGGGGGGTGGGGCTGGAGTATACTTTAAGTATGTAGGCCACAATTTGGCAACGAACAAGATACATATTCAAGAAAAAGCTGTACAAACATCAGACAAAAACAAAAACACACTTGGTTTAAAACTTTAGTACTAAAGCTACAGAATTCAAAATATGTTTGTTGTCTTTTTTAAAACTTTTTTACTTCAAAAAGCCATTATTCTGTGTGTGTGTGCATGTGTGTGTGTGCGCGCACAGAACATTTCAAAGTTTGAGAGGCTGGGGCTTCTGTCTTGAAGTTGGTCAGGGATGTGGCTTTGCCGTCAAATGACAAAACACTCGCTTCGCTTTGACATCACACACAAGACGACTACATCACTTCCTCCAGGTCGGTCTACAGCTGTTGACCTCTGTACGCATGTGTGAGTATGTCATTGCAACCGACACTTTTACACACGCACATCACACACACCAGCACCACCACACACAAGGACTCAGATGGCGAACAGAGAGAGGAGAGGGGTCAGTGGGTGGTCGTAAGAGGAAAGATACAGAACATTTAGTATCGAGATCCTCTCCATGTTGGATTTAACCAGATGGATCGAAAGTGCGACACCAAAAGAAGAGGGAGGGGGCTGTACAGAGTGTTGTGTTGTTCTGTGCTGCTGATCGGGAGCGGAACCAAACAACTGCACATCTGTGTAACAGAGAACGTTAAAAACTGCGAGCGCTCATTGGCTGACTGCAGGAATTCGCAGCCGGAGCCGCCATCAGAGCTACCGCTAAGAAGAGCTAAACCAACGGGCTGAGGAGGAAGAAGAGGAAGAATAGGAGCAGGATGAAGCTCTTGAGGAATCCGGACTAGGTTCTGCATCCTCCAGCCGGTCTGATAAAACAGAGCAAATCCTTGCTTAATGCTTCCAGGTGAGATCCGGCCGATGCGGGATCCGTCAGGAGATCCGCTTGACAAACATCCTTCCATCTTGTCTTACACAGAGAGAAAAGTACTTCAACAACGTTTTGTTTTTCTTGTTCTTAACAGTTTGATTGGCAGGTGATCTTGGTAAGATGTCCTGAAACACCCCTCATCTGTTTACTCTGAATCCTGATCTCAGGATCTTTGCCTCTTTCCAGATCAGAACATGGGCATGCTGAATCCCTGCAACAATAGAGACATTGTCAGAAAATCTTGGAGGGGGGGAGAAAAAAAACAAACAAAAAAAAAAACACAGCTGCAACCTTGCAGCAGGCAACGTGTTTGGCAGTTTGCCAGAATGTCTTTATGAATATTACCACTAGAGGGCTCCAAAGTCAAAAAGTTCTAATTCTTAAACTTAGAGTCTTTAAAATGGGATGAGAAAGTTTAATTAAAGTTTCATTTCAATCACTATCAAAAGACTGGCGTACTGTATGTAATTTGAGATTACTGACCCTTACAGCTGCAACTAATCAAAACAGGTTAATCTGAAGATTCTTTTCTTGATTAATCATTTGGTCAGATAACAGGGAAAATGTCCATCACAGTTTCCCAAAGCCAAAGGTGACTTCTAAGAATTGCTAGGCAACTTGTTCAACAAACAGTGCAAACCCATGTATATTCAGTTTACCGTCATAAAGGGATGAAAATAATGGACCAATTGTTTCAGATTTACCTGTCAGAAATTGACTAAGGAACCAAAATCGTCAAAGTGCAAACTTTTACTCACCGACTCGTCCTCAATCATTGCTGCGGAGTCAAAGAAGTCTGGTCTTAATTCTGCTCTTTCACGTCTGTTCCTTGATGGCGGCTGGCAGGGAAAAAAAAACCCAAAAAGTTAAAAATTGGGTCAAACACAGTCTTTAGTTCTCCTGTGGAAATTCACACTTCAAAAGGTAGCAAGGGCAAGCGATGTTACTTACCAGGTCGATCACCATAGTGTCTTCAAACTCCTCGTTCATGTCCTCAAGCTGACCCCGCGATGACATCATCACATCCTCGAAGATCGGCTCCGCGTCATCCTCCATCAACCCACGCCTAAAGAGTTGGGGGCAAGGCACAACTAGTCGATTATTTCATCTTATTGGTTTGTTTGCTATAAAAAAACTTTAACTGTGGTGTCCTTCGGCTTAGATGAAACTTTTGAGAAAGTCAGTGAGCCAGGTTTTTTTTAATCAAGCGTCATCGGTCAACAGTGCTCTGCAGGGTAAAAGCTAGACACACTTACACAGTCTGCCGGACGCCCTGATTGCTACGAGACTTGATGTAGTTCATGCCCGTCCGGTCCTTCCTATTCACCTCCTCCATCTTCTGCTGGCCGAGCCATGACATCTGCATCTGAGGGCTGAAGAAGAGTCGAGGGTCAACATATTCCACTTTCTATATCTATTCTGTGTACTTTCTATTACAAAATGACTGAATTTACCCCAGATTTACTGAGTCAGGTTAAGGTGTTTGGGTAAATGGATGAAAGATGCTGACTGACCCTTGTATTCTGTCTTGTAATTATAAAAGGTAATTCAGCATTTGTGTACAGGTGTACACTACGTGTGTGTACAGTATGTGAATGAAAACTTACTTGTGTACGTAGTCATTCTCCGATCCAGGTTCTGAGTCCGGGTCTGGCATGTGTTCTGCCGGTCTGTTCTCTCTGAGGACCGTTGAAGTGAGCTGAGGTGTCTGCAGCGCCCCTGGTGTCTGTAGGGTGTCATTACGCATCATCCACGAGCCCTCCACACTACTCTCCTCTGGAAGTGAACGCACAGAGAAAGTTCACACTTTCAGCAACACAAGAGTTTGTAACCATGCACACATCTGTTTTCCCATGACGGTTTTAGCGCTGCCAAGCCAAACAAATCCTTGTCGCTGTGCTATCTGCTTACCCTCAATGCGTTTCTTGTGTAGTGGCGGCCGTCCCTTCTTGCTGCGGACCGAGCCGGTCTTGCTGCTGGAGCCCGACGTGACGGACATGTGGTCCTCGTCTCCTCCCGTCAGCAGGCTGTTCCTGTAGGAGATCAGCGGCAGCCACACGTCCTCCCGACGCTCCGACATCGATTCGGACATGAACTTCTCAAGATACGAATGGCTGAGAAGACATCCAGCACTTTAGCATCGACTGAGGATACCATTTCTTCCATGGCGATTTATTTATAAAGATCTTTTAATTACAAGATAGGAAAGGAACTATAATTTATTTGATATGATATGACTGGATACTTACACTGTCTTTTTGTCTTGGCGGATTAGTTTAGAGGAAAATTCACTCAGAACCTCCAGGAAGGCCAGGTTGATGGGAGGAAACTCTGGTCCTCGAGGATTCTGGTACTTAAATGCAAACTCTATTCCATCCCTGATACACGAGGTAGTGAGAGAGAATTACAAACACAGACAGAGAGGTGACAGTGATTAAAAAGAAGGAAATAATATTAAAAAAAAACAAACAAGCAAATAGCAAAATAGAGTAATTATAAAAGACACCAAAAGTTTGATAAATAGAAAACATCTGATACTGCTGGCAGACAATGGCTCTTACTTGTGCAGTGTGGCCACAGCCTCTCTGGTCTTGATTTGATCCAGGCCGAAGGTGAGAGCAAAGCGGCGGGCCAGCTCCTTAATGCCGCTCACATGAGATGATGTTCGGTCCAAGTTAGGACCCTGATCCTGCAGCAGCTCGTTGAATAGCTGGAACACACACACGTCAACAATGAGCGTTTCTGAATGTGCACACAAGAGCACTTATGACTTCGTGAATGAACTATTAGATGCATGTTTGTGGTGTGTGTTACATTCTCACCTGCTGCAAACTGAGGATGAGTGTCTTGGCACAGAGAATCTTGTCTGTCTGTCTGGTCTTACTGAGAGTCTCCTTGATGATATCTCCATAATCATTATAATACTGAGCCAGAGAAAAACAATAGTTAAAACAGGCAAGATCACACAATTTGACATATTCAATCTCATCTCTTCTTAAAAGACTTTTGCCCAAACCAACTGCAATAAAATCTCTGGTTAAGGTTGCCTCTTTTTTAAAGCCTCTTTGACCCCAATGCCTGCTGACTGTTTTCCAATATCAATCTTGCTTTTGTGGATCGTCATGATCACTTTCATTTCAATTCACACTCCAAAACACACCTTCATGTAGTGTTTGAAGATGTCAGCGGCAGCGGGCATGTCTACAATATCGTAGATGATGAGTTTACAGAAAGCTGCGAGCAGGTTTCTCCTCTTGTGGAGAGCCTCGATTTTGTTGGCTTCGTCCTCCTCGTCTCCCTCTACAGGCAGAAGAGGAGAGTAGATACAAAGAAGAAGAGGAATAAATTGAACGTAAGGGGGAACATATCTTTAAGTTATAACATTTATCATTAAATGTGACAAAAATCTCTAACTAATACCTAATTACCCTTTTTACCCCGTGTGCCTCATAAAGTAAATAAATAAATAAATTCTCTCTGTCTCTGTGTCTCTCTCACCCATGCTTTGGCTCTCATCATCCTGGTCAATGAAGACATGGTCCAGGACGAAGTTGAGAAGCTCGTTCTGCAGGGTGCTATCTGGGTTGAAGACCAGCGGCTGGAGGCCTTCCCTGCCGCCGGAAATCAGCTGGTGACTGAAGATCATCAGTAGGTCACAGAGAAGCATGAATGCCTGAGCAAGAGGCACAAATACAGTTTCGTGATTTGACAGATATTCTTACCCATTCACGCACCAAACTGCAGAGTGATTTTTTTGTGATCCCCGAAAACACAATTGTTATTTTGAAATACATTTTTTTTGAGGGCCAGAAAACATCAAAACACACACTATATGTTTCCAGGAATTTTCTAGTGATTTAAGGAGTTAGCTGGTTTTAAAAATGATGGAAACTGCCTGAGCACAGTGCCTTTATTTATAGTATTGTTTGCTGATGAATTTGCACGTAAACAATGTTAGATATGTTGTTTTGGTCTATATCTTGTGTGAATATTTAACTTTTGGCGACGAACAACAAACTGCCCTCCCAGACTATCTCTGGCTCTTTTACAGTTGTATTTCTTCAGTTCATATAGGAACATTGTAACTACTATATTAGTTAATAATAGACTTTCATCAACTTCTAAGATATTGTTACTAATTTGTGATAAAGAAAAAAAAACGTTTCCACTTTTTAAACATTTCTACGGTTATCTGCTGTCAAAAAATGTTTCTGACAATTCAGCTGAAGACACTGTGATATTTTCTGGACAGTGAAGGAGGTGAGGGTCATATTAGGTGTGTCGCTACCTGCTCTTTGACTGGGGTGTTGACATTGGACAGGCACTGCTGGCACACAGCCAGGAAAGATTTGACCACTCTCCTGAGAGCAACAAGGTCATCCTACACACACACACACACACACACACACACGCACACACACGCACACACAACACAACAAACATATCATTAGACACATGTCAAATATAATGAGTGCTGTAATACTAATCCATAGCAAAGAACAATATTAGTCAGGCTGAATGTCTGGACCTGACAATCTGCATCAAGTAAGTAAACCGATTTGAATGATTTAAATCTACTGCTGCCGGTTGACTCTGTCAAAAGGCTCAGAGAGCACAGCAGTTACTGGGAAACTGACTATCGATGATTATGTTTATCTTTTTTCTAATTCTTGACTCATTGTCAACACAGAGGACTGTTTACGATCGTATCTAATTTTGGTCACTTGTTTCAGCATGTCTATTGGACTATAAGTTGTATTTTAAAAAGAAAATCTGAGTTAAATGTAGAGCTGAATCAATTAGCTGAATGATAATTAATAGGCAACCGTTTTGACAATGGATCAATAATTTAAGTCGTTTTTTTTAAGCAAAAAGGATATACTGGTACAAGCTTCTTGTATATGAATATATGCTGTCAGAAAAGTCAGAAAATGCCCTTTTATGAGTAGCAGTTTGAATTTACCTCATTTCAAGATAGTATACACATAATTTTGCCTTGCATTTACAGATGAAATGATTAATAGATTAATGGAGAAAAATGAAAGTCAATTTCATTGATAATGAAAATAATATTTAGTTGCTGCTTTAGTTAATACTGATAAATTAAGTGACACCAAGACTTCCTGTAGTGCAGAACCATTGAGTTTGAGGTAAAGAGACCATCTTTCAACTTAAAATACTGCACTGTGAAAAGGGGCACATAATTCCAAGCAGTAGATTAGGGGTTAAAGTGTGTTAGACTTTTGGGCTTCAGTCAATTGCAAAATAACAGCCTTGGGAGCAGCAGCCTCTGTGCAGTGTCTCAGCGTTAAATTACACAGATTCAAGGTAAGCCCCTGGATCACGGGGTAAGCATTCTGTCTGATAGCAAGATGGATTTTTTTTCACCTAAACTGCCCTTCTCTGGATGAATACAGATAAGCTTCTGTCCCTCTGGGCCACTGATACTCAGACAGGGCAGCCTTGACTCTGAGCACCTAACCAAAGATAAACCTGGGATCTGAGTGTGCTGTGTTAAAGCTCAGTCACTGAGTAGAGGCAAGCACCTTGCTGGGAGCCCCCTCTGTGATCTTGACCAGCTGCCAGAGGATGGAGTAGTGGGAGCACTGCAGGGCCTGGACGGCTATCTGCTCTGGCATGGAGCCCTGCTCGATGCCTGCCTTCAGCAGCCGATAACAGTTTCCAAATAAATCCCACCGCGTCAGGTCATGGGCACTGAGACAGGAAACAAGAAGAAGAGAGAAATTTGTAACAAACACTTACAGTTTTAGAGTACCCTCTTTTTTTACCTTTATACCTTCAAGTTTTTATTTAAACTTCCTGAGAGAATCTGGAATTCATAACCCTATAGGCATTACACAAATACTTACTCATGTTTTTATCTTATAGGTTTCTATTTGCATATGCTGTGAGATTTAGAGCTGAAGCGATCAGATTATTAAAACAAAAACAAAAAACAAACCCAAACCTATATTGGCAATTGAATAATTGTTTAAATAACTTCCCAAGCAAAAATTCAAAACATTGTCTAGTTTCTGCCTCATGATTGAGAGGATTTGTTGGTTTTTCTTTGTCTAATCTGACAGTAAACTCAAGATCTTTACCTTCTAGTGGGACACTACCTTGGGCTTGAGGAAATTGCAATGGACCTTCTCACTATTTTCTCACATTTTTTAGACTAATGGGTTAATTAATTCTTTAAGAAAACAATCAGAAGATTATTCAAAATGAAAATAATTGTTTAAAAACAATTATTTCCATCCCTAGACAGATTGAAACTAAGATGTCAAGAAAGAATCTTACTTGTGGAAGGCTGTGAGTCTTTTGAGAGTAGATAAAACATTGTAGATATCATCATCATCGGCCTCCTCAGCCTGCAGTGTGACAAACACCAGTTAGTGTGCAAAGACACTGTAATAAACACCAACCCCAGATCAAAAAGACACACAAAAGACAGGACAAAATGCAAGAGAGAGTAAGTGGTATGGCCTGCAAAAAAAAAATCCTTGGTCGTTATCTAACCAGGGATGTTGTAAATATACCTATGTGTCCTAAGCATCAGAACAAGAAAAACTCCACATATTTTCCTGTGCAGTTTGTTGTGAAACTAAATTTCAAGGGTATGCCAACCTTACAAACAATAAATACGTAAACACCCTTTTTTCACTGATCCCTTTTCGAAACCACACCAGCTATTCTTCCAATCATACCTCCTGCAGCAGCTCTTCAACCGAGTGTGCAAATCGATCGGTCATCTCGTCAATGAGCTGTGAGCGGGCGATGTCCACACGGTTCATGATGGTGTACTCTTCAGAGCAGAGGATGCTATAGGTCTTACTGCAGGCTTCGAGCACATCAGTTTCAATGTGCTTCTCTACCACCAGTCGGATCTGCTTCAGCAAAGCGTCCAGATGCTTCTCCATGCGCCCGGCGCTGTACACATCCAGGTCAAAGTACTGGGGGATCTGCAGCAGGTTGGCTACCTTCTCGGAGTCTGCCTGATACTGAGGGCAGTGGGAAAGAGAGACAGAATTTAGGATAAAGAACACTTATGGCATGCAGAAAAAGTCACAAGCAGATGTACAGAGGTAAAGAATACAAAGAGAAAGACAGACCCATCAATCAACACCTGATGCTTTGTTTCTGTTTCTCAGTTAGTAAAATGGTCAATTGCATTTTAAGTATTTAGCATCATACTTGTCCAGAGTGGCATATATTCAATCACCCACTGACTCATTAAGCAGTGTCCATTTCTGGCCCTGTGTAGGCTACAAGCTAGAGCTTGAGAAGGTCTTACCTTGGACAACAGCATGGGCAGAGCCATGATGAAGTGCTCTGTCAGTTTGTTCTTGTCATCTATCTGGGTCTTCCTCTCCTTTGCCGTCAGCACCTGGACAAAGGAATACAAAACCTTGAGGTCAAATGTTGCTGGGATGTAAAAATTAGAAAGAGGGCAGGCAGTAAAAAAACTGAATTGAAAATTTTTCCTCTACTCTATGATCAGAAAAGTTATTCATATATAGGAAAATCCTCCTTTTCCTATCTACTCATAAATCTGTCACTGTGTTTCTTGCTAAACCGGACGCCTGCTGAGATAAGGGTTCCTTTTTCTAGACTTTTCTTCCACAAACCAGGACAAACTAATCTGTAATGACCCTCATTAGCTTAGTCTCCTGTCAAATATAAAGGACACAGTCTCAAATCAAGGCTACATAAATATCTCTATTTTGAAACTGGCAGATAATGACTACCACATCTAAATTTAAATAGATTATTTATATATACATTGAGGTACTAGCTAAAAGATATTTTTGAGAAACAAAAATAAGTCTTATACATACTACAGTTATTACACTGAGGCTGGGATGTTGTGTGCATGTTTGACCTACCCGTTTGCCAGTGCCTCTGCCAACAGGTGGGTGTGCCTCTGCTGCTTGCCGGATGGTGCACACTGTCAGTTCTATCAGCGCACTCTCCTGTCTGTCTGACAACACTGTAGAGAAGGAGAGAAAGAGACAATTACAAAGAAAAAAGAGAGACAAACAGGGGGACAAAAGGGAGAGTCAGAAACAGAGAGGGATTAAAAGAGACTTCAAGAAAGTTTAAGATTTTATTGCATCGTCTCAAGTAGCTGGTTTTTGGCAAATGTATAGGCTTAAAGAGACAACAAAAGCTCTGTGTGTGTGTGTGTGTGTGTGTGTCTTACCTTCCTCTCCTTGCACTGGCTCCTCCAGCAGAAGTTCAGTCATACACTCCCAGTCTTTCAGCAGCTCCTGAGAGCTTTCCCACAGCGAATCCACAAGGTAGGCTGCATGCTCATGGAGCTATACACACATACACAAACCCATACACAAAGAAACACAGTAAATTGATACATTTCTGTATGTTTTCTGTGTGAAAACATACAGTTGAAATCTAACTTTTCTAACAAATATGGTGGAAAATTTTGCACTCTCTTAACCTCATCGTTCCTGGTGTCTAGTATTTAGTAGACTAAAATGTAAATCCACCAATCTGGAGATTTAAATACAAGATATAATGTACTTTATTGGCATCATCAGCCAGGAAAGGATAATCAATATTTCTCAAATTGCAAAATATAGGGCCCATATGCATTCACAGTATGTTTTGTCACGTGTATGGTGTTATATGTGTTTGTATGCCTGTCTGCATCATGTGCAATTACAGCAAACTGTAATTGTGAGTGTTACCTCGCTCTCCAAAAAGAAGAGCACCAGCATGCGGATGAGATTCCCGTTGGGACTGCTCCTCCCTCGGCGCTTCGCCAGTGCTTCTTCTGCCTGTGGGTCATGGCGACTGAACAACCTGATGGAGAGAGAGGTTGAAAGAGAGAGGGATGGAAAAGAGGAGAGACACGCAGGAAAAGCATACACAGTGTTATTAAACTTCTATTAAACAGCAAATAAGAGCTATCAGAACAGTTTCACCATGAAACCACAGCCATTCTACATCACAATAAAAAACAGCATAAAACTGACTTTAAATATAGATGCAACTGAAAATTATGCTCTACATTATTTGAAGCTGACTTGATGGATACATGACAATAAGCCTCAGGATGGACTCA
Source organism: Istiophorus platypterus (assembly GCA_016859345.1). Classification (NCBI taxonomy): domain Eukaryota; kingdom Metazoa; phylum Chordata; class Actinopteri; order Istiophoriformes; family Istiophoridae; genus Istiophorus; species Istiophorus platypterus. Next base: position 8,327,554 of record CM029120.1, read on the forward strand.
CTTCCTGTGCAGGAACTCTCCAGCAGCAACAGCCACTGGCCGGTGGGCAGAATAGACCAGGTGGTAAACATTCTCACAGTCCTCATTGGACAAGGCATCTTCACTGCCCCTGCAACAGATAATCAGTGAGTACCACACAACTGCAGCAGCTCATCAGTAAAAAATGAACAAGGAATAAGAAAATAAAGTGTAAGCATACATTTCCTAAGCTGTGATTAAGCATTAAAACTGTTGCTGTTTAACAATGAGACTGAATTTAAATTTGTGTAAGGCTGAAAAACATGAGGACCAAGGGTTGTATGCCTGATCCTAACTTTGATGATTACTCCTGGTATCACTGATGCTACAGAACACTCCTGGTTAACATCCTGGTTGACACATGCTAATCCCTGTGTGAAACATCATGTCCAAAATACTGACTAGTGACTGTATAGTTCACTTTTAAATATTTGGCAATACTGTGGTCAATACCTAATATGCAAAACTAACTAAACTAAAAGGAGATAGTGTAATGCTCCAGATTTTTATGTGTATCCATGTGGAGAAAGGCAGAAAAAGTATCAAAGTTACTCACTGCAAGATGAGTGTGACCAGTCGGATGGCCTCCACAGCCACATCATACTCCTTATCCAGTGTCATTGAGACTATACGGTCCTGTCAAAACAGATACAATTGTCCAGAGAAAGACATGGAATAAATGAGCTGAGTCAGAGTAGATAAAATCTAAGCATTACTCAGTCCTTCTGTCCAGTTTCTTCAAAGCATTAGGATTCATTTCTCATTCATGCAGGTGTTACCTTGAAGCGGTTGGTGAAAAGCTCTAGCTTTGGAAACAGTTCTCGGTTTGTGTACAGGTTCTGCAGAGCCTTCAGGCACTTGAGACGCACTTCTCCTTGCTGAAAAAGTGAGAGACAGTAAAAAAAAAAATCTCAAAGTAAAGCAAACCCTGGTGGGCTGAAGGCCTAGCTTTGGATTTGTATGAATATTTTCAGATCTACTTAATCAATTCAGCAGTGGCCAACAAAAGCATCATCAAAACGGCAACCAAATCTCAAAGAAATATGAGTAAAAACTGTGTGGTTGTTTGAATGTGTGCTCACCCTATCGTGTAGTGTCCAACCAACATACTTCAGGTAACTATCATTAAGAAAGGCATCACTGTACATCTTCATCCACACACCGATCTCCTCAATACATATGGCTCTGATCTCTGCAATTGCATCCCTGTATAGTAAGGAGAGTATTATTAATGTTTGTGGTCCCAATCATCATCATCCTTTTAAGCAAAGACTAAATTGAACGAGACCGAAAAAAATATTTGGCCAAGACTAAACTGGCAATGTGTTTAATAGCAGGCTGCTGTTAAGCATCTATACTTAAGTACCAACGGATATAACATTATCACTGCAAAGACTACTGCAGATATCAATAATAACATGAACATCAATGGGAAGAAAGCGTACCTGTAGCGATGCACAAAGATTCCCTTAAAGATGGAGTTCATCATGTTCTCTATTTCATCTTGGTTTTCTTGAAGCTGCAAAGAGAAAACCAACAAGATATAGACAAGACTGCAATTTTTTTTTTTTTTTGGGGTGTAATAATAATAAATTAATTAATAAATAAATAGTTTAAAAAATAATAATAGTAATAATTTGATAAACAGCAAAGCATTGCTACAAGGCTCAAGCTAAACAACAATCATATCTGTTATTCTCAAATATTATATTTTTCAGGGGATTTTAGCATTTTCTACCAATATCATGATACCTTTCAACTAAACATTAATTGCTGCTGATGAACCAATATCCTGCGACTATACCCATAAAATACTTCACCACACTGCTAAATGCCCTGCGTTAAATGGTTAAATCTGAAATGTCACATCAAATGTTATCCAACCTCCTTCCTCTTCTGTAGCAGCAACTCCAGCTTCTCATTGGCTCGTTTGCCGGCTATCTTGTTCCTCTCAGCCTCATACTGCCTCTGGGTGTTGTCTTGGTGAATGCTCAGGTTCAGCGCCACATTCACCAGTGCTGTCATCAGCTTCATTGCTACAAACACACACAAGTACACAAAATACACATGTGAGGCAGAATAAGAAATACACACATCAGACATCAGACCTTTCCTCATAAGAAATAAGTTTTGATGTGACATTTGCTATTTCTTAAAAGGCCTGTAGTCAGGACTAAATTGCCAAATGTGTGTTTTCTTTATGACATGAGTGGTGCTATTATTCACTGCTGGTCATTACTGTTTAGCAAACCGCTCTACAACCAAATTCCTACGTGTTGTCATAAAGATAAAAACTCATGGCGCTGGTGTCACTACCTGCTAGTGTGGAGGTATGTCTGAAGGCTCGCACTTGAGAGTCAGACAGCCCAGTTAGGAGGGAGATCACCGTGTCCATCATGTACTCATCATAGATGATGCTGTACTGACACTGGCGAATCAAAACGCTGATAAACTCGCAGAAGTTGTAGCGGAACTTCTTCCACATAGGCCCTGGCATGGTTAGAGGATAATCTCCACTGTCCTGTTGACAAAAACAAATGGATTAGAGAGACTGTATTATCCTTCATCGAACTATTTGGTTCAAGCCTGTATTTGGCAGGCAGTCACCTGGTGAAGTGATTTTGAGCAAAATAAACTGTTTCCTGCAGGTATTGAAGGTAATAACCTCTTCCATTGTTCACTTAAGTGTCAAACTTGGTTTGAAGAAAATTCCTTTTTCAAATCTGACTCGTAAAGTTCGGATTTTAATTTACAAGTCTTCATACCACATTATTTCCAATCAGACTGCTTGATCATTTGCTGATATTAAACCCCAAATTGGACATCCTCGCAGATGTGCATAAGCAGGGACATGTTTTTAATAGCAAGGATGCTTTTGCTCATTCTTGCTGCTTGTTACGGTTTTCTGGTTGGTGTTAAGATCACATTTGTTACCAATAAAGTAGACTGGAGCGCCTTTCATCTGTTCAACCACAGTTATTTGTTTGTTCCTCACTGCTCCGCTTACATGATGGTTTAATGCCAGTTATGTATCATGTGGTGAGAAGTTAGTGAAAAACTTGAAAAAAAAAAAAAAATCAAAACAGATGTAGGTGAACTTGACAAACGAATATCCATTTTCCTGTATTTTATGTTCAGCGTTCGAAAGTATTATCCCACTACAGCAACCTTAAAAATAAAAAGAAATTTAAAAAAAGAAATGATTTGAGCTGCATGTTTGAAAATAGTAATAGGGACAGGAAAGTATCAAATCCACGTGAAGCATTCAATAATCCTATGGAGGATTATTCCTGCTATAACCAGACCCTGAGGAGAGAACAAACCGTGCACACAGCTTCTCCAGAAAGGTGATATATTTAGATAGTTAATAAATAAAGCCACAAAGCCCAGTGACACATGACATTATTTTCACTTGAACATTAATTTTGCTCTGTCTGACAGAGGACGACATTTACCTCATCAAACTCCTCAGTCATCTTACGGATGATCTCAGCATTCTGCATGTTCCTGAACATCTCTATCCTCACAGTACCTGGTTACACAGCAATAACAATGTTAAATCAGACTCAGATTTGTTATTCGAATAAGTTTACACATGCAAAAATAACAACAGATTTAAGTAAAAGAGCACCTCCAATAACACTGAGTCTGCAGTTTGAGTGGTCTTACCTTTGCATCCCGAACACTGGATGAAAAAATTGATGAGATCTAGCAGTGCCAAGTCTCTGTCCTGTTTGTACGATTCAATCCACTCATCCACCACAGACTGTACACACACACAAGGAGAGAAAACAGACTTCAAACAACAGGAATAAAGGTGCAAACACAAATATGCCGTTAGGACAAAATTGACAGGTGTCATTTTCACATCATGAGTAACCAGGGTAAAGGGGACTGGACTAAAAGGTTCGATAAGATAGAAGCTCTGTTATATTTTGAGTTTGCACATTTCAAAAGATGAAAAACACAACTATGTCACCCACCTGCATGGCGCTCTTGCCGAGTTTGACCACCTCAAACAGAGTGACGGGGTCTCCACCGTCTCCATTATGCTGAGCCACACCATTGGCTTTCCCTCGTCCTCTGGTCACTCCCACTGTCTTGTCCGTCGGCGACTTTCGAGGCTTCTTATTGGATGTCTGTAGGAAGGGAAATTACACAATACAATTACACCGTAAGAATAAAGAACAGACAAAAATCATGTTCACCATGAAACTCCTATATACACAAACACCTGTACACATACACAAAGACACAGCCTTACACACTGAGGCTGTAAGAGCTTGTTTCCCTCACCTCTTCCACACTCGTACAATCAAAAACAGTCAGTCACACACAAAGCCAGACTGGTAACCGGGATTTTCCTCAGTCATCTCCTCTTACTGAACACATTCTTGACTAACACAGACACATACCGGGGGTTGTTTTCCAGGCCTCCCTCTCTTCTTCTTCCCTTTTGCCTCTGGATCCTCCATCTCACTCATGCCAATACTTAAGCCCACTGTGTCTGTTGCCCCAGACTCATTGGACGAGTCCCTGAGAGAGCAAAACAGAAAACTCACATGATTCATATATGTCTACACTTTTAATCATTCCCTGAGGGAGAGACACATTGAGTTCCAAAATGACAGATAATTCTCAGAAACTACAGTGATTACAAGAAAACCAAACTACTTGCTTTATTAAAATATAAAAAAATGATAAGCTCACTTGTGTTTTCATATCTACGAACAAAGATCATATGTTTTTCAATATTCGACCACACACTACTGAGAATCATTCAAAAACTGAAAAAAGGTTTTGGTATAAGTTTTATTAAAGGCCATGAAGTGGTCATGAGTTAATTAACCTCTATTCCTAAAAGTAACTTCTATCTACTGTACTAAACAGGGGTTTGTTCAGGGTTCAATTTAAGAGTAACAGGGATCAATTCATTAATAATTTTTTTCTTGGTCATATGACCTAGAATATTTATTAATATTTATTTTTTTTTTTCAGCGCTTACAAGGGGCATTAACAATACTTTCTAATAATATACCTACTTAACTGAATAAAGCCTGGATGGTAGTGGAAAATTTATAGAGGGTTTAACAAATGAAAAATTATAATTCACGTAAGTTTTTGCTAAAATCGACATATGTCCTTTATGGGAAAATTAACTTGCTGAGTGTTTCACTCACTGTAGGACGGGGAGCTCCGATGTGATCATCCTGGTCGGGTGGGGAGGTGGTGAGGTGCGCAACTGTGTTTGTGTGGGTCTTCAGGATTGGGTGTGTTTCAGTTGTTATCAAGATGGAGGTACAAGATGGCAGCTCAGTTGGGGAAAGGTCTAGATGGGCAGGGAGGAGGAATGCCCCCAGGACGGACTGCGCTAAAGGTGCTGGCACTTAACTCTCTTCAGCTCCTGAAGAAACAGAATAAGAGAAATTATAATTATAAAACACGTTTCACAACAAATCCAGCATATGAGAATCACTGATGATAGAAGACTCAGTTGTAGCTATAATGAAATATTTCCAACACTAAAACATGTGCACATAAACAAAAACCTCTTTAAGACATTTAAGGTAAGCTGTCAAGTTACTGAAGTAAAAAAGTGACGATGTCAAATCATCGATGATTTAATAATTAAACCCCAACAAATAACTGCTCTAATTAATTTGGACATTAATATACACCTGACAGTTTGTATAGACATCATACAGACATCTGTGTCCAAAGTGTCACAACTGTAAAATGTCACAGAAAGCGGAGGAGAGACAGCTCAATCTTCCACTGATGGATCAGGCTGTGGAAGTGGAAATGAGGAGAGGAGGACACCAACTGGCCACTTTCAGAACTACAACAGCAAAATATTGTGGGACATGCAATGAGGATCGGCTAACAAAGTGTAATGGACCAACAATTTCACCCACCACGCTGAAACTTAAAAGTGTATTGAAGTCCATCAATTTAGTACACATTTACTCAAAACTTTAGTGTGACATTATATCATTTTAAACTTTTTGAAAATTGAAACATGCTATGACTTTATCAAAGGGGGATGACCTGTGGTTAAAAAAAAAGAAAGTAAAATAAAAAAAATAAAAATAGAAGGAGTAGAAGAGTTTGTATTTAACAAAAGATGAAGAGTAATATGATTTCCAGCAAAATATGGCCTGAGAAAGTGTGTGATAGTGAAAAATCCCTGGTGCTGTGAATGATGCAAACTCCATGAAACAGTCCCAAAAATGCCCTGCAGCCAGAGCTGATAATGAGGCTAAATTCTTATAATGAAGACTTGTAGATATGTTAATTATAACACTAGTTATTGACCCGTTCATTTGCTAACAAGAGCAGAGCAGAGGTGGAGCAATGCCGCTCTGAACCACAAGAGGCAGTATGATCCACAAAGTCCTCAGCCCAAAGTCTATCTCCAAACTGCTTAATTGAGTTTTAACTGGGGAAAATGGGATTAGAAAAATCAACTGGCATTCATTTAACATGCAGCTCAGTTCCAGTCCAGTTCTGTTCACCCTAAAAAGTGTTTTAGGGCTGTATTTTCCCCAGAGTGTGTGTGAGTGTACGCATGTGTGTTTGAAAAGTAGGTCTGGGCAACAGTAGGGGGCAGGCTAAGAGAGTGTGTATTTAAATACTGTCTTCCACACAGTGTTTGTACTGAGGAATAGCAGGGGCAGGAGAGCCCCCTGTTTCACCATGCTGAACTACCCACACAGATACAGATTGTAGCATACAGAGAACTGTCTGGTTCACAGTTCTCACTCAGCCAGCCCATCATTTTGAAAACATGGCAAGACTGTGAGAAAGAATGAACACAGGATTTCAGTCATTACAAGCGCTTGGTTTCTTTTTTTGTAAAGTCTGTAATCCAGTAGGGCACGTGTGTTTGTAATAATATTTGATAAAATAAGGTTCCTTTTCACAAACCTCCAAGGTGAAAGTTCAAAAAGCTGAGCCCACAGTGACCTTACGGTTTTTGTTGGCTAGGATTTGATCTGCTTCCATGCATATACGTCTCTGATTAATTTTGGCACTGACATTCCTGGTGCACTGTTGAAAAATCTTTAAAAGGATAGAGAAGCCTGATTCTGTGCATACAAATGGTGAGTGAAATAATCCTGACCATCTGTAGAAAAGCAATTGATGGACGAGGTAGAAATGCTAACTTTCAAAATGTCACGATAAATACGTCAAAGTCCCTTACTTTTTAAAATCATTTTGTGTAACCTAAAGATGGTTTTTCCTGCATAAATAAGCTGGTTGTCAGCATTAGAGGGATATTTAAGGAAATGGGAGAGAAACACCTGACATCTCTCATTGAAATACATAAATAAATGGGAAAAAGCACTGCTAACAGCATGCATTTCAGGGCTGTTTTCATCTTGCAACTCCAGCATTAGAAGCACATACAGCCTATACTGTAGGTAGCTTAGAAGGGACTCGATTCTCTTCTACAAAGTCTACCCATTATGTTCAGATACAGTAAAGAAAAACTGCAGAATTTGAACTAGGGCACACGAATATGATCTGAACGAAGAAACAAACAACAACAAAAAGACACAGTAAACAATGTGGAGACAAGGACATATGGGAAATGCCAGAGGGTCTGAACAGAAATACTGTCAAAAATAAGCTACAAGGGAAAAATGTTGGGAGGTGAGAGGTGAAATACAGTAAAGGTGGTTATATCTGACAGGATAATGACCAAAGATGCTGGTGTTAATGAATTATCACCTCATTTAGTCTCGTCTAATCATCTTGAGTGATTTTAATACGCACATCCCACTGACACACTGCCATTCAAAGAGCCAGCTGTAGTTAAAAATATGAGGTAGATGCTACCATCACAAGCACAGTTAAATTATATTTTTCCTGAGATACACTTGAGCTTAGTTAACTGCACTGATTAATCAACTAATCTATAACTGATAAGAAGCAACTACAAAATTTAACAAAGTGACAGGATTAAAGTTAGTCATGCAGTTTCAGATGACTGAGAGAGCATAAAGAAGAAGAAGGATGGTTCTCATGTAATTTCACCACTGCCTAACCAGTCAACTCTCCCTACCACTGCTGGAGATGCCAACTCCCCACCTCCATCATCATCCCTCTGTACTTCACACACAGTTATATTGCCGCTTATAATACCCCAACATGCATCTCTGTCCCTTTCATCAACACATTATCTTTCTCTAAAAAGGCAGAAGCCAACTTCATTCGAGTCAATTCTCTTATTTTTCTTGTCAGTCCTGGGCTATACAGAGAGGAACAAAAAAACCGGTGTGTGTATGTATGTATCTGTGTGTGTGTGTGAGAGAGAGAGAGACAGACAGACAGACAGAAAGTGAGAGAGGGAGAAAGAGAGAGAGAGAGAGAGAGACAGACAGACAGACAGAAAGTGAGAGAGAGAGAGAGAGAGAGAGAGAGAGAGAGAGAGAGAGAGCGAGCGAGCACGTGCTGGGAGACTGCCCGACTCATTATCGACCAACAACTAAATAATTCTCAATGCACATTGGTTTTCCTCATTTTCTCTACACACTTGTATGCTCTGGTTTTCACACACTCTCTCTCTCTCTCTCAAACACACACACACACGCACGCACGCAGGCACTCACACACACGCACGCACGCACGCACGCACTGTAGCAGCTTCAACATGAGGCTATGAATAATTTGCAGTCAGTCTCCTGAACTATTCCTCAGTTTTGGAGAATAAGATAGAAGCTGCCGACTGCATTTATTTTTGAACCTCTCTTGCCCTTTCTCACACAATTTCTATTTACTCTAATGGCATGAATGAAAACAAGGTCTCCCATTAAATAAACACCATAATGACAGCAAATGTATTGCTGAGGCAGAGCAATGAATTATGAATAAAAGGGCCCTTTTCTGTTTGCTCACTTTAGTGTAATTTGGTGCACTGTGGCATTGTGAATTGTGTTCATGTGAATTTATTCCATGACTTTCTCACAGCAGGGGGATGACAGCGCATGTGTTTCCCTAGTTCATATGGTACTCTAAAGGAGCAATGGACAAACCATGACTGTATCTACACTATATCTGAGCTGTCCCATCACTGTAAATTGGTATATGTGTGGTCCAAGAAATTGAAGAGGAAATACTAAATCAAATGTCTTGGTTTGTCTATGTATTAGTCCAAAACTCAAAAAGAGGTGCTAGACCAGATATTTTTCCAGATATTTTCACTTTCATTTCAAATAAGTTGAATGATTAATTAACTTTCTGATTTACTATAGTATGGACGCTTTTAGATATTTTCTTTTTGCAAGTGGGCCTGTCAAATATTGCAAGGGAGAATAGGCAAAAAACAGCCACCATTGTCAGCTGGTTAAATGAAGAGCTGCAGGTAAGAAGCCATCATTTAACTTTTTGCGAAACATCTAAACTTAAAGCCATGCCTCATGTTATGCTAGCCTGTCATATTGAAAACACCTGGTGGGAGAGCCAATCCCTGAATTGAAGATTCTTATACAGTGGCATAGATATCCTAAATGCCTTGAAGCACATTTAATATTGAAGAAAAGTAAGAAAAGAAAAGAATATTCACATTAAATAGCACAAGACATGATAAAATTAAGTAAGTAATTGAGTAAGTAAGAAAAGAAAAGAAAAACAACAACTGTTCAGAATTACTTGCAAACACATACACACCGAGCCAACAGAGGAGCTTAAATCTGGTGATAGGGATGCAAAAGGTTGTACGGGTTGTTCCAGCAGAAACGATTTGTGTGTGTATATTTCAACTCAGATGTCAAACTAGATCAGGAGAACTTCATCATTAATAAAACTGTTCAGAAACTTCCAACTGGGCTTACACTGAACATAATAATTTCAAAAATAAAGTGAATTACAGCCCAGTTAAAATAATATAACTTAATGCAACCACTTCAAATGGAAAGGCCCGGGCAGCTGAAATTTTGTCCAATTTATGAGCAACATTATGAACTAATATCTGTATAAAATTTAATATTTTATATTAATATATATTAAAAAATTTAATATTTTTTAATATATGTTTGCATCAAATGATGCTGTGCGCAGGTTGATTTGCTGTGACACTGTTCATTTACAGTTCATATAGTCGCTAATACATGGTCCAAGAACTGAACACCAGGCAACACAAGTCTTTTTTAACATCAAATTTCTGGTTGACTGTGGGCATTATGGTAGTGAAGCTGGAAAAAAAGGCCATCTTGGCTACCTGACATACATAAATGAGAGCAATCTTGGATATTCATCAAAGAAGGAAAACTTGTATATTCAATTGGAAAAATGAGAAACAGCAAAAAACTCTTATACGTCTTTTTCCCATCACCACACATCTGTCTGTGCTATTTACAGATTCAGAGTTTGAATTTTATTTATATTCTAAAAAAAACAAACAAAAAACAAACAAAAAACAAAAACCCCAAAAAACAAAAAAACAAAACTTGAGCACTTTAGTTTGTAAGAGGTAAGAGTTTAATTGAGCGAGAAGGTATTTCAGCATAAAACCGTAGCCACTCATACTTAAAGAGACAAAAAAAAAGACGCTAGAGGTCAGGCAGTGCTGTTATGAGCGCTGCTTTAGAGGCACTAAAACAAACCCTCGTGTTAACTGTCCGTGGCGTGCTGCATCACTTCATCCTGAGTGTTTTGGGGCGTGTGTGTCTACTTAAGAGAGAGTGTAAGACAGAGAGACAACGAGCGAGCATCCGAAAACCACTTAATATGCATGACATGTTCTCTGGGAGGCAGGCCGGCGTTGCTATAGTAACTGGTGTGGGTCATAAGCCCGGCGGTGACGGCATATTTGATTGGCTGAGTGGAGGCAGGAGGGACCGTGGGGGGGCACAGAACAGAATGGGACGAGTTACAGATCCAATCAGTGCTACACCAAGTCTGACTTATGGACCCTTACAGGACTCCTGCTGTGCTGGTGAAAGTTTGTTTTTCTGTTTTTTTTTAAAGATTAACATCGTTCTCCCTTAGATATTTGTATCGATTATCATCACAGAAATACATAGCATGAGCCTGTTTTTTCCTTCCTTGTTGACATCATTTAGTCCCATTTATTCCCATTCAAGCACTACCAAAATTTTACAACACATTCTGACCTCAGCAAAGTGTAGTAACCTTAATGATGGAGGAGGCTATTTCAAAGCATGAGTATATGGATACATGGAGCTGTCCCTAAATGCACCTTTCTCATATCAATGTGCACACTAACACTGCCTCCTCTCAAACCTTCAGGGTCAGGAAATAGGTTTGATTGGACTAGAAGACCTGACTAAAAGCCGTGTTTGGATGCAACCTCTGCAGTGACATAGCAACAGTGCCAAAACATTAGGCTTTTGTGAAAAACAAAACCTTGTGCCGTTCTGCAGTAAAGTTGAACCTGGCCAAACTTTTGCCTAAACATGACCTAGCTCGCATGCCAAGGAACTGATGATTGCCGATTCATTCATAACATGAGCAGTGCATATTATAAACTACGGTGCAGTGTTTGGTGTCCGATGATCCTTTAAACTCACTGATCTATCTCAAACCAGACTTGCTGGATCACATTTTTCAGTATGACTGGTTCTCAAACAACAGGAAAGCTATGCCTATTTTTGGTCTGAACATCCATTAAAGCTGCATTCAAACAGACAACAGCAGTGTGTGAAAAAATACAGCCCGACATTCATTTCAAAAGGGCCTCAGGCAAGAAAACACAGTCACTCGGCAAAAAAGTTTAACCTTGCTTAACTTTACCACAAAGCAATGCAGTTACATCTGGCTAAGTGCTACAATCCTCATTTGAATAATTCCACTTTTTACAGTTTGCATGTTGTAACAAGAGAACAAAATAACTGTCACCTTACTAGCCCTCTGAAGTATTAAAATCTATTCTTATAGTAAACTGTTGTGAAATGTTTTGGCATCTGAAAATACTCTAAAGTCATTAATCCATTATTCAAACTGGCATTTTTCATTGTCCCTGTACCTGAAACCCCATGCCATTTCCAAAACAGCTCCTGGTGTTTTAAAGCAACACTGTTTTTTATCTGATATGACATATTAACCGTTCCAAATCTTGGTGTTTTGGCAGCTACATGTATAAGCTCAATAGCTCTGCCAGAGGTTATGGATAGCGACAAAAACAAAGAAAAAGTTGAAAGCACACTCAATAATCTTTATACTGGACAAAATTATATTTTGTGGTCCTGTGAAGCCATTTCCACTAGTGACAGGAATGTGAGTACAGTGGAGTTCTTTACAGTAACAAAACAATTTCCAAAGCCAAACATCTGCTTCAGGTTATATAACTAAGCCGTAATAAGTGTTACTCTGTTGAAAGAGTAACACTGGTTATATTTAATGCATGAATATACACAATCTGATAATGTATGACACATTCAAGTAGTGATACACTGATGTAATCGATGGGTGGAATCAAAGTAATGAATCAATTCCAATTGTCAGAAGGTTTTGTGGATAGACAGACAACAAAAAACCTTCACAGAAGTACATAAATTAGATTTTCAGCAAAACCTCTCACCAAAGGTAATGTCTTTCAGGGTCACTTCATTCACTACAACTGGAAAGGAGATTTTTAGGGCTGAAATAATGTTAAATAATCTTTAAGATTTACCATTCTCTGCAATATGATATTTTAAAATACCCTCCTTCTACAGGGAGATGATAGAGTGCAGGGTTAGTCACACCACAGTGCCACTCAAACTGGTAATGAGTCAGCGTAACTTACTACCTTCATATGCAGCGGTTAAAATTAAACATAAATACGACGCCTTTGAAATGTAGACAATAAAGGTGGATGTGCAGCCCTAACATACAATATTTAAAGCACTTCTCAAAGGTTGAGTTGCATTCGGTTTTGTACAATTTTCCCCCTTTAATTGCTTAAAGCTTTTAAAGCACTACAAAGAGGATTTAACAGGGGACAGTAAAGTTCATGAGTGCCGGCTCCTGCATCTTGCTCAGTCTATTTCTCAGAGGCAGCTGGTGTTGCAAATATTTTTCTACGCTAAAACAGTCACATGCACAGCCACGAGCACACCTTCTTGCTGTCATGGTCCCTGCTGTCTGACTCTCCTGACAGCTATAACATGTACTGCAACTGCTATAATTGGCCACTATCTCCAGAGACATAAGCCGAGTCTGCCCCTGTTTCCAACACTGTGGGCTGCAATTGTGCACCTTTCAAGACAGAAAAACACAGGACTGGATTCACAACTTGTAACGAGGGAAAAAGAAATTACATTAGAAAATGGATAGTTGCTCAGACATTGTACATTTTCTATTTGTTACAATCAAATGAAGCCAATTGAGACCTGTGTGCTTTTTCTGTCTCTACAGTCAATATTACATCATAAGAGACAATGGTCCAAAACTGGTAAGTAAAGCTGGTTATAAACACTTTCCTCTTGAGTCAACTACGAGAAGAATTTGTAAATTTACAAAGTGGGATTAAGATAAAAAAAAAAAAGCAGAAAAACAGAAAAAATAAATGAGAAATAAACAGAAAGCTTGGAATTTGAGGACTAACCAACAACAACAAAAAAATCTAATCCTCATGTTATTTATTGTTCATCTACATGGAAATGACTAGTAAGCTTCAACATACAAACAACTCTTGACAACCTGATAGAGATGAGCGATAGCAAAACACTTTAAAATCCACCAAGTATTATTAATATGATTCATTTTCGCTGTGCTGGTGCATCAACACTGGAAAAAAAAAAAAAAACTTTGCTCACAGCCTTTTATGTCAACTAGTTTCGTGGTGTTTGCAAGTCAATTACTTTATTGTCATGCTAATAAGACTACAATACATAATTAGCCTGCTTTTACAGTGTTTGTGTAACCTCAGGCAGGTAGACAGCACAAAGGAAAGCATCAAAGTGACCTGTTGGTGAAAGCATGAAGAGATTCAAATTCAGCAAGAGGGATGTCAAGGAGGGTTCTAAACCATTTAATTACAAATGTATTAAAAAAAAAACATTAATAAGAAAACAACTGTAATCATAAATATTCATTCACATGATGTACACAACATTTCCGGAAAATACAGTATGCACCTGAAATCAACATTTTCTGCTTAGGAACTGGAAACTGAAGGACCAACCACAAGTGTAATTTTTGATGCAGGGTTAGGAAGGAAAAGTTGTTAATTCTTTTCACATGCCACTTTATTTCTGTCCAGCTGACTTCTGGTATGCAATTTGCGTAAATGTCACAAAATCTCCTCTGGCTCACACTGGTGAAAAATTCTTTGATTAAATAAAAATGTATTCCCTCAATTCCCTCAATTCCTCCAAGCTTAAAGATAGCATGGTAAGATTTGAGTAAACTCCAATGTCAGGATTCCTCCAGGAATATACTTCATATCTTGCAGGGCCAAAATGATAGCTAATAATCATGTGAACATGATCATCTGCTCCCACTTGACCCATTTCACAACTATTTAGTTCAACAGCACTTTCATGTCCAAGAGTCTTAAAGGGGCGCTTGGAGAAAAAGTGCAGACTATTTCCAGATGCAAACACTTAATTCAGGAGCATAAAAGACATGGTTGGCCGTGGACAAAACAAACAAATGAACAAAATAAATCCATACAGCTAAGTAGCATTTCCCCTTTATGCATTCTAATACAATACCATGCATCATTAGCTCCAGTGCTCAACATATCTGAAAACATTTTGCCCTAAAGAGCCACTTTAAGTAAAGAGTGTAGTCATGCACAGAAAACAACACGAGTGCGTGCCACAGGGAGTCTGTTCCCTCACTGTCTCCTCAGCTCTCCTCAGCTCTTCAAACAGGCAAAAATGAAAGGGTATACTTAACCTGACATATATAGGCAGACTCTGAACATAAGTCCAGACTATGTTAAGTATTAAAGCAAAATTGCTGGCATTGAAGCAAACAATAGGTGGGTAAAAAATAAAAGCCACCTAAAGGGGAAAATGCCCACTCAATTACATAATGAACTGTTGAAAACAATTAAAATAAGGCAGCACTTAGTAGAGGCTATTGGAAGAAACTGCAGAGGTACTCTTCTCTCTTTTTATTACAGTCATAGGCTCAGCAAATGTACAACTGCAAAGCTTTGACTGACTGGCACAAGCTAAAGCTGCTTAACTTTGTTTCTCCAGTCTCTGTACAGTACAGCCACTGACTTGCTGAGCTGATGTTACATCAAGCTAAGGCTGGGGTGGATTAACTTTAACACCCCTTTTTCTCGATCTATTTGGCTACATTCTGAAATAATAATTTGGTGGGCTCAATTATCAAAAGCTGACATAAGTTTCTGTCATCATAAATAAATGTCAACCCCTGAAATACTTTACAAGGTTTATTTCTATAGCAACATACCCTGTATCGGCCTCAGATGAAGATATTTTCTGCTTGGCCATTTAACACCTCGGTTATTTTCTCAGAAATGATTTATCTCAACGCCTTCAGCTTGTGGAGAATCTGCACCAATCAATTATCAGTAACTGTTAACCATGCTGTATATTTCCTCTATCCCCGGTATACTGTGGTCTCCTCAGTGTACAATCAGCTGGCAGATTATTGGGAACACCTAGCTAAAACTCGTGCACTTCAGTGATGACAGCTGAATCAACAAAAAAATGAATATTA
The DNA here is from genome assembly GCA_016859345.1 of Istiophorus platypterus. Lineage (NCBI taxonomy): Eukaryota > Metazoa > Chordata > Actinopteri > Istiophoriformes > Istiophoridae > Istiophorus > Istiophorus platypterus. The sequence continues at coordinate 8,343,220 of CM029120.1, forward strand.
CAACCTTCATGAAGGTAGTATTTATTGTTGGGACTGTTATAGCTAGGTGTTCCCAATAAACTGACAAGTTAGTGTACTTTAACCACTTCATTTTATGACAGTTAAGGGGAGTGAGGCAGAGAGAGATCTGTCTACTTTTCACTCATCAGTGGTTTATTCCCAAATTGCACTGCAGCAATGTCAGGGGTGAACGCTGGGTGCTTGAGGGCAGCGGACTAGATTAGCTCAGATTGATTTAAATGGATTCAATTAATTCCAGACTTGGTGGACCTGCTGACCTGAGGGATCATCCCGTGACTGGAAAATGAGAGGGTCAATCCTCCAGATGGCAGGTCACACTGACAAGTGTCCTGAATGCATTAAGAATTCATCAGATGCCTTTTACTGTGCTTTGACCCCTCTGAATGGATGCATGCATAATGTTTGTGGACATGTTGAGTTATAAGGGAAACCAATCCTTAAGCACAGTGTGCATAACATGGTGTTAAGTGATTAATTCATGATTGATTTAACAAATCCTAAAAGAGATTTGACATTTGTAAGAATGGAATTAGCCGTTTCCTACAAATGTCAGAGGTCAGGGCCGTCAAAATATACAAGGATATGTGTAATTGTAACAGTAAGTGTTGTAAAATTCATCTCAGCAGCTAAGAGAGTCAAACAGCCTGCAATCAAGTCAGACATCTTCATGTGTAGTTCTGAGCTGGAGAATCAATCGGGGAAGTATTACATACAGGTATCTTGTCTCTTTTTTTGTTTGTGAACTCTTTGGCATCTTTCATGCTTGCACCACAAACCAGGTTCACTGAGTATTTGCTGTCATACATGTTTCATATCATTAAAAGCTGAACATATTTTGCATGGTTTTATATCATTATAAACTGGATATCTTTGGATTTTAGACATTATCTGAGCTTCTGGGAAACTCTGTTGGACATTTTTGGCTGGATCACAACGGTAAAGCCGGACCTAAAAACACAAATGCGGCTGACTACTAACTGACTGACTGATGAAATTACACCACTGGTCAGCTGACTGCTGCATGACGGAGTGATAAAGTTACATCATTGGTTGGCTGTCCAAGTGTTGAAATTTCCAACTGGCTGCTGCTCTTTCAAAAGGAATTGGCACAGTTTCCAAAAATTCACTGTGTTTACCGGTACAGTTGCTAGATTAGCACCTTCTCCACTAGATTTACTGACTTTTTACACTCCTTTGGTGTTTTTTCTTGACAAAAGCAACTGGCAACAAATCTAGCAACTTTCTGTACAAACCTTTGTTGTGTATATGGTGATTTTGTAAGACAATGTTGCGGTTAAAGAATTAGGATTTTAGCAGTGCAGAGCAGCAGCCTCAACTTTGAAGTGACTGCTGGTTAAAATGTAGTCTTAATGGGCTGCATTTTGGTCACTATTTCATACTTGTGTTGTTGACCCAGTTTAGTTAGGTATTTTTGGTTTAATAGACCACCTAAGAAAATGATCATCAGATTAATCGCCAACAGAAATAATCAATTTGCAGTCCTAGTTATTCATGATTACATTATTACTATTACTTGTACTGTTTGTTCTTTGATGAGTATAGTCTATTTTTCTAACCTTTTTTAATTTAAAAGGCAATCTTCAACATTTTAGTAGACACACTCATTCACTTTTTTGTAGAGAATCAGATGAGACGACCAATACCACCTTTTGTCTGTTAAATATGAGGCTAAAGACCGGAAACAAAGGGGAAAAGGTTAAACTGGCTTTGTCTAAACGTAAAAAAAAAAAAAAATTAATCTTCCTACCATAACCTCTAAAGCTTGCTAATTGACATATTATATCTGGCTTGTTTCATCCGTGCAAAAACAAAGTATTAAAAAGTAAAGTTGTTGTTTTATGGCCATCATGTGCCAAAATATTTATTGGCTGGCCCCAGATCGTCCCAGATATAACCCCTCTGTAAATCCACCATGCCAATGTAATCAAAGATGCGTCTATGCGATTGAATGGATTTCGATTAGTCAGGTTCAACAGCACAAAAAACACTGGAAAAAGGAAGAAAGCAGTCACATCATTTAGTATACCCTCTGCCAAAAGAGGATATTAAACACTGACGTAAACAGAAAGATTTTATATTATCAATTTCATTAAATAAACTGTCCAAGATCATAACAATTAATGCCTGTAAGACTCAGTGAGAAAATGTAAGCTGCTACACAAATATAATTAAGGAGGAAGGACTCACCGGAATGGCATAGCAGCAGCATGCTGTGAATGCCAACTAGTGTTTCTAACTGACATATGATGTACATCTATAATCAAATATAATAGTACACTGCCAGTAATCACTAACCACTGGAGGAAAACTGGAAAATCCTAGGACTTTTCTGTTCCACAAAACACTCTGGCGAGGGGCCAACAACCAGTCCACAGTTCAACTCTGAATAAGCTGCTCCATTTTAACATTCTGGAGCTGCAGGGCCAACAACGTTAAACCAACAGTATGATTAGTAAAACATGTCAACTTTGAGTATTCAGTCATCCCGGACCTGTCAGCCTTGTCATTCTGAGCACCAGATTCATTTTTACTGAAGAGTCCTGCTGCATCAGATAGGGTAGAGCTTATTCTACATGCTGGTATCTGATTGCAACAGACAGCTCTTTTCACAGTGCAAGGTCTGCAAAATATATTAGCGGAGAAGGGGGGTAAAATCATTAAGAGGGACAAATACCGATGGAAAAGTATCTTTCAGATGTGGTTTTAGAGGAACACCAGAGAGACACACGGTGAGAAAATTTGTTAGTTAAATGCAGTACATTTTCACTTTTAGCCTTATTACTTAAAGGTCAGTGTTCATTTTTGAGATACTGCTATTCAACCATTCTAAGAGTCAGGCAGTATATTTATATGCACCCATCCACTGCGAATAACAAGATGATAACACTGCATTTAAATCCAGTATGGTTCAAGGAAACCCGATTACTCCCAACAGCTTTTATATTACATGATTTTTTTGGGTACATTTCTGAAAACTGTGGTAGACTTGCAAGAGGTCTAATTCATACTACAACGTGAAAGAAGGAAATGAGAGAGCTGGGTTGATGTCTTTTTTCATGGTGCATATTTCTCTGATTGTAAGCTTTCAGCTGCTAAGACCATTACACTAATCATTTACATGGCCATTTTTATAACCATACTAGAGCCTTCATTTAATTATAATAATTTAGCAGTTTAAATCTTTTTCATTTACAGAGAGAAGTTGTTTAAGTCAAGATTAAAACTAGCTCAAGCCAATTTGTCAGAATATGCATTTGGGAGAGCTGTAATGAGAAAAGAGATCAGCTGCTGGTGTTCACAAGTCCCACTGATACCAAACATTTTCGAAATTTGCAGCTCCTTACCAAATGTGTCACTCGGACAAACAGAACTTTGGTGTCACCAGTAAGGTATAAATAAGTTGAAAACAAATTATTTTTAAACAAACATGTCCACTTGCAAACCAACTGCATTTTTGTAATATCCAATGCTATGTCTTAAACTCATTCAACTGTGCCTTCTGTTCTTGTGTCAATGTATGAACTGCAACTGGGAAATGGGAAATTGCTTCAGATGAAACGTCTGCGAAAAGTCTAGTCAGAGAGAGACATTCAAGTCAAAGACAGAGACACAGTGCGAGAAGAAACATAAAGACAGATACAAACCAAACTGGTGGAGATATTCTGGCAGAGCAGACATAACTGTGAGAAAAGAAAGAGAAACAGGATGACAATAGAAAGGAGTAACCTGCATGAGCTGTACATGATTCATCGACAACCAAATAGAAACAGAAAGTAAAGGCATCCTTGTAACTCAGCAGACAAAAGGCATAAGCCACATAACACAGCAATACCTCTAATTTATGTGCAAATCTTGACCTAAACTGCATGATGTCTTTTATTCTTTCTCCACAGAGTTCTATGTGGTTACATTTTGCAATATTTTTTTTTTTATTGCCACCTGCAGAAAGGCTGACCTGGGAGAGCTCCAACTCAGTCTGATAATGCATTGAGTCTAGCACCTGCCAGCTCAAATGAATATGGCAATAAAGTGATGTCAATGCCTTAGCAACCCTAGACAAAAATAAGTGAAATACATGTCCTTCAATTCTGCACAATTCAAAAATACAAAGCATGCACAGGGACATAGTGTTATGTCAGCTACGGGTTATAATCATCCATATGGCTTTAAAATCCAATGGTGTGCACGATATAAGATAAATTACAATAGTGTAGGATGCCTCAGTAGACTGGAGTGTTTTCACATTAGAGAGGGTATTCTCTGCTACTGGAATCATTCTGCTGCCCCAACTGCTTTCTCTTCTTTCCTCATCCTTAGCAAATATGTAACACTGAATGTGTTTATGACCAGACGTGGGAGGACTGAAGTGAATGTGTCATTACTGTGCTTTGCTGAGCTACAAAGAGGGAGAAATAAGGATGTACATGTTTGACCACTTACAAAATGATTGACTGATTAATAGATTCGTCAATCAACGGTAAATTAATGAATCTATTTTAATTCACCAAATATGCCATATGCCACGCTGTTTTTTGTCTCACAATGGGAAGCTGAATATATTTGGGTTTCGGGCGGTTGGTTTGACAAAACAAGCAAATTAAAGCTGCTATAATTGATTTTTTTGGCCACTTGGGGGCATTGGAAACTACATGTAGAGACAACACTGATAAGCTATCATTAGTATTTCACTAAAGTTTATGCAGCTAACCTTCCAGCAAACAGTCCTTTATTTACACATTAAACTGAGAAGGTGCAGCATTAGCATTCTTTTGGAGTTGTGATTTCCTGTCGCCCGAAGAATGTAAATCTAAAATTCACTCACATTTTAGTTCTGTTTTGGTCTGTACTAACTCCTGTGGGAAAATATCTGATTCTTTAGCCGCTAAATGCTCCAATAAGAGCACCCCATGGTCTAGGTGTGTTTGTCTGCTGTTTGATGTTGCGCAGGTAGTATACAGTGGGTTTTTAGAAGCTTGTGTGAAAGTGGTGAGAGTAAACCAAAACAGTTAAGTTGTGGGGATTAAAACCAAAACAATAAGCTGAAAGATGCTAGAAAGGTTGCGTAGAGCTGAGCAGAGGTTATACTCAAAGTCACCACAAACAGCATGAATTTCATGGGACTCTAAAAAAAATTTAAAAGAAAAAATAAAAAGAATCAGCAAGCTCTCAGGCTTTGAAAATCACTCCCCAATGAAGGCCAACCAGAGCCTGACTTGTGAGCTTGAACCACAATTGGTCCCTCTGGGCTACTGCTACATGCTGAACCACTAAAACAATAATTGCATTTTATCATACTGCCAGCTCCCATACATACTGAGACCAAAGAGCCTTGGCCCTTATAATGTGGAACAGTCTTGAGGTCAACTGTTGCTGCCTGGTTTGACCAGATTACGATTATGTCACACGGGAGATTACCCATCTGACACACAAAAGTCACAGTTAAACACATGGTCATGTTCCTTTACACACACACACAAGCAAAACCATCTGTTATTGCCACTGTACGCTCGCTCTCTGCAGCACACAAAGCTTGATCGTAGCAAATAGGAGGGGAGGGGAAGGACGGTGTGTGAACTGCACAAACTGATAAGATCTCTGCTGAAAAATAGATTTTTTTCCCTATCTCCTGAGAATTACCTCTGTGAATAAAGGATAAATAGATCATAAGAAAAAAAAAAAAAAGAAAAAAGACAGGGCTACGCTATGGAAAGGCTTTAAAGAGAAGGCCAGGGCAGAGGGGAGGCAATGTTTCTCCCCCTCTCTGTGCAATGGCTGCCCTGCTTGGCTGCAGCTGACGCAAAATGGAGACGCGAGAGTGAGGGGAGAAAGAGGGGGTAGGGGAGGCAAATGGGAGGAGGAGGTGGGGAAGAGAGGGAGAAAGTGTGACAGCAGCAAAGAGGGGGAAAGAACAGCAGCAGAGGGAGGGAGTGTAGGAGAAAAAAGACTCATTTGTTCTTCTCTCATCTGTCTGGGTTCCTTCTCTCACCTTGGCCCAGCTTTTCAGTCTGCCTCATATTTACTTCTAATAGAGGGGCAGAAGGAGGGAGGATGGTTGAAGACTGGGCAGGATACACACACACACATACCCCCATAGAAAACACACAGGCTGACACACATCCCTTGCGGAGGCTATTAGTCCTCACACCCATTACTACTTCCTAATGATCTAGTGGCACGTCGAAAAGATTTCACTGAAGCGGGAAAAGCCTGCTAATCCGAGAAGGCAGATGTCAAAGCAAAAAAAAAAGAAAACTACATTATGTAGTCATACAGTACAGGAGGCTGAGGAGAATAATGACTGCCCAGATAAAGACTAAGGCTGAGGGAATCAGAAGAAGAGGCTTGTGAGCTTTGACTAAAGCAGATGGCTAGTTTAAAACCGTGCTTCAAGCAAGTAGTGTATGCAAATCTCAGCCAGGTGTCTTACACAAATGACAAGACAAGAGAGAAGGAGGAAAATTTAAGAGTGTAATTTTGTGAGGTACATTCAATAATGCGTAAGAGAAAACTATGTTGCCAAGGGATGCGAAATAGCTTTGTTGACCAGGGGCTGTTTGAATATTAGAGACAACATACAGCAGAGATGATTCCTTCAGAGTGGTGCTGTGCCAAATTCAATTAAGAATGAGTCATAGAAACAAGTAATCATGTAATTGATGACATTTTGATAACTGTTTGGTAACTTATGTCATTGATACCAGTATAAATAAAATAAAAATGTATTATATATTAATAAAATTTTACTCTGTTTCATATCATTGTTAAAGGTAAACTCTTCTTTATATGTTGTTCGCACAAAATATATTTTGTGAGATTCTGCTAATTACAAATGGCGTTTTATCATTATTTTTGACATCAAATGAATACATACAATACTACATATTTAATATTAGTAGTTTAATATTATTTTGAGATTATCATTAATAATTTCATCTAAGTCAATTAATTGAATTATTGAATAATTGAACAACACAAAACCAACCAGCAACTATAATGATTATCAATAGGTCTTTTAAACAAAAATGCCAAATATTCTCTCATTCTCCTTTTCCTAAAAATTGAAACTTTACCGCTTTTATTACTTTTATGTCTTGGTAAAGTGAATATCTCGTCTTATTTATCTCATGTTTTGTTGGTTGGACAAAACCAGACATTTGAAGAAACTTGTTATTGATATTTTTCACATTTCATAGGGTGTTGTTCAATTCACAAATTAGTTTCGACTCTACACTAGTGTTGGGGTGTTATGATTTTGTTGAACAGCTTCCCCTATAGGATCTTTGGCACTTTGTATTGCCAGGCCTGGCTGGGCTAAAAGCATACTGCCAAATATAGTATGATTCCAGCTTTTCAAATGTGAAGATTTGCTGCTTGTCTTTTGTATTTCACATCAGTGAAATGTAAAGTGCCTATATTGGCTCCCACAAAACAGGTACAATACGTTTGTTAAATGGAGGACAAACAAGGCTAGTTTCCAGTTACTCTGACTAACTGTCAACAGTTGTAGGAAGCAGTTTGCAATGGGTCTGTCTGACACTCTGTAAGACTGTTTGCTTTATGTGTGGATAATGCTGTGAAGATAATATGCAGTCAGTGGGGAATAAGGAAGGAGGTTTATGGGTAAATAATCTTTTGGAGTCAGCCAGTGCGGGCAGGGAAACCCCTTAATCCCCTGTACACAAGCCAAGGGAGCAGATGGGGTAAACTAATGATGTCTCAGTGCAGGAAAGTGAACAAAACCAAAACAAATGTATCGTCAGTAAATCTAGGCCGTCACATCTCTACTTGTACGAGACCTCAAACATGTACATTAGATAATGAAGTTCTTTGCCACAGTCCTAGCATCAAACTATCCAACCATAAATCCAAGACATTTTTACTTTTTATGTTCTAAAAAATTTTCCAGACCTTTTTTTTGCGAGACTATCGATTTGTTGAGTACATGGTAAAAACAAATTTCATGACATTTTTGCCAATAAAGATTTGGCAAATTATTTACAGTTTCCAGACTTTTGAGGGAAGCCCTGTCTAACAGATCACTTTGCTGAGCTTTCCACCCTTGTGCGACCACCTCTTTCCCACTCTACAGCCACAGAACTGACTTGGCACAGGCTAGTGAATCAATATTAAGTAACAGTGTGTACAAATAGTACTGAATGCTAAGACATACACTGCCACAGCTGATTCTGAGGAGCTGGTATTTGCTGTTTCTTGAAGCCAGCTGTTAACCTTGTCTGTAAAAATGACACCTAAATGATTTGCAGGTCTGGTCTTGTGCCAAATTTAGAACTGGCTGCCATGAAGGTACATAAATCCAAATAAACAGTCAAATCCCCTCTCCCAAGTCAAGGCAACTGACTTACTCCGGAGCATCAACCCTTAGAGACTGTATGAGCAGGATATCATCTCTGCCTTTGAAACTGGAAAAGGATCAATAATGTATCATAACCCCTCTAAAATACTGGCCACACTCCAGGAGGACACACATATAATTCACATCTCTCAATCACTGTTTATACATGTACTGCACTTTTACTTCACTGCCATTATTGTTGACCAATGCGCCAAAAGAAATTCTTTCCCGCCAGGAATTAGGAAACTGACAGATGTACACTATGTGGTGAGGTTGTTTTTTTGTTTTTTGTTTTTTAGCTTTTATGCTCCCAGCCCCTGAAACAGCCTGACAAGGATCTGAAAGCGGCTGAGTGTGTCAAGATCTTTACACATAAACTGGTAAAGGTGCATTTTAGCGTGGCTTTTGATTAAAATGTCTTACAACCGTTAATTCTTCAATTTATTTTACTGCATTCATTTTTATTTTCTCCTTTCCATTTCATTTATTTTTCCTCTATTCTATTTTTTATATATTTTATTCATTTCATTATTTAATTTTCACCATTTCTATTTCTTGTGTGCCTCAATCACAACTTGTTTTACCATTCATACCACCTTATTGTCAGCCTGTCAGTCATCTGTAAAGCATTTTTAGTAGCACTAACCATTACAAAAGCAGCTACTCAAATAAATTTTAATGGATCGAATATGAGACTTAAAATTTGAAGTAAATGTGGTAACACTTCGAACCAACCATTTTAGCATTTATAAAGATTTAATAAAGATTTCAGATACTATTACTGAGGTGTAAGCGTATATTACTACTACAATAGCACATCTAACCATCTAAACCATCATCTTATGAATGCTAAAAAAGGGGGGGGGGGTTAAAGAACTTTATCAGAATTTTCTCATGAACAGTGTCTGCGTTTCTTATATTTCATTAGCTATATATCGATGTTCCAAAATGTGAATGTACAGAGACCTGCATCTGCTCCTTCACACAAAGGCTCACTCTTCATACCACCTTTAACTCTACCCAGCATTCAGTGTGTGAGGCGCTGGTAGTAGTTTTTCCTTTGAGCTGTCTGTCTGAGGTTCAGTCTTTAATAAGGTGTTCCAGTCTACAAAGCTCCACATTACAACGCATGTGTATAAATGAACTGCCAGTATCAGCAGGGCAAGTGATTCAAACACAGGTGGGTGCAGCATTTCCCAACTGCCATAACAGCAGAAAGCCGATGATACATAACAAAACGTTCATTCAAACATCCTGTAATATACTGGGTGTTAAAGTCGGAAACAAGACTCTTTTAAATGGATGCCAAATTGCAACATTTATAATCATTCTTACTACATAATGTGATTGATTCTGTAATAAATTTAATCAAATATGAGCCATTCAATATATCTATGCCACCATCTTTGCATGTTGAGAATTGCTTAAAGAAATAACATTTCTAATGAAAGTGGGCCAGGCACAGCAGTTATTTCATTTCATTACACCAATAGAACTGTTATGTGAAAAACAGCACAGCTTCTGCATTTTAATTTGGACTGAACGAGGTAAACAGACAGCAAATTAACACATTTTCACAGATTATGTTAGCACTGAGAATGAGGCTGATCCCTGTTATTTTGTGTTGCGTTTCCTTGGGTTTACAGGACAGGGCTAAGGCTCAACTGTTATTGTATTCATATTGTGTGCTGAAAAACTAACTAAATATAACTTCAAAAAATAAATATTTTAAAATAAATGGAAACCATTTAGTGGTTGAGATTTGTGGTTAATTATGGGCTTCTTAACACACCCAGTTAATGGCAGCCAAAGTATTTAAGCCATTTTCTTAGGTAAAAGTATCAAAGATTGAATGTAGAATTACAATTAATGTAAAAATCAGGCAATTAATATTTAGACATTGCAAATTAATATTAGGGGCAAAACATACTTACAAGTGTAATGGAACAAAATTGTTCTTCTGGTGTTTTAAATTATCTGGGTTAAGATGTCAGCAGTAAGTTTACAGTGCTGCAGGTCTACTTGTTCCACCTGCTGCTGCTAAAATAAACTCCAACAATCCACTGTATTCAAGAGCTTATGTTTTAAATATAAAACCATTTCAGAGTGACTAGTTATTACAGCTGTCAAACAAATCTAGTTGTGTCAAAGCAGCAGCATTTTCCCTTTAATTTGCAGTGACATAAATGTGTCTCAATACTCAAGTGCCAGAACCTCTTTAGGAGGATCAGTATAAAGCAAACCAATCACTCTTTCAAGACCAGAGGTGTTAGATGAACCCAATTTAAAATAAGAAAAAAAGCAATTACTGCATGCTGCAGGGAGGTTATACCAAGAACAACAGTATGTTCCTGTCAGATCGACAGTGAGACAAAGTCATTCTTTATTAAGGCAGTGTGTGGAAAAAGTGTCTTGATGTTGGAAAGTAAAGCCATTGTACTGTTTTCACATTCTCGACTCTATAACTAGTAATAGGCATTGTCTGCGGAAGTGGATAGCTTGGCTGCACCAGCAAACACACTTTTGCATCAGCTGCAGGTAAAAGCAGCTTGCTCAGACTAGCAACCAGTGAGCCATGTAGGAAAACCAGGGAGAAATCGCACACCTTGAAAACACACACACACAAACACACACACACACACACACACACACACACACACACACACACACACACACACACACACACTCACATGCATACACACAAGAGAGTACACACCTAGTCTCTTCATAGCTCAACCTGACAGTTGAATAGCATTATCATCATCAAATACCCCCTGAATACAGATTAAGCCTCCTTTATTGTACTGGAAATAGGACGGGGCGTCATCATGATATCTGACCTATCATTATGTCAACAGTGCAGTACTATGTAATCTCAGATTTACAATTTTCCTCTCCCATAAGACTGGCAATTTCAAACATGCCCATCTTAGCAATACTTTGCATTATTACACCACTAACATTTCTAACCATGCAGTAAAAAATGAACACAACCATGTTAATAATGACTGTAAAGTACAGCTAGGATTCATTATTGAATACAAACCCTTTCCTTGTGGTTTAGCAGGAAATCAGTTTTCCTTACTGACGTGTGTAAAAGTATACAGGGGAAAACTTGCCAGTGCTATGTAATCTTGTTCAGGCTGAATTAAGTAGAGATTTTGTGATTTTAATTGCAAAAAAACCCTGTAAAACTATGAATGGCATTCTATTTAATTATTTTCAAATGTGATGATACTGCTACATATCATACTCCCAAATGCACAGCTCTCAGTTCATGCAATTTATCCCTTGGCCGGCAGCTCTTCACACTTTGGCACTACACTGTGCATAACATTTCCTAACAATCAATAAATTAACTTTATGGTGCCTCAGTTTTCTCTGTCAATGTAATGGCTTTAAAAAGGTCAGAGCCAATAGTTGACATCACACTAATGTAATGTGTAATGAGGCTGTGATGAAATTATCTTGTGCAGAAGTGTCAAATGAATCTACATATGAAGCAGAAAAACTTTGAAACTCTGACAACTGTTTTAAATAATCTGGGTCGAACCACAGCAAACAGAGGCTCCACAGGGATATGTATGCTGCTATAAGTCAGACCAAACCAGTGCAAATAAATAAATAAAGAAATAAGAACTTTGCAACTTAATGGTTCAGATCAAGTTGACATCTTCATTCATTTTTAGCATGTCTATATCATGACTATAATGTAATTTCTATCATCTTTATTTTCTCTACGCAGTTTGATCTTTACAAGTATCACACTGACTCCCCTGATTCACAGGTCTAAAAAAAATTTCAGTGCTACCCCAGCATGAGCCTACAGCTAAGTAAACAAGTTCAACTGGGCTTTACAGGAATCTTATTCCCTTACTTGACCTACGTTACCCTAACCAGAAGAGTGAAAGTCGACAGGTCTGACAACAGCAACGCAGCTAATTACAAAACAGGAAACCACATCGCAATGGAAACCAGCCAGGGTTGACAATATTGTTTTAAAAAGGGGTTATGCAGGAGAGTTTGTATATAGACACAAGCAGGTACAAGGCTTTCCTTAATAAAATTATTATGGAGAAAACTGTAATTTGGAATGATCTTATACTGAGTGTAATTAACTCTATACACAGTGCCTCTCTTCAGTTGGTTTCAATGCTTAAAGTTTTATTATTTCCATACAAATTTAAACAGACCTATGAGGGCAGATGGCAGTAATATTTTTTTTCTTTGACATTCCTTTGACTGTGCTGAAAACTGCCAAAGGCTGGACAACAGTACAAATGGGAAATATTCTTTCTATGGCCAACATCTTGAAACAAGGTCACCGTGCAATTGGCTCTGACAAATGTCAAACCCATTACATAATCTCCTGAGCTGTGTCATTATAAGCATATGGCTCTAACAAAAGCACACTGCACTTGAGTGGTTAGAGCCTCTGGCTTAGGGACTATCAAGTGGCACAATTCATAATACAGAATCCCAGTCTGCTCTTTCCTCTTTGATTCATGAACTAAAGCAATATTTTGTTTAAAATAATTAAAACATACAGTATCTTGCCATCATTAGGACCAATTTGTGAAGTAAAATTGCTTTGCAACACAGAGAAGATATTTCCTTTTCTTTGCACACTGTCTGAAACCAATTCTACCCAAAACAAATATCTATTACATATTCATTACTATGGATTAGTACCTCAAAAACGACAACAACCTACATTATGTGTGTATACTACTAATGAGCACTATGATGTGATTATCAGTCCTTGAAAATCTTATTATGGAAGAGTGAGGGCAAAGAGCCAAACAATTCAAGGGATAGAGGAAGAAGGAGGGATTATTCACCATTTTTGTTAACCCTCTGTGTTATCTATAGGTTTAAACATTGGCATGTTCTTCAAATTAGCCAACACTGAAAAGTTATACAAGAAACGCCACTAAATGTAAGCTTCAAAAATTGCAATGACAGGCTCTTGCAAAGCTAAATATCCATCAATGTACAGAAATGTCTAAAAACAGAAGTAAAAACTGTTAGATTTGGTGTTTTTTTTCTGGGTTAAAGCCATCTAATACTATTTTTCCAAAGAAAATACTATTAGACTTTTTCGATATGAGCAACAACACAGAGTACTTCTGCACAGTCACAATAATGTAGAACGAAACCAACCATTGAGACCAAAATAAATGAGTGTTTGGGTTTGCTAGATACCTTAATTACAACCATATGTATTATGCGTTTTAGTGAATCCAACTAATAGAGCAATGTACAATAACCTTTACGGTTCTTTTGCTCGAAAAGTTAACAATTGCTGCAGTGCAAACTGACCACTGCGCACTCTGGCATCAAAACAAGTGGCCAACATAGACTGATCAAATTGAAGAAGGGCAAAGGTCATAGTGTGTGCATGTGTTTTGTGTGCGATGGGTGAGACTCTCAAATGACATTGTGTGTATCAAACCTAAGGATGCTAATGATGCAATTGGAGCAAAGCATCCAAGATATTTTCATTTAATCTGTGTTTTCCAAAGGTTGAAAATTAATAGTGGAGGCGTACTCCTAATTTCCAAACAGAACTACAACTCTAGCATCTGATCAGCAATGACGATTTTCCAGTTTATACTGACTTACATTATTACACCATCTCAATTACACCATCTCGTTTTGTGTGTGTTTTTTAAAATAAATCCACACATTCAATTGCCTTACAATGCAAAATTTTGAAATAAAGGCATAATAAATATCAAAACCCACCTTGGGGTGGGACGGATCTCTTTGGACAGGATGCCAATATAAACTATATGAAAACTGGTTCACTATTAGCAAGACTTTACAACAGACCAAATAAAAATAAGCCCCTGTTACAATAATCATACCCAATAGTAGTTGCCCTACTGCTCTTAACTGACTGTAGCAGGAAATTAAATATATTCAAAGAAAAAAAAAAACAAAACACATTCACTTCCAGTTTCTGAATGGACTAAAGCCAGTTGTGATCATCATTGAGATTGTTAAAACATGAGGATGTTTCATGTGGAATATGAGTAGAAAAAAAGCTAAACCAAAAACTAAAAAAAAAAAAACTATAATACGAGACAATGTAAATTGGACACAAATTCGTCAAAGATTTTTCCATATACTGTGGTAGCGAACTATCAACCATCGTGGGCAGCATTACAAATCAATGTACTGCTTATGGTAATACTGAATTTTTATAATTTCATTATGAAGTATTCAATTTCTAAATGTCAATTTGTTTGTCTAATTATTGGATTAGTCAAAAAAAACAGACTTTGGTGCCTGGTTAATTTATCAATTAACAAAAGTTGCTTAGTTGGTCTGTCAACATTTTTTTTTATCACTATACATAGATATTATCATAGAAAAGTACATATAACGTTTTACTCATAGCACCTGCTATAAATGGCCTTGAGCCACCTGAGGAACCTCAATTAGATGAGGGGTTTCCTCAAGATTGGTTTGTGTAAAACCATATAAAACTAAATGTTACGACATAATGCTTGAGTAATTGTTTTGAACATAGTTAATAGACTATTAGAGACTGCAAAAGCTCACTGCATGAAAACTAAACCCAATATATTTCACAGTTCTGCTATCAAAGTGTTATCCCCCATACATATGTGAACAAGTTACTTTTAATATGTGCATACAGAATATGCTCATGGTGATGTTTTCATTTTTTTTTTTTTTATCTAGAATCTGCCAATGTTTGTTGGAAGATTTGAACCTGCACACGATACTTGTTCATAATATGATTTCAGTAGCTTTATATTTATAAAAATTACACGTCAACAGCGCAACGGGGATAAAACTACTTCCGAGGAGCGAAAACTCCAAAAAGGGGCCATCGGGGAATTTCGTCGGCGACTGCGATTCTCGCAACGCTTAACGTGGAACTTGCTCAACTTGCTCCGCGGGACGGATGAAATGTGATTCGTGCGGTGCGGTGAGGATACGTTGGGTGATAATGGAAGACAGTTTGGCAGGCGAGCGGGCTGCAGATAGCAATCCAAGACAGCCTGGGATGAGGAATCACATGGCTGACTGTAAACAAAGCAGTTATGCAACTATTTGAGATTGGTGCCACACTGCCTGGAGGCACTCTGACCCACTATCAACTGCCCCCTAACTACACATGGGTCAGTGTGTGTGTTTGTTGGGGGGGGGTAGGTTGAACCTGTAGGGCTACTGGTGGTGCCCATCCCCCCTAATGTGACTCATGTTTCCCCGCTCAGTGTTGCCTGCTTCCCGCACAGAGGGGGGCGGGAAATGGGGAAAAAGAAGCGCCATAATAATGTTGTTAAACAACCGAGAGTCCGTCCTGCAAACACGTTTAAAATGCACCAACATAAGCAACACGGTTTATCAGCCGTGTGGAAAAAGAAGGATAAAACAAAGAAAAAGTCGACACTACTCTGAAAAACTTGCAGGAAAGCAGGAGCTGGGATGCTGATGTTGACATGGAGGAAGGGAGGGAAGAAAAAGAAAAGTAGCATGTTCTTATCTCACAACGTTGAATCTCAAACAAACAAAAAAAAAACCCGCCACAGGCTGATAACAACAAAAGTCAACAGCAACGTGGCAACTAGCGACCGAACCGAACCGAACCGGGAGAAAAAAGCCCCCCCTCCCTCCCTTCCTCCCACCCCAGCACGGCGGGAGGGCGATACCGCACGGTCCGCGGCGCGGCGGCGCGAACGGCACAAGGTGATGCTCCGGGTCCTGCCTCGCAAAAGAGCGAGAAAACACGTCACACCGCATGGCTCTTTATTTGTTGACAAGCCAAACTCCCAGCGCCGGCTGCAAAAAAAAAAAAAAAACCAAAAAACGCTGGCCAAAAACAAAAAACACCGAGGCCGGCGCTGCGGCAACCGCTCGCCCTTTTCTGGCGAGTTGTCTCCGCCGGGGGAAGGGAAAGGGGGAAGGAAGGGAAAAAAAAAAAAAAAAAAATTTCGGTGGGCTAGCTCGCAAGCTAACGGCTCCGCTAGGCTATAATGTAGCTGAGCGAAGAGGGGAGAAAGCGCATTCGCCTCCGTTAGCCGCTAGCGCCCATCCCCCAACCGGCCGAGCCTTCCCCGTCTGTGTCCACCATCTTTAATCCGTGCTCCGTCTCCCTCCCCGCCGCACAAAACACGACAAAAACACAAGGCACTCACCTTTAACGACCATCGCCGAATCGATAACCGCCTCCCGAAATAATAAATCGATTTTCGTTTCGATACCGTGCGTATTTTAATATTGAAAATTGGCCGTGCGAGCGGAACCGCGCCTCGGGAGAAGAGCAGCAATCCTAAACCGCCATCTGGTGGTATTTTCCTCTCCGTGATGCAGCGGGAGCGGCGCAGGCTCAGACCGAGACACAGCTGCCCCCTGGCGGACACGGAGGGCCGCGGCGGGCGGAGGCGGGTGGGAGGAGGCGGCGGCGGTGGGAGGCGGTGGTGGGAGGCGGCGGGGGAGAGGGGGACGAGCACGGGAGGGGAGGGACCGCAACGCGACGCTCACATGGACGCGCACAGGAGCGGAGACGCGCCCCACTCCTCCTCCTCCTCCTCCTCTTCCTCCTCCCTCTCTCCCTCCCTCTCTCCCTCCCTCCCTCCCTTCCTTCCTTCCTCCCCTCCCTCCCTCTCTCCCCTCATCCGCCTTTACTTTGACAAGAGAGGCCCTTTTAAAAAGTTGTGCTCTCAAAGCAAAGCACCGCGCAGGGTGTTAGTTAAAACCATGAAAACAATACAGGGACGTTTTGCCTTTGGGGGCTATTACACAAATTAATGCAAGGAATTTAGATATAATGCAACAATTATCAGTCAGTTCCATCAAAGAATACCACAGGGGATTAAAAGGTTCATGCATATTTATATCTTTGGCTGTCGCTTTATTGGGAACACCTTGTCCCCCAAAACCAGTGCAACCACAACGGCCCTGCAGTCGACCCTGCCCGTGAGGTTATGCTGTTCAGTTTTTGCTCAGGTTGTTTTAAAAAAAGCTGTTGGGTCATTTTCGAGGACGTGGTTTTTGTCGTGCCCAACTGCGCCGAGTTGTACGGAGAGGCGTTGCATGTTCTTTAGCCCGCTCTCTCTCACCGATACTAACAGGGCAAACAAACTATTAAAGACACCTATCAGCATAACCTGATAAGTGTACCTCAAAAAATGGCGACGGAATATAAATTGAAAGGGTATTTTCTCGCTTTTGCTTAATCTGTAGATTATTTTTCCACCTGATCAACTAGTGTATGGAATGTAAAATAATAAGGTAAAACACATGTTACATTTTCCTACAGCCATAAATAACATCTTCAAGTGTCTTCTTTTATCCATCCAATGGTCCAAAACCCCCCAAAATGATTTTTACTATGACAAAGAAAAGCAGCGAAACTTTACAGTGAAAAAGATGGAACTAATAAATGCTTTGCATCACATACTAAGGATTTATAATGTTTAGGATTTTGGATTAATAGTTCCAAACCTGACAACATATTGCAGAGCAAAACAAAAAAATGCAGTCAATCAGCTCAAAGTATATGTCAATGCATTAGCGACCTTTGACCTGGAGGCTATGCTTGATGCTTTCTATACCTTCATCTCTCCATTTCTTTTTCATCCCGGCCTCTCCACCTGAGATGGAGAAAGAGAAAGAGAGAATGAGTGTGTGCATGTACAAACGTGATTACAGAGCCTGCATGTACTGACATTACTCATTCCTGCTCCATATGGCCTGATTATGACAGAAAAAGAGAAGGATAGACTGGGAAAGCCGCGGCTTCAGTTAGTTCTATTAGTCCCACTTGAGGGTAATTAACTGGATATCAAATACCTGTTTTTCGTGTGTGTGTGTGTGTGTGTGTGTGTGTGTGTGTATGTGTGTGTGGGGGGGGTATTAGAGAGAGCGAGAGAGATCAAGTGAGTCAGTGAGTGACTCCATAAAACCAAAAGAAAGGCTGATAAAAATTCTTTTGTTTGCACCTTTTCTGCATCTTTGTAACAGACATGGCATTGATGCACGCACACACACACACACACACACACACAAACACACAAAAAAAACACACACACACATACACACAAACACACACACTCACATACAAATGCACTGGGTGGTTTATCTGATGGACGCATTGTTGTTTGCCATAGCAACAGCTGTCTTGCCCATAAAAGCTGCAGCCAGATCCTCCCCTTGGGGTTATGTCACAAACAATTGTTGAAACACATGCACACACACAAACACACACACACACACATACACACACATGCACACGCATAAACACACACAAATATTCAAATGTTGTTATTCTCTAGTGTTTGGTGCAATGAGGCAGGTGCAATGTGTGCACAAATAGCAATAGAACTGCCCTTTTTCTGAAATAATCCTCAGGGGAACATTTTGTGAAGTTGGAATGTGTATATGTTTTGAATTATCAAATGGGGAGAAAAAAGTTGTGCAGTTTGCCTTTTTTTAAAAATATCTTTTCCCAATAACCCTATGTATACATTAGGGAACATTGAGAGATCATGAGGATAACACCATCGTCATCATTTTTGTGCAAATCTCATGCTTAAAAACCTGTTCTGTTTCTGTTTATGCTGTGTACACATACTCACCTCTACCGAGGCACACAACCTCTGGGAACAGATGGTCAAATGTCTTGCTACAGGGTACTTCAGGGGAGGTCTCCCTGATTTCACGGCCCGTATCCACATCTACTCGGTCGCTCTGGATATCCAAACAAGAGGAATAATCCACATTTCTGTTGCCTTAAGGTTCTCTGTTGATCCGCAGGAAGGAAACACCACCTGTTCTTGTGCTCTTGATTTTAAGGAGAGGTCAGAGATCAGCTGCAGAACAGCAACAGTGGAAAAAGCAGGGATTCATTTTTTTCCTCCAGTTCAGTTCAGCAGGTCAGAGGCTCACCACCACGGTGGCAGAGCTCGCTATCAATCACCTGTGCCATGTCATTGCTTTTTTCAGTTTATTTAGTAGATTACATGATTCATTAGAGCTGGAGAATAGTCACAAAGTTTATTCTTAAATACTGAAATCAGTCTCATGGTAGATGTACCTTAACAAAATTTCCCTCTCCAGAGCAAATTACAATGAATTAGGAAATTATGCTATGGTCAATCAGATTACCTGCACTTGCCAAAGATGTAAGAACTTGATCAGAACAGTAGCATGCAGACAACAGAGGTAGCCATAGTGTTTTTGTCCTTAAAAAAGAAATAAAGTGAATGTCATCAGTGCTCAGCAGAGATCATTTTTATATTGCAAGGCAGGAGAGGGATGTGGTGCATGTCAATGTACCACTGATGGGACGGCAAAATATGTCGTTGTGTTTGTATCGTCTTTGTTTGAAATTTAGGATTCCAATGGTAACATTGCTCTCATATATACATACAGACTAATAACAGTGGTGTTGAATGAATAAACATTCAGAGCCTTCATGAACAGATAACAGATGAATAATATTGTGGAAACATTTGGATGCATAACTTTGCAGTTTAAAACTCCTCCAGTGCTCCAGAAATGTTGCTTCATCTCATCATTTACACTATGCTATTAGTGTATGCTATTACACAGTCAAGCCTTGCAGAACTTATGAGAAACTGTCTGGCTGATTATCTCCTTGTCTGGTACATTTTTTTTTCAACCGTGTTCAGACAAACTCCAACAAAAGAAAGCTGTCTTTTCAGGGTATTGCAGATTATTGCAATGTTTTGCTCTGGCTTTTGAAGCTTTTTATCTTTCCTCTGGGCTCCAATCCTTAGCAGTAACTCATCTGCTTAAATCCATTTTGCAGTCACTTGCTCAGGTTAAGCTGTTTCAAATCTGTCGTGTGTTAAAGCTCATGAAGGCATTTCCATGAGCATACACCTTACTTTTTAAGTATGCATGGTGCAGCGTTCAGTTACATAACAACCAGACTTCCATGGTGTGTGAGTGGTCCATGTTTATAGTCCCATTGCCCCAGTTTTGAGTTTGATGCAGCTTCTGAAAAAACTGTGATATACATACATACATACATACATACATGCACACACACACACACACATACAAACATGGACTTATCTGGATGCATACACGTGAACACTCAATCACAGCATCCACCAGAGCATAAAACTTTTCCCTGCGCTGTATCTATGGAAACAGAGGCTGCCAGGTATGGCACCAGCAGAGCAAGCACTTCTAGCTTGTCAAGGTAATCACAGGTTACCACTCCAGCAGTCAAAAGCGCTGACAAAACATCTCAATGTGTGGGAAAACACAGGCCTTAGTCTCTTCAAGGGTGCTTCGATGACGGTCGGTCTCACAGACTTATAATCATACCTTCTCTTTCTATGTAGGCTGAAACACACTCATTCGATGCATTGAGATTTAGGCAACAAAGGTCTGTTTTATTCTTTGTTCTGTCTCATCGCTGGGGCTGCTAACAAACGGAGAGGCTTCATGCGGCTGCTCTAAGCCTGTACGCCTGTTCTATTTTTATTTTCCTGTGACCTTGCTCGCAGTGGTTTTATTCCTGAGGCTTTTTTTTTTAAACTAAGTACCTCTGACACCCCTTTTTCTTATTCACTTTGTCTCTCCAATGTCTCTTTGCCACCTCCTATATCTTCTTGCTTCTGCACTTCCCCGTCCCTTTCCTCTGTCTTTCCTTTCCACCACTGTGGTAATGCAAAATGTATGAGAGATAGAGTGCCATATTAGCTGGGAAAAAAAAAAACCCATTAGGGTCTATCACAACCTTATTGGTGGACCAAGCAGTCATCATCCGTCACGTTCACTTCACTCACAACACCACACACACACACACATACACACACACACGCACACAAACATACACACACAGATGGTTGCTTCAGTATGTGTGTCTGTTGCCGATCCTCATCTTATTTTTTCAGCTGTAATCTCAGCAGGGGTGTTTCTTCCTACTTTTTTTTTTTTTCTGACTCCTTCACTTCTCCCCTCCACCGCGGAGGCCGGCTGATGAATGTGTCCTGTCTGTGGTTGCGGTTCACTTATTTCTGCTCTCATCAGCTCCTGCTGTAATGAGAACAAGCGTTCAGACATCCATGAACCCAAGCTTTGAATAATGACATCCTGTTTATAGTTCATAAACACCAAACGCCCAAGACAGACTCATCTTCACAGACCTAATATTGATTGTTGCTGAACAGAAATCTATATCATTGAATACTACCTGCTTATTTATTTATTTTAAAAATCACCAATTTGAACTGTTTCATTGTTTTCATGAGTGGTAATATCTAACTGACAGACTGCAAATTATGATGCCTCCAGTGCCAAACAAGTGTGAAACTGGCAGCATGTGTGAGATCATTGTACATGTGAAAATGCTTGTTTTTGTGCATGTGAACACAAGTGAGAGTATGTGTTTGGGAGGGAGACAGAAGAGAAGAGAAGAGAAATGAGGCTGTAGCAGATAGTGAAAGGAACCAAAGCTTTGCAGTCTGTCCTTCACCACACTGTATAATTCATTTCATCTTCACAAGAGATGTAGTGAGAGTGGCAGACAGCACAGAACAGAACAGAAAGCTTCTTGACTCTGACTCTCACATGTGCCTGGATTCATCAAACACCTCTCTGCCCTTCCCCTCCTTCTTCCCTTCCTCCACCACTTCGTACCTGCTGTCAGCTCAGCTCTGCTTCCTTTTGCATATTCTTATCGCAGAAAGTCTCCTCCCTGGAGACTGTGCCTTTGAGTCCGAATATGATGAACCTATTCCCAAAACCTGGCCACAGAGTTGTTGATGGGATTTAAAGAGTGCTCTAAATAGCTTAGTCCAATGTACTCTTATTCCCCGTAACCATGGAAACACTGGATATTCCTCTTCATCCCTTGAGAAAAAGCCTAAAGCAAATATGTGGATGAGATTGGGAACAAAAAAAGAAAGAATGAAAGAAAGAAAGAAAAAGAATTGTGGTCTATTAAATTCTCAACCACCATGCAGCTCTTTGAGGTGCATGGCCACAGTGAAAATAACCCCAGGGAAAGACCTGCTACAGAACAGTACACTAGAAAATTTCCTTTTTTTTTTCCTTAATCGGTGCTCCATTTGTCCACGTTGAATTCATTTTAAATGGGCAATTTCAGCCGCGTTTTCGAAAGCAGTTATGTGAAAACATTACATTTCTGTGTTAAATAAATAAACAGCTCAAGTTTAGAACCTGATGCCGCTGATTTCCATGGTGTTGTTTGTGATTTTTAAGGAGAACAGGGCTCCTGAGGGTAAGCTCAAATTCGATGAGAAAAAAAGGGGGGCAGGGTAGTTTTTGAGTTTGATCTTAAAAATAATAATATATATATTTTTTTTTAATCTACCCATAATTCCTGCCATTTTTCAGCATGTTCTGACAAGACAATAGGTTTTTAAATCACTTTTTCATGACGGTGATAGCAAACTTTTATGTTTGGCTTCATTTAACTATCGTTAAAAAAGAGTTCAGATCTTTATTGAGTTAATAAATCCTGTTCTTTGAAGAGGTACATAAGCAACCCAAAGCTGTACTCATCCGTATTTTTTTTTTTTATCAGCAAGAGATCAAATGAAGATGTGTAATGTGAAAGGGGTTGTTTCCTGGTGGGACATCCACTGAGAATTATCATTATTAACTATTCAGTTCCTCACTGTGTTAGCCCTTAGCATTTGTAGCATCAGCTGCTTGTTTTGGTTTATTGGCCCTCAGGCTTTTTGGGTTTTGGTTTTGGGTTTCTCTCACTGCCCTCACCAACCTCATTTACAGGTGAAAAGATTCTGATAAAATCAATGTACGTTGCCTGGTCTTTCACCATGGCAGACAGACAAAATAGCCTGTGAAGACTAAACAAGCGGTATTAGGAGAATCAATGCTTGTCTTACATTTTTTTCAAAACCAGAATTCACGTCGATGCTGCCGTTGCTAAGTGTTTGCCAGATGTCTGATTAGGCAATTGTTTGCTAACACGTTCACCCTTTTAATGTGATAATGTGTTAGAATTGTGTTCACAGGTTGTGCCACTAACAAAAAATCCATTAATACTGCATAAAGTTACACAAAATATTATGTCTTTGTGAAAATTTGACAAATGTCTATCTAGACCATAAGGACCATAATAATCAGATATTTTAGAAACACATGCTCCTTACAACCAGATTTTAATAAACATCATGATTGGTGGACGGCTTCCATTGTTAATAGACCTTGTCACAGCAGATATTTAGGCATGTAATTGCATGAAATTTGCATGGATGAGCATCAAACCTCTACGTACTGGATATTGGTGTTTTGCTGACGAAAATATTATTATAGTTGATGGCACATTCAGTGGAAGGATTTATACTCTCACCCTTTTTCAACTGATTGGGCAACAAAAAGCATAAAAGATGGAAAAAAGTACCCGCCTGGTGTGAAAAGTCATCCTAACTATTTCCTCACTGAATAAAATCATTTTTGCTGGGTCTTTAAAATCCACAAAGGCCAAAGTCTCCATGAATATGAATTGTATCCTTCACTTATATAATGAATTTATATTTGTTTGTTAACTTCAAGGAGAACAACTTTGAGAATAATGCACTGTCAGATGCAACAAAAAGTCAATTGCAACTTCTTAAGTAGGTTAATCATATGTAAACAGGCTGCTTTTTTCTGAAAACAAATGATGTGAGCAAGTTGCTGAATCTTACCTCATTTTACATTTATGAGTCTTCAAAGTTTTGGTTTTAGAGAATCATTCATTACGAAACATCCCTCTCAGGCACTGTCCTTGCTTTCTTCATGGTTTGGTTTTACATGATATCTCGCCACTGTAGCATGAAACTAAACCATGCAAGGATGGAGAAAAGTCTCTGTAAGCTTAACAGTCTGCTGAGTACACATCAGATAGTAATTCAATCAATGAGAATAACCAGAAACCCGCAAGGTCCCTCATGAAAACACCAGGGCTATATCACCGACAGCACAGATTTTTTTCACAGGCCTTTTTCACAGAACACAATGATGAAATGAATGATGGCTGAATTCCTGGTATTACGTCTGCTGGCTCACTGTCGTACTGCCATGACTTAATGGGATGCTAGATGAGAACAGAGACACTGATTATGTTTTTAGTAACGCCTGTGTACCACCAGTCAAAATATCTGCTATGAAAAAGGCCTATTAAGTGTTTGCAATTATCCTATAGCCCAGTCTAATATGATAAATGGCCTGGCACATCTTCATCACAAAGTAAAAGGTAAATGGACTGCACTTATGTGGTACTTCTTTAGTCTTGTCGACCACTCAAAGTGCTTTAAACCACATGCCATTCATCCGTTCATGTACACATTCACACACACGTGCACGTGCGTGCACACACACACACACACACACACACACACACACACACACGCACACTGCCACTAGGGGTAATTTTGGGATCAGTATCTCGTATCAAACTACCAAACTTCTGTAAAGAGGTAATTAAAGAAATCACTACAGAGACTTGTTACCTTTGTTTTTGATATTTATGGGCTATATTACTTATATAATCCAAATATCTGGGGCAATTAGTGAATACGGAGAGAGGTCTTTTGCTCTCCATCATATGCTCATGGGAACACACTGTATTTGATCCTAACACTGACCGCTGTGCATCTCCCAGAGTCCCAGAGGAGGAGTCAGTCTCCTGTGCCAAGATCATAGCAGCAGCCGGAGGCTTCTTATTAAACAGTACAATGGTCCAACCTGACAACAGTGAACCCAGCTGCACTTGGCAAAGGTTAATACAGCCTGAAATGGAGCAGAGTGCGCAAGTGTTACAGCAGCAAAATGTCACTGCAATCACTGTCAGGCTACAGAAAGATGAAAGTGCAAGAGGTTGTGCAAGGAGTGGGAGTCGAACAGTGGGAGACAGAGCGGCATGAGAAACTCCTTCATAAAAACTGCTTCCATTTTAATTAATCTCCTCTTGCCATTCTCAGCACTACCATCACACAGTACAGGGCACATTTAGGCACTGGCTGGCATCAGGGGTGGTGGTGTTTGTGTATACAATGCTGGGTGAGTATTTATTAGTTTTCTTCATGAAATGTATTCTATACATATATATATATATATATATATATATATATATATATATATATATATATATATATATATATATATATCTGACCAGCAACACTTATGTTACTCATATCCTTTGAGTCATGTGAATCTTCTCTTGGTGTTGCACTTTAAAGTACAAGAAGTTGCCTGAGATGCAAAAACCCAAAACCACAACAATTTAGAATGAACTTAGCACCTAACCAACACAACCTGCCAAATTTGCACCCAACTTTTCTCTTGGAATGAGAAAAAAAGAGTAACAGTGTTTAACTGAAGAAGTTCTGGGAAGTTTTGAGATCAAGGATTTGACCATTTTGATGCTCTCTTAATTTTGGGGTCCAGTGGCCAAAGGAAGGAATCTGGGGTTCCAAGAAATGAAGCTCAGGTGTTTTTGGTAAAATAGCTTGCGCCGTTAGAGGACCGCTTGGAAGTTTTGAGTTCAACCCTCACTAAGTTTAATGAATTTTTAGAGCCCAGCACTCAAAGTGAAAACTGAAAAAATGCTCAGAGAGAAACATCCAGTGCAAAGGGGACATGGTCATGCGGTGGGTCTGTTTACAAACATAATGCACCAGTGTTGCAGCGCTGAATAAAACACAAGTGCTAAAGTTGCCGTTGGTATATTAGCCTGATACATTAACTGCCAATAATACACATGTATTTACAGTACTCAGTAACATACTTTAAGGTTTTTTCCTCTAGATACGTGTGCCATCTAGTGCAGCGACACCAGGGAGCTACACTACATGATTATTTACAGAATATTTCTCAAAACAAAAAAACGTATATTTTAAAAAGCAATATAGTTAATGAATAGAAATAGTGGTCCAGCCTGACAGTCCACTGTCGGTAAGATAGGAATGTGTTTGTGTTTGTGTGTGTGTGTGTGTGTGTGTTTATTCTGAGGGGCCCAACTCAGACTATCATTGCTGCTGTTTTATACACGAACACATACACAGAGTTGGGTGACAGATAAGGTATAGAGATAAATGCTGGTGCTGAGTGGTTGCCACGCATGCTCAGAACTCATATGATTACCCCTCTCTCTCCCTCTCTCTCTCTCTCTCTCTCTCTCTCTCTTTGGCCAAGCTCCGGAGGAGCATCGCTATCAGTGCTCAGAGTGGTGGACGGGCAGGAACACACATTGTTTCCCCCCCCCCTCCAGCCGAGTGAAGTGAGGTGACCGTAGGTGTCGGGTCTAACCCGGGCTGAGGTGCGTCTTCGTGCCCTTGAGGGACACTCCCGCCTGCCGCAGGAGGAGAAAAAAAAATAGGAGGAGAGGTTAAAGGAAGCAGAAGGACAAATGGCCAATGGGAGGTAATGGAGATGTTGGAGATGCTCGGTAAATGACTGAGGCTGAACCAGAGTGAAGAGATAAGCAGGTGAGTTAAAGGAGGAGGAGGCTTTTTTAAATTTTTATTTTATTTTATTTTATTTTATTTTATTTACAGCGGGCTATTAATAACCCAATTGGCGGTTAACTGACTGGACCACATTATTGCAGGTCAACGAATTTACAGCAGGTCAAACGTTGGGAAACCGCCGGAGGGACCTAACCGGGGGCTGATGGGTTCGGCAGCCGCCGTGCGCCGGTCCGCGGGCGCATCGCCTACTGGGGGGGTGGGGGGGTACGTGCGAGAGCGCGCTTCTCCCCATTCACTCGTGCTCGTCACGGGTCACGGGTCCGGCTGTCATCTTAGGCCACAACACAGTGGGTGCACACATGCCCGGAGACGGGTACCAGCGTAAAGCCCTCGGTCTGTCGGGGGTGGCAAACCGGTCCCCAAGCCTCGGGAACGGAGGAAGCGGGGATGTGATTCTCCGTGGTGTAAAACGAGTATTTAACTGAATCTAAATGCAGTGCATGCAGCACAGCCTGCCCGTGTCTCTCCCTGTGTGTGTGTGTGTGTGTGTGTGTGTGAGAGAGAGAGAGAGAGAGAGAGAGAGAGTGTGTGTGTGTTTGCGTGCGCGCGTCACAGGGGCGCATCGGCGAGGAACCAAGATAACCTTGAAAATTACATCTCCCTTAACGCGCAGACACTCGCTCGCTCACCTAAACACACACGCATATGCATTTCCATAAAAACACACAACTATCCTCGAGCAATATAAACACACACACACACATCTTCACGTCTATAATAACACATTATGCAGCATATTAGCTCGGATCCGTCTTGATTTGAACATACAAGCACTGACAGCTGTATAACGCGTTCAGACTGTTCAATTATTAACAGTGGGAGACTGTCATTCATAAAGCTTTTGGTATATATATATATATATAATAGTCAATATAAAATATTTATTGCTTTTAAAGTCATGTATGCCTTTAGAGGATGTAAATAAGAAATAGTAGAAGAGGCACGTAGATAAGCCAGGAAGACAGTCAAC
This sequence comes from Istiophorus platypterus, assembly GCA_016859345.1. Lineage (NCBI taxonomy): Eukaryota > Metazoa > Chordata > Actinopteri > Istiophoriformes > Istiophoridae > Istiophorus > Istiophorus platypterus. The sequence continues at coordinate 8,371,100 of CM029120.1, forward strand.
AGTTTAAGTTTCCAGACGGAGTGAGAGCATTCTCATTCCTCTGAGCTTTATTTTCTTCTGTTGACAGGTTGCAAAGGTCTGGGGTCTGTTCATAGCTGCTCATTTACAGGTTGTGTAAGGTGTGAAACAAGCTTTTTGAGAGAAGCAGCAGCGGCAGTAGCAGCAGCGGCATTGCAGAGGCAGGCTGCATCATCCAGAACAGTAAAATTTATAGACTGAGGAGAGAGGAGTCAGACAGGAACACCCTTATCCCTTTTTTTGCCCCCTGTGCTTTCATAGAGCAGCTGATCAGATTTCATCTAACCTTTGGTGAGAGCAGATGACTAGATCCTCACAAATGTCATCAGTGTAATCTCGTGCCTGTGGCTTTTTTTTTCTTACTTCATTCAGTGAAATCATAAAAGCTATCGTTTCCAATGTAATTCAATCCAGATTCATATCTTGCCGTTTTGGCACAGGGCATATTTAGAGGAATTGAGGCTCAGTAGCTGAAAGAATAGTTTATTTTCATGTCATGACATGTAGAATTTTCCCGAATCCTTATTTTCAAAACCAGGGATTATAACCTATTTTTACATTAAATAATTTATGAGCAATTGCCATTAACCCAGTACACAGCACTTCCACCATGACCCTCCCAGCTGTTGTAATTTGTCAACTGATAATTCAGGCTCAAAAGTGGGAATAGTCCACATCTACGGGGAGACTGCAAAGGCCACAGAGCCAGCTACAAGTTCTGCTGCAGTCATATCATTCACCCAGACTCAGATTTTTAGTGTTGTTTTGCATCAAAGCACAGATGTACCAAGATCTAACAGGTGTTTAATTTGTTGGATTAGCCAAGAACGGGTATTCATATGTAGCTGATTTGTCCATAACCTTTTTCTCCGTGGATTTTCCAGAAAACTTCTTGATATAAATCAATGTATAATTTCATATAACAATATTGTAACTTTTTTTTTACCACGATTGCAGAATTTATTCATACCGCCCCATTCTTGTGTTTTTCATGTAATCTTTTAGGTTTCTTGCTCTGCTCGAGTGTTTTTAGTGGACATCACTGCATATGTGTAGGAACTTCTGAAAATTTTGTAGGACTTGAAAATTCACCTGCTATTTGCAGGCAACAGTCATTAGTGAAGGGGGACCCTGCCATCATTTCAAATCTGTGTGTAAGCATCGTTGGGACATGGTATAGCTATGGGTCTATCTCTGTTTTTTTTCAGCTTAATTTAGTCTATTTAGTGATTGTATGTTGTATATAATCTATCTCAATTTTTTTTTAAAAATGGGCTGGCTGAGTTTGAGAAAATACCTATTGCAGATTGAATCAATAGAGTCAAGAATCTCAAGAAGCTCTACACTTTCTTTCTCTCAAATTCTTAATTCATAAAATAATGTATCTCCACTAAAAGCTTTCAGATTTCTTTGTCCCTTTTATTTATTTAAACTTTTTACACAATGATTTTGAAACAAAACTTCTTAAGAATGCAAGTATTTTCTTTTGTCTTTTGCAGACATGTTCCAAATATGGAATTCATCCAAATACAATAAAGACAAGGACAGAATATAAATCCTCCGCTGGGTATACAAGGTACTACTAAGAGATTCCAGGGAAATAACTGAGCACTTTGCTCCATATGCCTTTTGTGTGAATAAACATTATGTCATGTGAAAGCATCGCCTGCTCCTACAGTAACCCGTGGACTACTGAGGGTTTTACAACCTGAAATAAAGCCGTGTGCCGTATAGCACCTGCATGGCCATATTGTTCTGCTGCAGAGATCTATTATTATGTCAGTTATAAGTTAGTCACCCGTGGAGCAGGACCTTGAAGAGAAAAGTTATATAGATGGAGAATGGAAGGAGGAGGGGAGGGAAGACGGATGAGAGGGATGTTATGGAGAAGGAGGTAGATTAAGATGAGCCATAGGGTGCACATAGGATTCATATATTGTAAAAACTAACTTATCTAATTCTGACAGACTGACAAAATTAGAACTTATTTTTACCGTACCTTTGTACTTCTTATTTTCCCTGCTTGAATGTATAGCGTGAGGGAGGGGAGGAGAAGGAGCCAAAAAAAAGAAAAGAAAAAGAAATAAAAGGCTAAAAGCCAATTAAGCAGGAAGCTCTTGCTTACGTAACTGTCACTGACAATTATCTCCCACCCCCCATGAAGGTCGTGTTATCCAAGAAGACCAAGAGGTGGGATAATAGCATTTCTAATCTGCCATTATGGTTCTGTATGACTCTGTGGACATGGACTTAATGTAAACTCTCATCACACACACACAAAAAAAAAAAAAGACAAGCAGAGCTTACGTACATTCACTGCCAAACACGTGGGGCACATGGGAAGATGTGAGTCACTGCTCTTTTTTATCTTGGATATTAAAGATATATGAGATATCAAGTGCCATCCCGGAGGGAGACAGTGTGAAGAAGGTTTTTTCTTTTTCTGGAGTGTATGTGTAAAATATAAATCTTATGTGGCTCTAAAAGTGTGATTTCTTCTCCTTTCAGGTATCTGTCTTCTCTGAGGTTTCAAAATGGAGTCTGCTCACCTCCTGGGCAGCTCTAAGAAGAGAGTGAAGATCCACCCTCACACTGTCACAGCAAAGTACGCCACACACACCCCGTACTCCCCTCAACCTGGAGTGCACACACACTTCCCTCAACCCGGGGACGATGGCTACGATGACGCCCCGTCTTTTGAGGACTTTGGCTCCTTCCTGGAGGAGACGTCAGACAGGAAAAAGCTGACTGAGAGCAGGAGGTGGCCGCTGACTTTGTTCGGCTCCAGAGACAAAGACAAGGATACAGTCAACAAACCTCAGGCTGCCGGAGCAGGAGATGGGAGCGAGGGGGCAGCTAAAGCAGCGAAGGGTTCTGGGAGAGGGGTTGGGGAACAGTTGGCCAGTTTTGGGGAGGCTTCCGTGTCTGCGTCCCGGCTCACCTGGGTGGGGCTGCTTGGTGCTGCGCTGGCTCACGGCTGTTTGATCGTTCTGACCCGCCTGGCCACTGAACGCTTCAGCCTTGGGCCCCTGTTTCTACTCTTAGTACGATCCATCGTCCAGCTCCTTTCTGTGGCTGTACCACTACACAGGCGGGAGAACCCTTTCGGACCGGAGGGCTATCGTCTACGTCTGCTCTGTTATGGCATCGCCTACTCCCTTTCCCTCTGCTGCGCCTACTCGTCCTTAACCTTCATCTCTCCCGGAAGTGGCACGACAACTTGGCGCCTGGCGACCACAGCACTGTCAGCGGCTCTGGCCTTCCTGCTCCTGGAGGAGAGGCTGGGGTTGGCTGATGGGATCACCATAGCTGCAGGGCTGTGTGGTTTGGGGCTTATCTTACTTCCCACAGCCGATGAGAGCAACACAGATTCACCGACTGACCCGGTTGTGTTCTGGAAAGGTGCTTTCGGCTGGTCCCTTTCTGCACTTGCAGGACTGTGGATGGCCCTAGCACTGGTTGGGTATCGTTCCCTGAAAGAGAGGGTGGGAGTTGGTACAGCTTTGTTTACAGTAAGCTGGACGGGCTGCCTGCTTGCCCCAGCCTCCTTGGCTCTGCTCCAGGAGGGCTGGTCTTGGCCTATGAGTGCCACAGTTTGGGGCCTGGTCCTGGGCCTGGTTGCCTGCTCCGTGGCAGCCTTCCTGGGGATGATGCATGCCCTCACACGGCTCCACCCGGCTCTGGTGTCCGCCTCTCAGAGCCTGGAGGTACCTGTTGCCATGCTGCTGCACCTGGCCGTGCTGCCGTTGGTTCCCACCGCTCCTGATGTTGTCGGAAATGTGATGGTCATACTGAGCGTCGGTTGGCTGGTGGCGATGAAGCTGCTCCCCTCTCGAGGGGCTGGGCGGCGCCAGAGGGAGGAGTATGAGGAGATTCTGGACTCGCCAATCAAGTAGACAAAGTCTCTCTGCTCTTTACGACTCCACTTCACCTTCTGTTCACGCCCTCCCTCAAGAGATTGATTCCAGTGTACATGAGAGAAGGCTAAATGCTTATTGGAGCTTTATTTGTTTTGTATTGTCCTCTTTGCTTTTGGAAAAGTGCCAATATTGTGTTGTCTGTTACAGTGAATACGTGATGTGACATTAAAAGCTCTCTGATGAACACAATGCATTACTGACGCCACTTGTAATCAAGATCTCACCTTCTTAAGAGTATGTGTGAGTGTGTGTATATCGGCTACATTTCACAAGAGCCAGCTGAGGGTCGGCCAAGAACTGATGCCATCTATTTGGCTGCTGCCTGCGAGTGAGAGAGAGAGAAAAATCGGGAGATGGGAGGCAAGGGAGAGGAGCGAGACACACAAACAGAAGAAGATAAATGGGGTAGAGAGAGGGAAGATGATGGGACTGGCATATAGATAAGATCAGGGGAGGAAGGAGAGTGATGGCAGATGACGAAACGGCGATGAAAGTGAGGGAGCGGAACAAAAGGAAGCCAGGGCAGAAAGCGAGTCCAACGCTGGCTGCTTTTTGTGCCGTGTCAGGACAGCTGGCTGATAAAACCCCTGTTCTACATGTGGGGAACAGTCATTATGTGAAATGACAACCTGTCGGACACATGAGCACTGGCGCTCCTCTTTCTGGGTCCATCCTCCTCTATTTTCCTCATCAGTAGCCTCCTGCTTTCCTTTTTCCTCCTTGTTACTGGTCGTCTACATAAATTATTTATTAACAACAAATGGCAACGCTTCCATTCACTATAACCCTCACACACACTGCACAGATGGAGACTTTTAATGAAAACAAGTGCCCACGCATTGATTATGCCAGTGAGGATACCATGGAGACAGGTGTAGTGAGAAGCCTGAATATTAGTTATCACTACTACCCTTGTTACTCCAAGGGTACTCGATGCTCCTTTGCATCCTGTTACTTGAGACATTTAAAGAAACGGGCCAGCAAAAAAAAAAAAAAAAAAAAAAGGCCTTAAGATCTTGCCAGCAGTTCTCCACCAAGCTGCAGATTTATGAGGAAATGTGCATGCACACACACATACACGGACATGGACGAGTCCACATTCATGCCGTGGTTGTAAATCATTCCTTAGTGAAACGACTTGCGTGATGTCAGTGTGCTGGCCTAATTAAACTCACACATGCTTGAAATGTTACCCTGCAGATTTTACATGACATAGCCTCTGATCAATTTATAAAGGATGGTTTTTTTTGTTATGATCCACCCAAAAATATGTAAATCAGTTGATATTAGATCCTCCTCGGCCAGCTACAACCCTAAAATCCTGCTTACATGTTAATCTATAATAATATAATAGGTCACTGACAGAGGCGTTTGCGCTGCATATTTAGTACTTTTATTTTTGATACCTTTGGTTAAATTTTACTGATAACACATGTAATATATATTTTTACATTGATGTTTAGCTTCTTTTACCTAAGTAAAGTATCTGTATATTTCCTCCACCACTGATTTCCTCCTGTCCTCACCCTTCTTGTCTCTCTTTCACCCTCTCTCTGCTTTCTCATTAGTCCATTTTCCTCTAGCTGTAATAACACCCCACAAAACAGAAGTGCTAACACTTAAAAAATTAATGAAAAAGTGATCTGGGACCAAAGACCATCACACAGAAACTGTAGTATACACAGAAAGTACCCCTAGGAAGCACAAGTCACTCTTTGTGGTTTATGACACGTGTGTGTGCGGCTGCAGTAGGGATGGGCAGCAGTGAAATAGTTCTGGCAGGGCTTTATATATCATAAACACCAAGAGCATCGTAAGTCGTCGTCTCTTGGCATACAGACTCTTAAATCAGGTAATGAGAGGCAGAGACCTGCCCAAAATTAAACACGAGCCAAAAGCCCTGGTAAACATCCTTGTGGTCAAAAGTATCTTCAGACAAACCACAACAACACAGATACTGAGGTAGTGGTATGAGCTCTGCAAAGCACATGCCCTGACTCGGACAAATGAAACTGCCAACCTGTAACTGTAAGTATGCAGCTCTGAAATTCAGTCGATTGCTGCGTGGGAAGAGGGAGGAAACCTTTCCATGAGTCTGATTAGGGTGTTTATTTAGTTTTTATTCATTATAGTAAACTCCACAAAATTTATGGCACAATTAAATTCATTGTCAACAGACATAAACAAGCACATATAAAAAAGCCCTTTAAAACCAACATAAAAAGTAAATATGTGCAAAATCGTTATCACTAGAGTGTTCCCAGTAATTTTTTTTTTTTTATCATTCCTTCCTTCTGGGCAATTTATGTGTCTCTGTCCTTCCTCAGTGTTTCTACCTGCTCTGTCATTCTGCTCAGCTGCAGGTGAACCCTTTGCAGCTCTGTTGCTATGGCAACCAGGGCACTTTCCATTGTGGTCATGTCCAGTGGTGAGGACACTTCCTGCTCCTTCAGGCCAGATGGGAACAGCTTCATTCCCAGGGCAGAGGCTGCCCCTAAACCTCCAGGCCTCGGTGTTGGTCGAGGTCCCATCTTGCTGTCTGCTGGTCCTGATGGCACCACTCTGTTAGCTCTAATTTCTTCCAGCCGCTTCAGCCGGGCTTTATCCTCATGACTGCTGTGCAGGAGCATCTGCAAGGTAGCGTTTAACCTCCTCTCCCTCTCTGCTTCCTCCTCTCTGAGCTCCACCAAACCTCTTTGAAGCCTAAGACTCGCCTGCTCCACTTGTGCCCTGCATGCAGACTCCATTCTGGGTACACACTGTTGGCATGTTCCTGGGGACAGCTTCTCCACCTGGGTCCTTAGGGAGACCTGTCCTCCACAGCACTGCTCCAGGGACTCCAGCAGCATGTTCTGCCGCATGTGGGAGTCCTCCAGAGCGATGAAAAGCTTGTCCCAGCGGGAAAAAGCTGCAGTCTGGCATGGTGTGTTTGGAGTCTCCCCTGTAGACAACGACCACAAGGATGTATCACTTATACAGTTTGATATATAACTAAAATCTATTACCATTTACATAAACCAAATGTTACCCAAATGTTATGATTTATTTATTTAGTTTGGAATCTTAAGTGAATAAATCAGGTACAAAAATAGTTACCAGTTGCTACTGGAGCTTAAATAGAAGATAACAAGACAATGAGAAAAAAGGGAGTAACAACTGGGAATAAATACTAGGTTCCTAGGGCTCAGTACTTAAAGTACTTAAAATAAAAGTTAAATTTCGGGAAACATGGTAATAATGCTGGTGTTCTTCTAAACCTAAAAAGAAATTATGTTATAATGTGTTTCATGATATGCTGCCAAAATGGTGGGGCTACATGTACAGGGTACAAGTAATGAAAGGGGCTTTGGGGAAACCTCTCGAAACTCAGATAGAAGTGTTATTGACAAACAAAAAAAATACATGGTATATATTTCCAAGATGATAACAGGATTACTCACTAATGGTGGGGTGCAGCAAAGTAGGTTTGGGTAGGAAACTTGAAAAAAAAAAAATCTTGGAAATCTTGGAATAATTAAGGATTTTTTTATGGAGTATGGATATCTACATAAATAGACTTAACAGGTTGAAAAATAGCTTGATTAAATCAACCATGGTAATTGAGGACATTGTTTTTCATGATGAGTCATCTGTTCAAATAAGCAAGAAACAAAAGAGACAAAAGAAATAATAAAACAAAACTCACCCTCCTGCTGGTCCTCAGAAATCTCATTATCATAGTTGTCTGCATAGTTCCCTTCATCAATCTCGTTCACGCACAAGGATGCAACCACAAAACCAAGCACACACAGCACATGCCAGATCTTGAACACATTCATGATGAAGCTCTGAATATGTTGCAGGTAAGAATATGATGAAAGAATCTGTTTGTCACACGGCTCTCCTCTCTTACCCCCCTTCACTGTATGTAAAGGTCTGCACACTGAGCCAACTGTTGTGGGTGCTGTCTTATAAACTCAGCAAGAGGGAAGAAGGAGGGGAAGACGTTAGGGTGGGTGGGACAGCGGTGGGGGTGCTGTGTAGGTTGGGTGAGTAATACTTTGGTGGAGGGAATATGTCAAAAGTCAAACTGAATGGGAAATAGGGCTATTATGGGGAAAGAGGGAGAATTACAGGGGCACCGGGAAAGCAGGGGTGAAAAAAAGGGATAGAGGGATGAGAGGAATGAGAGAAACAGAAGCGTGCAAGAGGGAAAAAGAAATGCCCACCAGGCAGAACAAATACAGTTTATGTCTGAAAAAGAGGGAAGGTTTAACTTTTTATCTCTCAACTTTGACAAGAAAATAACAAGTAGGAGCACATATTCTATATCCCAAAGTCTACCCCTCTTCTTTTCCACTCACTATCAAAAAAAAAAAAAAAATCTCACATAGCTGAATTTCTCTGGAGATTGTTCTTCTACTTGTAAGTTAGCCAAGCTGTCAGCATAAGGTCAAAATTATACTAAATGAAATCCCTACCAGGTGAATGAAAAAAATACTCCACCATCACTTAATTCTTTAATATTTGTGTCTGTGTATCATTCAGTATTTTAGCTTTAAGATGGCTCATGAACTAAAAGTGCAGTTTTATTGTTGGCACACAGTGCAGGATTGCACATTATAATGCAGCTTCAAACTGTATCCAACAAAATTGCATAAATAATAAATTATAGTGTAAATTGATCATGTAGAAAATAGACACCGAACATGGTAGAAAAAAATAGTAACAGCACAGAAGAGAAAAAAAATATATATTTCATATACATTGGAAAGAAATATGTATATATGTACAGAGAAACTGACCCACAACATGTATTGATAAATCAATTTTCTGTTTTTTTTTTAAAATTGCTTTCTATTTATCAGTGATCTAAATGTAACGATGCCTTCAAATACAAATACTTTTTGTTATCTCCAGAAGCATACCATTGCATTGAGCTTCATTTCTAAATTTCAGCGTCATCTACAGCCATATCTCCATTGTTTGCACAGGACATTTCAATCAACACACCCTCTCTAGGTCTGTCTGCCTTTTTAACCCTTTCACTGATGAGTCAGTCACTCTCTGTTCTGTTTATCAACATGAAATCCCTTAACCTAAAAAAACAGTTGCACCGTTGCAGAGTCGGGATTATATTTTAAGATTGCAATGAGTTTGCCTTTATTACTTGAAAATTAAATTTAGTTCCTAAGCAACACTGAGATTTGCTTTTTAGCCGTGCTTGTATTTGGTTGCCTGGTTACATTGTCAATTAGACATTATGTGAGGAGGATTTTGGAGTTATTGGACTCTTAGTGAGGCCAAATGACCATATTCTTATAGACAGAGTGTTCTGGACAACAGGTGTTGGGGTTAAGCAGCAAAAGTAGGACATGTCAAGGTCAGGGGAAAGCTCCTGACCTTCCTACTCTCTGCAGACCTCCAGACTGAGCTCCCAACTGCAGATGTCAGCATGTCTGCCAGTAACTATGTCTGATTTTCTCGGTCTGGTAGGCTAAAATTGTAACAGGGGGACTAAATGCCGTCAGGTTTATCTCTGGAAAAAAATGGAGTCAGAAAAGTGAATAGTTGGCAAGGGTGGGTAAAGAAGGACAGAGGGTTTTTGTATAATTTCTCATTTGCTCAATGCAGCAAAAAAATACCTCACTGTGAACATGACCGTGCATTTCTCTGGCCCAGCTCCATAAAATGCAAAATTATTAGGATTGCTCCAGAAAAAAATTGCAGGTGGAGTATAAATCTGGTTTGTATGCACATCAGAAAAAGGTGGTGTTCTCATCTCTGCCTCATCAGCGTCCACCTTAGTCATTTCCAATTTTTTTTTTCTCTCTATAGGTCGTTTTTCTTCTTAGGTCAATATATGAGTCCGTGACAGAGGGGCTACATTCATCAGCAGCCACCAGACGCTGTTTACCACCACCACCTGCACACCACACCTACAGTTTAGCTGTCACACAAAACATTACCAGCTGGTAGTGAGGGGGAGTAGTGATGAGAGATGAAGGGAAGACAAAAACATAACGCACAGAGTAAGGATACCAGGAAGGGAAAAGACAGAGATAAAGATGATGAAAGTTGGGTGGTGTATTAGGTCTAACTTTATTTAGACCAGAGAGAATTAGAAGGAAACAGATCCCGTTGCCTGGGTTGCCCTGACGACACCAGAGTTGCGAGGGAAAATGGGATGGTGGGTGTTGTCCGCAGAATTTACACAGGGTAAAAAAATTTAAAAAAAAATCTGATTTAAAACAGCAACAGGACTTGACTGATGAATAAATCGCGTACTAACACTAACAAGCCAAAAATCTGCCTACACAGGCCAAATTTTATGAGAGCTGTGTGGTATTCTTAGCTCTTTACCTTTTTTTTTGTCCCCCCACATAGGAGAAGAAATGATGGTTGTATGGTTAAAATAGAGCAGACAGTCAACACAATAAAGACATTTCAGAAAGTAGACATAAATTAATGTTTAATGATGTTAAAACGTTTTTCTTAGTTGAATATTTAGTTAAAGCTTAATCCGCTACTAAAATAGCCAAACAAAGCCTTCCTTACTATACTAAACAAAGTACACCAACGCTTTGTGCCTGATCTGCTCTTATTTTCTCTTTAAAGAAAATACAGTATAATACAGTATAGCTGTGGATCTTCTCACCCAGATACACGGGAAAACTACAAAGCGTCTTTGATATCAAGCAGTCTCAGCTCAGCACTCAAACCTGTGCTAAATGAAGATAAAACAAAGCTGATGGGTTTTTTTTATATTAACAAGAGGCCTGTAGACATTGTGGACATTGTCACAGCTCAGGGGACGACATTAGAAGTTATCTGTTACAGATACCAAGACATATGGCTCAATTGCAAAGTCCCGTTTCTCTTTAGACTCTGAGAAAAGGCTGTAGACCATTTATAAAGCCATTCTAAAATCATTCTGGGTAAATTATCACCAATTCTCTGCAAATTTATTTCAGAGTTCATCTTTCATCCATTGTCTCAGATCAAGAGAAAAATATTTGCTGTCTGCCCCCAGTGTTTGACTATGGGTATGTTCCTTTTCCTTTTGCTCCCAGGAATAATCTGCTAATGAATTTAAACAAATGAATCTGATATTTCAGGCTGAATTCAAGACTATAGTAAATTCTATGGTAATAACTCAATTCTTCTCTGCCTGTTTTTTTTTTTTTTAATTATTCGTGTATAGCACTGTTTTTCATTACTTCCGTCTCGGGCAGGTGTCCCTTGCAAAAGAGGCTTACAACCTCGGTGAGATTTAAAGACAAGTTAAATTAAAAATAATTAAATAAAAGAATACGATGTACCTATCCATAGGTAGATTGTCTTTCTCTGCCCCTCAGGTAGCGACAAATGCATGGAATATAATTACAAGCATCCCAACTCCATTTCCCGGGTTTCATAACTCACTCATCTCATGTGGAAACCAGAGAGAGAACCACCGTCTCTGTTGATGGACAGAGAGAATACCAGAAATGTTAAAAATAAGTTGGAAATGTAACAAGGACTAGCTGTATCAGTCAGGTGGAAAAGCACTTATGAGCAGCTTGGGACAGACTGAGGAGAATCTATTCTTGTTTGGCTGAGTCACAGGAAAAGTTGCAGGAAAAAAACACTATTTAATCTGTCTTTAAGTGCTGACTGCACCTCCTGTGCGGCACCTCTAAATATGAGGAGTGGATATGGTGGCGTGATAGAAGTGTTTATGATGTTATTGATCCAGGAGCCTCCCGTCTACTGAAATCAATATCACACAACCTGTGCTTAATCGATCTAATCTGTCTGTGCAGCCTCTGACGAGAGAAGTGGGAGCAATATACAGGAAAAACGCACACACTTTTGTCAGTGTTTTTAGAGTAGTATTTCAGTTTGTGTATATGTGTTAAGGGGTTGTGGTAAGTATCGTACCCGGCATCATTATTGTGTTATATGGTTAAGACAATTAATAAAAATGAAGCGAGCCCAGTTTAACCACTTTTCTCACAGTTAGTCCGGAAGGTTTTAGTTATACTGAGATGTCAAATTTGACTAGACTTGGCCTGGAAATCCTGATTAAAACCTCACCCTGGAAATAATTGTGTCTTTGTGTGTGTGTGTGTGTGTGTGTGTGTATAAATCTAGTTTGAGCTGTTCGGCTGGTAGGAGAAAGAACATGAGCGAACTGCAAGCACCAGATTTAACAAGGAAATAACAGAAACACCCCAACTGGAGGACAAAGATAGAACCCACACTTGATTTGGACTGACATGATATCACTGTTTGCACATTTATTTTTCCACATTTTCAGACGAGTAAAGTGAAAAATCCAGCGTTGGACTGACACCAGCTCGATGAACAACATGTGACTGACTCATGACTGCATGCAGGCACAGTTGAAAACTGGCAGGCAGCAACTGGAGTTTGAACACTAGCGATCCAAAGCCACACACATCTTTTCTTATTGGGACAACAGCATAGAGCATAGAGTCAGTGGGTGATTACATCAGTAGGGCCAGTGTTAAATTGATGTGTGTGTTTCCATCCAGGGTCCCCAGAGTGGACCCACACCACAGCAGAGCAGGGCTGCCCTCACAAAGAAAATGAACAACATCTGGACAACTTCTAGCAATTTCACATAATGGGGGGCTTTAAAGAACTAAAAGGGTAAAAGTGAGTGGGTGATTTCAGCATGTTGTAGGGGGCAACACCCAGAGCGTGTATGAGGAAGAATATTTTGCACCGTGCTACAGCATAAAGATCCTGTTCAGTCTGGTGTTTCCTCGCCTCGCTGGGCTCCCCAACACACAAGTGAAGTGTTTCAAATGGAAAATGACCTCAACTTGTTGAAAGTAGCATACAAGTACACTCGCTTCTTTCTAAAGGTGTCACAGGTTTGGGTGAGCTGTAAACACAAGTGTACATGACTGACAGATGTGGACACACACACACACAAATTCATGTATTCACACCAACAAATCTACACACACACACACACAAACACACACACTTGGCACAAAGCTCAATTAGTTTTCCTCTGTGAGTTAGTTCTCATTTTGCTAAAAGTTAAAAAAAGTTTTAGTTTCACAGATATTGATTAATATCCTCATTTAACATTCTCACCAGCAGATAAAGTAACAGTCAGTCAGGCTTTGACTTGCAGCCCGAGGCCTGGAAACATTACATCTACTTTCACATGACTGGATTGATACGCAACACTCATCGTTTTCACACAAGATGAATAATATATGAATAATCCTAAAGGCTAAAATTATTGTGGCACTATATCATATTTAGAAAAATAAGCACTTTTACAACCACTTCACATTATTTTCCCTATGGGATTAATTAAAGGTTTTTTTCTTACTGTACCACATTTTATAATGATTGTACCAATCTAAGGGTCTTTATTCTCAGTTTAACAACTTCATTACCACTGGTCTAATCCAGATGAAGCTCCATTAAATAGCTCCATTAAAGAGATGATGACTCCTGGACATCTTCTCCTTTAATGGTGGGCTGCTCATTAACCGTTTCATCGGTTGTCTGGGGCTCAGCGGTAATGGCTTTGGTTGTCAGGGTCTCACTAGACATTGCATTTGCTGTCTGGGACTCATTCACACTTCCCGTGGGTTGTGAAAGTTGAGAGGACATTGTTGTCATTGCACTGCCTGCAACATTGGTTACTGCAGCTGTTGCATTGAATGTCACTGTCTGGCTTGAAGCTGGAGACTCAGCAGTTGTTCTGTTAGTTGTCACCTGTGTGCTGACCAACCTGTTGGGTGCCGAGAGTTGATCTGTTGTGTGACTGTCTGAATTTGACATACAGACATAATCAGATGCTTGACTGGCTGTTAATCGATACCTGATTTCTTGGCTTTCACTTGAGCAGATGTTGTTATTGTTGTTATTTGTCTGGTCCATTGGCTGTGTGGTTACAGAGGAACCTCTTGTTATTTTCTCAGTTCCATGTGGAGGATAAGTAGTCCATGAGTTCTGGTCGAAGTCTGAAAGTTGATGCATGACTACAGGAATTGGAGTGACCTGATTTACCCCAATGGGCTCATTGGCCACATGGTTACTACTTATTGGCTGATTACTAATTGCTGACTGCCAGTTATTGGAGCAGAGGAATGCTGGAATGCTGCATGGAGAAAACAAAAACATAAGCAAGTTGTTAATGTCAGTAATTAAATTAGTTTTAAAAATAATTCCTAATAGCCTTTTTCCTTTGTAAGACCAATTGGCCTGAGTCTCTTCTACAAATGCATCTCTGTGGTTGGGCATCTCCTTGCTCACAGCAATCCCTTGCCAACTGAGTTACAGTTTGACATTAAAAAGTAATGGACTGGGTCTGAAGTTATAGTATATAAATTTTGGTGTGATATTTGGATTCTTTTTTACAAGAGACTTTATAAAAACAGTTTTAAATTAATCTCTTTCTGTCGTGAGCAAACCAAAAAAGGCTTGTCAACATAATGAAAGTCCACTCAAAGTGCATTTTGTTGATGATCCCGAATGTCAACTTGTCATGCATTTAAAAAGGCTTATTTTTATTTATGGGACTAAACATTTTTCGGATTGGATTTTCAAATTAATTTTAAATGAAGATGCAGTAGTATTTTCCTGAACCCATAAAAGAACACCTCAACAAAACTGATATATTTGCAGGTGTATGGGTTTCACTGGACAGCTGCAAATTGTGGTTTGATAGTACTGTGTAAAAAAACCTTTTAATTCTCGAAGAGATAAAAACTGAGGACACTGATTGAAATCCATGAAATGGTTTCCAGCACAGAAGCATTGACGGGCTTCCATGCATTACTTTGTTTGTATAAATATTAATATAAAGGTTTTGTAATCCAGACTATACAGACCTTGACAGCTGTTTCTGTAGCTCCTGAGCATGTTGGTTACACTGGTCAAAGTAACAGGCCTGAGCCTCGACAAAGTCAGTCAGGCTCCGCATGTGGTTGGTCTGAAGAAACCACACAAGACAAAAAACGCACAAGGATGTCTGAATGACATTAGAGTTTGCCTCTGAAATAAAAGATACTGAACATTTGAAATAAAAGTAAAGGGTAATCTAAAAAAATGAGGTCACAAAATAAAAACAAAGTTACATAATTTTCATCTTTTATTAATTTTTAATAGATTCTAATCTTCCTATTTGAGAGAATTACTATATATACATTCTAAAACAGAAAACACTACAGAATTTTGTTAGAAATTGGTTATTTTTGACAGATTTTTTTTTTTTTGCATCAGTGTGTGTGTGTGTGTGCACACATACATGAGTGTTGCTGACTCCTTCCAGAACCCGTCTCGTAATTTCTGACTGTCGATCAAAAAGACTCTGACAGATCCTCAACTCCATCTCTGCCTACAAACACACATGCATACACACAGATCTTTTATGGTTTTTCCAATTATGATCATGTATTACCAGCTTTATTTCTGAAAATTTTGCATTATCCCTGAATCGTTCAAATCTAAATCTAAAAGCGAACAATAAAAAGGAAACTATTATTGCAACTATCAGGACCCTACTCAATTCTATACAATTTTATAACTATTGGTAGTGTTAAAACAAGCTCCCTCTATTACAGCATGAGGAATATTTCATATCCTGTGTGCATACAAAGATGAACATGAATTTACCTGAGAGATTTGCTGAGCCCAAACCTGAAAGAGACAGAGTAGGTCAATTAATGTACTCAGGGACCAAACAGCAAGCACCGTGTCTGTCCATGGTAATGTCCCTGTTTACAACCACTGACCTTCAGCCATTTAACACGCAGGAAGCTGAACATGTAGGAGACATGAGACAAGTAGTCATCGTCCAGTGGGTTTGCGTTCAGGTTCTGACAAAAAGACAAAAAAAGAACAGGAAGGTGAAATTAGAAATAATATATGTACTGTAATATGTACTGTATGATAGGGAAAAAACATTTAAGGGTGTTTTTGTAGTCTGGGACTGATAACTTTATTGAAGGGAACTGATATGTATTCAAAGGCTATGTTTCATTAAATCAGTGAAAGTCAAAACACCATTACTGCAACTCACTCTGTCCTCTCGGTCAGCCTCAAGGGCTTTCCTCAGCCTAGTTTTAGCTATGTCCAAGTCCAAACGCTTGTTCAGCAACATCCTGCGCTCATCCTATGAACAAACACACTTGCTTAGTATACAAACAAAAGATTAAACATGAATGACGTAAAGAATGAGGAAAGAGAATAGAGATTTGAGACCTGAAAATATCTTGGTATATCAGAGCAACAATATACATATGATGGGTGTGTATGTGCGCGATTTACCTGTATGGCTCTGTATTCCCCCTCAGTGAAACTCTTAAGAGGGGTTAGAAAGTGGATGTTAGTGCTTTGGACAAACTTTCCCTCTGCTTCGCTGAGCTGCTTCTGAACCTCTCCACACCTCAGTAGTGCAGTTCCTACACATAAAACATACTACAGTTTAATAGGAATACACACTGAGAACATATCAGCATGTCTGCATGAATAAAGAAAAGCCAAGTATTGTATTCATGGATGTGTGTGTAAATGATTCCTTTCAGACCAAGGATATTCTGAATCATTTCCACTCACCATAGGGTGTGTTTGACCCAATCTCTAGCCCAGCCCGGGTCATTTCATCTCCCAGAACCTCGAGGGCACGAGGCCGAGGTGGGACTCTCCAGTCCAGATGATCATACAGCCGGTCCTCAAACCGTGCCCCTGTTCATCAGGAGTCAGAGATCAATTCAGGTTTATAATAATACCGCATACTAATACCATACCCGCATTTTAAGTGCCAAGTCCCAGCTTTAAATTGAGTAGGCTTAAATCAGAACTGTGTGAGAGATATAGCCCATAAACATTTAGTGTCCAAATTGCAAGAGCTAAAAAGTAATTGGATACTTGGCAGCTCAATGTTTTGGGCAGCTGTGTGTTGTTAAATTTTTATTTTATATACAAAAGCGCTCTTAAATTGCTCAGAGCTGATTGAGAGGTGATTGAGGTGGAGTTTTCTGACATTACTAGGAGTAAAGAGATCATTATGCAGAAAGAAGAAAGAAGAAGAAAATAATGAGGCAAAAAGGATAAATGTATCAGAGAGATATCAAAATTAGTCCTTTGCCAAAATCAACAGCTGCGTAAAGTCTAAAAAAAGCAGGTTTGTAACGACGAACTAGAAAAATGGAAAAAGAATCTGGGAGACCGAGGAACACATTGCTATGATGAGCAGAAAATCATTTGCATGGTGAAGAAAAACCCCTTTATGATGGCACATCAAGTCAAGATTGCCCTCCAGGATGGAGGCAGACATGTTTCCTTGTCAATGATCAAAAGACGACATCATGACCAGAACTGCTACTGAGGATTCACCATGAAATACAAACCCCTGGTAAACTTCAAAAACATAAAAACCTGGCTGCAGTTCACCAAAAAAACAACAACAAAAAAATAAAACTGGCGGAGTTCTGGAACAAGTTCTATTAACTGATAAGACAAAATCAACCTCTATCAGATTGATGGAAAGAGTAAAGTGTGGAGGAAAAAAGCCACCATCTCGTCTATCAAGCATAGTGGTATTTCTGTTGTGACTCAGGCAGTTATGACTGCCAATGAAGCTGGGTCACTGGCATTTATTGATCATTTCATTGTTGACAGAGGCAACAGGATGAATGCAGAGATATACAGGAGCACTCTGTGAGCTCTGATTCAGCCAAATGCATCAAAATTCATTGGACAACATTTCATCATTAAGCAGAAGATTGATCCAAAAGTTACAGTCAAAGCAACCAAAGAGCTCTTCACGGTGAAGAAGTGCAATATCTTTGACTGGCACGGTCAATCGTCATGATCTGTCTGACTGAGCAGCAGTCTGCTCGTTGACCAAGAGGTGGCTGCACTCAAGGCTGTCATTGACTGCAAAAGATTATTTTCCCCCACAAATTGCTAAACGTGATGATGTTTTTTGACTTCATGTGTATCTTTCCAATCACTTTCTATAAAACAAAAAATTTGTAACTGTCCAAATACTTAGGATCTGGACTGTGAGTAACTTTTTAATGCACCACCCAAGCACATAAACAAATACCTCACAAAACACAAAAACAGTTGATACTGAAGTCTATACAGACATTGACATAACACTAAAAACACTATTTCACTTCTTGCACATATGTGATACCATTTACTACTAGGACAAGCATTGAAAATTGTACAGCTGCATGCAAATTGTTGGTCCTTCCCATAAGTGCATGCATATTAGGTAAACCTACGGTAAACAATTATTATTCTGCAGAACAACAACAGGCTGATAGATAAACAAGACAGGATCCGCAAATGTTCCCTTGATGCTGAATAAATGCATGAGATCAGTATTTCTGGCGGAAGAATGGTCCTCCTCATTCGATAGATTACAGACCACATCCACTTATAATTCCATTCGCTAAGGTAATTGGATTCAAACAGGCAAAAGAATAATCATGCCCTTTTCGTCTGAACAGGCCTGTTACAGTCAAAGCAAACAGAAGACAAAGGGAGATGGTGGGAGGGCAAATAAAGCTGAAATACTGGTTCCTGGAGATAAAGACTCTTGGCCATCATTCAGGGGTTTTTAGGTAAAGCACCCTAATCGCCAGGGCCCACTTGATGGCACTGCCCATAGCAGGCTCTGGTTTTTACGACAAATGTTTGGGCAGTGAATTGTCTGCATGTACAACACAACATACCACATGTATAAATATTATATCTCAGAATTACTTTGTTTTTAAGCAGGTGATATATATTCTCTTTGAAATCACAGCCCCACCAACACCTTCAACTAGTTATACATAAATAATAGTTTTGTCTTTCTCTGCCGAAACACATAACAGATTAGTATAAGGTTCTTTTATTTATAAGAGAGGTTTATCCAGCAACTGGTCCCTTTTTTCAGGTAAATACTCTAAATTATTAAAGGGAATAATATAACTGATTTATTTTGTTTTTTTTTTAGATTGAATTTGCTGCAGAAGACATTAACCAATTCTGACAAAAACCAGAAATTGCATTTGCCCGTGTTGAAACGAGACACTTTGACGAGCAGGTGTCTCTTTCTCCCTCACCGGGGTTCGGCTGCAGTAAGACCTCGGTCTGGGAGATGATCTTGTCCGTGCAGGTCTTGGTGGCCTCCGCCCGGGTCAGGAGCTCCTCCAGACCGGGCTCCAAATCTGTCCTGTCCGCCTGGCCGATGGTCTCCCCCGTGTACTGGAGCGAGATTTCAGGACAACATTCAAGCTTCGGCCTCCTCGAAAGATAAAGATTTTTAGATAGAAATTGTGATTTATTTTTGTAATTTTTTTTTTTACCTGAACGGCCCTGTTGATGAACTGACCGGCGTCCACCGCCATCCGCGTCAAATCCATGGCGACGTCGCCGAGGTCCGGCGGCCCGCTGACGGCCCGGCGGGGCTATGGGAAGCCCGGCGACGCGAACCGGTCAACGGACGTCGCCATGGCCCCGTCGGTCGCTCACCGACACTCGCTCGTTAGCCAGATTAACGGCCGGGGAGAGGAGGAGGAGGAGGAGGAGGAGGAGGAGGAAGAGGAGGATGAGGATGAAGCTTTTCAGACGAGCACGTTAAGACGACAGGGGCGAAAGCCGCCGTCTGCCGGCGGGTTTATCCTCCGGCCATCCCGGGCGGCTCCGCCGCCAAGCTAGCCGTGTCTACCGCTGGTTTACGGCCGCCTCGGCCCCGACATAACGGGCGACTTATTCCTCGTAAGATCTAATTTCGATAGCTAATTAACAATTCAACACTTTTTTTAAACGTGGATTTGAGCTTTTCTTAAATTGTGGAAGGAAAAAGAAGAAAAACGACGCTTCTGTATCTTAAAGCTGGAGACGTCGTTCACCACTACCGGATGCGGCATTTCAAATTAAAAGCATTATTTCTAACGACCCTAAGCTACCCGACGAATAATCGCGCAGAAAAGAAAACAAGCAACTTAGCTTCGAAATGCAACCAAACATTTCAAGTGCAGTTTTCAAAGTTTTAATAACATTTAACTGCAGCTTCCCTTTTTCCTGGCAATAAAGCGACAGAAAGGAGAGGATATTACGGTTTAAAGGTCAGTTGTTTTCTGCGGAGAAGCCCAGGCACACTAATGCAAAGATAATCTAAATAATGTAAAGACAAGCGGGGGTCACCCACTGACATCCTCGGAAAAAAAAAAGATAAGTATCCAGTCATTGTTTGTTTGTTTGTTTGTAAAAGCTCCTCTTCGTTTGGGACGAGCACCGGTGGCTTCTATCCAAAAGCAAGCGGCAGCAGCAGCCACGCGTTGACGAAGAGGAGAAAAGTAATGATCAAGAATACAGTGATCTTCTGAGCGTCCGAGCTCATGACTGGACGACAAGAACCATCGCCGACGAGAAGAAACTCTACTTGGCTTAGTCCGATATCCTCAACCCGGTCGTCTGCAGCCGCTTAGGGCTTTTCATAAGCAAATACTTGGCTCTCATTGGTGCTCGGGGAGTAAAAGGTGAGCCGATTGAACCACTGGGTGTTTGTGCGAGAGAGAGGATTAAAAAAATCATCTGACTTGTCTGACTGCTACAGTGAATCTAAGGAGGGTTAAGAGATTAGACGACTCACTTTTCGCAGACACATTTAGCTATAAAGTCGAATTAGGAAAATAGCCTTTATTGCAAAATAATGTACAGCAATGCAACAAATATCCCTTGTTTAGAGAAAAGGACACTTTAAGCAATGAGTGAATTAACAGAACAAACAAACGGCATTATTAAGGGCTTTTGATGTGAGTATGTTTTTGCAAGCTGTAGGTGCGGCACTTAAGGTTGTCTTGTGCGGGGAAACATTCCCAATTCTCCTAAACCTGCATTCAAAATGCTGTCCTACCATTTTGTAAATGTAGGTGTTTTATAGGTAGGGCCCCCAACCCACGTACATCTGACAGAGCAGCTTGTCGTCTGTAGCTTCCTGTATCAGGTAGTGGACATGTCCCTCTATTGACAGCGGTAGCCCCATTACTTTATTCCTGCTCTTTATCACTCCCTGCAGACGCTGCTCGATGTCACACACGTGGGTTTTAGCCTGTTAGGGAGGGAGAGGGAAAGGTAAGAGAATATAGGAATACTAATACCAAAAACGTGACATTTATGGGTTAAATTAGACTCGCACGCAGATGTAAATACATATAAACATACTTCCAGAGGAAAAAAATCCAAAAACATGGACGTACCTTTTCATTAACTATCTCTCCAGTTTCGTTGGCATGAGTTTTAGAAAGTCCTTTAGCTTGTTTGCTCCACTCCACCAGTGGGTCATGAAGGAAGGTCTTGAGCACACTTAGAGGGAAATTCAAAACAGAAATGCTGATTTTAGAAACCTTATTGAGATTTACTGCAAACCTCAAACAAAAAAAAGCACATAAACTGTATAATTATCTATGAAGAGTCAACTGCCAAGTACAGTATATAAGAAATCCACCGATTTCAATACAGTCTTGAACTCAAATTTAGTTTGTCAGTTGATTCTTCTTGCTTAGCAAACCGACTCAACTTGAGTGTTTTACAAGCATAGTTTTTGGTTTATTTATGCACACAATATTATGTGTATACTGAAATAGGATCACTGGATAACCATGAAGTATTTATGAGTGTGTACCTCATGAGCGGCTCTCTCTGGTCTCTCATTAGTCTCAGTGTGACCTCACAGGCCTGTCTGAAGAGGCCTTCGGTGCCCATGGGTCCCATGGCGTGGACCATGTTTTGGGTCAGACGGAAAGGAACAACCTCAGGCACATCAAATGTCTCCCCCTTGTGGAGAGGGAGAGAGGGAGCATGAGAGAAATTCAGAAAAAAGGGAGACAACAGAAATAGTCATGTATAAGAATAACAGATAACACAATTTCTATTCTTTTTTTTTTCATAATTTCTTTTGACGAAACGTAAAATATAAATAACTCCTCAAAGACAAACCTTGTTAAATAGGCAGTTGAAATCGACGTGAACACATTCCCCCGTGAAGGAGTCAAAGAGGATATTTTCTCCGTGGCGATCTCCCAAACCCAGGACATAGCCTACCATTGACATCACAGCAGTGGAGCGGCAGTATGCAGAGCGACTGCTGTACCTGTATATAATACAGTGAGCGGCATGACACACGACCTTCGAATTTATAACCACCCAAAAACTTTATTATTTTATCCAGTACCCAATATTCTCCTCTTCTCTTGAGAAAAAAAAAACAACAAAAAAAACCCCAAACAAGATTATAAACACCAATAAAGTGTAATTGTGGGAGAGTTGTGGTGCGGGTTGTACCATGTAGTGGGGTCAGAAAAGGTCCGGAGAAACCATTCGTGGAAAACTGGTGGATGTCGAGCGCAGAGCACGTCCTTGTGGAGCCGTAGCTTCTCCTCAAAGGGAGCTGTCTTTGGTAGCATAAGCTTCCTGAGATCTTTACCTGACAAGTAGATACCTAAAAAACACACGTAAAAATATGACTCAATTAAATGATCTCATAACATTTATTAAACTGACAGCTTGTTTCTCTCTACCTTTATTTTTTTGGCTTTATATGTGTGGATACCTCTCTCCTTATACAGTTTGGTGAGAATGTGTCGAAGTCCTGAGGTGTTGCTGACCCATTCGATGATGCCACACTCCTCATTGAGAGGGATCACGGCGTAGGTACGGATATGTAGCTCCCTCCGCCGTGACTCAGCATCTTTACGTAGGCACTAAACACGCACAAACAAACAGAAATCATGTACACATAGTGTAAATACTTCTTCTGTGCCTTCTTGAGAGTGGAGCAACACATTTTACTGAAATCCTGTTGACTAAACACAGAGATACCAGGTTATTAGCTACAGCTTTACAATCCAATGGCGTCCATACAACAGAACTGTACCAATTATAATCTTTGTGGGTTTTATAATGTTAGGTTTCAGTGGAAAAAAAAAAGTTACTATAAAATTTGAGGCTGGGTGATTTTGTACTGGATTATATACCAGACTTGCAATTCAATATAATTGAAAAGATTCCAAAAGTCATACCTAGTAAACCGATTAAGTCACTGTACATCATTTCATTTAGTGTCAAATATCTCACGCACCTTGTTGATGAGGCAGTTGAACTCCATTAGTCTGCAGTCCTTCCTCAGGTCGTCTTTAGGTTTACACATCATGGTGTAGCTCCGCCCATCTGATCCCTTCAGACTTATCTTCTTAGGCTTCTGTAGGGAGGCCAATATCTCCACCTACACATAAAGCAGACAGGCTAGGGTTACAAGGCATATACCACGTAAGATGATTTTTGTGATTATGAAATCAACTTTTCTAAGATCATGTGTCTGTATGACTGCCCTTTGCTTTGCCTGAAAAATGCCTTTGTAACTTTGGTTAGTGAGATGCTTTTTTGACCTCAGGCACCTTCCTACCAGAAATATTTATGACAATAATCAACACCCTCACTCTCCGTCTCTTACAGTATCTTCGAAGCCATCCAGGTAGGCCCAGTGTCCGGGGAAGGCGTCGTGCTGTGTGTTTGCGCCGCCCGTCGAGGGCAGCGTGGGGATGAGCACCGACTGTAGTGGGATCAGAATCTGGCTGAAGGTCGGCTCCTCGACCAGACGTTTCAGTTGCTTGAAGTGAACACTCATGCTTAGGGTGGTGCTGTTACCATCCACCTGGAGGACACATTCACTACTTATATATATTGTCTCTTATTTGATCTAATCTAATCTTCCTTACCAACAGTGATCCATTTTTTTAAATTATTAGAGATTTGTCATTTTGACTTGAAAATGAATCTTTTTATGATTAAGAATACTAATGCTAAAGTTTAGGGTAGCATGAGATAAAGGTAAAGCATAAGGGTAAGATAACCACAGTTTGTAATTGTAAATTCTAATTTAACTTCCTGTAGCATATATATAATTTTGTAAATGTGTTTGTCAATGTATACCGGCTTGTTGCAGAGCTCCAACAACTTGTCAGTCAATCTGGTGGCATCTCCAATGAATTTATCCAGGGACTGTTTGAGACTGATGGCTTTTTTAAGAATCTGATTGCAGCGGTTCATACGCATAGGGTAGGAAGACTGGGAAGAAAAAAAATAAAAATAAAAATCAACACACAGCTTTTTAGTTAGTCTTGTAAGTTTATGAAGGCAGTGAAATATCTGGTCTCTCCATAATTGTACAAAATACAATATAGTATGGGACTTGTAAGTAAAAGGAACTGATCCAAATAAGTGTCATTTAAAGTTAGGAAAAGGAAAGAAGTGCAGGCAGTTGCACGCAGAAGTTAGTTCAAACACTTAATTGGTAGATGTGGAAATATTTACGCATCCAAATTCAAAGATAAAGTACTGAAAGATACAGGCTCTGATTGTTATCATGAGAGACAGAAAACCACACACCCACCCCCCACACACACACACGAACACAAACACACAAACACACAAACACACACACTTACTTACCTTGGAGACAGCAGTCATTAGCCACATAGCCTGCTGCGGGTATGCAAGGAAGACTTTGGCCACAATGGTCATGAGGACATTGAAGACATCATCACTGGAGTGACACACCCTGGAAATGAGCTGGGAGAAAGCAGTCAGGAACTGGTACGGCGCTAAGTTGGCACAGTGCTCGCTCACCGCCGTGTTTATTTTACCCAGTTCCTGTCTCATCGCTCTGTCCGTTCGCCCAGCTGAGGGGGAAGAAGATGTAGGCAAAATTTCATTAACAGCTGCTGAAAAACTAAGAGTATGAGAATGTAAATTGAGGGGGCTGCCAGTGAATTAGCCAAACACTAGAAGTATACAGACCATACAGGCCACCCACCTTTCTCACACTCACACACTTTGGCTCCAAAATCCAGCCAGAGCGACAGCATGCGGGGCATGGCCTGGTAGATGTACTGGTTTCCATACTGCAAGGCTCTGGAGGGGAAACAACCCAAATCCATGTGAGTGATGAAGAATACAATCAGTCTAAAGGTGGGGTAAACTTAGAGCAGCATTTGCTCAGCTTTGATCACATAAATAAATAATAAACCGGCTCTTACTTTCCAAAGTATGTCACAATGTAACGGATGACGTTCCCCTGTTTCTCCAGTTTGTTATCAGTCACCATTGGCATCACTTTGTCGTAGTATTTGGCCAGGTAGAAGTTTCCATCCTCCCACTCAGGCAGAAGGTTTGTCACATCCTAAAAAACACAGTACACACACTTTAAACCTAGCAACATTTTGGACATCCCTGATGAGCAGTTGCAACCTAGGAGTTGCCCAAACATCTGTTGCTTTGTAGTCTAAAATTGAGCATGAGCTGTGGCCTGAAATATATGCACTGCTGCCTCTCCTGTTCCTTTTGTTGTCTGTTTCTAGGAGAGGCACCTGTCTGGATTGTCTAAATAATTTTCCAATTTCATCACAAAACTCAGCCTCACATGAAGTCTTCATATTCATTTTGTCCAGGTTGTTAATGTGTTGATAGTATTTACAAATTCACTGGTTGCTTTAAATCGGAGCCTGTAACTTCCTGCACTTGCTGTGGTTGATTCCTTCTGGCTGTTACCTTGTATGCTTTCATGATGGCGTTGGACTCGAAGTTGGCCGTCTCCTCCATGAAGCGTCCGACCAGCAGCATGGCCTTGCCTTTGGTCTGCAGGCTGCGGGGGTCCGTAAGGGGCTGATCATCAGGAAAACACTGGGCCACACCCTTTTGCAGGACGATCAGGGCCTGGTGTACATCGCCCTGATGATAGACCAATATAGAATGCTTTATTAGTGGGCTTTTGTGTGTGTGTGTGTGTGTGTGTGTGTGTGTGTGTGTGTGTGTGTGTGTGTGTGTGTGTGTGTGTGTCTGTGTACAGTATTTGTAGAAGTCTAATTTGCCTTACAGGATAATTAAACTGGCTAAAGTGGCTAATAATAATATGCTTTTTATTACAAATGCATGTGCAAAACAGGGAAAGCCTTAGACAAGAGGTACTGATAGGTGCAAAATGTGTTTCTGTCTCCAAGTTGTATTACTAAAGTTATGGATTCAAAATACAGCAGTGTAAAAAGCACCACTACTACTAATCACTGCAGGCAAAACAAGACATATTTCAACATATTTTATGCAAAGAAAATCTGATCTCTACTGTGTATTGACTGAATTTATACCGTAGGTCGGTTATACCTTGGACCAAAGCCACTTGGCCTTCTCCGTTACCAGCTCGGCCAGATGTGTGTTATCTGCGTTCAGAAGAGCGTTGAAAGCAGTCTGGTGGTGTCCTGCCTTCCTGGCCACTCGGGCACTCTGTAGCCAGCATTCCCCTACCAGCTCCTGACACACCGACCTGCAGAGCAAACACGAGGACTGGATTTGTGAGGCGGCCCGGACTTGGATAACTGACACTGACTTTGTTCAGTTTTACATCCTAGTCAGGAGCTTTGACATCCTTTATATAAATGGTAAACAGAGAAAGACCAAAGGAAGCATGAAATGGTGCACAAGGGGGGGGGGTGATTTTAGTATTCTCACTGACTTCACGGTTGGTTGCACACATAATTTATTTTAGGATAATATATACCTAAGAAATAAATACTGACCAGTTCAAGATATAGAACCACACTGTTCAAATATCCCTTAGACTGCATTAAGAAATGCAGAGGCACATAGTACAGGGAGAGCTAAATATGCTTTAAGAGATGATGAGATAATGCGATGTTTATGGGTTATATTAGATTTGTGTGTCCCAGTAGATGCTGCTACGTCCTTACTGTGATCCCAGACTGAGCAGGGCACGACGGAGAGCCAGGATTGGCTCCTTGGCCCTAAAGGAGTTCTGGGTCATCTCCAGTCGATCTGACCAATGAGGAGGCAGCTGGCAGAGGCTGGGGACAGAGCGGTCCCTCCCTTTCTGCAGCTCTGTAAAAGTGTGCTCCAACTCGCTTAGTATGTGGAGCCTGAACACACAGACATGGTTTTCAGAATCACAGGAATTGACTGCAAAGAGAAAAATAAAATAAAGAATATTCTTGATTATAGAAACCCACTGATGCACACAGACCTGACAATGTACTCGTATCCTCTCTGGTAGGTTCCACACTCGT
Organism: Istiophorus platypterus; assembly: GCA_016859345.1. NCBI lineage: Eukaryota > Metazoa > Chordata > Actinopteri > Istiophoriformes > Istiophoridae > Istiophorus > Istiophorus platypterus. Next base: position 8,398,131 of record CM029120.1, read on the forward strand.
AGCTGGCGGCAGACAGAGGGACGACCTGTTCCTTCCTCACAAGCTTCAGCTTCTCATAGAAAGTCTCAGCATCCTGCTTCTTGGCTGACAACAGCAACTGGCCGAGCCGCACACCCCAGGTACTGGACTTACGGTCTGGAGACACGATGATGGTGCAATTATAGGACAAGGACTACACCAGCATTTTCTTGTTTTGTTTATAGAAGATGTCAAGAAAAATGACAAATGTCCATTACGAGCTACCAGAGCTCATGCCTACCTGAGCTTAAGTAATCCTCAAGCAGGTCCCATTTTCCGAGCTTCCAGGCTGCCTCCACTCTGTAAGTGTTAAGCTCTGACTTCCACTGGTGCCTAAATGTGTACACAACATCAGTTCACTTGAACTTAAGTTAGATATATCACAATTAGTCTTAACTTAAGTTAGATGTATCACAATTAGGCTTATAGCTAAGCACAATAACTGTTGATTAACCTATGTGTTATCAAAGTATCAAATATGACAGGCTATTGGTTAAGAAACCTTTAGGTACTGGAGGTCGGGGCACAAAATTAACATGAACATAATGACAAACTGATTTGTTCTCCATCTATAGTTTAAGCGGGTTTACATTTCCTTTTCCCATTTCCTTTCCTGTAGTTTTGAGTGTGTTTGTGTGTGCGCGCAAGTGCACATGCTCGTGACTCACTTGTTGGCCAGTACTCCATTGACCTGAGTGATGACTGTGGACAGCTGTCCCAGGCCAAGCATAGAGGTCATCACACCATGATAGTGACCAATCTATACGCAAGGGGACAGTGAAAATGATCAAGCAGTAAAAGCATTAAGAAAATACGACAGTGTAACAGCGAACAGCTGAGCGTATACAACATCTTTCACCTTAATGTAAGCAACAATATATAGTTAGGAAAACAGACTTAAAAATGTTGATATGTAACAATAAATAGGGATGTAAAAGAAGTTTCCTGTGTGAAGCCTGATGGATGTGTGTACCTGGTCTGACTCCAGTTGTATAGCCCGGTCGTAGCAGGCGGTGGCATCTCGGAGCAGCCCAATGCTCTCGTGCTCCAGTATCTGTTCCCGTAGCGATGGCTCCTCCCTCCTCAGGGCGTTGACTCCCCTCACTCCATCAGGCTCATGCATTGCTGCATACAGTGTCTGCAACATCCAGTGATTAAATGTATATCATACATTCAGAGAGATGCATCTCTCGATAATTTGTTAAACTTCACAACATAAGCGGAGTGTAGTTAGGGATCAAATTGTATCAGCAATTTATGAGATTTATAGAAGTGATATTCTCTGTTCTCGAGACTCTCACTGACCTGCAGGAAGGTGAGATGGTCCTGGATGTTCTCTTTATTTTCTAGGATGTAAGCCTCAAAGTGCATGAGGGCACGAGTGTATGCTTTGGATCGTAGAGAGGCTTTGGCCAGAACGTCCTGTGGAATACCCTTCAGGAAGGCCACCACACGCTGATAATCCCCACTCTCTGGGATAACACATTTTAGTTTTGTGTTCAAGCATTATTAAATGATGGAGGCTAATGAAGAAAACAGTAAAATCAATTTACATACACTGTTTCAATGAACTGTAAGTATTTTCGAACTGATGAAACCTTTTCTTGTTTCTAAACTGTCAGTGTCTGGTAAATCTTTAAAAATCTCAGCTCTCTTGGAATAGTACTCAAGATATGAAGCAAAACAGAAAAAGAAAGTTTCTGTCGAATCAGATTTACAACTCAGATTCCAATGCCAGTGACCATGCAAATATAGATCTACAAACAAAACCGGTCAAACATGTCAATAAATTAATATTCTTTTACACTGAACAATATTCAACACTGCAGAGAAAACCTCAAAGACTAGGGATTAGTGTGTTGGGTGAAGGCATCTCGTACCGTTGTGCTTGGGTTTGGCGTAGAGGATGTGGCGGCTCCACTGCGTGAGGTGAGACAACATGCTGAACACAGTCTGAATGCTGAGCTGTGACAGGCTGGAGGCCGTCTCCTGGACACGCACCCCTCCCCGCCCGTCGCCCTCAGTTAGAACGGCCAGCATCTCCTCCGTTACCTGGGAGAAGGTGTGTCATTATTGCAACCCCCTTCTCATCCTCTTGTGCATGTGTGAGCGTATGGACGCGACCTCACCTCCTGCTGCTCTGCAGGTGTGCAGCCCAGCAGCATGTACAGCAGAATATGAGGCAGCAGGTAGATTGTGACCTTGTAGTCGTGTTTGATGATGAAACTACAGCAGGTGAACACCTTACTGGCCAACTCATGTCTCACCTGGAAAAAACACAAAACTAGTTCCAAAACTCTTAACCTGAGGGGACAAGTTAATGTCGCTGTAGTTTGACTGTTTGGGTCTGCTAAAATCAAAGGGAGCTCAGCTAACCTTGCTGATGAGGTATCCGGCCCAGGTGGCTGACCAATCAGAGAATCTGCTGCCTCTGTTACTTAAGTATACTGGTTTCTTCAGTTTAGACCAGTTCACCTCCTTCTGGCTGCTCTTATATCTGCAGGTGGACCGGAAAGAGGGAGAGTTAGAGAGTAACAAGTCAAGGAGAGGGAGGAATAATGAATAAATTTGAAATCAAGTAGGAAAGAGAATTGAGGGAGGAAGATATTTTAAAAGGGTAGGAAGGAGGGAGGAGAGAAGAGAGGAAAGAAAGGATGACAAGGAAAAGTAACGTTCTCTTGAGGGATTTTAATCTCATAAATTATGGGGAACATTAAAAGGAAGGATCAGAGTCTGTACTGCAAGTCCATATGTGTGTTAACTTTAATACCTGCTGTTCAGGTGAGGTTCCAGTATTTCTTGGATCTGCTCTGGGAATCTCCTCCACAGACGCCGACCTGGAGAGTCGGTCCGTCCCTCACGACACTCAAAGATGGACAGCAGCTCCTGAAGCACCAATGAAAGCATCAACATGTGCAAACGCCAAAAAAAGGGCGAGAAAGGCCCACAAACAAATGAGAACTGATGGATATGTAAAGTGAGTGTATGCATGACTCTGTGTGTGTGTGCGTGCGTGTGTTTACCTGAATTGCATAAGCAGCCGAGTCCTGTGCTCTAACATTGTCAGCATAAGCCAGGAAAGTTCTGGTGAGTTCAGTCAGCAGGTCGTGGGCGAAGTTAGGATCCTCGACCCCACTCTATAATAGAGGAAAGTAAACATTTACATCTGGTTTACTGCAGGACTTGCTCCAATTTTCGGGGAAATCTAAAGAAACCTCAAAAAATTATATTTATAATCATCATGTTGGGGATGTGTATGCATGTTCATAACGAATGAGTTAATATGATCTAATTTCATGAAAAAGTACATACTGTGTAAGTATGTAAATAACAATGTATGGCTTTGTCAATCCAGCCAGCTGTGCTGAGAAAGGGGGAATCCCACGGACATCCAGCAGTGGAGTTAATTGAATAATCTTTAACTTAAGAACACTCATTTCAGAGACATAAAAAAATCTTCATGGGTTTGTCTGGTTCCGGTTAAGTAGGAAAGATTGCAAACTTTCCCCAAAATCTGACTATTTTTCAAAGATTGTTTATTCTTATATTGTGCAATTTAGCTGCATTATTTTAAAGTTTTTTTTACAATGCACAGCTTTAGTATGGCCTAGCTTACCACAAACGTGCTGCGGTCACCATGGGTGTGTGTGTGAGACAAGTCCAGGCGTCCTGGGTCCACAGCCCCCAGTTCCCCCAGACACTCCCCACAGAGGAGCCTTGCCTCGGGGGACGAGTCCTGGCAGCCCTTCAGTAGCACTGACACCAAGTTAGAGATGACTGGCTCCACCGCCTCACTCGCACAAACCTGCCGCAGCAGCCACTCCTGCGGCCCACAACACACAAAAGAAACTTTTAGCATAAGATAATGGAATGTTACAGTTCATTTAATATTTGAAGGACTGTGGTCAGGAAGGTGCCAAAGACAAGTGTGAAAAGTTTCTTGTTGAGATGAGCCGTTACCTCATCTAACAATGCATGTCTGATTGTGTGTACCTGGTTGCTGTGCATCATGTCCCTGAGGCTGGTGAGGGCATGAATCCTGACGTCCACGTTTTCATGCTGAACTGCTCTCATGGAGAGCTGCAGTGCTTCAGCCAGGTCACTGCTGCTGGCTGTCAGCTGGGCGGAATCAGACAAGACATGTCACTACTTTGCTGTAAATTTGTAACTTTAACACCAATGTTTGTTGCTATCTACTGTCCTTCATTGTACTCTTTATCGTAATCAGGAACGTCCTCCTTTCCATACTGACCTTCTTGTAATCCTGCAGAACAACGTGGATGTCCTTTAACTCAGCGTGATCTGGTAGAAAGTAAATCTCATGGAGGTAGTCGTTGACTTCATCCCTATGATAGATCGACTGTATTAAAATACTGCTGTCGAACTACAGTATGTCAGAGAGATTAAGGCCTTAGAATGTTTTTGTGGATTACCTCAAAGTTTTTCTGATGTCAAACATTTTTAAGGGAGCATTTTACAGCTTTGTTACTATAACCGTTTAATTGTTGGACTCACAAGAAAGACGTGCATGTGTTTTGTGCAATGATAAAATGGTGTTCGATGAGGTTTCAAAAAAGTAGGAAAAACCTGGAAAATAAGGTTTATCTTTGGTGTTCGATGTTAAACTCTGTCTATGTGTAAATTTGTCTGTGTGTTACCTGTTGTCCAGTATGAGGAAGCGGATAATAGCAGCAGTTTCTTTGGGCTGAAGAGGGATCAGGGGGAGAAGAGCAACAATGACATGACTCAGCAGTGGACCCAGGTGTGCAGGCTCCACACTCCTCACAAAACAATCCCACGTCCTGTTCACACAGGGATTAGACAAAGTTTCGACATTTTTAGAAGCAACATGCCAGTGATCTGAGGTTCTCTTGTGACCTTTAATTGTGTGTGAGTGTGTGTGTCTGTGTATATACTGACTGGCAGCAGAGCAGAGGGAAGTCCTCTCTGTATCGGAGGCTGGTGCGGAGCGTTGTCATCATCTTCACTCTGACAGAGCTGATGTGTTTGGAGCCCATCAGTCGCATTAGAGCCATCACGCTTGTCAAAGCCTGTGCAGTTACGGAGACTTTAAAAAAGGCATTGTGGCCCTAATAAACAAGCGTTGCTAAAAGTGTATGCTTTGGATATATGTTTGATATCTCTTGTACATCTTGAAGATCATAGATGTCCTACTTACATCAATTGGAAGGCAGTATATACTTCCACTGCATTGCTCAAACATTTCTTCAAGGTTTTAATTTCCTTAGTTAAATTGTAGAACTATTTTTTGCAGAATGTTTGTAGTAAAACATTGTGTGCTTGAGATATATATATATATATATATATATATATATATATATATATATAAAAAATATATCTGATGTGATTTGGTTAAATGGGCTTTATATAGAATTTATAGAATTTTCTGCAAGTCATGTGCTGTTATTACATTAGTTCTCAGTAGGAGATCACTCACCAGCTTTTTGCGGTCCTTCTCTCCTGCACTGGAGCTGAGCAGCTGCATGTTGAAAAAGGCGAGAATCCCCAGCAGCTTCGGCTGAAGGTAGTCTGCCTGCCAAACGATGGCCAAAGAAAGACACGCAAGAAAAAACAGATACAGATATATGTTGATCTACTGATAATTAAGTTTGTAATGATTATCATTTTTGCTCAAAAAAGTGTTCTCGGCTGCCCGCATAAGTCTACAACCAGAAAGTCGACAACCAGCAACCAGTGTCTTTATCAGTTAATCTAAAGATTTTCATTAATCATGTGCATTTTCAGGTTAGTCCAAAGTGATGTTTCATAAGTGCCCTTTTGTTTCATTTTTTCAAAAGATTACGATATGATGAATTGCAAATGTGCTATTGTTAGTTTAAAAGAATTTGAGACCAAGTTATACTTGACCATGTGTTACAAAAATATAAAATCTAATTTTTTTGTATAAAAAACACCAAACTATCTATTTAGTCTAAACACAAGATAAGTCTGTCATATCGTGTATAACTCTGGCACATACCATGTGCTCTGGGGTAGTGATGTCTCGGGGGCCCTGGTACGGGTCATCATTGGATGCAAAGGAGGCAAGGATTGCAAGACCATTGAAAACCTATAGTACATAGAAAAAAAAAAAACATCAAAAAACCCAAAACATTTGAACAAAAATTAGTTTTAAGACGCATGAGGGAATCTGTCACGGTTACGTCTGCACCCTTTGCACAACAAGAACATATACTAAAAAAAATACTTAATTTGGAGAACGTGTGTGTGTGTGTGTCTGTGTGCGTGTGCGTGTGCGTGCATGCAGACCTGCTGGTAATGCTCTCCAAGGCGCAGCAGGAGCTCGTTGTGGAGACCCTGGAAGTCTTGCCTTAGCAGAGAGCCCAGTTCAATCTCTGTCTCACTCTGGGAAAACATTAGGATAAACAAACATAAATCAGTCTGTATATCTAGTTATTTATTATGGAGAATAACCTTTTCAGGAATAACCTTTTCTTTATTTATTAGCCTTGTCACAGTAACCCTTTTTCACAGCTGGGACTAATACTGGCAGAGGGTTACTGCATTTGATTAATAGTCTTGGGTCTTTGTTTAATATTAAGATGAAGCACAGTGCTTGGAGATGCTTCTCATATGCTGCTGTTGAGATATGTTGATTCTGTGGACAATGCCTGAGAAATCTTAATTCATCACTAATCACTATAACCACAAGCTGAAACATGTTCACGATGCAAGACTATTTGTTCTGTTGTTTATGCTGTGGAAATAATTACAGATCACAGGTAGGTAGTTAATATTGTTAATACCTGTAGGTAGTGGAAGGCCCTCTCCAGCTCTTCCTTGGTGCAAGAACAGACCAGATGGCTGAAGATGTATTTGAAGTTGTTGATCAGGATCTCTCTCCTGTTTGCCTTCAGTTCATTGGCTAATGTGCGGATGAGGGAGGAGCCTGTAGAGCTTGCCTTTGCTGCTAGGAAGGGCAGCAGCACCTGGAGGGTCCTCTACAGATACAGGTTAAAAAAAAATACTCACAAAAACAATAAGAAAGTGGTGTTGGTGAAAATGGTTGCATTCATGACTGTACGCACAGTAAGGAAGCGGTTGAGGTCCGGGAAGTCAAAAGCATGTGCGATCTGAGCCAGGATGTCCAGGGCCAGCTCTCTCTGATTGGCTGACTCAGTGCTGTGGTCGGGTGTGCTCCGCAGGGCTGATGCATGACGCGAGTGCAGCGACTCCACCAAGAACTACAAACAGAGAAGAAAGACTCAATTAATGGCAGGATGGCATTATCTTTTCTTTTTATTTTTTTTGTATTTTTGCCTTTATTGGACAGAGTCTGACAGGGAACAAATGGCGGGAGAAGGGGATATGACATGCAGCACAGGTCCCAGGCAACAATGCAGAGGATTTAATACAACCACAGTATTGTGCAGACTTTGTGTGAAGATGTCATGTGCAAATATTAACTGTGAAATAGAAACCCTGACATGTACCCAGTACCCAAATTCTGCTTTTTACATTTTTAGCATTTTGTATACCTGGCAAATAGGGTTCTTGTACTGGCTGAAGAGAGTTTGCAGTTTGATGCCTTTGGCTGTGGCCAGAGCTCTGATCTGGGTGTAAGCTGCTACAGACACCGGGGACGACTTGGACAAGAGACAGTGGAGCAGCCGCAGAAGAGAGAACGACACCAAACTACCCTGAGATGCTCTGATGGAAGAAGAGACAAATGGAAACTTTTCAAACTTGGGATACTTTCGGAACAGTTACATATAGTACCCAAGTGACAGCGACATTAATATATTAGATGAATAATATAGAATCTATACCTGCCGATCTCTCCAGTGGTCAGGATGAGAGTGTTGCGCAGGTCATCATCTCTGTTGAGTTTAGCGTTGTTGAATGCCTCTTTAAGACGTGCAACCAGGAGCTGGGATAGTATTTATACATGTCATAAGTCAAGGTCAAAGATGTAATAACCAATTGAAAATGTAACTTTTCACCTAAATGGAGGAATTATTTTTGCAAGCCGGCAAATTAAAACTCGCAATCATATATATATATATATATATATATATATATATATATATATATATATATATATTTTATATTTTAAAGGCATTTTTTTTTTTTGCTCAGAAATCTAAAAAGTATCATTTTAATGAATATTCTGTGCTCCATGTTTTCCATGTTTTTGTTCCTTATACTACATTTATAATGAAAATAATGGCTTTGAGCCTTGAAACTGAGTACAAAGCAAATACTTTTGGATCTTACCACTAAAATTACTCACCTCACTCAGAGAGCCCTGCTCTGAGTTTCTGGTGGTCTCCGTTAGCAGGAAACGTACTGATTGGCTGAAATGTATCCTGACCACTGGATCTGAGTCCTCCATCAGACCAAGCAGAGCACAGAGAACTGCCTGGGAGTCACTGCCTCCACCAATCAGATTCACGTGTTGGCAGAGGTGAGGCAGAGCTTCTAGGAAAGCTAGAATAGTGAAATATATAATTAAGATAATTGCTTTCTTACTAAACAGATATTAAATAATAATACAGAAAATGGCAGCAGTGTACTGTCCACTATATGAAAATAAATGTACTTTTCTGCTGACTGGATATGATATAAGCTCATTACTGAAGGAAAAAAAAAAATCAAATGGAACAACCCGAAATACCTTGTTTAACACTACTTGGAGCTTGTTGTCGTAGCAAAGGCAGAAAGGGCCTGACAACGGTAGCCCTGAGGGATGGAGAAACATTCCCAGCATGCTCTGTTGCAAGGCCAAGGCGGAGACAGAGGATTTTGGGGAAACAGGTGGACTCTGTCTGAGTATGACTGAGCAGGGAAAACTCCGATTGGATACAGCTTAGCTGACCAATGGTCCTGGCAAGCTCCTTCTTCACCTGCTCTGAACTATCCTCCAGCCTGGAGCTGAAAATGTTCCAGTTTACACAGTGAAATGAGTCATACTGCAAAAGATGAATCCAACAATAAAAACAAAGTGTGGGAGGTTACGCACAGCAGAGTGCTGCTGATGAGGCTGTGATGCGTGTTTCCCAGGCGGTGAAGAAGAAGAGGAAAGGCCCTGACTGCTGCCGCTCTCACCCCCTCATCTGGACTCTGCAGCGCCTTTGAAAATACACACACACGCCATGCCTCACACACACCATGAGGCAGGATGGCCAGCAGCGACACACAGCCCACCTGGACCTCATGCGCTGAAAGGACACACCAGTTTGATGTCAAGTTTCCACAATGATATCATTGCTTGGTGAAGTCATTTAAATTTACGACTCTTTAGGTGATTATTAAACCGATTTGAGCCTAAACTAAGAATAATTATACTGTCATTTTACAAGACTGAGGTAGACAGTTGCTTCAGGTGACAAGTTCTTCTAAATTTCTAACGGGTTGTGAAGTGGCAGTGATACTCACAGTAACAGAAGCTTAGTCTCTGAGCCAAGGAAGAAAGCCAGGAGGGGAATCCTGAACTCTTATAGGCTGAGAGGGACATGTTCTCACACACCCAGGGAAGAGATAACAGAGCACACACGCGCCGCTGGACCCTGTTCTCAATCTGGCTGTTCACTATATTCACACATACACAGAGAGTGGAGAAAATGAATTGTCAACATTATAAGTTTGTCAAAATGATTTGCTTTAGGGCTGAATTTTTTAGCTTTTTGCCTCAGAATAAAGCTTGTTTTTAGAATAAATATTAGGAAAAAAAAGGTAGAAATAACTGACAGTTTGCTTTTATTGTGATGTAAGATAAGTCCACCAGAGCTGCATGTTAATGTGTGTTTTGCATGGGCTGCTATCCTTACTTGTCAGGTACAAAATTGAGTCAAGGACCTCGACAGTCATCTGGACAGCAGAATGAAAGTAGTTCTGGTCTGAGACAGGTTGAGAGCCTCCTTCTAACACTGACTGACAGCACTTCAGAGCCTTGCCCAGTGTCTCAGTTGGCACCCTGAGGGGAGAGGAAAAACTATTAACAAAGACAGATAGATTCAGAATATGTGTCAAAGCTCTGCAACAGACATGTCACAAAACTGCCACATGCCAGAAAAGTAAGTAACTCTTATTGTTGGTAGATTAATAAAATAATTTTAAAATATGAAAAAAAAGATCGTTTTATGTGTGAGAAAGGCATAGGGAAAGAAAGAGCGCTACATTGGCAGCATGGGAAAATGTTGGTCTATTACCTGTTGGGAGAGGAGCACAGGGCTGCCAGGTGGAGAGTGAGGGCCAGACCCTCGAGGGCAGCGAGAGTCTGTGTGGTTTCAGGTTCAGCAGAGTCTGAGCTCAAAAGTGTCAGCAGCTCCTCAAGCCGACTGTTCACCACAGCCCACACCTCGCTCTGGACGGCTATGTCCAGCTCACTTAGGACAAGGAGACACACCATTGCTTAAATGTCACTATTTTATAGGAAATTTAGTGTATTGACCCATTATACAACTTTACTGGCAATTCCTACCAAACTACTATTTGAGAAAGTGAATGTTTCATTTGCTTATAAAAACTCAGTTCCTATTTTCATTGGTCAAAATCCACACCATATGCAAATGATTAGTCAAACCTTCTCCAAACAGCTAGGAGACATAACTAAAATATTATGGCTACAAACAAACTTCTCCACAATAATCAGGAGACAGTAAAGGAAATATCATATAGGACTACTACTCAACAGTAATAGGAAAATAGCGACTACGTCCTCACTGACAATCAGTTAGAGAAACTTAAACATCTAGAAGGTCCCCTTTTTTAAACATCCAAGTTAAATTTAGGAAATATGCCTAGTGCTCAATTTGAAGTTGAAGCCCTCTGGGTAACCACAATGTTACACGCCATATAGAAGCACAATTTGTGAGGCTATTCTGCCTTGAGCTCTCTTACTCATTATATGTTTGTAACTGGTGACAAAAAAAAGAAACGCAGTTTTAATTTTAATGTGTTATGATCTATGGTCAAAATGTAACATTTAACACTTAACAGCAAACCTGTTTACAGAAATTTCTTGGCGCATTTCTTATATATACTTTATATATCAGGGTATTCTGGCAGACTAGAAGTTTAAGACCCCCTCCCCCAATCATTCACTCATGAACTCGCACGGCTGATGTTTTTATCATTTTGCTGACAGACCTGGTGTTAGATTTGCAGGTTCTCTTGGCAGCAGTCTCTCCATCTCCTGTCTCCTGTATCACCATAGCAGTTTCAGCCCTCAGTGCAGCTTGAAGAAACCCCTCTGCACACTACAAAACACATGCAATACAGATATTATAAAGATGACAAGAGTAAGGAGTTGTCACAAATACTGTAACAGTAAGAGATAGAGATTTTATAATGAAACACAAAAAACAAAATCATACTTCAGCTTGATTTTCTGTTCCAACGGTGCATGCTAGCTTCCTACAGACCTCTGTGACTCGATGCCTTCTTAACAATGCAGCATTCTGATAAACTGGGGCAACAGATAGTAAGAAGTCAAACAGCAAGCAGAGTGATTTAGTAACCTCTGTCCCCAACTTTACACCTGCTCCTCCGAGAGAGCAAACACACTCAAACATCTGGGATAGATAGATGGGCTCAAAGTGTGTGCGAGATTCGCCAGACGACTGAAACACACAGCGAGTCAGGTGTAGCAGCTCCCCTTCATAGTCCTGTTTCTTATCTAAGCCTGTGTTTGCTGTGCACGTGAATGCGTGTGATTCCAGCAACTGAAGGTAGGCTGTGAAGAACTCATGGCCTTGCATCTCTGGAAACCCTACTAGCTCCACCAGTCGCCTCAACATCACCATGGAGATCTTCCTCAACCTGGTGTTGCCGTAGGCCAGGAGGGAGCAAGCCGTCTCCCAGGCTAAACTCAGGTCACGACGGGAGACCACTCCCCTCAAGGCATCAGTTACGACACCTGTTGTCACGGCAGTAAGTGACTCCAGAGCAGCCGGCGAGGAGAGCACAAGAGGAGAAGGTCTGAGGTACGAGGAGGTAGAACATGGGGAAATACTGAAGCACTCCAGTTTCACAGGCCATCTGTTTTGTGTGTGAATGCCCAAAGTTTGTCCTTGTCCTGCGAGTGTGGCAATGTGGGTGCACAGGATGTCGCTGAGGTCCCGGGTCAGAAATATGAGTTCCTGAGAGAGGTGGCTGAAGATGAACGGCGCCCTGACTCTCAGAGTGTGAAGTAAAGAGCACAACACAGCAGAGACCCGCCCGTGGATGACATCACAGTCTGGAGCTGCTGCGACACGAAGCAAACGCACCGCCACCCACTTACTGAAGTCTGAATCAAAGGAGGGATGAGGGGACAATTGTGGGGAAAGGAAATAGAGGAACATAAATAACCAGACTTTAATCTTGTTCTTGGCATTTTTTTAGTCTCAGAAATCTTTATCGAAATATTGCAGCTTTTTCAGAAGCATGTTCTACCGGTACAGCTCTGTGTGGTGTCTGGATACTCGGCGGGCTGGCAGGCAGGATTAGCGAACATCAGCGATGAGGATTTGACTATATGCTGCACAAAGTCCAGCAGCATCACACAGGCTGGCTCTGAACTGGACTTCTTACTCAGCCCCAGAGCAACTGGAAGAACACAGAAAATAGATTAGATTAACCAACTGATTAATCTAATCTGGAGAGCAGGAACTTCCCACAGTGGTTTGCAAGATAAATCATTAGTGACATGCTGATTAACAGGTTAGAAAGGAAATGGGAGAAAAACATATTTCTGCTATGAGAGGTCAGAAACAGACATCACTTCATTAACCTATTCAACTGCATAGAGCCTTTGTCAGGTCATTCACTTTAAAACAAACTGTATATGTGTGGGGAGGGACTGTTGACTAACAGAACTTGATTTTAAATGCTATTCAAGGGATTCGGGAGACCTAAAAGAGAGGTAGTTGCTGGTACAACCCCAAAATGGGCTAGAAGAACATGAGGGGTCAGATTGTTCAATTTCTGTTCTATTTTTATAAAAAATACAGAGGCCTTAACAGACCTTCAGGGAGAGCCCAGGCCAAACAACAAACAAAAAAGCCGATGTGTGTAGAGGTAAGTAGTAGATAAGTCACACACTATAAAAAAAACATTAAAAAAACCCCAATTAGATTAATGTAATAGCATTTAGCTGACTTTTAACAGGCAACAACATACAACTTAACTAGGGACCTAAAAGTCTTGACTGCAAGTCCACTAGTCAGAAAGATTATTGAGGCCATTAAAAGCTATATCAAAAAAGGGGGAGCAGCAGTCACATTAGGTCTGAACGATAATAGCACAAGCTAGATTACCCTCCATCGAAATTGAACACTAGAGTTTCGATAGCTTCAACGAGCCGTTATTTAAGAGTGCACATTGCCTTCAAGTGTTTCTGTTATTGCGTCCAGCTGCTGACTTACCGACGTCGACATCTGTCAGTATCCTGTCAATGAACTGACAGAGGATCTGTCGAGGTTTCTGCACCGCCTGGTCGTACTCAGCCGCTCTGGCGCTGCAAGCACCGACAAGGTATTACGATATTTACACAAAACACGGTGCACAAGAAGCCTTCGTTAACCCGGGCGAGTGGCTAAGACATAACAAAAGAGGGCTCACTTCAACTTAACACAGTCTGAGAGTCTGACAATTTGTTGACAGCTCATCTTCACCCGGCTGTGGTCGGTTACTCACCTAGCTAGCTCCTGAAGAGCCGGTATCATCGCGGACATTTCCAGTCCTTCCATTTTTTTACAGCAACTTGGTGTGTCCGTGTTTTAACAGGTTGGCCGAGACATTTTATCAAGGATTTGTCAAGTAATTCGACCATAACACCGGTACGTGTACGGTGCATCTCTGTCACGGCTTTCGAAAACTTTCGCTCCAAAATGACGCTGTTTGTCTCGGTACGGCGGCCACCGAGGGTAATAAATCCCATTTAAATACTCGAAAGGTAAATTGCTCCCCCTGGCGAATTTCATGTGAGCGACTGAGCCTGAATGTAATTATTCTTGAATGTTTTTTTTTATTTTATTAATAAATCAGTAAAATCGCTTAAAATATTTTTTTCCATTATTAATTATTGTTATTTTGTGTGATTTGTTTACCGACAAATATCACGTACGGCATCTCAACGGGCAGTGGTTGGCTTTCAATGTCCAACCTACAAAGAAAAAAAAAAGCTTTACTCTTCCAGATTGGTTACTTGTACATATCTGGGTGTTTCAAGGTCAAGGTTTGCTTCTATGTATGTTTTAATTAAGCATTGAACTTCAAAAACACATCAGAGAATGTTGCAGACAAATACCAAGTATGGGTAGATTTTCAGAGGCATTAAGAAGTGTATAAAAATGTAAAGTTGCTTTATTTTGTTTGCATATCTTATGATATGGTTTCAATATTTTCCTTAGAATACATTTTTTTTTATTTCACTACACTTGAGATCCCACCTAGTGCTGCCTTTCTAAAAAGCAGCTGCATGTTTTTGAATTTAATATAAGTACATTTGTCATCTTTATTCTAATAGGTTAGATTATCATTGATATTATCAATTACAAAATTAACAGACAAAGACGACTTTCATGCTTCAAAAGAGTATAAATACTATCCCATTAAGATGCATGAAGAGATATAAGCCATGGAGAAGTAAGTTTTGTTTGTGTCTGTGTGTGGGTGTGTGTGCGTGTGTGTGTTTTTACTTTTACTCCTAAAACCTTAATGTTCTTATTTGTACTATTCTTCACCCACACTGTGTCTGTTTTTAAAGACACTTAGGAAGTTTTACCTTTTACCTCATACATACCTGACATATAGATTGAGGTATATTTCTAAATACTCACAGACTAAATAAAGGTATAATCTACCTGACTTAATCTTCTGAAAGGTCTGACAAAACACACATACAAGGCTTTTCAGTAAATTGAACAGATTTTTTTTTTTAATAATTAAATAGCAATATTGAATGAACAACATTTACCGACATTAAATAGGAGGCATGTGTATGATTCTGCTTTTCCTTCTGCTGTATCACCTGCTCGCATTGCACAAATAAGTAGATATAATGTTGTGTTAAATATGACAGGTCAAAATCAGGAGCTTGTATAAAATGACAGACAAAAAACAAATGCAGTGGCTATACTGATGAGAATTGAATTTCAACTTCAGATGGGCGTGATCACATGAATACAATACAAACTCCTGTCTTTGGTGATCCAAGCTAGGTAAAAGGTCAAAGAAAAAAGAATAACAGTGATGAGAAAAAGATTTAAAAAAAAAAGACATAGAAAAGGGATAAAGGGATAGCCAATGGAAAGAAAATGCCGTAATGAGTATCAGCGGCTCATTCCCAGTTTTTTAAGTCTGTTTTTTTTTTTTTTTTTTCAGCGGTTGGCCTTTTTCAAACCATGACCCATGAGGCAGGCAAACATTGTCAGCACCATCTTGGGATTCACCTCCACCAAGTCGTCAGGCAGCGCATAAACACGAGCTCCGATCTTACGGGCCAATGAGATCGCATACCTGCGAGAGAAACAGGAAGAGAGGGGAGTTGAGAGACAATTCTCAAGTGACAAATGCAAAGAGGGGACAAGGAACAAAAACAGATGAGATTTTTTCTTTTACTTCGCGTTCTCGAGTTTATCTGCCTCCTTCATTCCATTCTCTCCTCTCTTCACCATGTCCCACTTGACAGTACCAGGAGCGATGGCATCGATCAAGTGAATTACCGGTAGACTGGTGCTGATCTGTTGGTCCTGCAGAGAAGAGGAAGTCGAGGTCAAATGTACATGCAGTCACCTATTTACACAAATAAATTATGCACATACACACACATACCTTGAAGCTGCTGATCTGTGTGTCCTTCCGTTTCTGGCTCAGGGTGGTGTTGACCCAGTTGAGGATGATCTGATCTCCAACCTTTTCTCCATCGCCCAAATCTGACAAAACCAGCACTGTGTACCTGAAGGGAAAAAAAGCAGGAGTGATATTGAATTGAAAGTGCACAGAGTCCAGCTGTATCCAAACAAGTAAAATTAGTAAATATGGATGATCTGTCTTTCTGAAACGATATCACTACAGCAAGTGACATGTCTCACGATTCTGGACGGCACATTTACCTCCTCATCAGCTGCCAGACCAGTGCCAGAGTGTGCATGGTACTCCTCTCATTGATGTTTTCTCCTCCAATGCCAACCAGCGAAAAGTTAGCTACATCCCTGCCCAGCTCCACAGCGTAGTTACAGTTCTCCAGCTAAAAAATGTGGGAAAAAAAACTTTTATTTACCAACCAAGTGGTTTTATTGTACTTCTCTGATATGTTTGTAGGTAGTTGTACCTTCTTCATATTTGCCCCCAGGAAAGGATAGGGTGGGTGGTTGACTTTCTTCCAGTTCACAGGCACATTAACCCTCTCATAAAGCTGCAGAATCACCAAACCGTCACAAAGGTCACTACAAAAGACAAACGCACAAACAAGTTATGTAAAATCAACTCAAAAGTCTCTCAGGATAGATTATATGTGCTCAGGATTTCAACAAAGGCAACTGCAATTGATGACCAGGGCCACTGAGGATTTTCTTCAGAAGCAGGTGGATGTGGAGGTGTTTTTTTTGTAATTATTTGTGCTGGAATCCGGTTTAATCCTCACTTAACTGTGACAAACTACATATTGTTTGAAGGCACAGGGGTTCCCATTTCCATCTCTGTAAACTTAGGATCTCACTATCACAGCAAAAATTGTTCATTTTTTCCAACAGAAGAGCATAAAAAAAGAACAATATAACATTTTTTCCTTGTCGTGTAAGTCTGGCTCACTATCACAAATTCGAATTAACTACACAACAATTAATTCTGACTTTTAGATAGTAAACTTCAAGAAGTTACGTCATTTTAAAGCTACTACACAAAAAGTCAGCTTCTTGTAAAGGTGTTTAACACTTAGCAGATAATTTATAGGCCCATTTCAGTTTATTTTTAGTCAGTGTGTTAACATTTGATAAATTTAAAGCCAAGAAAGTAAGAAATGCATGATTCAGTATTTCCCAACCAGATTTATATGGACTCATGATCTTAGTTAATTCAAAATCCTGACAATATTTTACATAAATGAAGGGTTTATTTTTAATTAGGAGGCTGACAAGTGAAGCTGTCAAAATCTATTTTTATGGCACCTTCCAAAAACAAATAAAAGAGCCACCCTATACATATAAATTAAGAAGAATACAACTAAATATAAGGCAAATTGTAAAAAACAGTCTTTAGTACGGTACTAGAGGAGTGGAGTAACATCAAGGACACTGATGTTGCCCTGTAGGAATGTTAAGTGTCCGTCGGCCTTCCTGGCGTGATTAATGAGACTGATGTATAACTGATGACTTACTAGTACAGGTGGTTGACATACGGAGAAACGCCCAGAGAATTGATCCAGTTGCGAAATGTTTTCTCTTCTCTGGATTCACCTGGAAAGAGATGAAAATATGATAAACTTCTTGGCGTTTCCTACCATCTGCTCCCACTCTGCTGAGTTCAGCTATAGCCTACATACAGTAAATAGAGATTTATGGCTGCCATAATCTCTCACACCCCGAAATATTCCATTTTATTGGCTTCTAAAATGTGTGTCTAGCATGAAATCCCTGCATATTTAGATAATGATACACATTCTGGAGTCTGTGTGTCTGCATGTCAGCATTTTATGACTGAAATTTGGTTTTGTGTCAAAAGAGAGCCACTAAAACGGCTTCAAGGCTGCGTTACGATACAGCCAAACCATACTGGATTAAATCTTTTCTCTGTCTTTCAGATTTATCTTACCCACTATGTGTGCAGTCTCTATGCCCCTGCCGTTGATCTGAGCTCTCTGCAGAGCAGGATACATGTTGAACAGATTGGCCACAAAGGCCGAGTTGAGTTTGCTGTTTCCAGATGTGACGTCATGAGGAGAAACAAACTGTCTGCAGTCCAGCCGGGCTGCCTGCTGCAGCATCAGCTCAGCCCTCTGATCCAAATCAGGCTCCTTCACATACACCACAAACAGACATATATGTAAATGTGTGGTACAGACACTAAGTATACATAATCATACCAGAGTCAAATAGGGAGGTCACTTCATTTAGTGTTATTTAATTTCATTGTATCTGCAGGTTAATCAAACGGAGAGGAAATCGTCTTGAATAAGATTTTCTGTTAAAATCAATAAAATCAAAATTTTTATCTTTCAAAAAAAAAAAGGTTCATCTTATATCATTTATCAGTACATGTTTCACAGTTTTCACATTTTTTTTTACATTTGAAAAATCGACAGACTCACACTGAGGCCGCTAATGTCGATTTTGACACTCATTTTGTGGTCTTGCTCTCCTTGAGAAGCGATCTGGTCCAGCAGGTAGAAGTAGGCCCGCGAATCCTGCAGTGGCACAGTACAAGAGAGGGTTATACTCATGTCTCTGTGTAATTGTGGGTGTTTGTGTGTGTGCTCCACAGAGCACCTTGATGTCGTCACTGAAGTTGCTGATTGTTTGCGTTCCTGCATTGCTTAGATGATGGTTGACCCAGCTGAGCAGCAGCTCCTCAGGGGAGAGAGACAGTAGATGGTCCATATCTACTCCATCGGGCAAAAGACTTATCAGATCTGGAGACACACAGAGGTGCAGTTAGTTAACCATTAAAGCATGAAACTTTCAGTGGAATTGTTTAATAAATGGTTTTTATGCCTTGAGAAGATAAGACTCTATTAAAAGTGATACAGTTTAATGTTTTTTTGGGGGAAGGGGTGATGTAAAAAATAAATGTTAAATGAATTGAATTTATCCTTACATGTTAAATTCAAGCACATACACTGTTAGAGCTCAGACAATAGATCAATAGAGTAATAGAACAATTAGTTGATCCACAGAAAAATGAATCCGTAATGATTTTAATAAATTATTAATTTTTGAATTGAAGTTATTTTTCAAGCAATAATGCCAAAACTTGGTCTAAATTTGTAATGTCACCCATGGCTCTGAAGAATTACAAACATAGCAAATTAGGAATTTGTTATGGTTGTTGCTGTTTTCTGAAATGTTATAAACCAAATACTTATTTAGAAATCCTAACATAATCATCAGGTTGACATTGTTAATGGAAAAAAAAAATCATTAGATGCAGCCCTACAAATCGTACCTTCAGTAAACGGGATATTAAATCTAGTCACATATAGAAATGTTCTTGTCAGTTTTCATTACAACAGGAACATGCTGGTGATGACAGTGGTTGAAAGCTCCCTAACAAGTGAGGAAATGGAGCTTGAGTAAAGTCATCAGATAAATGTGTAGAACATGAACTTCATTCTAGCGAGATTAATGATGTTACCGTGTAGTTAGAGTGTGTGTGTGTGTGTGTGTGTGTGTGTGTTTGTGTGTGTGTGTGTGCATGTGCATGTGTACTGACCTTCGTTTTTACTGACTTCTATATCAGCAAAAAGGCCAACTTTGATAATCTGCCAGAGCAGTCCCAGCACCAGATGGGGTTTCCCAGCCATCAGATGATGAGCGTCAATGCTCACCACCGTGCAGCCGATCGCTGAGGCCGAGTTCAGAGCCAGGACCAGGTTCTCCTACAAGTGCAAATGCATCAAAATAAAATCAACATGTTCTTTTAGTTCTAATTTTTCAGCCAAACATTGATTCCGTTGTTGCAACAGCTCATCAAAAAAAGACAGTGGCCTGAATCGTCTGAATAAAAACTAACTTATTTGAAATCAATTGCAGCAACCTCAAATCTGACCTAAAATAAGGCCAAATACTTTTCCACAGGAGGTAATTACAGAATTACAGGAGATAATAAACAGTTCCTG
Organism: Istiophorus platypterus; assembly: GCA_016859345.1. NCBI lineage: Eukaryota > Metazoa > Chordata > Actinopteri > Istiophoriformes > Istiophoridae > Istiophorus > Istiophorus platypterus. The sequence continues at coordinate 8,417,950 of CM029120.1, forward strand.
AAACATGCAGTTAAAAAGTTAATATTTTACAAACTCTTTCCGCAGAGTCCAGCATTATAACCAGTCTGTTGTCTTATGGATGTACACTTATTGTAACTGTTATTGTCTTACATTAGAGCCACAGGAATTGTATGTTCAAATGCTAAGTCAAACAAAACAAAATAAAAGTATTTTCAGTGGTGGAAAACAAATAATGCATTTACTTGAACTTTACCTAAGTGAAATTTTGAGGTACTTGTGCTTTCATAGAGCTGTATTTATTTTTTTATTCTGAATTTTTCTGACAACTGGAGATACTGGTTCCTTTGCAGAAGTACTTAAAATGAGGTGTATCTAAACCAGCTACAATATTAAAATGCTGCTTTCATGTTAATGCATCAATATTAATAATCTAATAATAAAGTGTACTGTATAGTCTCTCAAAGGGGTAATTTTGCATAATGGGCAATTTAACTTATGATGTATCGTACGGGTGTTACAGCCATACTAAACTTATGAAAACGCTTCCACTCACTGTCATTTTGAAGGTGGTAAGTTTCTTAGTGTTGATGACTCGTTCATCTATCGTGTCAGGCTGAGACAGGTTGATCATTTTGCTGAAAGAGAAGGTGTGTGAGTGTGTGAATAAACAGAGGAAGCCAGGGCGGGAGTGAGTCATCGAGGTGATCCCTCAGTCTGTGACATGCCTCTGGGAAAGACGCATGTATATCATTTGGTGAAATAATCATTGTAATTGAAAGCCGACAAAGAGGTAAAGTCATCCACCATAAAAACTACAATAAAATAGTATCACATCACTCTTGCTTTAACCGTTGCTGCCACATAAAAGCACACAAAAGCAGCAGGGAAAATTAAATATATCTAGAAGAGTACACATGAAAAAAGACTATTTAAACTCACTATTTGTCTCACATTAGTCAGATTTGAGGCGGTTTTATCGTCTTTATTTGCAATCAATTATTGGAATCAGAAAGATGGCAGAGAGGATTTTAGCGGCAACACTGGTACTGAATCTGGGCTGGGAAATCACCCAGGCTGAACTTATTAACCGGCTTATCAAGCACATAATTTAGACGTGATTAACTAGAGCTGTATAACAGCAAAAGTGTGTGTTTGTGTGTGTGAGTGCATGGGTGTGTTTGTGTGAGTGCGTGGGTGCTTTCTTGCTTGTGTGTCTGTATGTGTGTGTGTGTGTGTGTGTGTGTGTGTGTGTGTGTGTGTGTGTGTAAAAAGCACTTATAACAAGCTGGGCAAGCTCTTCAAAGCTGACACACACACATACATTCCTTACTTTCCAACAATGGATTATGAGACTGGATCAATATTTATAGTCATTTTGAAAAAAAAAAAAAACAGCCACACATTTAAAAAAAAAAAAACGAGAGGTCTTTTTTTTAATAATATAAGTGCAAAACTGCTTTTGAATTTTGTACTTCAGAAGCTGTAATGTCTGCCTCCACATGACAACAAGAAAAGACTTTCTTGATGTCGGCCGATAATGGATCATTTAACTATACTGTTTTTAATGTGTAACCTTTTGCTTTGTTAATATTCTGAAAATAGTCCTGTGGTGTTGCACTAAAGTATCTAAAAAAGTATTAAACTATGTCACTGATGACTGTATAGTGTATGAAGTGTATTATTGACTTCTTTATATATTGTGGCAGTGGGTGTGTGTGAGTGTGTTTGTGTGTGTGTGTGTGTGTGTGTGTGTGTGTGTGTGTGTGTGTGTGTGTTACCATAAAAGGATGCCATCACAGACAGAGGTGAAGAGGCTCTCATCATTGGGGTTCATGGGCAGCAGATGTTGGCAGTCTGGATCTTTTGCCAAAGCTTTGTTGATCCAGTTGACGAAAGCCACCTTCTCCTCATCTAAACACACACACATTTGGATCGATCAGAGCTGAAACCAGTAGTTGCTTAGTTGATTAGTAGATTGCCGGAAAATTACTGGGTTCCTTGAAACTCCCAGAATTTCTTTTGGTACAATGAAGCAATCAAAATTTGTAACCCAATCTAAATACTTTGATGGCACCATGTTTGGTAGGAGTTATCAAAAAAAAAAGAATGAAATACAAAAAAATAAAAAAATAATAAAAAATAATAATAAAAATAATAAAAAAATACATATATTTATATATTTAAAAATATATGCTTGGTTCTGTGACTTGAATGGGAAATGAAAGATACAAACTTGGGCACATGAGGGCCAGTAACAGATGCAGCACTTATGAAAATATTACTAACACACACACACAAACACGCACACACACACACACACACACATACACACACACACACACACGCAGATTATAGTCTCTCTCACCAGAGTAGGAGTGCTGCGTTCCTTCGCTGGAGATTCCTGATGTTCCCCCGAAAGATCGGATCCCGTCTCTCCTTGTGATGGATTTCCTAAACGTCTCACTGAACTCCTTGCTCTTCAGCTCCTGATAAATCTGAACACGGACAGGCTCGTGTTAAGCCTGAGTGCCCGAGTGCGCCTGGCTGTGTAAGTCCATACATTTGCTCAGTGTGTCATCAGAACTTACAGAAACAAATTCCTCAAAGCTGATCTTCTCGTCCTTGTTGGTGTCTCCAGCTAAGAAGGTCTCGATGATATCTCGCACCTTGTAGCCCGGCAGGGAGAAACTTGCCTCTCTGAACAGCTCCTGAAGCTCAAAGTCACTCACATAGCCGCTGTTATCAATATCTGAACACGAGTAGACCACAGAGAAGCACACACACAGATATAGAAGTCAATTAGCCTTACAAATATTAATCTTAAAACTGATGAGCCGAACAAAAAATAATCCATAGACGATAAAAGTAAGGACAAACAAATGTCTGCATTAAAAGGTCTTTAATTTCGTAATAATTTCTTAATAGTCTGCAGGAAAGAATTTTATGTAATTAGAACTGATTATAGAGAGAACAAAAACTAATATTTGAGTTTAATCGATTGAATTACTTTAATTTCATGTATTTAAATGTGCCTCTGACCAAGACTGTGCAGTGTTTCTTTCATCTTTCTAGCTCATTGTTTCTTTTTCACAAATTTGCTCACCCCAGGACTGTGTACCAAACCATAAAATCTCACAGGTGACTTAACCTTTCTGAATACATCATGCTTGCACCAAAAACTATGTCATACTTGAAACTTTAATGCCTATAACGTGACATGCTTTTTAACCTTGACAGAATCTCTGTCTCATCCCTTTACCTGTTTATCTTTCATCTTTCATAGTATAGTATAGTATATGCATAGTATATGTACATCATACAGTAATGGGCAGGGGATATGTTTTATTGTGCCCTTCATTATTTCATCATTATCTGCATCTTTTTGCAATCACATATGAAGATTATCTGATAAAAATCTGGAAATGCCACATTATTGCTAGCTATCTCACACACAAAGTACATACGCTAAACACCCAGAGCAATAAAAGTCTATTACATAACGTGATACTTAATGATCATCTGGGTCATTCTTATTTTGGTCACAGTTTTCTATCAGGTTAGGTCTGGGGGTGTGTGTAGGTGCAAAACTGACCAATTTTGTTAAAGGCCTCTCTGAGATCTTCCAAGTCCTCCCGGGAAATCTGTGTGACATGATTCTCCATGGCAGCTTCTGCGCTGTCTACCTCAAAGACACACACACATGCACGGCTTTGGATCATATCGGACACAAAGCAGGAGCTGATTGTGCAGGACTGAGCAATGTGGCACGAGAAAGGAGGGGGCTTGACTGCAATGCCAACAAAGGCAAACCCATTCTATAGATGTAGACAGTTAAAATGGTTCAACCTAAGGAAATTAACTGAGTTTGACAAGTTAACAGACAAAGGCAGATAAACAATTAGGAAGTGTCAGCAGAGCACTGACACGCCTTAAATTTGCACCAACTATTTGGTGCAAATTTATATGGGCCACTGAGGTTTTAGCAGTTTTGCAATAAAGCAACCTCTTGGTTCTTTTCTTGACTAGACAACAGTGGAAAGTGTGACACACATAGACACAGACATACCTTCATAGGAGCCGGTGTGTTCTCCTGGCTGTCCTGTTCTGAGTTGTAAGCCTCTTGCCGCAGATCGCTCCAAGAGTCGAGTCTTCCAGAGCTCTGCAGGGCTTTAGACCAGGGCAGAGAGGCTGGATCCCGGACACACCGAGGAGCTGATTATCTCTCCTAGGAGGAGTCACTAAAGAGAGGCAAAGGGTAGACCTTTGGCCTATCTGTACTTTGGGACAGGCGTAGTCTGACGGTTAACATTTAACACCGCAGCTGTGTCATCAAGTCATAGAAAGGTTCATCCATTTTTCCCTTATGGGCCACTGATTTTTAGTAAAGGTACATCTGTGATTTATACGTCCAGTGTGGGAAGAGCAAAAACAAAACAAAACAAAAATGGGATACAAGACCCACTGTGGGCACAACATAGAGGAAGTGAGGCTAAAGAGAGAAACAAAGAAACTAAATAGGTTAAGGGAAAGTACACAAAGGACAACTAAATAATTTGTGTGTAAATGCATATGTGCCAAAGTTCTACTCTGATATGTCCATATGTTTGAAACAGGTGTGACCGTGGCCCACATTTGCCTTGAGTTAAACCTCCCAGAGAGACATATGTCTTTGACTCTCTAGAAAATTTCATCTTACACAATAACTGACCCTATTTTAAGATCTAAACATAGCCCTAGACCTGACCTTATCTATATAGTATTTAAAGTATTAATTTGACATTGTGGAAGATTATTATTTGCCTTCTTTTTTTTTTTTTTAATGAGAGTTGGATGAGAAGATCAATACCACTGTTATATCTGTCAGTTAAATATGAAGCTGAGGCCAGGAGATAGTTGGCTTAGCTAAGCATAAAGACTAGAAGCTAACCTGGCCCTTTTCACCTGCAGCGAGTTCCTCGAGTCTCGGCCGGCTGCCAAAGTCACTGCGCTGACCAAAAATATATTTCAGAACCTGAGATACTTCATTCCCTGTTTTTGTACTGATTAAACAAAAGATATTAAGTGTAAACTTGTGAGCTTTAGAGGTGCTGGTAGGTGGATTTTGTTACCTTTGGACAGAGCCTGTTTCCCCCTAGTTTCATGTCTTTATGCCAAGCTAAGCTAAGACAAACCTATCACAGCTCTAGTCTCGTATTTGTTATCGTTTCAAATTTCAGTTTATGTTTTAAAAGTGCCCACATTAGTTCATCTGTAGTTTTGACGTATTTCATCTTGCAATTACATCTATCGGAAAAAAAATAACTGAAGATAGATGAGTAGAGGATAAGAGATAGAGGATAAATAAACAAAGTTAATAAGTTGCTAAACCTATTCTGTCTCTTCCTGCTCTCTACCTTTTTTTTTTATTTTAGAAAGCTAGTATCAGGGCTGCAGGATGTTTCATTGCTGTCATGATGTCCTTTGTCACTTGTTTTTGTTTTTTTTAACAGTCCATGCTCACATTTTGCATTTCTGACAAACATGTTTAAAACATGAGGCCTCTGTTTGCCTGCCCCACTGCCGCACAATGGCCTGCAACCTGAGGCACGGAGCCAACCGCACCACCTACATTAAACTGCCCGGCTTCACAGCGACACTGTCATTTTACGGCAGCTGCTCATTCTGTATTCCAACACACGGCAGTGCTGTAAAATTTTCAATTTACCAGGCTCTTGTTGTTTTGTTGTCTCTCTTCTTTTTTATTTTTTCCTCTTAAAATCTCAAAAAAACAAAAAAACAAAAAGATTGCTCACGGTGCTCTTCTTAAATCAGTGTCATTTGACCTGCTCGTTTAGGGCAGGAAACCTTTGGGTAAATTTTTTTTTTTTGTAGCCGAATTAATTAATTATACATTGTGCAGAACAGTTCACCTATTTTTGAGAATAGCACGACAAAACCATAGTGTAAGGAAAAAACAAAAGTAAGGAGCTTACACTCGTTCCCAGGCAGGCTGAAGGGCTTAGAGTCCTGAGCAGGGCCAGAAAATCAGCTTGCTGAGAAATAGATTTTGGCCCGTTTCTTCCTTATCCTTCTTTTACACCCCTGCTTTATATTTCCCGCCATTATGATTGATCCCTTTCCTCTCTACTTACCCACTTTTTTTTTTTTTTGCTCCGATCTCCCTTCCTTTTCTCCGTATTTACCTGTCAGCTTCCCCTTTAACCTCAACCACCGCTCAAAAGGACATACACAGTCTTGTGATCAGCCGAAACGGAGACAAAATATTTCCCTCTTGGCTCAGGCAGACATACTGAAGACATTTTCATACCTGATCACGACAAAGTCAAAGAGTATCTCAATTCTGCCTCCACGCAGCCTGGTGACTCCATCTTTTTATCTCTCCTTCAGGTCTTTTCACTCTCAGAAACCTGATCACCCCAGTCTCACTCTGTGGCTCTGAGGTGCTCTCCGATTACTTTCCCCACTCTCTCCCTCCTAATTGCTGACCCTGGGCAAGTGCTCCACCTCCATCTACGGGCCACAGCTTTGGTTGCAGACTCTGAGCCGGATTCAGTTGTTGGTGTGGAAGAGTAACAGCTGGCCAAAGACTTTCTCATCAGCCTCCTGCATTATTCACTGGCACCAAACAGCACATGCGGTAGTGAAGAGCACGGATGGAGCATGGATAGAAATATATATTTAATAAGGTTCCCAGACAGCCTAAATTTATATCAAGAGTTTTATGATGCAGGTACTTCTAGTCTAATGCACAGTTATGATCAAAAATATTGTGATACTCAAATTCACTGCAACATCACCAGCAACCAGTAATTGTTTCATTGTATTGACATGGCCTGAAAGTATTGTTTTAGGATCAACTTCGAAAAAAAATTAGGAACTAATCCTTGAAATATAAACACATAGGGCTGTATTTGATATTCATCTTTTACATTTATTTTAGCTGTGGATGGATGAGTGATTTATCAGATTCTACTCCCTCATGTCTGGCCCTTGATGATTTGTTTTTTTTTTTTTTTTTGATTAGCTGTAATACAAAGACGGTGCCACTCAGAGGCAGCACTGGCTCGAGATGATGTCTGAGACTAAAAACTGCTCAGCTGCTCTAGCACAGAGGAACTTCCGGTTTTTGTTAGAGTACAGAAGATGGAGGAACAAAACGTAAAACAAAACAAGACGGGTCTCTGCAAATATAAGTCTTATTACAATAATAGAGGAATACAAAATATATTACACAAATATACTTCACTGATTAGAAATTGGGACTGCTTTCAAAAGTAAGGCCATGAATAATTTTATTTTATCAGATAGCTACATACAAAGTGCAGTACACAAAACACATACACGAAAGTAAATGGAATCAATATTTGCTTTGAACACCAATTGCCCTTAAAACAGTGCCAGTTCTCCAGGGTACAACTCCGAGGTACACCTGTCCCGGTTCTACTGTCTGGGCTCGTGGCCTCATGCCGCAGAAGGAACCTGGGAATGGATCATGTGCTTCCTTTATCGCGAGGTGAATCAGAACATAGACACTCTTTATAGAGTAAACTACCCACCAGTATCCTCAGTAGTTAAAAGCCCCACTTTTACCAACTGCAACGTGAGAGTGATGCTTACATGCTGATGCACCGATCATTCCCAATCGATGATCACTGATTGTGAATGCACTAGAATGACATTTTGCAAAGGGCCTTTTCTGCACAGCGAGTACTTTTACTATTGCTACTTTAAGCAGGCTATATTTTGATGCTTATACTTTGATACCCAAGCTGTACTTGGTCTAAGTGAGACTTTTGAATGCATGACTTTTACTGAGGCCACAGTCTTTCTGCAAAGATCTGAATTCTGCATCCAAGACATCAGCTCTACAGAACATGGGATACAAGCATCGGGACATGAGATGACTGGTGTTTGTGGCACCATCACAAATAAAGTTAAATTCTGGAAAGAGAGAGAGAGAGAAAGAGAGAGAGAGCGGTGTGGGGGGGGGGTAGAGATAAAAGGCAGCGGGGGCGTGTCAGCTGTCACTAGTCACATGACCCGGAAAATGTGGGACCTAATTCCTGTGTTAGACTGCGCTCAGCTGCTGCGCCTCTGCCCTTCGCAGTGCAAACCCTCCGTGTCCACCATCACGACGCCCGACCCGCGGGCAGACTCTCCTCAGCGCACCATGTCGGGTAAGATCGCGCCGGGGCTCCGCCGACAGTCGCCGCAGTCATAGCGGACCGGACCGGACCGGACCGGACCGGACCGGGGCTGCGCGGCGCGTCCCCGCCTCCTCAAAACATCGCTTAATTCGTTAAATACTGCAGAAACTCACCGCTGTTCTCAAACAGACACGGACGAGGAGATTAGTCTGACTCGTCCGTGTTTCGGGTCTTTGCTCGTTTGTAAATGATTCGCCGCTGCAGCGGTTCGGACCAGATGAGAGCGCGTCACGGACGAGGGGCGCACGTCCGGTCACGGTTTTTCAAAGTCAAAACCGCGTTTGAACGCAACTAGTGTTGAGAGATATAAAAGTTTTTACCTTTTAAAATTGTAAAAAATCGTGAAAGATTCTTATCTAAATATGGCTGACATCTTCCTTTTTTTGTTCTGTCAGGGCAACAGCCCTAAACCCGAAGATATTCACTTTTTGAGGTTTAACGCAAAGAAAAACAACAAATCTACAGATATCATGAGCAAATGTTTGGTATTTTTGCTCTAAAATGACCAAACGCGATCATTCGATTATCTAAATATTTGGCAATTGATTTTCCATTGATCGTGCAGTTGTTGCACCTCTAGATGGGATCGATTGAATCCAAGAGTCATGACCAGGATATGTTTTGCGTTTAGCATTTTACAGTTGAAAAAATAAACATGTCCGTGCTCTTAACTGTTTCTAAATCCTTGCTCAGTGCACAATAATGGTCTTAGGCACATTTGTTGGGGAAACTCATAATGTCGCCACTGTTTTCTCTCTCGACAGCAGATTATGCTGCTGACCATCTCAAACTGCTCTTTGAGTGAACTTTCTCCGTAGGTCAGGCTGCGCTTTTATTTTTTCGAAGGAAGTCGTTCTCGACTTCCTGATTTAATGCGGGTTCTCTGGAGAACTTGACGCAGCTGTTTCTCTGTGTGGACGTGCTCCACAGTGTGTGGCCTCTTAGGTGTTTTGTTTTTTTTTTTTCTCCCCCTAATGCTATAAAAGGCTCCTACTGTCACATCATTTATGCTGTATTACCATTGAGATGAGCCCCGGGAAAAAAAAGAGAATTTACTCTACGATTTGCACGTGGGAAACGATTTTTATCTGTCTTGATGTAGTTTTAGAAGAGGGACACATTTTATGTTGTCTCTGTTTGTTTTATAACAAGTTTGACATTAAAATATATATAAAAAAAAGGAGTTTTTTTTTTTTAACCCATTATAGATTAGTCATAGTTTCACCGGATATCCGTGCAGCCACTCCAGATAACAATGTCGCCATTATACATTTTAACCTGGAGTCCTACGATGTTTTACCCATTAAAAATATCCAAGCTCAATATTCTGAAACACGTCAGACCCAGGGGTGAATAAGTCACAAGGTCTCCACAAGTAGCCAAAGATAAGTCTTTTGGGAAGTGCAACAGGAGCTTCCTGTGTGGCCCTCACAGGCAACACACACCTTCCTCCCTTTCGATAGTCGGTTTATAGCTCCTCGAATCACACTTCCAAGCCCGTCGAGCTTCCCAGAAAAGCCAACAACACACACATTCACCTCGGTGAACACTCTCTGCTGGCTCTGAGCCTACCGTCGCTGAGGCAGCAACACCGTATGTCCCGCTGCAGTTGTTAATATATACATGGGGGGGGCATCAGACACTGACACAAGAGCTTGCAGATGAATGGGACATACTGGTCCAGGTGCAGTGGGTTATACAGTAAAGACAAGACATGACGGGACAGTGGATGTAAGGGTTTAATTCCTGTTTGTTACAGTGGAAAAGAGGAAAAAGGTGCATATATTTAATGTAGCTTGTTGTTAATTTCAAAGACAGAGGCACTAATAATTTGATTGACAAGTTTATGGTGGAAAATATATATAATTGTAAAAAGAAATCCAAAATGCAATATGTTCAGTATAGGTTGAGTTAAAAAAAATTGTATATTCACATAACTCGATTTGATTTGTTTATCTTAATCAAAAGCATGTTTAATAGGTCATACATTACTTTAACACCATGGTCTAGGAAGTAAGTTTGAAAACAGATGCAGTGCGCCAGAGGAGTTGGGAAAGTACCAGGAAATCTTTAAATAATGCCTGCTTGCCTTCTGCATGCAACAGTCACCTGACTGTTGCACATGAATCGATTGGTGTATTGCACTGTCAGGCGACGTGCATTATTGATAGCTCTGATCTTGAAAAGTAAAATGAGCTCTCATGCTCATTGGCTGTAAACCCCTGCCTGTGTGTTGTTGGCGTCAATCAAGCAGGCGTGTGCATCAAATTTTCAAGTTTTGGACGTGTCCGATTCTCCTTAAATGGGGAAGAGGCTGTGAAGAGTTCATTATGTAATTCATTAGTTTTGACATGCGTTGTGGGCAGAAAGGCCGGTGACATAGTTGCCTACGTTATTTATTGGTTATGAGGCAGTTGTAAGCTCATAGCTGACGTCAGTTTTGCCACAAACCACAGAAATTCCACTGATTGGCTTTATTGCTATAATGAGCTATGATGTTTGAATTGACTTCAGAATTTTTATCAATTCACCTTGATTCTGTATATATCCATCAGAAATCTTCAATGCAGTTACACAGCTGTGGTAACTTTGAAAAAGATGATGTGCGATACATCAATAAGAGATTTTTAAAGGCCCATTAATAGAAATATGGCAAAAATGTAGATATTATAACCTTTGTGCAACCAGTCATATGACTGATTTGTTTGTGTGTTTGTCCAAGCAGACCAAGCGTTTGTGACGTTGGCCACAAACGACAGCTATGCCAAGGGAGCAATGGTTCTCGGCCAGTCATTACGAAACCACCACACAACCAAGAAGCTGGTTGCACTCGTAGGAACTCATGTTGCAGAACCCTGCAGGTAACAGACATCTGTGACTGGGTGAAAAAAAATGGTCACTCTTAAGTCATAATTTCTTTTCTCTCCAACAAGGCACTAACTGGAAGACGCACATTTTATCCATCTTAGACATTTACCTTAGTCGTGTGTGTGTGTGTGTGTGTGTGTGTGTGTGTGTGTGTGTGTGTGTGTGTGTGTGTGTGTGTGTGTGTGTGTGTGTGTGTGTGTGTGTGTGTGTGTGGTAGGGAGGCACTACGCTCCATTTTCGATGAGGTGCGTGTGGTGGACGTCATGGACTCGGGTGATGCGGCTCATCTGGCCCTGATGAAGCGTCCGGACCTTGGAGTTACATTCACCAAGCTGCACTGCTGGACACTCACACACTACAGCAAGTGCGTGTTCATGGACGCAGACACACTGGTGAGAAAATAACTCAATAACGAAGAAAACAAAAAGTAGCTCAAAATTCATAGGCAGTTTTTTGGTTTTGTTTTTTTGCACATGCAGCTCATTGTCCTTTGATCACGTTATGAAACAGTCAGTGTTTTATTAACTTTTTCATTTTTCATACTGATTTCTGAGTGAAAAATCACAGGAGACAGATTGCACTTTTTGTGAAATAAAAGGTTGAAAACACTCAAAACTATAATTTGTTAATGTAATTAAATATTGAACATTACCTCCTCTAGATATTAGACCGAAAATCTTCTACATATACAGTGATATAATATTTAATTGAGTTAAAACACTTGAAATATAGTTCTAATAATGTTTCTGCCTCAAATGCCTGCATTTTTCAGCAAATTATTCTCATCAATGGTAAATGAAACTCCACATATATGAGAAAGTCAGTAACTTTATTTAAATGTATTCAGGTGCTGTCAAATATAGATGAACTCTTTGAGAGGGAGGAGCTGTCTGCAGCACCAGATCCTGGTTGGCCGGACTGTTTCAACTCCGGGGTTTTTGTCTTTAGACCGTCCAATGAGACGCACGAAAAGCTTCTCACATTCTGTGGTGAAAACGGCAGCTTCGACGGTGAGACCTGAAGGTTTTGATCTCTTGTCTTACTTTAAATGCTCATCAATAATGAACATAATCTGAGTTAACAAGAGGAAATAACTCCAAATGTATTTTTCTAGGCATGCAGACTCAGCTGCTGTATCTGATATCTGATAGCCAGCAGTTGTTAAGGAAAATTAATGTTAATTGGTCAAATAAACAGTCAGACAGTGGCATTCAACAAGTCAGATTATCATCTAAGTCAGTGGATTTCATCCTCTGGGGATCATGAATGTCTTTATAAAACTTCATAGTGATCCAGTCAATAAATGCTGAGATACTTCAGTTTGAACCAAAGTGATTCTGAATTCCTAAAAACATTGGTAGTTTGAGTGAAAACTTGAATGAATTCCATTCGGTGTTGGTAATTTGGAGGCCGTACCGTGGTGGCTGGCATCTGCTGTGAGCACTAGAAAAGGCAAAGTTCATCTAGCCTCAACGAAATTAGAGGGACTTGGACTGAAACTGAACTCTGAGGATGACAGGCTGGACAGAGTATATTCGAGTAAACAAGTTACAGAGTATGAAACTATGTTCCACTTTTGTTTATAAGCCCTGGTTGTGATTGGACAGTGTGAACCAAATATCAGACGGCAAAGGCCTTTCCACTGTTGCTCAAAGGAAAAAAATTGACTGTTCGTGTGATCTCAGCCATTTTTAATGAGAGAACTTGTAAATTTGTAGCCAAGTGATCTGATTAATCCCCCAAAACTATTGTAACCCCACTCTCTCTCCCTCCACACACACACACACACACACACTCATACACAGTGTCAGTCCTAATCCTAACCCTGACTCGGTCTAAGCTTGATGTCACCCTGCCAGCTCACCCCTGCTCTTTGTCTGCTGTTCACACTGTGTCACATACATGTGCCGCCTGTTTGATGGAGCGATGTGAATGTGTCAATAGACGTTGCCATACGCGCACTCACTGTATGCAGCATCCTGTTACAGCATTGTCAACACTCCTTTTCAGTTTCTATTTTTACATGTTAGAAAGGACACAGTCTGTGGGAATGTGAGTGTGTGTGTGTGTGTGTGTGTGTGTGTGTGTGTGTGTGTGTGTGTGTGTGTGTGTGTGTGTGTGTGTGTGTGTGTGTGTGTGTGTGTGTGTGTGTGTTGACCAGTCAGGTATGTGCAGTAGTGTGTCAAACGGAGAAGAGAGGTTAGATAAGGTGAATGTTTGTGTACTTAAACGCACCAAATCAGAGCTCCTAGCAGTCTATCGTTTTGATTTTAATTCAACCAGTAATCATTATGTCTAAAATTGTTTTTCTGAGAATATTTGTGTGTGTCTGTCTATGTCCACCTGCAGGTGGGGATCAGGGGGTTCTCAACAGTTTCTTTAACACCTGGGCGACGGCAGATATTTCTAAACACCTTCCCTTCATCTACAACCTCAGCAGTATTGCCATCTACTCCTACCTGCCAGCGTTCAAACAGTCAGTCTACATATACACACAAAGCACACGCAAAACGCACGCGCACACACAATGCATTCAGTGTTTTATCATGTGTTCATGTTGATTCAACTGATTGCCCTGATTCTGTAGCTTTCCCTTTAAAACTTTGTGGTGTTTGTGTGTTAGGAGGCATAAAGCTTGTTCAAGGTCACTTCAAATGTTGCTCTGTGTGTGTGTGTGTGTGTGCGTGTGTGTGTGTGTGTGTGTGTGTGTGTGTGTGTCTTAGTCCGTGGGTGTTGAATTACAAGAAGTTGCTGAAAGTTAGGGCACAAATTCTGCCAGAACCTGCCTCAAAATAGAGGAGCCGCTGCACTGACACATACTTTCCTATTTAAATCTGTACTGTATGTTTTCTTTTGAGGAGTTGTTAAAAAATGCGTATTACTAAGGTATTTTTAGCCATCATTTGTATAGGTGAATGATATCTTTTTACTATTTTTGTACTTTGTAAAATTAATTGTCGACCTTAGGTAGAATGGCAACGTGACGGAAAAGAAGCCAGATGGGGCAAGAAACCTGAGCAGGCGCAGTAACACACAGGTTTTAAACAAATCCTCAGGTTAGCCGAACGTATTTGGAGGGGAAAACGGAAAGGGAAGGTAAAATTAGTGTCCGAGCAGCCAGTTTCAAGCGTCGTTCGCAGTTTACAGATCGATTTCCTGGTTCAAAATCACCATATTTCCAGTACATGTGTGCGCACAGATTGATTATTTCAGATTTTTGGGCCGTAATATAAACTTGGTTCATATAGCCTGGATTAACTGTCATATTGGAACACTCCTGGGTTTTTTTTTTGCCCAATTGGACAGTAATAGTGGCATTGCTGTATTCCAGAGGCCAGATTTATCCTTTTATATCATAAGGGGGGAAACTGTATTTATGAGTCTAAATGTTTAGCCTGTCTCTCATCCCCTCCCTGTAACTTTCTCCTCTATCTTTCACAATCCTTTTTCGCAACTCACAGGCCTGTCACCACCCTTCTTTTTTTTTTTTTGGACAGGTACGGCCATGACGCAAAGGTGGTGCACTTCCTGGGCAAGGTGAAGCCGTGGAATTACTCCTACGACGCTCAGAGGGGCGAGGTCAAAGGTCACTCCCTGTCACCCGAATCGTGCCCCCTACACCCCGACTACCTGCTCATGTGGTGGCAGCTTTACGCCAGATCTGTGATGCCTTTGTTGCAGCAGGCCTACCAGGAGACACCCTTCCACAGTGGCTTCGTAGAGTCGAGCGAGAACGTATGTCAGCAGCTGCGGTGTTCCAAGCATGTGTGTGTGTGAAAGAAGGGTGTTAAGTTTTAGGTTTAGCTATGATGACTATGCATGTAGTGAGTCATAAATGAGGATGGCTGTGAACGCGCGGTTGTGTGTGTGTTATCTGTTGCTGCGTGTTGCATAATCTTCGTGTCCTGACAGTATTGAAACTTCTAATCGCTATGTAAGCACTAATTTCTCTGGAGGTGTATGAATCTTTCATGGTGTGACCAAGATGTGAAAGTGCCATATATTCAAGTTTTCGCTTAAGCTTTAGTCGTCGCATTAACAGGTAAAAGTTGATCTGTTCCACATTCCTCAGCACCAGTCTGTTGCCAGAAATCATGCTCGTTGCCAGAAGGTATTGCCAGTCCTCTCAGCAGTGACGTGACTTAACGAATGGTTTGCTATTTTCAATGAAATGAGAAGGCTGCCAGCCCGGCAAAAACTGTTCAGCCCTTATCAGGACGTTGCAATAGTGTGTGTTGTAACAGCACTGTATTGAAATAGTTGTTGAGCTAGTCAGACAGAAGGGTAGTGTCTAAAACCTGCAGCTTTGCCCAGTTGCCTGAAGCTGTGCCATATTGTGTCACTCTGACAGAGAAGGGCACCCTGGCTTTGCAGAGAAAAATTTTATCTCTTGCACTGGCTCGGACCCAAGTTTTTTTTGTTGTTGTTGTTGTTGTTGTTGTTTTAAAGCTGTATAGCGAGCAAGGTTTTGAATTTAGGACTATTTTTCCAAAGATGATGATAAATTACTGCAGATGTAGATTCAGCTCTTCTCTTCTTTAAATATATATATATATTTTTTAATTGTTTAATGTGATACTATGCCACTTACGCTGATCACTGTGGCAAGGAAGCAATTACAGGATAATGAATCTCTCGTCATTTCCCCAAATTCTCTTGAGTCAACGGCTATAAGAACTCTACGGACACTCTTAAGCAACCTGACTGAGGCCAAGCGGAAATTGGTCATCTTAATCAGGAGTGTTGCGCAGCAGTATGCAGCAGTGTGCCACTTTAAGGTACTTGTTATACTAGACCGGGTTGGGCCATTGCAGCAGAGCCCCAATGACTTTGTTTTATTGTTTATGGATTAAGAGTTTTCATCAGTAAGAGGAAGGTTTTGTTAATTCTTGTCTCAGAATTTTCATAGTCGAGCTGTAAAGTCCCAAAAATGTTTTTTTTTCTTACCGATACTTTGATTTTTGAAGGTTTCTCCGTGCTCACGTGTGAACATTCAAGTGTGTTCTTGTGAGATCACAACTAGTTCAGAGCCCAGCAGTGATCCACTGTGGAACTTGGTCTCCATTCACATACACTGAGAATGGAATTTTTTCCCTGAAGCTGGAGACAGTTTGTGTCAAACAGATAAAAAATTTAAAATAACAAATACATTTAAATTCATAAAATCTTTATTCATTGATGAAAGAGTAGAGGTATTTTTCAGACACTAAGTAATATTCGAAGTAGAGCATTTTTTCATCTGCTGATCTGAACCAAGCGTCACAAAAAAAAAAGATCTCAGAAGACTGCAGATCAAGAATTGTTGATTTGTATAAAGCTGGAAAGGGCTAGAAACAAATCTCAAAGAGCTCGGATATCTGTTCACAGGTTGACAGACACTGTACAAATGGAGATGATGTATCTCTGTAGCTACTCTACCCAGAAGTGGGAACCCAGCTAAGATGAGTACAAAGGCACAAAGCAGAATGATCAGTGAAGTAAAAAAGAAACTTTGAGTAGCAGCTAAATGCTTAAAGGTGTCATTGGAGCTGGTCAACATCTCTGTTCATCATGGTGCATGGATATGTGGAAAAAGGTATCTACGGCAGGACAGGACGAGGAAGCTGCTGCTCTCCACTAAGAAACCATCGCTTCTCGCCTCAAGTTTGCTAAAGAGCAGCTTGACGCTACACAACACTACTAAGAAAGTGTTTTATTAACTGATGAGACTAAGGTTGAATTCTTCGGGAAGAACACTGGGCACCTCATCTGGTGTAAACAGGGCCCTGTATATATCAACATGAAAACATCATCCAGAGAGCCGAGTACGGTGGAGGGAGCAGTGTGATGTGATCCTGCTTTGCTGCCTCTGGGGCTGGACAGCTCCATCGCTGAGGGGAAAACGAGTTCCCAAATTTATCAACAACACCTACAGGATAATGTCGGGCTGGCCGTCCACCAGCTGAAGCTGCAGGACACTGAGCCCAAACATCAAAGTAATTCTACTACAGAACGACTTGAGGCAAAGAAATTCCACCTTGGGCCTTTTGGACTGGCCCAGTCAGAGCCCACGCCTTAACCTGATAGAGATGTTGTGAGATGAGCTCAGGGAGCCGTTCATACCAGACATCCTAAGAAAAATATGGCTGATCTGAAGCAGTTCTGTCGGAACTGTGGTCCAAAATTCCCCCGGAATTGTCCCGGACTGATGTGCTACCTGTTCTGATCTTCCACTGGCGCTTGATTGAGGTTATTGTTGACAAAGGGGGGTGATTTCGGTAGGTTCAGTTCATTTCACCGTGAATCTTTAATGGGGTGTGTTAAATGAAGACACGAAAGATCATAATCGTTTCTGTGTTATTAGCTTAAGCACTTTGTGTTTCCCTTTATGTTTAATTGAGAAAACGAGGTTATTCCAAAGGGGTGACTTAGTTTTTTCTGCACACCAACTGAAGGAAGCTCTTAACCTCATCATGACACATCAAACAACTAACATTACAAACATGTTTCACTCTTATCTGCTGTAAGTGTGTTGTAATATGTGTTGGTGCACTTTGACTCCTGTGATAAAAATGGCTGCAAGTAATGGCTGTGTCTTGGGGGTAGAAAAGAGCAAATTCCCCTGTGAGGAAATTCCAGCTGAGCGAAAGCTGAGCATGGTTGAACTCGGGGAAGCCAGTCCTTATAAAGTATTGCTCTAGTTTTATTTAATAATTCATTATGTGTCTCTCTCTTTCACACAGGGTAAACTTCAGGAGGATGTGAGAGAGCAGCCGGCGCCCTCTGCTCCTCCTCCTCCGCCCCAGAAGTTTTCATCAGAGGAGAGGAAGCAGCGCTGGGAAGCGGGCCAGATCGACTACTTGGGCGACGACTCGTTTGCCAACATCGAGCGAAAGCTTGACTCCTTCTTGAAGTAGCGGTCAGGCGAGGAAGCGTCATGGACAGAGTGAGTGAGAGAGAGAGAGAGAGAGAGAGAGAGCATCACTTAAAGCTCTCTGGGGGCAGTGGATTTAACCACAGCTGAGCCAATCCCAGGGGCTTGATTCACAGGTGACTGAACGAATGCCTCTGCGCAACTTTCAGCCTCATCCTCTGCCTGTCGGTGTGTAAAAAAAAAAAAAAAAAAATCAGAGTCTAAGTTCCCATGCACTCTAACCATTCATTTTTTTTTCTCATTTTGGGGAATTTTTCATTTATTTTCATGCCTAGACTTTAGATAAGAAGATTGATACCACTCACGTCTGTATTGGTAAATATGAAGCATAGCTTGGTATAAAGACAGGAAACAGGCAGAGAGCTTGCCCCCATGTGCGACCACAGCACTGTGCACATTACTCTGAGATTTGGTCACATAGTCTGATCAAAACGTTATTTTTCTAACATTATCCAGCCATAGGTTACATCTTCAAACATATTTTTGTAATCCCGCAGGTTTTTGCCATCTGCACAGAATGAAAAAAAAAAAGCTTTCCTGGGGCAAAACCAATATTTATATCCAATATGTTTTTCCACTGACAGCGCAGCAAAGCTCAGCTCTGCACTTGTTCTCTGCTGAGCCGAGGTTGAGCTGAGGCTGTATAAATGTTGAAATGTTGGTATCGACCCGGGCGAACATTTTATAATTCAGTGCAGACGGTAAACATTTGTGAGATCATGGAGTTGGAGATCTAATTCACTGCTGTGGGGAAAAAACAAAAAAGGTTTATCAGTGCAACACTATGTGACCAAATCATAAAGCAACATATGGGGCTAGAAAACAGCTCGCCTGTTTCTGTACAAAGGTTACAAAGTACAACTATCAGCCCCTGTAAGAATAACGAACATGTAGTGTTTTTTCTTTTAATCTGTAAAAAAAAAAAAAAACAAAAAAACAGGTGACAATTTGCTGTTATAGGAGATGGTTGAGTGCTGGACTATTTCTTGGCCAGAGACAATAACTTTCACTGAGCCTAGCAACTTGTCCAGGCCAAGAAATAGTCCTGCACATAAACCCTCATTAAACAGCTAATTTTAGTCGGTGGTGGCTGGTAGTTGGATTCTGGACAGAACCTCTGGACAGAATCAGGTTTCCAGCTGTTCCCGTTTCCAGCTTTTGTGCTAAGCTGATGGTGGTAGTTTCATACAGCTTACTCCCTCTTCCCAGCTCTAGATGGCAAAGTGATTAAGTGTACCTCTGAAAATGTCTAACTATTCCTTTTAAGTGTTTACTGTGCATCTGATGGAAATTGATTCATCGTCCTGAGTCTTCCTAACCTGTGGAAAATTTCAGAAACTGAAAAAAAAAAAAAAAGATAGCGGGCCAACCCCTTGGCTGGAAGGAAATCGGTAAATTTAAAAGTTGTTTCTGGACTTTATCACAACTCCTATCCTGCAATAAGTTTCTACCTAAACCAGTATGATGAAGTTAATATGCAGCAACTGGCTCACTCCCCTTTTTCAGTCCAGTTTTTCAGCTCCTCCTTTCAGCCAGTAATGACAATCTCACCTTGGTCTGACAGTGTTCAACTCACCAGTGTAAATAGATTACCGTCCCTATATGTGCCTCTGACACCCACCAGCTCCCCGTGACTTCAGCTTTGTAACATCCGATACTGTATTAGGACTAAGCCTGTTGTGTTGTGTGTGTGTGTGTGCATGGCACAGAGTCTAAACGTGGGTCGGTAATGAAGTTCTCCCGCCCACAGCCTAAAGTGATGTTTTCAGTCAGTGTTGTATTTTTCTGTGGGACAAAACACTAGTGTGCTCCCCAGACATCCATCATCTGCATGTTATGTACCTGCCAGACCAGCATCAGTGTATCTGTGTACCATGACCTGGGTTTCATCACTTCCTGTCTATAGTGTAACCAGCTGCCTTATTGCCGCTCAGTTTACAAAACCTCATTTACTGTAACTGCTGCTAGTAGCACAACAAACTAAACTTTGTTGAGCCCGTCCTTTCCTGTTGCGAATACCTCCTTTGCTTCACTCCAGCTTGTGTGCTCTTAAGCTATAATCTACAACTCCTAACAATAATTAAAATACGCTCCTTACTCCACTATACACGTTTCCTACAAAAAGCTGACAAGATTGAGACAAAGGTCAATATGTGATTTATTAATCTTGTTTGCTAAATCCTGAATAGCATGATGGTGGAAGTGGAACATAATGTTGTCCTGTTACCTAGCTGATCTAACTGTCAGTACCTGTTAAAGCGCTAATAAAGAACTGGTTAAAAACCACCTTTTATCCATACTTTCTACTATGCATTTAATTTTATTGCATACTATACTAGTGTCCAGATTTAGGGCTGTAACTAAACTTGTTTCCCATTAAAATGTCAAGAATTGTGAAACATGATAGAAGTTGTTTTAACCAGAGCCTAAGACTGTCTTTGGGCAACCAACAGTCCAAAACCAAAGCGATTCAGTTTACAATGACAAAAAACAGCAGTGCAGTGCAGAGTACAAGCAGCAAATATTAACTTTTGAGTACAATCATCAAATGTTTAGCATCATTCTTACCTTTAATTTCATGCTTTTGTTAGGAAAACACCTTGAATTTCTGAAAACTTTTATGTCTGCTTAAACACAGTAGCTACAAAGGTACAGTATAAGTGGTCTGCATTTCTATATGCTACAGTAGGTGGGTATTTCTTCATCCCAGCATATTCATTTTCTACAAAATCCTTATCAGCCACCTCCATGATTCAGCACAGCTTTGATGTTTTGGGTTTTTTTTTTTGGTTTTTTTATGATCAAATTGTAAATCAAGACAAACGGGTCTAGTGCATCAAAGCTCAACAGAAATGAAAACTTGCCAATTGGTGCATATTGTAAATTAATCTGTATCAAAACATTAATCACTAAATGAAAGCAGAAATAAAACAGAATTTAGAGCAACAATGATCAGTTATAAAAGAAAAAATGAAACCTTTGAAAATATGGACAACAATAAATATGAACAAAACAAAAAGTCTATGTAACCCTAAAGATGTGAAGTGTCTGACCCCAAAGTTTAGAGTTTGTACAGTTTAAAAAAAAAAAAAAGCAAAGCTCATTTTGTACATCAGTCAGGTCCCTTTTCAGACTTCTACAGCTCCATCAGAGCTTTGATGTCGTCAATGCGAGAGGTTTTCCTGTCAGTGTTTGTGGAGCCGAATGCCTTCTCCACTAGGTCCTGCTTCTGCCTCTGGATCTTCACCATGTTCTCCTCAACTGAATTCTTCACAATGAACTGCAGCAACACACACACACACACACACAAAATAAAAATATTCATACAAACAAAATATTCAAGGGTGAGTGATCTTTCTCAAGTACCTGTCTCGAGTATAAAAATGATGGATATATGACAGTACATAATAAATCCTTTTAAAAATCAATATCAAGTACCTAAGCAAGGATATGTCTTGGTGACAACATACAATACAAACAAATACACTATTTCAGTCTTCTGAATGTAAAATACAAAATATAGAACGTGCTATGAAAAATGTTTTGCCTTTTTCACCAAAAAAAAAAAAGAAGCGCCTATCTTTCACCGCCAGCCCTAATACGACGTCCTAGTCTTCTGACCTTGGTGACGACAACTTTCCTCTTTTGGCCAAGACGGTGGCAGCGGTCAATACACTGCTCCTCAGTAGCTGGGTTCCAGGCCTAAAACATCCGTAATCACACAGGTAAGTTTCAGACTACACAGAGATTTCCTGAACCTTTTATGATCTCATCTACAATGAAATCAGTCAATAATTAAAGCTAATAAGCTAAAAAACTAAAAAGCTAACAAACAGTTTTGGCACCCAACATGTTCTGCTTTTCAAACAACCGGTAAAATACTATGGATCTTCCAGTAAATATTTATGGCCATACATCTCAACTTTTCTGTGGACTCCAAAGCAAACCCACTTCAATGTACATCATCTGAGATATGATGAGTTGAGTGTAAAGCGTGGCTCGACATATGAATGCATCTGGTTCCTTTCCAAAATCAGTACTTACAGGGTCCATGAGGAAAACATGAGAGGCCGCCGTCAAGTTAAGCCCCACCCCACCAGCTTTGAGCGACAGGAGCATGATGGCAGGGCTGTTGTCCGCTGAGCTCTGAAACTCATGGATCACCTGAGCTCTCCTCTTCTGATTCATGGTACCGTCCAAACGCACAAAACTGAATCCATGCTCTCTGGTGAATTGGTAGGAGGACAAAAATGAAAACAAATAGCAGAAAAAGAAAAGGAACCAAATTTAGAAATTCTCTACTCAACAGCAGTCCATACTGTATGTTACTGTATGTTACTGTATGTTCTAACAATTTTAGTAGCTTTTTTTAAAAAAAATTGTTAATTCTGCAGTTTTGTTAGTGTAGTTAGTCACATAATGTCTTTTACCTGTTTCTAAGCACCATTGGTTATAATTAATCTATTTTTTTGATCGTATTATGGAAATGTGAGAGAAATTTTCAAATCTAAACTCTTGCTGCTTCCGTGAACTAAGGGTAATCTTTCTCCTTTACCTACATCCTCCCCCCCAGCGCTCAGGAGAGACAACTGCGACACAGACCCTCAGGCTTTCACTTCACTTTTTTAAAATAAACCTCTTATTATAATTAATGTACAGACCACCATACCTCCATTTGCACATGT
Source organism: Istiophorus platypterus (assembly GCA_016859345.1). NCBI lineage: Eukaryota > Metazoa > Chordata > Actinopteri > Istiophoriformes > Istiophoridae > Istiophorus > Istiophorus platypterus. Next base: position 8,440,584 of record CM029120.1, read on the forward strand.
ATAAATATCTCAATCATTACAAAAGAGAAAAGAGAAAAGTGTAAGCAAAATATACTGAAATGACTGAAGATCCACAAATCCGACTATATGTTCCAATTTCTGATAGGACAACTGTGATTTGCAGTAAATGGAGAAAACAAGGTTTTCCCCTCTACCCAAACTTCCACTATAGCTGCCAAAATCGGACAGTCGTGATACCTGGTTCTACAGCACAGACCTCTAAATATTCTGAGCCTCTGCTCTGACTGTGTGTATGTGTGCGTGTGGTTTACTTCAGTGGAGTCTCCAGTATGGTGAGGAAGCGTGTAAACTGAGAGACGACCAAGCATTTGATGCTGCTGTCTTCACAGCGCACTCTGAGCAGGTTTCCCATCAGTGCCTGCACCTGTAGAGACACAGCGAACTTCAGAGGATGTACAACACCACACCACATTTCCCAACCTTGTGATGCTGCCAGAGTGAACAGTCTTTGAATGAATTAAAGCAGAGTAAAGAATTAGCGAAAGAGTCACAAAAACCACCGGGATCAGAAGTACAACTGAACTGATAGTAAGTTGAGTTTGTCTTATTGTAATTATTAAGTAACATTCAATAAATATGGTAAACAATGTGCTGTCACATATGATGTTGAGATAGAGTACGTTGAAGGTTTGAATGTGAGAGGTGACTGAAATGATTTGCAGGCAACTTAAGGTTATAGATTCTGCACCAGAACTTAAGACAAACTCAAGAACATTTCTTTTTAAGAAATATTTTAAAGATATATTTTCTTGTATGCTTTTAGTGCTCTAGTGCGTTTTTTTGCTGTTGTTGTTTTTTTTTTTTAACTGTTAATTTTGCACCCTCAGTATGTGTAGTGTACCTTTGAGCTCGTCCTCCATTTCCCAGAATTTGTACTGTTCTCTTCCTCCATTTCCTCCTGTGGGAACTCCACCAGCTCACTGGTCTTGATCTCACTTCTACAGAGAGGACAGCGCGCCATCTCCTACGTACACGCACACACATGCATACGGAAAAGATGGATCTGTTAGTCATTAACGGCCAAATATTGATGGTATGGTAGTGAAAACTCACTTTTTTAAGTTAACCCAAATGATGACGAACGTACAAGCCCCTACACTTGGCCGAGGGCAGCGCATGTACCTGCTCAGTGCTGATGACCTGGGCGATGCAGGGCCGGCAGTAAACGTGGGCACAGTGCGTAATGACAGGGAGACGGACCGAGTCCAGACACACAGAGCATTCCTCGTCAGAGCCGCTGGCCAACACCAAACGCAGCTTCTCTATCAAACGCTCCCGTAGCTCCGCAGGTGTCGCTGCAGCACCTACAGACAAAGGGAGGGTACAGAGAGGGAAAGAAAGACTGATTAATTGTACTGTATAATGACTAGCATTTAGCACACATAGCTACACATAGCTTGGTACAGTAAGAGAATCACATGGAAAAAATATTGTGAATCTATCCATGAATCCTGTAATGAATGAAAAAAGTGCTAAAGCATAGCGAGGCATGCAATGATTCCACCTTTCCATTGACACGGGTAAATCAAGCAAGTAAACATTACACAAAGTTGTAGGGCTCTGAAATTGGTGAACATAAAATCAGTTGACCTATTGTTATTGCCATTAATCACATCTTTGTTTTTTTATGTCCAAAGTTTTACTGTGTACTGATGACACCATCCACAAAGGTACAAATTAAAACCCCTTCCCAACCACAGAACATCCATACAAGTGTTTTCAATTATTTTGGCAGATTAGACCTGTTCTAAGAACTGCGGATGTGCTTCAGTAAAGTCACCTGTCCACTGTGGTAAACTGACACAGCAGGGCAACTTATAGCTCTATGTCTGGCTGGACTGTACTCATAATTCATGCCGGAGTGGTTGGGCTCCATATTGGCAGCATAGGTGAACTTTGTTTTTTTTTTTTGATTTCTGAAATTAAGTGCAAAAGGATCCCAGCGGCAGAAGTTCATGTACTTCACAACCAACTGTAATCTCAGCAAATTCTGGACATAGATTTAGCCAACTTTAACCGGAGTGGAAAAGATGTCTAATCAATCCAGAACATTTAAAACACTGGCGTGGGTGTGCTAGGCCTTAAACGAGGCCAACATTCAAATTGTAGTACGCGTCGTGACAGAACTATCCAAACAGGTACAATTGTGGAACTCAAACCTGAAACCATAACATCACTGTATCAGACTGCAGGCTTTACCTAAATCTGAGGGTGCCTTTGCCAGCAGGTCGGAGTGGCAGCAGTGCTGTCGAAGCCTCATCAGGATGGCCAATACATCAGCGTAATTCCTCAGCACTGTCCCTTCTGCTACATATCTACAACCACAGGCAGGCATGTACACAGACAAACACACAAAAGATACAAAACAATATAATATTCAACATGCATCAATCAAAAGCCATATGTCCTGTCAAACATTCGAATTACTCTTCGCACTTTACCACCTTCAAACATGCATGCACATGTGTACACACACACACACACACACACACACCTGCCGATGGTGTGTCTTCCTTCATTGCGTGCCAGCTCGTACTCTTCTCTCTCCGCCTGGCTCAGCTCCACCTGCTCCACATATACGGTCTTCTCAGGCAGAGACACCAGGGGGCGCCCATTCACCTCACTGCTCTTGGTCCTCCGCAAGGTGATGCACTTCACCAGGGTCTGAAGGTTTCTGTATCACAGTATCAGTTTACTAATATTTGATGTATGACTTGATATTGGCGTTTCAAGTGATGTTCACTATGTATCTGTATCTATATATACTGTGTAAATAGAATATGTATTTTATAAGATTGCACCTCAGCAATAACTTCACTCAGACTTACTGTACCTTACAGTACTTTACTTATAGTAATGGCTCCCTCTGGCGTATTATTATGAATATAAGGCAGTAGTGTAATATTCTGTATCAGTGAGCACTCACTGCAGGCCGGACCTGTCCCCTTGTGTAACAGGTCTCTGGATGACTCTGTTCCACCACTCTCTCACATTGAACGGCTTCAGACGCAAGAAAGCCAGCAGCATCCACAGGTCTTTCACATTGTTCTGAATAGGCGTACCTGGAGAAGTAAGAGAAATGAAGACACACAAACACACGTGCAATGACTGCCTCAATTTTGAGACTGCATCTCTGCGATCTTGACTATCACTCCCAAACAGTTTTTCAAAATGAGTATTTGTCCTAGACAAGCTAAGAGCAGCAATATTTGTACATAAAATCTTGTTGTATAACAGATTTTGTAAAAATCTAACTTGTTCAAATGAATTGTTAGTTCCATTTTGAAAATGAGAATCTTGAGCAATAAATTTTTATAAAGAGATGACAAACAAGAATCTATGTATGCTTACGTGTGACAAAAAGGCAGGTATACCTGAAAGAATCCAGCGCCGCTTAGCTTTCAGGTCAAGCACGGCCTTACTCATCTGTGCGTTTGGGTTTCTTATGACATGTCCTTCATCCAGCACGACCCTCAGCCAGTTGATGCTGTGGAGGGGACTCTTATTCTGAAAGAGAAACACATTGTATTTGTTATTAAAACAGAGGCAATGAATCTCTGCATATGAGCTGCAAATCTCTTAACTGAATGCTGACATAGAATGAGACATACAGTCGAGGTCCAGGACAGACAGTCATTTGCAGTTGGATAATTTTGCTGATCAGAATAAATCAATGCACAGTCTGCACTGCCATTTTAAGTTTGTCTCCCATATTTCTGTTCTGTGTGAACACCTTGGTTCATCTTATAGCCACTGCAAGTGGCTGTCAGTGTATATTATCGACTCATATACAAGTGACCTGTATCCCACTCACCCCAAAGTCAGCAGACAGAACGTTGTAGGTGGTGATCACCACGTCCTGGGAGGATAAAAACTTCTTGCTCCTGTTGCGCTCTGAGCCGTAATACAGATACACGTTTAGCTTCACGTTGGCACGCACATGCTGCTCAAACTGCTCCTGCATGCACACACAAAGGACAGATCAAGAAAACATGATACACGCTGACAGTAGGGATGGGAAAGCAGCATTGAGTCTGGTGTTACAATGTGGCTCTTTGCTGTAAAAGTATTCAATTTCAACAAGAAGCGTCTTTTTATCTTGTCCACATGCTAATTAACAGGACACTAACTGCACTAGGGCTGCAATTAATGACTGTTTTCATTATCTATTAGTCTGCCGTTTATTTATATTTTTTTATAAATCAAATTTTCAACTAGCATGTTTTATCATTCAAATATTTTCAATTTGCTCTCCTATATGAAAAAGAAAAGCATAAAGTCCTCCCATTTGACTAAGCTTCAGTTTCAGCTCTAAACTGTATGTTGACAAGAGCTTAGTGACTGTGTGTGTTTTGTTGGGTGGGGCTATATTTCCTACCAGCCAGTTGCTGAGCACAGAGAGCGGGCAGATGATGAGCGTCGTTCTAGCTGATAAATCATCTGCGCTTTCGGGAATGAAGGATTCCATACCTGCACATGCAGAAGATACAAAAAATATGTCCAATTCCACTGCATAGTCCAACTAAATTAACACCAGGTAAAAGCATACTGTTAGAGCTCACCCAGACTGGGGGCAGCCTTCTTGGAGGTCTTCTTCTTCGGGGCTGTGTCTGATGCTGTGCCACCCAGCGCTGCAGCAAAGTCCAGATCCTCCAGCAATACCGGGGCCACTGCAATTTAGGCATACAGAGAACAATGTTCAAAATGCCTTCCCAACACAATGAAATGACAAAAATTCACTTGTTGTTGTCATTAGCAATTCACTCGTCACCTGGTGCCTTCAATGTGCACATATTTTCACATGCATCAACAAAAACAGTTGGTGTACTGTACCTTTACTGGGCTTTTGCTTGGTGGCTTTCATCTTTCCTTTGCTTGTACCTGTTAGTGGGGAAGTCAGATAAAAATCTATGTAAACTACAAAATCAATGGGAGAAGACAAACACAAAAACAGTGCCAACAAACACTCTGAGGTGAAAAGGGTAATAGAAATGGAGTTAGCTGTCAGTTCTCACTTTTCTCTGACTTGCCTGTCATCTCCACTGTGTCCTTTTTATCAGCACAGATCAACCCCTCCTGGGGACTGACAAAAACAGGAACATATCATTTTTTTTGTTGAAAAAAAACCTGACCACCCTAAACATTATTACATTTTACAGAGAAGGTGTGCAAACATAATATATAGATGGAGGGTGGAAGTGTAAGAAATGTTTAGAAATAGGTATGCAGAAATGTACATTCGTACCTTCAGGCATGACTAACTATGCAGCTTTCAAGTAAAACTATAACAGTGACAGTATCATGCCATCATGTCATATTCAATTAATAACACACTCACAGGTCTGAGCATCGAGAACCAGCTGCTGCATCACTCACTCCTGCTCCATTACCTGCACTGCTGCTTCCTGAAACAAAGCCGCAACGTCACCTCTCTTGCTAGTGCTCTTCTTCTGTTTTCTTCATATATAGTAACAGAGAATGTGAAAGGGGGAAAAAAAAGCAAATCCACCACAGCAGAGTTATTAAAACTTTTGTGTACCTTCCAGTTTTGAAGCCATCTGTGGTTTGTTTTTGGCTTTGATAGTCGAGGATCCTTCCTCCTGCGCACATGTAAACAAACTCTTTATAATGGTTGACTACAAGTCGCACTGACTGCATACTAACTTAAAACATTTTCAACACACCGCACACTTACACATTTCTCCACAGGCAGTGGCTTTCCATGGTGAAAGTTGGTGAGGATCAGAGCAATGGTTGTCAGAGTTTTTCCCTGAAAAACATGTACGGGGGTTTTAGTGTTGATTCATGTCTGCTTGGGTGGCAGCAGTTTGACGTGTTTTTTTTGTAAATGCACAGATAAAAGGAACAGCAGATAGGAACAGCTTTATCTTGACCTTCCTCATTCATTGGAGACAACATATCATCCTGCATACCTTAATTTGGAAGTTATTTTCTGCCTGATTTCCAACTATACGGACAAAAGTTTATGACAAATTTCTACACATTTTTTGATACATACATATATATATATAAATGTATAAATTAGCTTGGAATTCAGATATAAATATGTTTGTTAACTTTAAGAAAAAATACATCATATAACAGTCTGCAACTGACACATTTAGCATTGTGTTCAGTCAGATACAGTGTGTGTAATATGTGAATGTGTGTGGCTGACCAGTCCCATGTCATCAGCCAGTATTCCCCCACAAACCCTCTCTGGTATTTCTTTGGCAGAGAAACGTGTGAGGGTGTTGTAGTACAGCTCGCCTCTCTTCTCCCAGAAGGGGGGCAGGGCGGACATATTTTCTCGAGCACACATCCAGGACAATGCCTGCCTCTGATGAAGCAGGAGAGGAGTACTCACAGACTAAAGAGAAAGAGAGATGCATGCAAGACATAGATTAAAAAAAAAAAATCTAATCTAGTCTCATCCAGAGGGCTTTAATTATATTCCTGTAAAAAAAGACTGTTTTCAATTTGGTGTAAATAATAAAGATGTCTGAGGTTAAAAATAACATTCGAACAATAAGAAAAATAAATAAAAATTTGTTTTTGAAATAATCATTTTTAGAGTAATAAGAAACACAAAATAAGACAAATTTTTGACCACAGATACATATTCTGCAGTCGAACAGATCAAGTACGCACATCAGCTGCTTCTTTCTCTCCGTCTTTACTCTCCATCAAGCCTTCAAACAGATTATCAAATGCATTCTTCAGCTGAAAGAAAAAAAGGATATGTAATGTAATAACAACTGCTGGTTTAAGCTTTAAAATTAATTTATTAACTTAAGTTATTGCAAAATTGATTATAAAAAGTCCTCATAATAATAAATGTATTACATGAACTTACCTCTGCTGCAGTAAGTGGGATGGTCAAACCTTTTTTAGATGGCAATGCACGAGCCCCTTGACTGTTACATGCCATTTGATTTGCACCTGAAATCAAATACATGCCAATAGAAACACACACACACACACACAAACAAAATAAGCAGTGAAATAAACAACAACTGAAAAGCGATATCTGTAATGCATCAATGTGAGCAAAATGCTTTATGTGTACCTGCTGGCCAGCTTCCACCTGTGTTCAGTTTATAACCGCGACGTGCCATACATTCAATCACAGTATTTCTGTTCTCCTCTCTACCCCAGAAAGACAGCATCACTGGCATAGTAAACTTGTTTTTCGTGCCCGAGTGCACCACTCTGACACAGCAAAGACACACACAGAAACACAAAAGTTCACTTTTTTACCCTTTTTAATCATGGTGCACACAAAAGCACAGGGTTCCTCTTTATTCAAATGAATAAAGGGATTGGCAGCCATTTTTTCCTTAATAAGGCATTAGTGTGGGATTTCTGGGTTCACATTCCTGAAGATGCTGTGAAAAAAATCACATCCTGACACAGGCGCGACACCGATAGGAAAATAACAATTTACTCACCCCTCTACTTTAACCAAGTTGTTGTCCATAACGTACGCCATAGCTGCCGCCAGCTCCCGCTTGATGTGTCCTACCTGGTTGCCATAAGTGTTGGCGACCATCACTGCATTGCGGTCGTACGGGTTCTGGGGCTCCCTCACTAGACCGACCATTTCCCCTTGGTTCACCTGTCCAGAGGGCGAAACACAGGTAATCTCTCAACGTGGCGGTTTCGTTTTCGTCTCCTTTTATGATATCAGTGCGCTAGGGGAATGAAGGTGGTCCTGATCGATCCTCACCACCCCCGTGTAATATCTGAGGCCGACCACAGTGCCCTGCAGTTGGCCGAACAGCACGATACCGTCTGCGTCCGGCTCCTCGGATGCTGCTGCCCTTATGGCCTGGGACAGAGTCTCTGCACTGGTCTCATTGCGGTCAGTGAATAGGTCCACCTCACTGTACCTGCCCCAACCAAACCTCCACCTGCGGGGTATCATGACACCTGGTGCACGCACATAAACACACACACACACACACACACACACACAGGGGGAGATACAAAAAATAAACACACAAAAAGAAGGATGTAGGAATGAATGATTATTGACAGTGATTATGGATTATTGACACATGAGAGGAAGTAGAGACCATAAACTGGAGCTGCAGGTTGTAACAAACAGGAAACGTTGAGCATGAACAAATTTTATAGCTTTCGCAGACACAGAAGAGTAAATGCGGGAAAACTGGCACTAACGTATTGGAACTGCATTAATGCATAGTACAGTCAGCTAGACAAGATTTAACTGTTATACTCCTTCAAGAAAACAAACAAACAAAAACCTCGTCTTACTTTAAAGCCACATCGACGCTGACAGTGACCCGCACTTATAAATCTTAGCGTTAGCTTGTAAGAGCTGGTCTGAGTTTACGTTACAAGGTTTGTTAGCTAATTCAGTCCTGTCCCGTGTTAATAAAAGTGTGCCCGTATCGATCGATGCACTTACAGACGGAGTGCGTCTTTTTATTGTCAGTATTCAACTGTGTTTGGTCGATTTCTGTTTTGCAGTCGCGGCTGATGCTGGGTCGCGTTTTTCGATGTTTGAGCCACACTCCCCCTCCGCCGCTGTTTAACCAGGGCGAGTCAAGTCAACCGCAGTTGGTGCGAAACTTCCGGCAATAACCTTCAAAATAATCTCTATAATTAAAACATACATGTATTTTTTTAAATATACATATAAAAGGAATAATGTAATACAATATATAATATACCTTATCTTGTAAGAGTAGCTCACTGAGCCACAGCTGTCTGATAACGTTGCTTTGAAACTGAGGCCAGAGTATACAACCTCTATGATGTCTCTGTTTTATGTTTTGGGCTTTTTTTGTTTGTTTGAATGTTTGTTTTGCACAACCAATTTTTGTGTTCTGAATTTTATAAAACCTAGTCCACTTTACCAAGAAACAACTGGAATCAGAATCAGTTTTACCGGCCCATCGTGTGAACACATGCAAAAAAAGCAAGGAAAACCAAGCTCAACTATTACGAGTTAATTGTAATTACAGGTGAACACTTACCTGTGCGACTACAATATAGGAGTGGGCGAGCAGATGTAAAAAATAGATACATACACAGAATAAAAACAAATGGACAACATAAAATGCCTGTAATTAAATCAGAGCGTTCCTGTTTGATTTATTAATCTGTCTGATTTATCAATATGGTTGACGTGAATATCACTCAAAGCAAAAGTTGCAGAGCATTTAACGTTCGGACGCGATTCCGTTTTACATCATACGTCGCAATACGATTTCGCCTTTACGAGCGAATAGACTTTATTCTTAAAATAAAATAAAATAAAATAAAATAAAATAAAATAGAAAAGAAACGAAGGACGCCTCGTTTCCGGTGTCGTGAGCGTCAGCTTTGTCGCGTAAACGCGCGGGCGGCCAATCGCCTTCTACGCGCCCTTTGAGTTTCGCGACGGAAGCCGAGAGGTTCCGATCCCCCCCCCCCCCACCTCGGTTCTCTCCCTACGACGTTCCGCTTCCTCCTCGCCGAGGTTCCTCCCCCCGGGGGCCCCGAACCGAGAGAACCAGGCCGAGGGGGAGAGTCGATGGGAGCGGAGCGGCTCGCGTCGGAGCTTTTATCGGAGCTCCGGGGGAAAAAAAAAAAAAAAAGCTGTGGAAATCTCAGCGTCCAAACAAAAACAAAAACAAAAACAAAAACAAATCTGGGCTTTAAACTCCTGCAGATCGGCGGGAACGGGGCGGAGCCTCCGGAGCCTCCGGAGTTCGGCCGGAGTCTGGTCGATACTTTGCGGTTGACGACAACTGGTGAGTTTGGAGTCGCTCATTCAGCGCAGCTGCTCCAGATATATATATATATATATATATATATATATAAATAAAACGACACGCACGTTTCTTTACGCGTTTTGGCGCAGGACGCGTCCGGACCGAGGCGCATCTTCCCTCGAAGGGCCGTAAAAATAAAGCGCAAGCAGGCGAGAGATCCCGGTGCTGCTCTTAGCGGCTCTTTTTTAATTTGAGCCAAAGTAATGAAGGTCTGCGGGATAACAATTACATGTGAGGTTTATACAAAACGTCTGTGATAACATCCAGCGGAGGCTGGTCTACATGACTTGAATGGGCCCTTTTAATGTCATGACGAGAAGTTCAGAGGCTGGTTAAATAAAAAAAAATAAAAAAATGATGTGATTTTTTTAATCAGGCAGAAGACACTATAACTTTAACTGTACGCGTTGTGTGCGTTTCTTATTCCAAGTCCCGCTTGGCCGAGAGAAGCGGTGAACTGGCTTTGAGCAGAGCAGTTTAGTGATACTCAGACATTTAATGTTAATCTAAAAAAAAACCCAAAACCTAAGTTTAGTTTCTTACCACCTCTTCTATTCACTAAATTAAAGACAGGACTTTGGCTATGAGGATGCTCTGGTATTCCTTTGGGTACAGACTTCCTGAGGAGGAATTTTAAATTTACAGTTACACACACTTAAAGGTTTGTTTTGTTTTGTTTTGTTTTTTAGGACGTTTCAGTCAAACAGGAGAATATAAAACAATAAAACAAAGGAATTTGTATTTTACCACCAGAATTGTTGTCCTGGCAGTGTATTTAAAAAAATATGAATATGTTATTCAATATGTTGAATATGTTACTTTTGGCCCTTGAAAATTGGAACAGAGTGTGTTTGCCTGGGAGAGTTGGACTCAGAAACTCAGTATTTCTAAAATCCTGGCACTTGTGCTTCCTGTGAATGCTACACGGCAAATCAGGTCTTAAAATCTGTGATGGTGATTCCCCCATTCTGTTAATCTGGCAGGAGGCTACACACTGAACCAATCATTCATGCACTACACCCTTAGAACCAACAAACTACGGCTGTTAGCCCTGAGGTTACTTTTGTACCTGGTCCAAATTGTGGAGCCCAGCTCTGCCAGTTGCCTGGGACGTCAGGTTGCCAGGTTGGTGATTTAAATTCCGCCAAAATGTTGACACAGGGTTGAGGCAGCTGTTTGAATAACAGGATAAGTTGTTCAGTGTGTGTGTGTGTGTGTGTGTGTGTGTGTGGGTGTGTGCGCGCAGCTGGGCATTGTGTTTACTCTTCACTCACTGCCAGACCCATAATCAGTGACGTGACTGTAGAAGGTACTGAGCTCAGGAAGAACGTGTTAACATATATAGTACATATATATTTGGATTTTTTTTAATGGGTTTTTCTATGTCAGTATTGTGAGTATTTTAATTCTGTCATTGAATGAAAAGGGGTTGGAGTGTTAAGAGAGTGTGTGTGTGTGTGTGTGTGTGTGTGTGTGTGTGTGTGTGCGAGTGCGTGTGTGTGCGTGTGTGTGCGTGTGTCAGCTTCATCACTCCTTCCAGGAAGTCCTCCGCACAATTTCCTTTTATAGAAGCCAAATACAAAAGGCTTGCTGTCCACTTCCTGTAAACAGCTTGGTGGCTGAGTTTGCAGCGCTCCGGTTGGTGGGCCCGGTCCTGTGACCCCTTAAGGGGGTTGGGGAGTTCCAGGATGAGGAAGTGGGCTTCCCCTGACGGTGGCCAACCACAGGGAATAGAAAGTGCTCTGATACAACGAGAGAACATAGAATGAGGAATAGAAATTCTAAAGGGTAGAGGGATGCGATGGGCTCTGAAGCATGGTAATAATGAAATTAGAGGGTCGGTGAATTGAGGACAGGTGAGAGATGCAGTTGGACGTAGTCTGAATCTAAAATTGTATGTTTGATAACCAAGAATGCAAAGTTTGAGGTAATAATGTTTGGTAAGAGTGCAACCTACAGGTGTAAAAGGAACAGCAACGTCAACAACACTTAGTTGACCTATCAATTATTAGATCGACTGAAAAATAACTGACAACAGTTGATCATTTTGGTCAATTTTTAAACAAAAATGCTAAATATTGTCTGTTTCCGTCTTATTGACTGTAAGGATGAGCTACTCTCCTGTTTTTTATAACTGAAAATTCAGTATTTCATGGTTTTTGGTTTCTGGTAAGACAAAACAAAAAAATCAGGAGATATCACCTTAGACTCACGGAAATTATTAAGGATATTCTCAGTATTTTTGTTCTCCTATAGACAAAATCCTGCATCAAGAAAATATTCAGTGAAGGATAGAGAGTAGCATAACAGTTATTTAGATGATCTTTTAATGAAAAGTATCAGTAAAATCTACCTTCTGCTCTATAATGTATCCAAAAAAAAAAAAAGACAAATGCAGATCAAAGGTTTGCATGACTGAAAGCAGTGTCTGAAAATGGGGTACTTAGTGTTCTAAAACCTCAAAATACTCCCACGATGCAGTAGTTCTCAGTTTTGTTTTGTTTTTTTGTCACGTCCGTTTAAAACAAAGTAAAGTCTGTGTTTGTAGCTGCAGACAGATGCTGATTAGCTTAGCTTAGCATAAAGACAGGGAATAGAGGGAAACTCTGTTCAGAGTTTTACTGGGTTTGTCTATGATTCTGCTGCGAGGTTAGATGATTAATCCATTAACTGTGTCAGTAGTTCTTTGCCAGGGCAGTTGTACAAACACATACATGTACCCTCCAGTGCTGATGTGTGCACCTGCCTGCTTCCCTTAAATTTTTTTTCTGCTGTGCTCAGTCAGCCTTGCTCGAGGCTACATAAAAGATGTTCAAGCACTCACAATGGAGCCCCTGTTGGCAAGGGAAGTGTGTATTTTAGGGCAGGAATGCATGTGTGTATGAGAGAGACAGGGCCCCTGCATGAGGAGGAGCCTTGTGTGTGTGTGTGTGTGTGTGTGTGTGTGTGTGTGTGTGTGTGTGTGTGTGTGTGTGTGTGTGTGTGTGTGTGTGTGTGTGTGTGTGTACGTGTGAGTGTGTGTGTGCGTGTGAGCCGAACAAGAGAATACGACTGTTGCAGCCCTGCAGCTATGGAATTTCTACTAAGAGACAGCTTGTCTCAGCCTGGCCAGCCAGCACCCAACATTAAGTCCAAAACACACACACACACACACAGACTTTGAAAATGCACATTAAGGCTGGACTGGGTCTAATTTTATCCTGCCTGGGCAAGAATACACTTGTCCCATCCAAGATCATTGAGGAATGAGGCAGCCTGCTAAGACCTGCCCTGAAAAGGGTGAAAAGAGAGGAAGAGGGGGGAGGAACCCGTGAGATCCAAGTAGATAAATGAGCACTAGAGAAGGAGTTGCACACACTCACTGGGAATACGGCAGTCTTTATTGTTTACCTGGTCTTCTGTAAGACGCAGAAGAGGCGACAAACAGGTGAGTACTTGGCAGTGTAGATGAAAGAGACAGAACTACTGAAAAGGCATTTTTGGGCGCAAAGCGAGCAAGGGGGGTGTCCCATTTTAAGTATGTGAACAAGCTCCTTGGCATGTTTTTTTTTTTTATATTGATGAACTCAATTTACATGATCTAAAGTGTCAAAAGCCACCACGGGTAGCCCACAGCCATCCTGTGATCTAAAATCATCGCTCGGTGATAGCTGGGCTAGCTTCCGTCAAAGCCTCAGACGCACAGTATAGTGGATGTTATAGGAATTATGCAAAGAAGGAAGTAATGTAACCTTGAGTCAAGTAAGTGATGCGTCTTTATCTCATCGCCCAGGGGCTCAGCTACTACAAAGGACAAGTCAGATTGTGTGAAATTGCTTTTTAGATAAAGTCAAAGGCCTAATGTGTGTATTGGCTAATGCGTTAGGGGGAAAGGAGTCTTTATCAGGAGATCTTCACAGGTCGGGTCTGAATTCATTAATTTTGTGCTGTTCAGTATCAGGAGTGAGTCAGGTCGGCAGAGCTGTCACAGGAAGAAGGTTTATATGTGAAGAAGAGGTCACAGGCATACCTACCTAGGCCACGTTTTCTAATCAGGGTTTACTTTGTGCTGTGTCATCGGTGGTCAGACACTTGAGGCGAGGAAACCTTTCTTCTTGCTTCCTGTTTCCTGTGATGTCACCGAGTTTGCAGACTGCAGCTCAGAGTCTACCAAACCCTTTGCTCTGCAAGGCTGGAAGAAGCGCTTCTGTAGTCGATGGTTCCACATGTGAGCGTGTCTGTATCTGTATGTGTTCATACAGGGTGTCTGCAATCTCAGTTTTCACCATATTAGGGTAATGGATGCAAGTCAAGAGTGTCTACGCATGTCAGTAGAGGCACTCAAATCCTGTGTGTAAAAATAACAATACGATAATGTTAAAATTTATTTATTAAAAAAACTACACACACACAGGTAAAGTACGGTTATATTACATTAACTTAGTAAAAATATTAGTTCGTTCTGCAGAAAAATTGTGTTTTTATTATTTTTTCCACCTAATTTATATCAGTGAAGGGAGGCCAACTATCAGAAACAAATCTCTGTGTTAGGCAATAAAAGTTCAACAGCACCTCTGACTACATCCTCCAGAAATTATGATAATTTAGGGAAGATTAATTGCAGGACATCTGTATTAGACTGTAATAGCTTTAGTTAGGTCTCTTGATAAACTAGTAATTCAGTGTACATGCATGCAAAGTGACGAGATGAATCTGAGAGGTCATTAGAAGATTCACACCGCAGAAGAAGATAGGAAGAAGAGAGCACTAATTTATCTTGCAAGTTGACCACACAAATTTCTATTCAGTTTTGGGCGGTGTAATCTTTGAGCCCTCAGACAGTTAAATGAAACCTTCTGAGAAGCTTAGAGGGGAAATGTCTGGTAGAACTGCTAATGATTGATTGACAAAGGACCCACTGGGAAACCACTGTTTTGTAAGAGTTCACGAGCCAAAAGTGTTTGGACCCACTGGTGTAATATATAACAATGTAGTGTGATTTATAAGCTTATCATTTGTTCTTTTATGTAGAATTATAATCTAAAGAGTAGCTGTAGTGCAGCAGAGGTATAAAGTAACATAAAATGAAAATACTCAAGTACAGGCAAGAGCGCTTAAAAAAGTGTGTTAAGTAAAGGACTTGACATCATGTTTCTGGGGTTTCTCACTACTCAGCGCATTTCTCTTTCGCCCTCTTACAAGCTGTAATTACCGTTCTCAGTCATACACCAGCTCAAAGACACTCTTCTCTCTCTCTCGCTGTCTCGCTGCCTCCTTTCCTTCCTCATTTGTTCGCAAACGTGAACGAGACACAACACGTCACCTTGGCCATTCAGTCCTGCTTCCTGCTCTCACACCCTGTTCCCTTCGCTCCAGCACTCAGTGCTGAGCCACAGATGGTAACCTGGATGGATTAGTTTAGGTCTGTGTGAGTTTTTCTTGAATTTGTTGTTCGGTTGTTTCTTTCTCTGTGTAACAGAGGACAAGCTTTACTTGATGTGCAGCAGTAGCAGTTTGTGCTAACATGTAATGCTTTGACTAGCATTGTGACATACAGGAAAAAAAAACAGGAAGCGGTGAACCAGTGATTGAGCACTCAACAGATTGGCTGCACGTCTCCCAACGCATTTGAATTTGTGCATCTATTCCCGACTCTGCAGGTGTACGTGTGTGTAGATGTGTGACAGCGGAGTGTGTGAGGACAAGCCCCCCGCCCCCCCTGTCAGGATGAGCAGCCAAGGAGGAGGAGCCAAGGACCCCCAGTCAGCCAATCACAGCTCTCGGCCGCTGCCGTCTGTACCTGAAGAGAGGAAGTCCAGAAACAAGATCATCTCTATGTTTGCCTCTGAGAAAGGTGAGAGATTTGGAGAAAACATATGCAAAATCACTTGTACAATAAAAGACCGTGTGCGTGGCAATGGATGACCAACACACTGACCCTTGACCTCTACCTGAAGGAGGCAGGAAGAAGGACCGGGACAAGGACAGACCTGAGATATCCTCCCCGTCGGACTTTGAACACACCATCCATGTGGGTTTTGATGCTGTCACTGGAGAGTTCACTGTAAGTATCTCACCTTAGCACTGCGTAATGTGCTTGTTTATATTTGTGACATTTTACAGCCATTGACTGAGGTCCACCAACTATTTGCAAATCCATCCCTATGTCTGTGTGTAAAGTCTATCATAAGTTTATAGATATCACCTTCTAGGTTCAAACGAATGGTTTACTAAGTTGTGATTTGCCATTTAAAAAAAAAAAAAAAGGAGAAGTTCAGATTTTGGGACCCACACTTATTTGCTTTCTTGACAAGAGTTACATGATAGGATTGATATCACTGCCATGCCTGTATGCTCAATATGTAGCTGCAGTCAGGACCCAGTTAGTTAAGCATAAAGACTAGAAAAAGAGGGAAACGGCTAGCCTGTCCAAAGCCAGCTAGCCTTAACCTTTTTGTGACACTTGAGTTAAAAACTTCCCAGTTTATGTCATTATTGAAAAGTATTTTATTAAACAGCATTACATATTATCTCTTTTACTACTAAACTATTAAACTGTCAGGATTACTAAACTAATACTACTTTAGTTTTCTTGACAGTGACTGGGTGCAAATATTTAGTAACTATTCTCTACATAAGAACCAGTTTGTGTGGCGTAGATATTGGATGGACTCCCGGATAGGAGAGCTACCAACTATATGATTAAAGGTCACACCTGGCTACAAGAGCTCCATGCGTCATTTGGATGCATGAGTCTGTGTTCACAATGCTTCATTTTTTTTTTGTGTTTGTCCAGGGCATGCCAGAGCAGTGGGCCCGTCTCCTTCAAACCTCCAACATCAGCAAATCAGAACAGAAGCAGAATCCTCAGGCCGTCCTCGACATTCTCAAGTTTTATGACTCCACCAGTGGAAAACAGAAATACCTCAGTTTTTCCGCCTCAGGTCAGTTTTCTTTTGCTCAAGAGATAAATAAAAGTCCACTGTTGTAACAGTGCAGACTCAATTCTCTATACTCACATTAACCTTGAATTATTTTCTCTTTCAGATAAAGATTCACAATCGGTGAGCAGTTTCATTTGTTACTTCTGCTCTCCCCTAAAAAAATTACATTGAATACTTTCAGTGATTTTCAGTCTGTCTTATCTGCATATGTTTGCTGTTGCAGCCAGGCAAGAAGGGTACAGTTACTTCCCCATCAGGTGGCAAGGATGGTGACGATGATGATGATGATACACCACCTCCAATTGTGGCCCCACGGCCAGAACACACCAAATCAGTGAGTCGTAATGATTAGATTGTGAGGTTTTGTTCTTTCGTAAATTGAAAAATCAAGAAAGCAGCACCAGAGAATATACTATTATTTTGTATGATCTCTACAAATGTGAAAAATGTAAAACCAGTCCACTTTGCTTGTGTCACCTACTTTAACATTTTGACTTAGGCATTTAGTTGCTACTCTTACCCAGAGTGAATTTTAGCTTTTTATCACAGTTAAATAAGCTGAATATCCAATTGCCAAAAAATACAAGCAGCTGGAAATGAGATGGGAAAATTCTTCCAAGGTCAGTATCCCTGAAATTTTTCTCTCCTGGGCTGTGCCAGGTGTACACAAGGTCGGTGATAGATCCACTCCCAGCTCCAGAGGGAGACGCGTCTAAGGCAGCTGACAAACAGAAAAAGAAGGGAGGAAAAATGACTGATGAGGAGATCATGGAGAAACTAAGTATATAAATCACACACAGATACACACTGTAAATGACACATTGCAGGCAGTGCCACGTCTATTTTTTAGGCTCCAGTGGAGCTCACTTAACTTTTTTTTTTTTGTGACTCTTAGGAACTATTGTCAGTATTGGAGATCCGAAGAAGAAATACACTCGTTATGAGAAGATCGGCCAGGGGTGAGTCAGAAATCAGGATAATGTAAACACTGAAAATTGGCAGGAATTTGATGGAGGGTGTTCAGCAGGGTGCTGGTCCAAACTGACCAAAAGGGGGAAGGTGAAGCAACCCTGAAATGAGTAAGATGGAAAAATTGAAAAAAAGTCAAAGAAAAATAAGGAAAAGGCCTTTTATTTCATCTCACACTGTTTTTCCACTTTCAGGGCGTCTGGCACAGTTTACACAGCCATAGATGTTGCCACAGGACAAGAGGTAGGGTTACCATTCTGCAACTCTACCACTAGAATTATTAAACCAGTTAATGAAACACCTGCAGAGTTTTCATTTACAGATTTTGCTGTGTCCTGTACACCAACACAAACAATAAGACAGCAATTTTTCTTGGGAAATGGGAGCAGATTTTGGCGACAATTCTTGGGAAAGGCCAGGGCATCAGTTCCTGGCATTCAAACCTTATCAGAGGAATACGCATTTTTCCTCTTACAAATACATCACTACACAAAAAACATGTTGAAGAACCTAGTGATCTATGTGTGTTTTTGGCAACTTTACATTTTTCAAATTCAACAGTCCAAATTTGAGGGAGTTAAAATTAAGCTAACAGTATAAACAGGTAGCATTGTAAATTGGTTCTACCCTGCAATCACCTGGATACAATATATTTGTATGTATCTATGGAGCCACATTTACAGAATGCTGTGGTTCACAGGTTGCCATCAAACAGATCAACTTGCAGAAGCAGCCAAAGAAAGAGTTAATCATCAATGAGATCCTGGTCATGAAGGAGCTGAAGAACCCCAACATTGTCAATTTCTTAGATAGGTAACACTAACCTAACACATACTGTACAGACAAACACACAGCACACATCTGTAATGATGTATGATAAGCGTGAGCCCAGTGCCTTGTGAATCTAATCGTATTTTTGTGTGTATTTTTAGTTTCCTCGTGGGAGATGAGCTTTTTGTGGTAATGGAGTACCTGGCTGGCGGCTCCCTAACTGATGTTGTGACCGAGACGTGCATGGACGAGGCTCAGATCGCCGCTGTCTGCAGAGAGGTTAGGATTGTTCTTACAACACATATCAGTGAAAACCTACTAGAGTACTTGTGTTGCATGATTCGAGAAATCCACTGACAAACTCAGTGGATACCGGCGTTTCCATTCGATATTGCCAATAAACTACTTTGAGTGGGAAATGAATTTAACAGGTCAGAAATTTGCAGTGATCAATTTGCGGTCATTACTTTTAGCATTAGGAGTCAAAAACATTTTGTCAACTTTATTAACATAGGAAATAACTCTCTATCTGAAGAAATATTTAGTAGGACTCCAGAGATGTCCTATTCTTAGTTACATTTAATGCAAATTCTAAGAGTGATTTTAAAGTGTAGGATGAATTGTGGGTTCTATGAAATTCCATGAAAATTACCTCTCAGAACATGAGGCTGTCATTTCTTTGTATTCAACAAAACGCACAAAAAATATTAAAATCTGCCTATGTTTTTCTTTTTTTTATATATATATATATATCTATATATATTTTTTTTTTTATCTGTGATGCTTACGCACACAGAGCAGTAATGTTTGGAGGATACCAACCTTTCTCCTTCTCTGCATTTAGGTCCTTCAGGCACTGGAGTTTCTTCACGCCAACCAGGTCATCCACAGAGACATCAAGAGTGACAACGTACTGCTGGGGATGGACGGATCAGTTAAACTCAGTGAGAGATAGAGCACACACAAAGATGCACAGATACACAGACGCATACTGTGCGTGTATGACTGAATGGCGCACTGTTTTAATTTTGCATCTGTACTTTTAATCCAAACCCTGGTGAGGAACGTGGAAAAATCTGAAAAGATCTGGAAAAGATCTGAACACATTTTTTTTTCTCTCTCTTTGCAGCTGACTTCGGCTTCTGTGCCCAGATCACTCCAGAGCAGAGCAAACGCAGCACCATGGTGGGGACGCCATACTGGATGGCTCCCGAGGTGGTGACGAGGAAAGCCTATGGACCCAAAGTGGACATTTGGTCTTTGGGGATTATGGCCATAGAGATGGTGGAGGGAGAGCCTCCGTATCTCAATGAGAACCCTCTCAGGGTGAGTGTGTGCCAGGTGGAAGACTGGGTAGACGGCTGTTCTGGTGTTTGTGTCTAAATCCCAAAGATATTTAATTTAAAACAATATGAAACAGGAAAAAGACCAGAAAGTAATTATATCTGAGATGCTGGAACCAGCCAGTCTTTGCTATATTGTCTTGATGAATGACTTAAGCAATCAATCATCAGACTTGTTGATGACTAACTGATCAGTTACTACAGAGTTATCAGTCAACTTACTTCATAGTTCAGCAAATTATAAACATGAACATCTTTCCATCTTGTACAGGTTGAATCATAGTGACTTTGGAGATCCCCTGATCTTTACTTTTGCAACACAATGAGGCCAAAATATAAATTCTTCTGTTTAAGGCAATAATTGCATAACTAATGACACACCATCAGGTCTTAGTCTTGTTTGGCTTTTACAACTATGAACAATATGCTAAACAGGCAATAAAAACTAAAAACTAGCCTTGTGAGGAAACTGAATTAATATTGGAAGATTATATTGTACTTCTTTTCTTATGGTACTGTTGTGCTGCTCTTAGGCTTTATATTTAATTGCCACCAATGGGACTCCTGAGCTGCAGAGTCCAGAGAAGCTGTCACCTGTCTTCAGATCTTTCCTGTCCCGCTGTCTGGAGATGGACGTGGAGAAGCGAGGATCAGGCAGAGAACTCCTGCAGGTAAAACAGGCCTACGCACTCATACTGGCCCCACACATCAGTATATCTCTCTGAAAAAAACATCCTGCACTTTAGGGATGCAACTAATGATCCTTTAAATAATCTATAAATCTACTTTTCATTAGATTGCTTTAAAACACCTCAGGAGAGGCATATATTTGCCTAATTAAAGTGTTTCTAGGTTTTATCCAGATATGAGTGAAAATGGGGCCCTAATGTCTCTGCTTCTACCTCTTAGCCCGTTACAAGTAATATTTTAAAATCAAGTAATATTTGGGATAAGACACATGTATCTAACAATCTGTTGATTGTTTTTCAATTAAAGTAATAGTTTGACATTTTGAGAAATACACGTCTATCTACAAAGGTTGCCTGGAGACTGGTCCCAACCAAGGAATAGTCCAGTGCCTAAACCCCTGTAAACCAACAAACTGTCACTATTACAGTTTGTTTTCTTTTTCTAGTTAAAAAACGAGATTTTAGAGGTGCTGGATGGTGGATTTTGGCCCTTTGAACAGGGACAGCTTGGCCTATTTCCAGTGTTTGAACTAAACTAAGCAAAGCTAACCCGGCAGCTGGCTGTAGCTTTAATTTAACCATATAAATATGAGTGGTATCAATCAAAACTCTTGGCAAAAAAAAACAAATAAAGTCTATTATTTTGTTCTTTTTTCATTGTATCTAAAGTGAAAAAGCTCCATTGTGATCCCCTTAAATCCAAGATTTAAACCCTCAAATTGTTTGCTTGGTCTGGGTCAGTTCAAAACCAAAAGATATTACTTTTAATCTTCAAAACTAACCAGAGTATCTTTGGCACTTGTGCTTGTTAAATCACACACACATTTAGACTTATAAAGTTATTCCTCTTTTACTCTACTAATCTTCAGAACTGAGTCTGTTCCTCAACATAAGATATTTCATGTGCGCCCTCCTTTGTCTGACTGTACGTGTGTCTGTAGCATCCATTCCTGAAACTGGCCAAGCCTCTGTCCAGCCTCACCCCGCTCATCCTGGCAGCCAAGGAGGCAATGAAGAGCAACCGTTAAATCCAAGTCTCCAAAGACTATGAGACCTAACGACAATGACATCCGAACAAGCCAGCATCTTCTACTGGTCTACGTATGATGATCATCAGTGACCTTGCTAGTGTTTTTTTTTTTTTTTCTTTTCAAAGGTCATACAATGCATCTCCGCTCTTTCCAGTTTTTCTGTCCCGAAGCCATATTTATCTTACCTTTGTGCCTTGTTCCGAAGTTGTACGCAGCCGTAGCGTGTTCTCTATTTGTTGCAGTGATAGCACGTGTGCGTTGTTGATGTTGACACTGGTTTTTTTAATGCACATCAGGAATGCAAAACTTGCGGAAAAGGTTCAAGACTCTTTGCACACCAAGGCCACATTCAAAAATGATTTTATCTCAGCACTTGGAGCCCTCCTTAGAGGCGCTCAAAGTTCCTAGCTCAAGTTTCCTCTTAAGACCCATTTACACAGCTTCAGAGCTGCTTTCATGAGGAAATGAGGAACTCCTTAGAGGAAGAGACGGGGCAGAGGAGGCCCTTTTGCTATGGAGGACATCAGTGCTGTGTCCCAATTCCATACTGCATACTAATTTTAAGCAGCTTGTGAGTATGTTGTGTGCTCATACCGAAGAAGTGCCCAAATAATCTAAATCTAATCTAAAAACACTCTTCTCATTGTGCTGTTGATGAACACTATTCCCCTACAATGCAATGCACAAAGGAAAGGGAGGAGCTGCTCATAGCTGGAAAAAATAACACCGATTATGGATTGTGGTTAAACAGCTCTTGAAACACTTTTACACAACAGTGAATAAGTATTCTTTATTTTTTCTCTCTGAAGGTTAATTGGAGGTGGTATTTCATTCTTTCTGCGTGATTGACATCGTAATTCCTTGTTATTATAAAACCATTAAGTATTTTGATTTTTCATATACTGACTGCCAAAACAAATAAAGAGTAGTATGTACTGTATAGTGTTAGTGTGTAGTATGAAATTGGGAATTGGAATGTTTGGTTGACAGATGACTGGTTGATGTCAGCTAAATAAGATATATTATCAGTATCCAGGAACTTTAGAAATAGATCGATACTTTCCTTATTTACTTAATGCCTGTTTAATGTATTCTTAATGAAATGTTGAACAAAGACCTGTTCTTCAGCCATGCGACTGGTTCGTTTTGATTTGTTGGCAAGCCTATTGGAGCTTTTGATTGGAACTATTAACTTTCCAACCATCAACATGTGCTTTCATAAGTTCATTATTGGTTTTTTTGGTGCATTACTTGTGACCCACAAGTCCTCTGGACTACCACTACTTTCTCACAGACTTAGGAGCTATATTTAGCACCGAATTGCTCTATGAATTACTCTCAGACTTATACAAAAACCCTTTCCTTTCCTTTAGAGTTTTCTCTAACTCAGAGAGTTAAAAACTACATTTAGCCTCAGAGTTAGGGCTGAAACGATTATTGTCATCATCGATTCATCTGACAATTTTTTATAAAATGACTGTTCTATACTTTATTATTTCATTTGTTTTTATTTTAGGATATCCTGAGGCCCAAGACTATTTCATCAAATAGCTTGTTTTGTTTAACCAACAGGCCAGGACCTTTCTATATGCAGTGTTTATTTGCAGCCCCTCATTGCAGCGATCATTCCTAATTTTGACCTCTAATCCTCAGTTCACAATATTTTATTGGAATGCGTTTTTTAGGCCCAGAGAGTTAAAACTAAAATGTTTGTTCACAATAGAAAGCAAAAACATTGGAGATCGGAATATAAATTTCAATTAATCGATTATCAAAATATTTTATAATATCCAGCAGATCAACTAATCGTTAAACAACTAATTGTCTCAACTCTACTTGGAATTGTTTGTGAATAAGGATATTTGAACAAATCTTTTAATTGTATTTAATATCAGATATAAAAGTTTTATGAAATGAGTCAACTTGTTTATCATTTTGGTGTGCGGAGAGACTGGAACCTTTGCAACTGGTTTCCATGGCTGCTGTTGCCAATCTGCATTCTGACAGCATCCATTAGTTCTGAAAGATGCCCGGAAAAACTACAGTGTATGAAGACTGTGCTGTACTGTGGCCCTGCGTGGGACAGTGCAGTCTTTGTGCAGTGGAAAAGCCATACCAGTGTCCTTGTTTGACCCCGTATCTCACTGAAAAATTAAACCATTCCTGTAAAAGGGTGGGATTCAGGTTCTAAAGGGTTTTTTTGTCGTTCTACATAAAACTCTCTTACCTTCTAATGGTAGATGAAAAAAATGTCCAGATTTTCTGTGTTTAGCAGTTGAACCTTCTGGAGGCAGTCGAGGGTGTTGCCAGACACCAAAATACACACTATCATTATCTCAACTCAGACTTCATACACCTCTGCTATCACACTCTCTTTGCAGGATTTTCTATAAACTATGCAAACCCATCAGAACACTCTGATGTTTACTGCATAAAAAAATGGCTTGAATGCTTGGACTTACTGTACCTGCCACATTTCTCTCAATATGATGTTTTGTCTAGATATTCTGTTTGTCTTTATCTCTGCCTTTTGCAATACCTGTCTTACTGTCAGTGTGTTGGGGTGAGTACAATACAAATACTGTATAAAATTGTCT
Organism: Istiophorus platypterus; assembly: GCA_016859345.1. Taxonomy (NCBI): domain Eukaryota; kingdom Metazoa; phylum Chordata; class Actinopteri; order Istiophoriformes; family Istiophoridae; genus Istiophorus; species Istiophorus platypterus. Next base: position 8,464,713 of record CM029120.1, read on the forward strand.
GTTGAACTGGAGGAAGACTTTTTTTTTGTATATTATATATTGGTAATGTCCTGTATTTTTTAATGGTTTTTCAAAAGTATGTATATCATTGTTTTATATTTGTAACTAACAAAAGAGAGAATAATTTTTTTGTTTTTTTTTTTTTTTTCCAGCAAGTTTTTTGTGTACCAATTCATACTGAGTTCCCGGAACTGTGCAATTATGAACTCCAAACCATAAAATGAATCGATAAGCCTGAGAAACCCGAGCCAGACCTGTGTCAGTCAGTATTGTTTAAAGTACCAGATGAGTATGGTTTATACCTCATTCTACAGCAACTTTAGACAATCACATGAAAAAAAAAAAGTTTATTAAATGTACCTTTAATAGATGCATGATACAGTAAAACCCACTCATATGGTACTCAACACCTTGAAACAAATACTGAGTACTTGCTAATACTATTTACAGTCTGAAATACACCATTATGTTGCATTGGACAAAGAAGGTATTTCACTTATACAAGTTATATGAATGATTGAAGAGTTTTAAAGGAGTGCTTTATAGTTCATTATGGAACCATGACTTCTGGCATTGAATTGAATCCGTACAGTATGTAAATTATTAATAAAGGTGGAATTAAATAGAATTGTGTACAGGTCAATGAATGGGCCTGCTGGACAAAGGGACACAGGGGTTAAGGGGGAGCCTCTGTTTGAAGTGACTGTTATCATTTCTTACCATCAATCATTTGCAGAATATTGCAAATGTCCACAAAAGGGATGCAAAGTCGATTATAATGAGACACGGAATGACAGAGATACAAAACAACTTCAGAGACTAAAATCAGCCACACAGTCTAGGCATCTTTTTCCTAAAAAGGGAGGATGGGAGAGGGCAGTTATTTCATAATCCATCCACCATCTGCATGATCTAAATTGATTTACATTCTCCTAGTTTGACACAAGAGGGCAATATTTATCTTTCTTTGGCAGAAACACAAAAACACTCACTGGCACAAGTGTCTCTGCTCATGGACAACATAATTTGAACATCAGCCGCTTTTAGGGCATCAGATCTTCTGCCAGGTGTTAGGTGATTATATTCTTTTTATTACACATACGTAAAGTACATCCATAATAAAGATTTGACTGGTTTCCCTGCTGATTCTGTCACATAACATTCAGGGTGAGATACTGACTTGATTAATTTGACTGCGTAGCAGATGCATTACCCAGCCTCAGTATGATAACTGATGCACAATTTTGTAATGGAAAGGCCCTTCATTAAAGACACAGTATTACATCCAGTACAATAGCAGTGTTTTATTTTTTGCAGGGTTGACAGCCAACCCAGCGACTTACTGTTCATTTCAAGTTAATAGGGGAAGTAAAACTTCCATGTGCCTGAAGGTTTTCTTCCCGTCACACAGCTAGATGGTCCATTATGCTCACAGTCTTCCTCATTTATAAAAAGAAAAAGGCTGGTTCAGATGAGAAATTAATGCTAAATACATTTACAGCACTTCTTTTCTATCAACACACAATCTACGGTATACTTAGGTACTGTGTATACATGTACACAGTTGTACATTTATGAGCTTTTTTCAGAGCAAAACTAAATATGGCATTGGGATAAAATGGGTTTGCATCACTGCCTTCCTGCTACTGTCCTTATGTCAGTTTTTAATTATCCTAATATATATAGCACCTGGATCCAGTTTATAAGGATGATATATTGTGAAAATAACAATGAAGAAAATCTGAAATTAAAAAATCAAAATTAATCAAATGCAGTACCAGCAGGGGAAAACATGCACCTCTTAAAGAGACTAAACCATGTGGAACAAGAAATATGTAAAAGGAGAATAGCAATAATAACGAATAGAATCAAGTTTTTCTGGACAGACTTAAATGGTTAAATGATCCAGACGGGGAGGAATTCTGCATTTTCTGTGTTTTCTTAAATGTATTTTCTGCCAGAATTTTATGCATGGCTGCTCCTCAGATGTAAGTTTTTATGGCACAGAGAATCAGAGAATCTGATCTGTTTTCACGAGCTCACACTGAAGACTGCATCAGGATGATGTTGCCAGTAACTCTGGTCATCATGTTGGGTTGTTTGAGTCAGGGTGAGAGAACTTGAACATCTTTGGTGCGCATTCTGTTAGTATACAGTAAAGTCATTTTTCTAAAACTTTGAGCTGGTGATAAATCATTAAAAGTATACCATGCTTTTACATAGTAATCAATTACAACCTTATTTTAAGAAGAACTGAAATATTTATTTACTCTTAAGTTAACCCTGTAAGTAAAAGAAAGGCAGAGAAACAGATGGATCATACCAACCAAAGTGGACACAAATTTTTCCTTGAATCCACAACTGCATTTCTACTTCCACTCAGATCGTATGTAGTTTAAATCCAAGAAGCCAAAAACCCAGGTTCTCATGTGAAATCTTCCTTGTCAGTATTTTTGTCTGCTATTTTCATTTTTACACTCAATTTACTGTCTGTAGTACTCTTTTTCCTGTGAAGCTCCATGTTGTTGAATAATAAGCATTTCTTCTCACAGGCTGAATTTCATTTCTCAATTCAGAGTCGTCCACCAACAATTTTTTGATTCAGGCTGACAAATCCAAGTCTGTTGGTCTTGGAGGGTCAGTGACCATCAGCGCCACAGGGAGTTCAAATATTGGTGATGATCTCAGTTGGTACCTTCAGAAACCTGGACAGGCTCCAAAACTTCTTATATACGAGACATCAAATCTATTCTCAGAACCTCCATAAACCTCCATCAGTCTTACTGAAGTGAAAACGGCCTGCTGCAGGTGCAGAGGGTCGGGGAAGAGCGTGTGAGGAAGAAAACTGGTCCAGTGAAAATGACACAAGAGACACCAGAATAAAACTCTCACAAACTCACAGTCTCTCCATTTCTCACATGCAGCTTTAACTTAAATCAGTAAGTGTCATCTTTTCTAGAATAGTTCTGTTGTTAGAATAAACTACCTGAAAGCAACAGATGATCACACAGGACTTGAAGTAATACTACAATTATGACTCCAAAGAAAATTTTGCTACCAACATTTTAATTTCTGTACCACTGAATCAATATTTATCTCTGCAATAAGAAAGGCAGAGAAACAGATGGATCATACCAACCAAAGTGGACACAAATTTTTCCTTGAATCCACAACTGCATTTCTACTTCCACTCAGATCGTATGTAGTTTAAATCCAAGAAGCCAAAAACCCAGGTTCTCATGTGAAATCTTCCTTGTCAGTATTTTTGTCTGCTATTTTCATTTTTACACTCAATTTACTGTCTGTAGTACTCTTTTTCCTGTGAAGCTCCATGTTGTTGAATAATAAGCATTTCTTCTCACAGCCTGAATTTCATTTCTCAATTCAGAGTCGTCCACCAACAATTTTTTGATTCAGGCTGACAAATCCAAGTCTGTTGGTCTTGGAGGGTCAGTGACCATCAGCGCCACAGGGAGTTCAAATATTGGTGATGATCTCAGTTGGTACCTTCAGAAACCTGGACAGGCTCCAAAACTTCTTATATACGAGACATCAAATCTATTCTCAGAACCTCCATAAACCTCCATCAGTCTTACTGAAGTGAAAACGGCCTGCTGCAGGTGCAGAGGGTCGGGGAAGAGCGTGTGAGGAAGAAAACTGGTCCAGTGAAAATGACACAAGAGACACCAGAATAAAACTCTCACAAACTCACAGTCTCTCCATTTCTCACATGCAGCTTTAACTTAAATCAGTAAGTGTCATCTTTTCTAGAATAGTTCTGTTGTTAGAATAAACTACCTGAAAGCAACAGATGATCACACAGGACTTGAAGTAATACTACAATTATGACTCCAAAGAAAATTTTGCTACCAACATTTTAATTTCTGTACCACTGAATCAATATTTATCTCTGCAATAAGAAAGGCAGAGAAACAGACACATACCAACCACAGTGGACACAAAATTATCCTCAACTGCATTATTAATATAAATGATTTCTTCTGTTCCACTCCTGATCATATTCAGTGTAAATCCAGGCAGTTTTTCTCCTGAGGTTGTTTCCCACGTTGCCTTCAGTCTGTTGAGAGCAGAGAAATCCTGCAAGATGCAGCGGTCAGATGACTGTGAAATCATTTCCATAGAGAGGAGGCTTTGCATCATCAGCTGATCCTCCAGTCAACTGAGAAGGTTTATAGTCCTGTGAGTTCAACGCTGCAGGACTCAGACCAGTCAGTCAACACTGCGGAGACCACAACCAGCATGACTCTCATCACCATCCTCATTTGGACACTGGCCTGCTGCTGTTTTACAGGTTCATTCACTCAGCAACATTTCAGACAGGATGTTTTACCTTTTCTCTCATTTCTTTCTGCTGATAAGTGAATGGTTTGTGTTTTTCTGCAGGATGCAGCGGTCAGGTGACTGTGACTCAGCCTCCAGTAGTGACACCAGCTCCAGGATCCACTGTCACTCTCCCCTGTAAAACCAGCCAACCTGTTCACACATTTTATAGCAGTCCAGGCTATGCACTGGTACCAACAGAAAACTGGACAACCTCCAAAGCTCCTGATAAAATTTGTGAGCCAACTTGAATCAGGAACACCAGCTCGGTTCAGTGGCAGTGGAAGCAGCTCTGACTTCTCTTTGACCATCAGAGGAGTTCAGACTGAAGATTCAGCAGTTTACTACTGTCAGAGTTTCCATCAAATCAGTGGTGCCGATGTGTTGACACAGTGATTTGTAGTCGTACAAAAACCTCCCTCAGTCAAACTGCAGAGACACTGAGCTGTTACAGCAGGAGGAGACTCTGACACAGACCACTGAACACAGAGCTGACACCAAGCACAAGCTAAAAGTCATTAACAATTTTCATGTTATAAACTTAAAGGTATCCAAGACTTTTGAAGTTTTGCACAACTTAAAATTAAGCACTTTCCTTAGGTTTTAAACACCATCTAAATCTAAAGTATAGTGCTGAGACAGTTGCAATGATCATTCTTCACATCAAGCATTACGTGTCGTGCAATATGAGGACATTTACTCAAGTGCTGTACTTAAGTATCAATTTGAGGCACTAGATTCTCGGCTGGCTCCCCTGCAAACTTCATGGGGAGATACTGCACCGTTTACTGTACTACATTTCTTTGACAGCTGTAGTTATGTGTTCCTAGATTGATCAAGATTCTACATACAGCATAGCAGTTTATCAAATATGATGCATTGGTGTAGATAAAAGTAGGCAGCAATGTATAAAGTAGTTACATCTGCTTCACCATGACCCGCTAAAACATTAAAGTGCTGCTTACATTGTAAACAATCAGCAAAACTGAACAATTAACATAATACATAAGCATATAACACTGAAAGGGGTTAATCTTGCTCCCCATGGTTACTCTTACTTTAAAAAAAAATCTAAGTATATTTCACTGGCAATCCCTGCTCTTGTACTTTGGTAATGTTTTGAATGCAGTACTTTTACTTGTAATGGAGTATCTTTTTTTTTTTTTTTTTTTACATAGTGGTCATAGTAGTACTTTTTGCAGTCATTTTCGCTGGGGGGCATTGTTGACCAGACATTGACAGTCTCGTTACCAACGCGCACATGCAGTAGACACAGGCGACCAGTAACCCACTGTTAAGGCCATTTGGATAATAGGCATCACTGAACGTTATGCACAGGATGTCAGGGTATGTCTTTTTTAAAAATATTGATCCCTTTATTTATATTTGCTTGTGGCACTTTATTTCTTACTGTAATTGTCTCTATGACCTGCCTGTTTTAATTTGCTGCTCCGTGTGAAGCACTTTGTCACATGGGTTTAGTAAAAGTGCTTTTTAGATAAAAACTATTATTGATGTTGTTGTTGTTGTTATTATTAATATTATTATTATTATTATTATAGTACCATGTCCGTTATTCCCCTTCAGATTCATATAACCGTAAAGGTCACGGTTTTCCACGGATTCCACCTCTTACAAAAAAATTATTCAATTCATTAATTAAGTTTTTAAAAAGCATGTTACTAAAGGCTGATATTGCCGCGTTGCACTGTTTCTACAGACTGCAGAGATATTTCCGCGTTTTTCGTTTTTTGCGGAAGAAAAAAAAAAGAAAAAGAAAAGAAATCGTGAAAAACAGAGGAAAAACTCCCTCTGCCGGCCCCTTGTCTCTCTCTTTCCCTCTTTCCACCGAACAGATCCTAAGGACTTTACCTGGGAGGTGTGACTCAGTCGGGCCCGCGACTTTTCCCCCGGAGGTTGTCGCGGTTGAGTGCTGAGCGCTCGTCCTGAAGATGAGCGACCGGAGGAGAAAAGCTTTTAAGACAACCCTTCAATTGCTGTGTCAACTTCTGTGGGTAGGTGACACCTTAACTAATAGACACCTTCTTTTATTCTGCCAGGAAGAAGTTGCCAATAATAATCTTTTGTTTAATCGTAAATGAGGTTTCTATCCATACCAATATATAGTTAAAATAGTGTTAAAACAGCACCAGAAGTAGAAGAAATTCCCTGTTTTTGCTGTGTGTGGAAGTATTTCGCTATATTATTTACATGTTTTACAGGTTTTTGTCTTACAGGTCATGTTACATAAGAGTGCATGTGTGCACGTGTTGTTTTTTTTTTTTTTTTGAGGAAGTACAGTATGAAACCCGCTGGACACACAGACCTAATTATCTTATTCTCTCTTTTTTGGCGGCCATGTCAGTCATTTCTATTGTAATGAGTTGAATCACTACCAGAGATTTTTTTTTTCATAGTATTCATACAAAATTTGGACAAAAAGTGGCCCCCATTCTTTTGGGAGTCTGCTTCTATTCGTTTAATTTCCCATGACATGCACAACCATGATCTGTTTCAGGAGACTCTAAATGTTGCCCTTAAAGCAAAAGCTTCTATTTTAGCTTTGCGCCAACATTGAATAAACAGTCTAATATTCCTTTAGCAGATGCAGGAGTAGCACATAGACTGTGATCAGAAAGTTGCTGGATCAATTCCAAGGAAAGTGAAAGAGAAAGTTAAGGGCCTAGCTCACTTGCCCCTGAGCAAGGCTCCCAGCTGTGGCTGCTTAATGGCCAGCAGATCAGACTATTGATGTAACAGCCAGGTTATTCTCTTATTCTCTGAATAAATTACATTTATTTTAATGGAATACTTCAAAGCTTTGGGATATCAGCTCGTTTTTTATTCTTTCTTCTGAATTACTTTACCAGGTGGTGGGGCTGGTGGTGGGCTTGAGTGGAGTCTATCTACTGATGAAATACAGGCAGAGCAGCTTATTTCTTTCTCACACCTACATCACCATGCCAGCTATCCTAGCGCTGGCCAGCGCTGCTTTCCTATTGGCCAGCGGGTCCCTGGGCTTATGGCTGAGCCTCAGGGATTCCACCTTTCTCCAGGGACTGGTAAAGTTGTCAGTCTGTGTATGAATGTGGATATCTGTATGCATAATGATGTTTGGGCTGTACATGATGAAGTGTCTTCTTCTCCAGCTTGTTTATCTACTGGTCGTGGTCTTTTGTCTGGAAAGTACAGCTTCAGCGTTGGCTTATTTAAACTCTATACAGGTATACAAGTTACACCACAATTCATGTGCACTGGACTGGAGTTTTTAGATTGTTAGTTTGCAGATTATTCAGGTACAGAAAATTCATGTTTATGCCCCTTGTGTCTTCTGCATTTTTGTTTAGCTGGATTCAGAGATAGCATCCCTCAGCGGAGTGTTTCAGAATTACACAGGCAGTAGCCACGACCCCAGTTCTCAAGCTGTGGATGCCACACAAGTCGAGGTGTGTTTTCAGCCATCTCTCATGTGAACTAATCTATATAGGCACCCAATTACCCCAAGCATGTTTGTGCAAGATGTGTAAAAAAATAAATATATAAATACAGCATTCCAAAAAGTAACGCATTGTCATTATCCACAGCAACAGCATATAAAAGACTGCAAGTAGCAGGGACATGAAAAAGAGCAGTAACAACTACAGCTGAGTGCTGAAGCCCCGTAGGATGCACTTCCTTTAATGGCCACATGATGCTCATTTAAAATAGGAAATCCCCCTGGCCCTCTATGTGGTCTACTGGAAATGTATTCTTCCACTAAAGTAACAGAAAATTGAAACACTTGAGTGAAATACAAGTATTTAGAGAGTCTAGTCATTGATGCTGATGTGCATAAATTGTAGCTCTGTAGTCGGAGCTTCTTGCACGAAACTTCTAAAAATATGCTCATGTCTCTGTGGAAAGAAATTGCTGATGATTGTGATGTGTAAATATAGTTTTTGTCACATGATCTGTTGCTTGCAGCCATATCACCCTGAAAGACTGCATGTTTTGGAGGTATTTGTCAGGCTTGACTCGGTGTCTTAAGCTACACTCAGCTGTGTTAGTTGGACCTCACTTGCTCCACTTCATCACCACAAAACACAAACCTCAGGCCTCAGATCATTTGTGCATGAACTCATGGTGCGATTATAAATGTTTTGTCTGAAGGAAAAAACAACACCACCACCAATTTATATGATTAATAGTGACTGTTTTTTGTGTGTTGATCCCTGTTAGTTGCAGTGCTGTGGTGTCCATGACTACAGGGACTGGCTTCAGACCTCCTGGTTCAACAAAACAGGAGGTCTCTTTGTTCCTTACAGCTGCTGCAACCTCACTTTCCCCTCTTGCAATGGCACTGTGGACCGGCCATGGCAGCTTTACGCACAGGTGGGCATGCAGATAAATTCAAAACTCATAAAAACAAAAGATCCTTGGCATAAATGTTTGATTGCTCCGCTCTTTTTCTCACTGTTTCAGGGCTGCCAGGGGGAGCTGGAGATAGCTTTAAAGTTTGTGCTGAGTTTTATCTTCTGGAGCTCCCCAGTGGTTTTTCTAGCGGAGGTCCGAAACACTTCATAACTTTTTCAGACTGTTTATTCTGTATATACTTGATATGCAAACTAACTGAAAAACGAAAAAACGGATACAGAGGAGCTTTTGCTATCATTAAATTGGTGGGTCCTTAAAGGTGCAAGCATTATTTATTTTTTTAAATTTTATTTTCACCAGGCTGTATATACACCTTATGAAGTTGTCATAGGACATGTTAGAAAACGGTGGCCTATTTTTACATCTGGCAGATACAGAGGAAGATTAGAATTAATTTGTCAAAAAACAGTACAACAGTATATAGTTACAGTATATGAATCGTTCCGTACCAAGTCGTATCCAACAAAACATAGACATTCCAAACATCTTGCATCTTCATGAAATTGGGTAAAACTAGGCTGGCTGAACATTTCAGCTATATGCAGATGATATTCCAGCACTGCAGACATGAAATCCCTTCATAGACCGCTGGTGGCCACATTGCTTATCATCAGTAATCCATGTTGTGTGAGAATTTTTTTTAACTGTACTGCTTCAGCTGAGTTTCAGAAGTTAATTATTTTTCTGTTTGACAGTTAACCAGAACCCACATCTCCTTTCTTTCTCCTTATCCTCTAGCTTCTTGTGCTTCTGACAGTGGCGCAGCTGATGAGGGACCACCAATTTACGGAATATCACAGATTTGACACAAACTAACAACGCTGTGACAGATGGGACAGCACCGTACTTTGCACAGATACTATAATAATACATAGTATGTCATATTGTGTAAATTTGCACAAAATTGTTATGGTGATTGTTGCTGATCTGCAGACACTCTTGTGACCTCTCCCCTGTTCCACTGCTCCTTGTTAATACAGGTTTATATCATTGCACTAAAAATTATGCATTATACAAATGGTTAAAGATATTATACATGTAATACACTTGTGTTGTGGATTACTGGATCACTGACGACAAAGAGATGGTGGTGGTTTATGGAGAGCTGTTTTCTGCTTTCACTATACCGCCGCACCGATAAGTCTGAGTGGTAATGAAAGGACAAATAATTCCAAGTGATGTATCACGACTTCTGTTTCGCAAAATGCGAGTTGCTGCCAATATTCATCGTGTTTCGTTTTGTTTTTTCTTTTTTTTGGCCTGCATACGCTTGGAGCGCTTTCATATCTTCTAGCATAGCCAGTGTTGAAACAAAGACTCGTGGTTAGGTTTTGTCAGTTTCTATTGCTTTAAACCTGATTTTCGATTGTCAGTGTGTTATCATGGCATACGGAGCACCCCCCCCCAACATCTCTACACGTAATATTTTGTCGTATTTGTCTGAAATTGCAACATGGACATTTCTCAAACTGAGTCCGATTTGCACAATCCGAGCCGCTGCACAAGCATTGCACCGCATTATGACCTGAACACTAGTCCCTTATGTTTATTATATCTCTTTTTCGTCTTGTCTATATATATGCCGCTAATTTTTTTGCGCCTAAGCTCAGGAACGGCGCACGCTTGACCCCGCACGCTTGACCCCGGCGGCTCCTCCGCAGAGGCGTGGCCGGACGCGGGAGGGGGGCGTGGCGCCGCGGATCGCGTAGCTCCTTCCTCTGTGTCTCCGCTACGTGAGGTCGACTTGGAGGGAATCGGCCGTCGCTGAGAAAAAAGAAATAAAGAAATAGGGGGAAAAGCAAGCAGAAACACCCGCAACCCTCCCCCCCCCCAAAAAACAAGCTGGTAAGGTTCGAAACGCCGGGAATGATTCCCCGGCTCGTCCCGAGTTATTTCGACGTACGTTGGGGTTTTCGCGGCCCGCGGAGCCGCGGCTAACGTTAGCCTCCGTGGCCTGGTTAGCAGGCCGCTGGGGGTTTAGGCGCGGGGACGGAGACGCAGCGATCCCACGCTCTCGAAAATAGGGCCCCGGTGCTTTGCTGCGGCTAAGCCGGCGACGGAACCGCCGCGCACCGGGTAATATATCCTCCCGACGCGGTGCGAGCGGCCGTTCCCGTCGCCGTGGATTAGTTTATAATAGGAAAAACGGCGCCCTGTCTTTGTCGAGCCCCGCGGGGACAAATGTTTACCCTTCTAATCCGACAGGGGAGAGCATGCAGCTGCTAGCTTGCGAAAGCTAGCGATGCTAGCGGCGCTAGCCAGGCCTCCGCACGCTTTTGAGAGGGAGAGCGACCCCGCGAATCCGTGTGCCGTTGATTTAATAACGAACAAATGCAAGATCGCTTGGTTAAAAAAAGGGTTAATGCTGTAGCAGTGGTTATTATTATTAAGTTGCCTCTGTATTCATTTTACCGTTAGCCGCCATTAGTGGCCCCCACTCTCTAACGTTAACCTGAAGGCGATGTCGCACGTTTGTAACGCCAGAGTATCGGGGTTGTTATTTTTTCAGACATCTTGAGCCTGTGTTTCGTCTCCAGCTACCAGTGGCGTTGACGAGGCGGCTTGAGTGAGTTTTTGTTCGTCCGTAGAAAGCGGGTCGAGTCGTCCAGTTAATCCATCCTGACCTAGCCCTCCTGCCCAGAACAGATCCGACGATCGACGACTCCTCTTTTTCCCTGCATACTATTTTAAATGCTAGCACACTTGGACTGGGAGCCCATCGGCCAATAATTCAGGAGCATCATTATATTTAAACACCAGAACATACCCATACTTTATAAACATTAAATGCTACCGACCAGTGTTTCATAAATCTTACAAAGTTTCATTGCATTCTTTTTTTCATCTGTTATAATTCTGTTAATTATTGAATACCTGGTTCTTTTCTATCGCCTTGAAATTCAGTGCATATACAGGTATTGCAGTCTTACAAATAACTGAAATAAATTTTCTTTTAAAAAAAATAATAGACAGAAGGTATTTAAAATTCTTAGGATTTAAGTCGCATTGATTAAAATAATTATATCATAGGTACATATTGTCACTGGGACATAATGTAAAAATGTGATTTACACCAATACTTCCATGTGGTATCATCTCTTTTGGGTTTGCTTGATGGTGTGAGATGCAGTGGGTGGCCATCTGTTTATTTTGGGGGGGGGGGGTTGTTTTTGTTTTTTTTAATCCATTTTAACTAGAAACATGAGACTGACAATCCTTTTTAATATTATTGACTAAATACAGGTTTTTCAATGCTGCTTGAGATCATACAAGCCAGCATCAGCTTTCTGGTCACATGACAAGTCATTTCATAACATGCAGTAAAATGATTACAAACAATGCAGCACCAGCTATCCACACATCTGGCTCATCAGTGCAGCGAGATTGTAAAATGATTTAAGCGGGCAACAGTGCACAAGATAATCTCTTTACATGGTTGTTACCTGGGATATCTGCCCCCTCTACATTGTTATCATTGAACTTTTCTACATGACCCTAAGAAGAGTTGAGAACTATACAAAGCTTTCACATAAACTTTTCCATATTGAAAAGGGTACCAGGTGCTTCTATTCTTCAGACAAAAGGTTTACTTGTTTGCACACTGCCACATTGACTGAATAGTTTTTAATTTTTGTCTTATCCCTGTCTAGCCTCAGGAGCAGTGAAGTGTCTTCATGGCAGTTCGTCGAGGACACATTAAGTACTTGAAAGTGAGTATGAGATCCCAGCTCCTATTTCACACCACACTGCACTATGTGACCTTATTAATATCATAGTATTGCAGTGCGACCAGATATTTTGGTCTGGTTCTTGATAAAGAATCAAACACTCAATTTCAGTTAAATGGAGTCATTAAGAAATTTGTATGCAAAAAATTGTATAGGCTAATTATAAAGTTTCCCTGCATACTTGGCATTGGACAGTCTTGTCGTAAATTTGTGAAAAAGATGTCACAACTGTATGGTCATTTTGCTGAATAGAATGATTTTACATTCCTTACAAGCAAGATAGCATGAAGAGATATCAAAAACAGACACGCATGCCGGCTCCCACAACCTTTGTCCGTGTTTACTGCTTTAACACAGGACTCTCATTCATCCTCTCAGGCAGTGTATCTTACCCACCAGAATACACAATCACAACCCTTCTCTTGCATGAATGGACCTCTGTCAGGTCGACTACTGGACTGGTCCCCATTTCAAGTCAGATCTCATTTCAGCCACCAGGAAGTGTGTCCACCATGATGCACTCTGCTGAACAGATAGTAGAAGTGACCTTTTTATAGTATTATGAACTGCTGCCTCCTTTTTTTTAATGGGCAGTTTACTTTGTTTACTAGACTAATCTCAGACAATTCAGACTAGCTATTGGACTAGATCACACTCTGACATGTGATTGAGGTAATTTGGGGATAAGAGAGTTACTTACTTACATTGCAGTGCAAACCTTTTGTGTGTGGTCACTTCTAACAGTTGACATTATATGGCCCTTTAGACCCCTACTATTCTCTTTTGTTGGAAATTTGAAGTACACTGCATGGACACTTTTTCAGTCACAAATTTCCAGGAACTATGCAATCAGGAAATAAACTGTCAACTATAAGTCCCTTTGGCACATTATTACAAATGCATTTCTAGACATCTGAAGATGTGTGTAAATTTGGCAAATTAGATTTTAAAAAGCATGGTGCAAGTGAAATGTAATTTTCAGGACAAAAGGAAAAGACAGCATAGTCATCCTGTTGTTTTTTGTATTTACTGTGACATTTCTTTGATGTTTGTATGTAATGAATGAATGAATGAATAAATAAGAGACATACAGAGATGAAGGGGAGATTGAGCACAACAGTGTGTCTGTCTCCAAAGTAGACATTCAGCTGATTGTTTGATGGTTATTTATCTCGCATTAGAAATGAACCACTGAAACAATCAGTTTAGAGAACTTAATTTTCCTTATTCAGGTGCATTGCTTCGTTTCTTAAAAAGAAGCCACAAAGCTGACAACAAAGCCCATCTTTGTTTTTAGTTAATAAATAACAAGGAATGTCAGCTCCTCCTCCTAAAATCAACACTACTTCCCTTTTTTTTTATGAATGAAGTGGTACATGTATTAAAGCCAAGCACAAGCAGCTGTGGCATCTGTGTCTCCCCAGTTAGTGACAGTCAGCCTCCACCACTTGCTCCAAGCTTTTCTATCTACCACTCCTGAAGCAGGGGCCTTTTCCAGAAGGAACTAAACCTACTCCCTGCTCCTTCCAGTCAACTGATAATTCTATGTGTTTTTCATCAATTTGCATAACGCTTGAGAGATTAGTCACAGACAGATTGATTGTTGTTGTTTTGAATATATATATAAACGTGTGGTGGGGGAAAAAACATTTAAGATAAAAACATATAATTTAATGGTAACTTTCTTCAGTTGCCTGCACCTCACAGTCTTCTGTGTTGTATCCTAGTCAGTGGGGTCAGTGAAGCCTGAAGGGATAAATTATAGGGGTTGTATTAGACACTGATTATTCACTGTACTTTGCCTTTGTGCTGCTATCAGCATTTTAATCTAATAGTAATTTGTTTGAATTGATTCCCTTAAGCATCTGTCCTTTTCACATTGCCCATGTAGGTGTAAAGTTGGCAGCTTTATGGCTCATTTTTTTTTTTTTTCCCCGGGAGGCATTTAGTTTTCCCTCCCTTTTTTTTTACTCTGCGTGCTTACCTTGCTTTGTGTTTTTCGGCCCACCTGGCTGACTTGCAGGAGGTGTATGACATGTCAAACGGTTATGAAGACCACATGGGAGGGGACGAGGCGAAGGACGCCAAGACCAACCTGATAGTGAACTACTTGCCTCAGAGCATGACACAAGATGAACTGCGTAGCCTCTTCAGCAGCATCGGGGAGGTGGAGTCCGCCAAGCTGATTCGAGACAAAGTCGCAGGTATGCTGCGCACTGAAGCGATAAGACCTGTGACAGAACAGATCGCCGCTTTAAACAAAAGATTTTGTTTTAGATGGCAAAGGATGCGTGTTACAGACTTGGCTTTAAAAAAAATACAAGTTGTGGCAACAACCTCTGAGTATATCATTGGTGGACCAGCTTTATGACTAAGACTCATTTTCAAAGCTTGTCTTTACTGGCAGGATATCTACTTAAGGAGTGTTTTCTGGCTCCTCTGTCCTAAGGTATTTTATAATATAACTTTTGTTGGAAATTAATCTCAAATTGATTTTCCTGCTTGAGTTGGGTAGTAGTTTGCTCAAAGTTTTTCACCACCATAGGCTTGTTTTATTTATTCCAACCAGTCCAACCCTGTTTAATTGTAGAAACTTTCTTTGTTTGTTTGTTTAGACTAGCATGCAATGTTAAGATTTGTTTTTGTTTTTAATATTTATTTGTTTGCAGCTTTTTTTGAACTATACAACGTTTTTTTGTTTTATTTTATTGTTTTCCTTTTTTTTTCTCTAGGCCACAGTTTAGGGTACGGATTTGTTAACTATCTTAACCCTAGTGATGCAGAAAGAGCTATCAGTACACTGAATGGACTAAGGCTACAGTCCAAAACTATCAAGGTAACGTGCAATAAGGTGTTCTACAATTCTCAAACCAAAGATGTCATGTCATATAACTCTCCTGTGGCTCCTGTGCTCTCCGCTAACTAGCTAGTACATGTCAGCCCGAGGAAGTTCACTTACTGCCCTATCTGACATGTCTATTGAGTTTGACTTTAATTTTAATTATTTTATTTGACACATTCTGTCAGGTTCAGTGTTTGTCATGTATTTATTTCCTAAAAATATCTTTTTGATCAGTTTTATTTTTCTCTTTTCTTTCTTTTTGTTGCTCACTCATTTTATTTTTGCTCAGAACAAAGACTTAATACCTAAAACCATTTAGGTGACAGTTTGTTTGTTGGATCATTTGATTTAGTTTTCTTTGATAGAGTCCAAAGTGTTATATTTAATAAACATATAAATAAGACCTTTCAGATGAATGTGATGATTGTAACTTATAAAACATGATATAATTTTTTTTTGTCCAAGCGAAAAAGTTAAATATTTCAAATTTGACATTTTAAGTGCTCGTTGTACCTTTATTTGTTTGTTTGTTTAATTTTTTCAATTACTTTTTTTGTATATGTGTATAAGAGTTTTAATCAGACGACTGTTGCTTCGTGTTACCAGGTTTCATACGCACGGCCCAGCTCTGATACAATAAAGGATGCTAACCTGTATATCAGCGGCCTGCCAAAGTCCATGACCCAGAAGGACGTAGAGGACATGTTTTCACGTTATGGACGAATCATTAATTCCCGGGTACTTGTTGATCAGGGTACAGGTACGACAGGTGAATGACTTCCTTGCTTTTAAAAATTTTTTCAATTACAAATAGTGTCTCTGTAGCAACCAGAGAGCAGCTACTTTCATTCTGAAGTGTAGTTATGCTGCTCATATCCGAATAGGCAGTTACCAACTGCTTTCTCGTACCTAGGTGTGTCCCGTGGGGTAGCGTTTATACGGTTTGACAAGCGGGCAGAGGCAGAGGATGCCGTTAAAAACCTGAACGGCCAGAAACCACCAGGAGCCTCTGAGCCAATCACAGTGAAATTTGCTGCCAATCCAAACCAGGCGAAGAACACGCAGCTCATTTCTCAGCTTTACCACAACCAATCCCGACGCTTCGGAGGGCCCCTACACCATCAGGCACAGCGGTTTAGGTGAGGGACAATGTGAACATTTACACACACTGAGTAGGACTTTCTTACCTGATGCCACAGCTAGTTTCAGACAGCCATTGCTCTGTGTTTTGGTTGAGAAAACTAAGTGATGGGCTTGTTTTAACCCTGGTTTATCTATGTAGACATATAAGCATTTGTGACAGCTTCTTATCGTTATAGTTTACATTCCTGGTTCAAAGAAAAACCTCTCATTCCAGGTTTTCCCCCATGGGCGTTGATCACATGGGCGGCATGGGAGGCGTCAGTGTCCCTGGGAACTCCACCTCCGGCTGGTGCATCTTTATCTACAACCTGGGCCAGGACGCAGACGAGAGCATCCTGTGGCAGATGTTCGGCCCCTTTGGCGCCGTCACCAATGTCAAGGTGATCCGAGACTTCAACACCAACAAGTGCAAGGGCTTTGGCTTCGTTACCATGACGAACTACGAGGAGGCAGCCATGGCCATCGCCAGTCTGAACGGCTACCGGCTTGGAGACAAGATACTGCAAGTGTCCTTTAAGACCAACAAGGGCCACAAATAGAGTGAGCTGGACAATCAGGTGTAGAGGAGGGAGGGAAATGATCTGCGCCAGGCTATTATTAGAGAGCGCAAACATACGAGTTTGCAAAGTCTGGAACATCAGTTTTGTTGTATTCAGAGTTCAATGAGACGTTCACTCTTCTGCACCTTTTGTACTTGTCTAAAAGAGTGTCGAGGCTGAGGGTTTTTTTTTTCCTTTTTTCTCTTTTTTTCATCTTTATACTCATGCTTGGGGCTGGAGGACACTCAGTAGTTTTAATTTTTAGGGAGAGGATGTAGAAGGCAAATTCTCATGATATTCCCGAGATAACTTTGGAAAACTATCTTAAAAAGCTAAAATACTGTCCGTATTTGTTCCATGTACATCTGTGGGGACTGGATAAAGGAGGCAGACAAATGGTGCACTGAAAATAGAGCATAAGGAAAGCCCTGCAAGTTGTTCTCCTTGTGTCGAAAATTTTAGTCAATAATTATTAATCTAAGGAAGGTGAAGAACAATATTTTGTCAGGAGCCAGTTTTCATTTTGGTAAAGTAGTGCTTTGTCCTTGATCCTCATCATAATTAGAAATAGATGCCTTAAATGATCATCCAGTCATCCAGTAGGCACACAGACCTACAATACCACCCACTGTTTTGAGTCAATCTATGAGCAAAGCACTTTTAACAAATCTGTTGTTGGTCACTATGAATATCAGTCTTTTTGATGTTAATCTATGACTTTTTCTCACCCTCTGACAAGGTTCACAGTTCTAAACATGACCAGCTCTGAGGGGAAGTGTTTTTGTTTTGTTATCCCTGTATAAAGTTTTGGTTGTTTTTTTTTGTTGTTTTTGTTTTTTTTTTTCCTTATTCTTAAGTTGTATTTCAGATGAGTCCTGTTGAAAATGATCCCCAGTCAATGAATAGGGAATTAAGATGGACCAAAGACAGGGAGAGATTTGATCCTATAACCCCAGAGGAGTAAACGCGGTAAATTCACATATTATAGTTTTTGTTTTCTTTTGTTTCTTTAGTTTTTTTGTTTTGTTTTTTTGGGGGGGTTGTTTTTTTTTTGGTTTTTTTGTTTGTTTGTTTGGGGTTTTTTTTTGGAAGAGGTACTAAGGTTATATTTGACACTGAGAGCAACAATCAAGCTCAATTTGCCGCTTGGTTTTGTTTTTTCTTTCATTTTGAGTTAATTTTTCTTTTGTTTGGATTTTTTTTCTTTGTAGAGGCATAGATTTTTATTTGTTACAATGTAAGTTACAAACTTGTTATAACGATTGTTTATCTCAAGTTTGGAGAGAAATTAATGGCCTTTGTTAATTATTTCAGTTTAGATTTGCTTTCTTTTCTTCCTTTCTTTTGTTTTGGTTGTTTCACTTTGAACATAAACCATTAAATTTTATTTTGTTTTGCTGAAAGTTTTGTTTGGTTTGTTTCTTTTGTTTATTTACATTTTTAGATTTGGTTTGGAGTTTTGTTCTATTATTTTTCTAGTTGCAAATCTGCAGCGCTGATAAAAAGATCCATGGTCCAGCCGAGACAGGCTTTTACAGTGTCTCCACTGAGACATGCTCAAATTCTTATGAGAGATTAACAATATATGGACCAATGTTAGTTGAGATAAGGTTATTTAAACTGTTCACAGACACTTGAAGGAAAGGGACTTTTCCAGCAGACATTTCATGAAGCAGCATTTTCTGAGATGGCCAGATAAGTATAAACCACTGAGGAGTAACATAACTAGCAGATTGAGGCTGTATGTGGTCACTTTTGGTACAGGTGTCATATCAGCAGTTCGGGGTTGAATGTCAGGATTATTTATTGTCATCTGGCTCATTAAATCTGCTTTTTGATAACATGGCAAAAAAGATCACTCAAAGATTTAGGCTTTTAGACCCGAACGCATTGCTCTGATTTCTTTCTAATGGTTATTACTGTTAATTGGTGAGGATTTGGCTTTGTTTAATTGCACAGTTAAACACTTTTCATATCATCCATTTAGAAAAGATTATAAGCATATCACCATCTTTTTCTCATGATGAATTCTGTATAGTCTTGTTTCTCTAAGGCTTTATAAAGGTGGAGCATTGGCATTGGTACTATAATTGTTTCTGATATAACCTGACCACAAATTGAACAGAGGAGCTGCATGGCGACAGTTAGTTATAAGTGGCAAATGATTCTTGGGAACAGTACCTGTTCACATTTTTTAGGTTTCACTTTTAAAAACACCCCCCCTCCCCCATCAACAATTCACCTTATACTTCATTAAATGCATATTTAATCTATTTAATCTATGAGTATTTCCATCACAAGCTTCAGATTTTGGTCTTAAAAGTGCTTTTTGATTTAGTATTTCCGTGTCATTTTTGTGTCACAATCCTTAACTTTGTGCAATACTTTGTGACTTGCTCAAAGCAGGTGATAGAAATTTGTTGTGACTGTCATCTTTTTGATAATTTTTTTTCTACTGATGTTATGTTACTGCTTAGTTTTCTCAGCAGTCTAGTTGGATTTGTATGAAAGATGCAAGTGAATTTGTTTTAGGGGCAGTCAGAATAAACTGCATTCCGCCTTAATTTATAAGTGGAAATGGTGTATTTTACATCTGAGGAGGCGCAAATATTTATTTGACAATGTATGCGGTCATACTTGTTACTTATTGGAGTGTTTTTAATCGATTTATTGATTATTGGGTTTTTTGGTTTGGTTTTTTTTTTTTTTTTGGTTTTAAACGGACACTAAGTTGAAGTCCATTAAATGTCTTCTAACATTGGATCGTTTCAATAAAAACATGGTGCAATAGCATTGTTGTAAGATGAATATATTACCAATTTTACTCATCAGCATGCAAACAAGCAGACGCAGAAGTGAAGTGATGGAAGACAACGGCAACAAAAAAGGATTCATGAGGAGCATTTGCGTCGATTTCATGGCAAGATGAGTTATCCTGCAGTCACCTGGCTTTCAGGTTATCACAAGGTACAGGCCCAGTTATTACCTTCTGAGACCAGAAGGTGGTGACATAGCATTTCTTTTCTCCTGCATTTGTCTGTAACATTAACACTGAATCCTTTTCCACCAGCTCTTATAGTGGCGGTGTAAATGTACTTATATAGCACTTTTCTAGTCTTATTGACTAGTCAAACTGTCTTTACACTACATGTCATATTAAAACATTCACACCGCTTTTTTTTTTTTTTACACGCAGGCTGGAGGAGGACTGACCTTCCGGTTTATGGCCACCTCGTTCTACCTCCTGATCCACAGCTGTGCACAGCAGTGTTTACCTTCCACTGAATGTGTTATAATCTGGAAACGAGAATAAAATGTCTTAATCTAAAGGGCAGCTGCATATAGATGCCAAACTTGAATTTAAATACCAGGTCAAGAAATTTTTTCTCACAACATCCTTAAGAATTACAGAGCTTTTTTCACATAGAAAGCTGTCTTTGCAGACAGGTCATTTAGCTAGAGGAGGATAAGATGTGCTTCCCCTTGAGTAGGAGGGAATTCTCCAAGGAATTATCTGATATTTTGTCATGGCAAACAAAGCACAGTGAATATGCTGGATTCCTAACACATGTAAATTTTCTTTATGTATTGCTTTTGTCCAAAGCTCTTTACAATTTGCTTCTCAATCAAACACACACTAGTGGCAGATAGCTCTAAGGTATGGGCCTCACCGTTAAGAGCAATTTAAAGATCAGATTGTGACGTGTGGAAAGGAGAAGCCAGGGACTGAAGTCCAGGCCTGCTGTACCTTCTGAACCACTGCCACTATACTAGTAAATACAGTGATCCTGCAATTTTTAGACCAGGTTTCTTCTTTTCAGTTTAAGTTTTGCTTCAGTATTGTTTACTAAAATTTGGAGTGGTAAAAGCTGGGCATTTTAACCATTTGCTGCTACTTTTAGCCATCAATTTGCACTTTTCCGATAGCTCTTACATCTTTTTATGTTAAATGAGCTATACTAAAAAGGGCCCTATATAGTTCTACAACCATTTTTGCAGAATTTTGTTTCAAATAAAACCACTCATTAACAGGATTTAGAGTGCAATAGATTTTTATTAGAAAACATGAACACAAAATTAAAAGCACATGTATAAAAACACAAATGATCATCTTAATGTGACTTCTTTATACTACGATAATGTAGAGGTTTTTCTAAATGTTGCTTTAATTTCTATCCGTAAATACCCTGTCTAGCCCAGATAAAGGTTTGTTTCAACAAAATTTGATTTGCTCCCTGTCTTACACTTCCTGTTTACTTTCAAGTCTCTGAGATTCTCAGGATTATTGTCAAAACTGAGATCAGGTTAAGGCAACTCAAAACCTTGACTTACAGTGCTTTCAGAAAGTATTCAGACCCCTTTGCTTTTTTAACATTTTGCTATGACACAGCCTTGTGCCTAAATTGTTAAATTCATTTCTGGATGCACTTTAAGTCTAAACCTGCATTCAGACTTCATAAGGACAGGCCTACTGGCAACATCTGTCACCACTTACTGATAAACACTAATCTCCATCTAACGTATGTTATTGAAACACATTGTCATGTCTGCAGGTGCATTCAGACAATAACCAGTGTCTGTATAAGATCCAGGTTACATTTGAAACTTAATGCATTTCCTCAAAACTCCTGTCATCCAATGGAGACGTACAGTATATATCAAATAATGGAGGTTTTTGTTTTCAGCATGGCACAGGCAAAATCCACTTAAGCTGCTTAGCCCCGACATCACAATATTTGCGATCTCTGGTCTTGTTTAGGATGGAAACCTAACTGGATTTTTAGGGCCTCAGATGACAGTCCTTGTGATACTAAGAGGTGAATCTCTGTGTGCTGTACAAGGCAGTATCCCTCGCTGTCCGTCCTGTGTAAGTGGCTCAGACTTGGCAGAGGTTGTAGCAGGCAACAGGCCTCTCCAGAACGTTGTCTCCGTCCACCTCAAACACATAATCGCAGCGGTGTGCGATCAGAGGAGCATCAGACAGCGCCACGCTCTGATTACCAAAGGAGATTACTGTGTCTCTCTGTAGGGAAGATGCAAACAGCAGCTAGGTCAGTCAAGATAGTGAAAGTAGTGCTCAAAGTTTGGGTTTTTCTAGAATTACATAAAAACCAGGTTGAAAAAATTAATCAAGCCTTGGAGCAAAAATTACTTTGAACATTTAATTAGTTTCTTACTAATATCTATGATTTCGTAAAGGGTATGGTAGCTTTGTCATTGTAAACATGCTAAGAAAGGTGATTTTAGCTTTTAGCTCAAAGCATTGCTGTACCAAGATATAGCTTCAAAGAGCTGCTAGCAGATAGTTGCTTATAGAGAAATACTTAATATTTCAAGTCAATTTTCAAACGTTTTTCTTAAATCCTCACACATGCATAAGCACTTTTGACCTGAACAAATAGAAATTGTCCTCCTCACCCGTTTAGGGCCACCTCCGTCGTTGACAACAGTGGTGGAGCCGGATGTAGCAGCGGAGGCTGCTTTCTCAAAGTCCTTCTTACATATGTGAGCCATAATCCCAGCAGCTAAGGCATCGCCAAGAACATTGATCATCGTCCGGAAGCGATCACTGAGAGCAAGACAGGAAAAACAATTTACACATCGTCCCAACAGTCCCCATAAGACCCACTGATGTATGATCATTCGTTTTTTAGTGGAACTCACAGAACCCAGTCGATGGCCACGATCAGCGAGATGTCAGCAGGCGGTAACCCCACAGAGGTCAGGACAATCACCATGGTAACCAGGCCAGCTTGAGGTATCCCAGCTGCCCCAATGCTGGCTGCTGTTGCTGTTATACTGATGAGACCAGAGCCACGATGTTAGAGATGAAAACTGCAATCATTTCTACCCCAAGAACTTATCATGGGAGGACAGTGTTTATTCTCACCTAATGGTGACCAGCTGGCCAAAGTCCAAATCATACTCATTGACCTGAGCGATAAAGATGGCCGCCACTGCCTCGTACAGAGCTGTCCCATCCATGTTGATGGTGGCTCCCACTGGCAGCACAAAGCGAGCGATCTGCCGATCCACTCTACAGTTCTCCAAGAGACACTTCATAGTGATTGGCAATGTGGCCGAGCTGCAGAGGACGAAGACAATAGATGTGGAGTATTCAATGAACACGTAAGACTATGTCCACATAGCTGGGATTGATAAAAAAAAATAAAAATAAAAAAGATCTTTACCTGGATGACGTGGCTAATGCAATGACAAGGGCCTGTAGCAACCCTCTGATATATGGGAAGGGGTTTTTGCGGGTGAAGAAGTAGTAGAAGAGAGGCAGCAGGATGAGGCCATGCACAAAGAGACCAGACAGGACCGTGATGAAGTACATGCCCAGCTTCTCCCCCAGGTGGGCCGGATCATGCATATCCAGAATCTTCCCGGCCACAAGGAACACGATACCGAAGGGGAAGTACCTGCATAGAGGAAAGGAAAGGAGAGAATGTGTTTGGATCGTGTAAGGGGGCTGTTGCACATAAAGCCAATTAATGGCTGAATGGTAAGACATTGTTTTCCAAGGCTGGTGCGGAAGAACTCGACTGGCCTGACCTCATCCCTTTACGTTGGGATTAATTCGGACACAACTACGAGCCGCACCTTATTGGCCAACATCTGCAGCCGACCTCACTAATGCTCTTGTGGCTGAATGGCAGTAGATCCCTGCAGCCGGGCTCCAGAGGCCGTTATATCAGCAAAGTTCTAACTGTCCATGACTTGGGAATTAGATGTTCAAAAATCACATTTAATTGTAATGTTCAGGCAACCAAAAATATTTTCTCATGCGTCCACATACTTTTAGCCATACATTGTATAACGGTATCCTCCATCCTCGGCATGTGTATTAGTACATACAATTATTTAACACCAGTCTTATTTATGAAAACGCCTCTTTGCTTAATTCACGCAAATGTAATCCAAGAGTCAGCAGCAAGGACACTTCAACTCCCTCCTGAGTTGCCGTGTGAGATTTATTTTTAGATTTAATCTGGATCTTCTCAGTGAACTGTGTGTAGTCTGTGTGTGTCTTTTTTTGGATGCATGTGCGCTGCACAGTAGCGTATTTTTTTTAGAAGTGTGTGTGTGTGTGTGTGTGAGAGAGAGAGAGAGAGAGAGAGAGTGCAGCCTTACCACATAGCTGCATTAATGATCTTCATGACGCACTCGTTGATGCACTGGCAAACATTGACCAGCGGCGCTCCACGTTCTCCCATCTTCCCCAGCAGGAGCCCTGAGAACAGATAGTACATCGACACGTGTGTTGGTCGTCAGGAATTCACAGTTTCTTACCTCTGATACAAGGTTGACAGGTTGTAATTAATTACTCAAATAATAATAAATAATTTACTAATTATATATCAGATGTAAGCAGTGAAAATATTAACAATACTAATAACAATATGAGTAAGTCATTGACAATGTTGGAAAATAACTAAGTACATTTACTCCAGCACTTTATTGAAGTAAAATGATGAGATTCTTGTACTTTACATGAGTAATTTCATTTATTTATTCTTAACTACATTTCAGTTGGAAATAGTGTTTTCAGATAAAGATTTTACAGAAAAATATACAACAGAATGCGAAGTTAAATATCAAAACTGGGTATGATTATTAACATTAGTAACACTACAAACTAATATGAGAAGTGAGTACAGATTTGTGTAGTGGACCTTTTTTTCTCACGGTATCAGATGTAGGGGATGTTTTTTTTCTGCAGAATGAGTGCATTCACATTTTAAACTGTAATTATATTTTTCTTCAACCACTGGTAATTATGAAAGGGTAATGAGTTTATTGCTTTCTAATTAAAACAATACACTTGAATCTACAAAAAGATCCATCAAAAGAGTCTCACTTTATTAGAAAGTAGGACCATAAGGAATCTACTTATATAAATGAGGGTAAGTGTAGAGTTGCGGTGTTTTACATGATATATGGGGCTTTGTGATGGTCTTACCCATGGTGGCTGAGAAGATTACGATCCCCAGTACGTTCATGCCCTTGCTCGTGCTTGGGACTATCTTATACTTGATGTCGGGGGCAGGGGTGATCTCCAGGAAGACCGGGTGGCCCAGCTGAGGGTTGTGGTAGTCGGGCATGACGTACACATAGTTGGCCTGAGATTCTTTTACATTAGTGTTTTGCACAATAGGTACCAGATCTGTCCGGTACTGGAACGAGATGAAAGAGAACAACCGCAGAGATTTGTTAATATGTGGATGTTTAAACACTTTATTAATGAACAGTATTTTACTATCCACTGCAAATTTTTCCTCCTTTTGTCGACTTACTTGCTGAAAAGTTGCTTCAATTAGATTTGACGGGATCATATTCCTATAAAAGACAGGACACAGACAAATACAGTACATCAGATCGTGTCTGTAGTGAAACAGCACAGCAAATATGGAAACATATAACTGTTACTGTCCGGTTCACATAAAGAGTGGGTGACTTTGGTTTATTATTACGAGGGTTAAAGTTCATTCTTGACTTTAGAAACAACAGTGGATGGTGGTAGATGACACATTTCCACTGATCAAGGTCATACGGTATGGCAATGTATGGTATGGCATGGTATGGTCTATAATTCCAGTAAAACTGCCCTAACTCCATATGCCGATTGAGATAGATCTTATTTGATCGAAAGCATCAGAACAAATTCTTCTGAGATCGGATTCTCAGCTGTTTTGATCTTACGTTTTTAGCAGACATGAAATGCGTTACAACGCAGAAGCTGTACTCTTTCTCCTGGTACAACATGAGCCATCCCTAGTGCACTGTACTACGCAGGTGAACTAACTAATTTAAAATACACTGAGGTGCAACATTCAACTGAGTTTAAGGTGAATTTCTGACCAACCAGGGTCATGTAAATGATATAATTACCTGTTTGATTTGTATATACGTTTTGTGTATGTATATACGTTTTGCTGCTGCTGCATTTTCTCACAACACAGAAAAACAGAGAGAGACCTTGACATGTTAACAAGGTGGAAGGTGCCCAAGCACAGCTGGCTTCCTGTACTGGGACTGTATTTTTACAGCATGCGTCAAAGACGCTGAACCCTGGCCGCAATCTTGTCAAACACGTAAGAGGACTGAAATGTACACCTGACCTTTGTCTTACGGCAACAGATACACACCAGCCACGGTACTCTAAAATAACCAGGTTTAAGAAGCAGGTATTAGCGGTGCTGACATGAATGGCCCTGCAGTAAGCCTGAGCGCACCCATATACACGCACGCACACACACGCACACATGCACACACACACACACCAGACCGTAGGCTCGATCTTGCAGAGCGTCACACTGCACAAGGACCTTCTGAGAAAGTGCAGGCTTAACAGATCACAATTAAGTGTCTCCCTATTCTTAGCTGACCTGCTGCATGGAAGTGTCGCCCCAGCTACCCCTCACCTTTTCAATGATATGCTGAAAGGTTTCTACTGCAAAGGAAAAAAGGTTTTATATCAGATCTACATCCAAACGCTGATTTGTTTCGTCTTGCGTTGTAAGTGATCGAAAATTTGCTGACATTTTATTTGTTTTATCTTATTCTTTGGTGTCATTGGCGTTCACCAAATGTCAAACACCACCTTTTCAGGGGGGCTTTACCTGTCGGGGATTTCATGGTTTCTGACGTCCCTTTGTTTTGTCGAGAGAGCTATTATGGTCAGCTCCCAGGATCAAACTCATCCCTTGAGATTTTGTGATTAGGGAGCTTCCTGTCCCTGAGGAAGCACGGGGAATTTACAAGTTCTGAACTGGATCTGCACTGGATTTATTTCGTCCCCACTGGTTTTTGTCGGGTGTTAGAGGGTTTTACACAGCAAATCTTAATCCAGGAAAACAACACTAATAAGATGGAGTGGAAAATCTGGAATGTCCTGATGAGCCCATACTAGGAGGGCGGGGATTGCTCCATTGGAAGGGGGGGAAATACTTTTTTCTGGTTATCAGATCTTTCCTAACAAGAGTCCTAGCAGAGTCCCCAAATGTATCATTGTCTCTTCTTTTGTTTCTGATGTGAATTCCCCTACAGAAACATGCTTCAAATGGAAGAAAAATTCAAAATTCACCCGCCCTTAAGAAATGCTAAGGAGGAGGAACATCTTAACCAAGTTGACTAAAAGAATGGAAAATCTGTATTACTAGTTTTTATCCATGCTAGAGATGCTAGTGATGTCTGGTCCACCACTTTGGTCCGGAGCAAAATTTCTCAACAGCTAGGACTCACATGAAATTTGGTCCATACGTATATTCGTGGTGCCAAGAGGATGAATCCTATTGACTGCAGCCCCATGAGGTTCTTCATACAGAATGATCTCCAGATCAAAATCATAACTTGTCCAATACTAGACTAGCATGGCCGCACCCTATTAGTCTTGTTCATCATGGTGGGAAGAATAAATTGAATCATGTCTGGATTATTATCGTTTTTTTTACAGAGCAGCGAGTAGAACTAGTAGGGGGCTCAGCATCTTTGTTAAAAGGAGCCTTCCGTAAGGTGAATACTTGAATAACTCCACTCAAAATACTATGTTCACTATGTAAAAGTGTGATTGCTACCTAATGAGGTCCAGCAGAGCATCAGCGGAGGTCATGACAGGCCCTGAACTTGCATGGTGACCATCTTTCTCGGAGCCTGTCCCCGGGTGAATGATTAGTACCAGCACGATGCCGACAATGACGGCAATGAAGGTCGTCCACAGGTAGTAGGTGATGGTCAGGACTCCCAGCCGACCGCTCGCCCTCGTGTCCATGGCCGAAAGGCCGGACATAAGACTGGATTGGAAAAATGGGAGAGGCGTGATTAGTACTAATTTACTCTTTTTTGAACTGTGACATGTTTTGTTTCAAATCAGTGAATTAAAGGATTGAATGACTTAATTTAGTCCTTAAACTATGAGTTGATTAATTGTTTATTAACAAATTCACCACTTTATAGAGAAAAGTAGATTTTTTGGACATTAATCAATTAAAAATACTAAACATCTGCTGGTTACAGCCTAACAAAATATTAGTTAAGAAGAAATGTTATGATCTGATCATGTGTTATGTGGCTTGTGATGGTTGTCACTGTTTTAAGCATTACATACATACAAGTATAAATTTATTTATTTATTTATTATTTATTATTTATAATTTATATATAAAAAAAAGGATTACTCAAAGATGAATAAAATCAGTTATGCGAGACCTATTCTTCATTTTCCATTTCATTCTCCATTTTAGAAGGTAAATATGTTAGACAGTGGACACTAGGAGAACGAGAGGAGAACGAGAGGGGAATGATGTGGAACAGTGCAGATTCCAAGTCAGCATCTTCTCTGAATGCAGCATTAATTTATCTATTAATCTGACTGAACCACCAGGACACCCCACACTTCTCACGTCTAAAGAAATATCCTCCCCGCAAAATACATATCTTGCTACAACTATGTTACTTGTGGTCTTGTGGTCTTGTGGTCATAGTCATAGTTCTTCTTCGAGAATGAAAATGAAGCATCCGACACAAACATCGTTATACAATTAGTGCTTAAGAAAACACTGAGCATTTGCTAAATTGAATTCCCAAAAACAAACAAACCACAATTGCAAGTACAAACTTTTCATCCAGACATGCAGGTGATGGGCAAAACACAAACAAAACATCTTTCACTTTTCTAAGGGATTGTGTGGTTCATGGTTAATCCTGCAGTTGTAACAACATCAGAATGTTTATCTGTTGTGTATCTGCCCTTTATCAGAGGAGTGATGAATTTCCTAGTCCTTCTCCGACCATGGGAAGATAGAAGGTGACAGTTTTATCGTAGTGGCTTCAAAAAACTGCATGTGTTTGCAGTTGTATTTCAACTGAATGTGCTCTAACGCAGGTGAGAACATTTCCTACCTGGAGGTGATGAGGGGCAGAATCAACATCTTTAACATCCTCATCAGCAGCTCTCCAGGGAAAGAGAAGTAGATCTTGGCCTGTGTGTGAGAGAGAAACACCTGAAGCAATCCTCTAATTCCTACATTTGAAAGAGTTTACCATCATATTGTAATGGCCACATAACATCCAAGAACTGAAAATCCTGTGGGGAGGCACTTCAAGTACACTGGTTAAATAAATCTAATATTATGTTTATTTATTTTGTACTTTGTACATTATACAATCTCTTATACTCTTTAATGCACTGATTTTGATTTGATTTCTTTTTTACATATTACCAAGTGAGCCAATAGAGTCCGAAATAGTTTTGTTTAAACTACTTTTAATTATTTAATCAAACAGATTTTTCTTTTTTTATTTGTGTCCTTTGAGCATAACAAATATGTTACTATTGTTTCAATAGCTCAATTACAGGCCTATGTTGCTTTTAATGCCAATATCTAATTGTCTCAAACCTATATGTGAGCTAATTTAAGTGTGAATTGAATACAATTCAATTCACACTTTTATTTATTTAAAAACTATATAGATCTAATGCTAAATGGATCAGTTATGATGGTTGTTTAAGGTCAAATGAAGGAGCTCAATGTCAAACATGTCACATTGCTAGATTTTATAAATGAGATGTAACTCATTTCTGAATAATAATAGGTTCAATATGGCAAAGAGATTATTGTCCACATTCCAAAAAGACAGGTAAAATGAATGCCCTTGAAAAATATCCTGCCAGCTGTGAATATGGCCCCTTTTTGCAGTTTCTTTCTTTATATGGCAGATTAGGATGGTGTATGTTTTGTAAACTGCTGCCAGCAGGAGCGATACATTGCTGAGCACATTGGGCACAAATCGCTGATTCTATCTCTGCACAATACAAAAGCTGCTTGGTCCAACTAGAGCTATAATAATATAATGATATCAGGAGTGCGTTTGGCCTTTAACCAGACATTTACATATTTCTGTTAAGTTTAAGTTATAAGTTATTTGTTAAAAAACTGGAGAAAAACGTTAATGAAAACCTATCAGAAACGAGCAGTAAACACAACACTGACATACTATTGCTTTAGAAGGTTAATATTGAGAGCCTTCCCCTCTTTTATCTTTGTTTACGTCTCCACCAACTCCCTAAGGAAAATATCTGGTTCTTTAGCTGCCTAATTTCCCAATAAGTTCAACAGCTAGTTGCTAAGTGCATCTTTCTACATTTTGGTGCTGGGCAGGTAGCGTATGCTAAGTTTTTTAGTGCTTTTTTCGATGAAACAGTTGCTCACTGAGGTCAAAAACTATGTTATGAGAGCAGTGAGACTGAGCCAAAATAGAATATTTGTGAGCCCTCAAACCAAACAAGGAGTTAAAAGATTCTATAAAACTCAGTAAAGCCAAGGGGAACTGCAGTGGGGTATTAATTCTCTGTAGATTCATCACCTCAAACAACACCTTCTATACAGAAGTACTAAATTTAGTCCAATATTTATATGAAGATTTGGTCATAGCTGCTTTAACTATTTCTGCATTTCCTCTGACACATCGGTTTCGCTGTTATGCATAATTTTCTGTTTCTCTCTACATCCACTCTTACTATTACAGCTTCAGTGCATGACAGGTTAATAGGAAAGATTGGCTGTTACATATTTCCCCCTATATTCTGTTAGCTTGATATAAAAAGCCAGTCACGTTGCCTCTTGTTGAGTTTCAATCCAGCCATTCATCCATACCTGTGTGGACAGGTTGAACGACCTAAGCAGAAATCCGAGCACACAGCCTGTCACCACAGCGAAGACAGATAGTGTCAGAAGGCCATTCCTCTTGCAGTAGTCTTTCACGTACTCCCTGACTTTCACCGAGACCAAACTCTTCAACAACCTCTTCAAGCCCTCCATCCCGACTCAGGCTCTGTCTGTGTTCCAGCAGGGAACCCCCCCTCCCTCCCCCCTGAGAGGCTGCAGGTATCCGGTTCTCCTGGTGAGCGAGGCAGATCGGTGAGTATCCCACAAGATCCGGGGCGGAGGACGGCCAGCAAACACCTGAGCAGATGCAGTCCCTGTCACACACTGAAGAGCTCATCCAGTCTGAGAGAGGAAGTGTTGGCTGAGAGGTTCCTGGTAAAGTGTTGCCTAAAAGGATTATCCCTATCCCGCGGTAAGAGAGGCTCCTTCACAGCCACTCGGGCTTATTGAAGGGGTTAAAGACGAGACTTCGGCACTGATTAGCCCCTCCATTCGTAGCTCATTATGAGTTATTACTACCCGCCTCCAAGTCATCCCATTCATGAAACAGACACTTGCACTTTGATCTCTGTGACTTAATCCATATACAGACAAGGATAAGCAATCTCTTCAGTATTTGGTTAATTAACTAATCAGATCATATTTACTCACATGCTGCAAATTTTTGAAAGTAATTACAAAGAAACTTAAACAAGATAGAAGCTGTATTAATAAGTGAGATGTGACATCTGCCCACACTCTTTTGCATAAATGACCTCTAATACAATTGTTGCTTTCTAGTGACAAACGAAGTGGGTGGCCTTTTTTTTTTTTTCGCCGTGTGCAAGTGAATGTACTGAATTCTGCAGGCAGGATTACCAGAGGGCAAAGGTAAGACACCGTGGTATCCGTCCTAGATGTTCGGGACATGTCCTGACTCTTTGTTGTCCTTGGATCTTACAATGACGTTAGGCTGTGCCATCTGCTCAGGGGTCAGGGCGTCCACAGTGAGGCCTTGACGTCACGACTTGGCACTTCGGCTGGTAAATAATGCCTTGCTGGACCAGAGAAGCTGCTTGAAACTGACCTGCAGGTGTGAGCGTGAATTTAAACCCCGCAGGCTGTTGAGGGGATTGTGTTTTTCTCTGGAGTAGACAAACGATCACTGTCACGCTAGCATTGTGGAAACTTTACATCTTTAGTGTGATTTCTGCAGAAATAAATCCCTGAAAGGTGGAATAAGATTCATTTTAAAATGACTGAAGATAATAGAAAAAGAATCTAAAAGAAGAATATTCTTTTTTAAGGGAAAACTGGGATATGAGCAACCGATAAAGCTGTTAACAGAAAACGTGGCATGCCATTGTTATCAGCTGTCTAAGCTGACTGTCTATTCTGGTGTGTTGTTTGCAAGCCTTGTTAATTGTGTCACCGCCCTACGTCTGCTGACATCACAATGTCCATGCTGACCTGGGACTGGATCCAAAGTTGACTCTGTCCTATCTAACAATGTCTGTGCCTACGTCACCTTGAGCCAATCCAATAACATTTAATCCACGTCTAGAACAATGCAGGCAGCAAATTCATGGAATGGTACAAAAAGGAGGCATTCTAAGAAACATCTCTTTGTGAATTTCTTTTCCTGACGAGATATTAACTAGCCACAAACTTAACCCCAAAGATTTCAAACAATCCTCAAAATGAACCAATTATAAACTTATTCCTAATATGAAAATCATTCTATTTCTAAATTTACAGCAGTAACAGAGATACAGACCCAAACACTGCCACTACTGTTTTGTTTTCCCCTTGTCAATACAAGGGCTTTAAAAGTAGAACTTAGACAGTATAATCTATTTTCGCCTAACACATAATGGAGAGGAAATGGAATGTAACAGAGAACAGAAATACTCTGGTACTCTAGAAGTAACTCATTAATAAAATGAAGTACATCATTGGATAAAGTGCAATTTGAATATATTCAGAAGGAAAATACTTCATTTCCACTATCATTTCCAAAAATGCTTTTCCAACTTGAAAATGAAAATCTTATGATAATATCATGCAAATATTACTTTCAGTGCATTAATTTGTAATGAAAGAAGAGAAATTATATAACATTAAATCTCCTAATATGTAAACTATTAGTGATATCATCCAAACGTTTTATACGCTTAACTGCTTAACTAAAGGAAATAGACCTGAAAGATTCAGTATAATGTGCTATTAAGTGAATGTGAATCTGTGTTTTGTGCTTGGTGAGGTTCCTGTCAGCTCTGTGTTCAGTGGTCTGTGTCAGAGTCTCCTCCTGCTGTAACGGCTCAGTGTCTCTGCAGTTTGACTGACGGAGGTTTTTGTACAACTACAAATCACTGTGTCAACACTCCACCACCATGGTTCCCCAGACAGTAGTAATCTCCAACATCTTCAGCCTGAACTCCATCGATGGTCAAAGTGTAGCTAGAGCCAGATCGACTACCACTGAATCGAGACGGAGTTCCTGGGAATCGAGTAGATGTCTTGTATATAAGAGGTTTAGAGCCTGTCCAGGTTTCTGAAGGTACCAACTGAGATCAGCACCAATATTTGAACTCCCTGTGGCGCTGATGGTCACTGACCCTCCAAGACCAACAGACTTGGATTTGTCAGCCTGAGTCAGAAAATTGTTGGCGAATGACTTTGAAATGAGAAATTAATAATAAATCTTGAGAACCAGTTGTTTAGATATTATTAGATAAGAAATATAATTAAGCCTAGATATAAAGAAAATTGGGGGTAAGTTACACTTACACATAAAAACAAACAATTACTAGTTAAACAATGTCAGATTAATCTTAAAACCTTCTCATCCTGACACATAAAACCCAACATGACGATCAGAGTTAATGGAGACATCGTCCTGATGCAGTTTTCAGAGTGAGCTCACAAAAACAGTTCAGACTCTCTGTGACACAAGAACTTAAAGTCTGAGGAGCAGTGATGCGTAAAAGTCATGCAAAATGTATTGAAAAAGGCAAACGCACACCTGTTCATGTGAAACAGGAAAAGCAGAGGTGACACAGAGTGAACCTTAATCTATTCCTGACGACAATTTCAACATTTATTTAGACAAGCTGATTTAGAAAATTGTGACTCCATGTTCTTTTATGCTGTTTTGTCTTCATTGTGAACATTGTTCTTTTAGTTTTCATTAACAGGTGCATGGCCTCCCCTGCTGGCAAACTCTATCAACACTGAACTCAGACTGAAGTGATGAAGCTTTTCACTGATTTTGAATCAGAGCTTTATCACCTTCATTTTTTTCCCTCCGCATTCTGGTGATTTAGTAAAACTGGGAAAGTCAAAAAAGGATGGTAACAAAAAGGCCCAGATTTAAGCTCATCTTACCTGAGTTTGGGACTTGCTCAGAAATTCAGATGATAATCAACCTGATCTTGAAATCCACACGTGACAACAACATCGTGACAGTTTAGAATTTTAAGTAAAGTAAAACAAACAGTCTTTTTGATTTTCTGATTCATGTGTAAAAAATGTTGAAGAAAAATCTCAGTTTTTGTTTGGTGATTGAGCATCTGTGACAGTCACTGACTGAATGTGATTGTGTGTGTGTGGGGGGGGGGTCAGCTGACCCCTCATTAGGTAAGATCATCTGTCTACTAACCCTCTAAAGATCACTCATTAATATCTGGGTCTTTTGATCTGATCTGAAATTACAAGAAATCCCTGGTTCACTGGTCCACAAGAGACCCGACACATGAAAACCCTGCAAACCCACAACTTGTCTTTATACACTTAGTTTTCTTTCCAAATTCTAAAAAACATGATCTTACTGTAAAACAGCTTCCAAGCTCCTGCTGGGCAGATTTTATTACCTTTGGAAAGAGCCAGTCCCTGTTTTTCATGCTAAACTAAGGAAACTGGCAGCTGGAGTTGGGAATGTTGATTTGTCAAAACCTTTTACTTTGGCACTTTTAAGATGTAATACAAGTGAAAATTTATAAAAAATAGTTTGGAAATATTCTGATATGTGAATCTGTGTTTTGTGCTTGGTGAGGTTCCTGTCAGCTCTGTGTTCAGTGGTCTGTGTCAGAGTCTCCTCCTGCTGTAACGGCTCAGTCTCTCTGCAGTTTGACTGAGGGAGGTTTTTGTACGACTACAAATCACTGTGTCAACACATCGGCACCACTGATTTGATGGTAACTCTGACAGTAGTAAACTGCTGAATCTTCAGTCTGAACTCCACTGATGGTCAAAGAGAAGTCAGAGCTGCTTCCACTGCCACTGAACCGAGCTGGTGTTCCTGATACAGTTTGGCTCACATATTTTATCAGGAGCTTTGGAGCTTGTCCAGTTTTCTGTTGGTACCAGAACATAGTTTGGTCTCCATCACTATCTGTGTAAACAGGTTTGCTGGTTTTACAGGTGAGAGTGACAGTGGATCCTGGAGCTGGTGTCACTACTGGAGGCTGAGTCACAGTCACCTGACCGCTGCATCCTGCAGAAAAACACAAACCATTCACTTATCAGCAGAAAGAAATGAGAGAAAAGGTAAAACATCATGTCTGAAATGTTGCTGAGTGAATGAACCTGTAAAACAGAAGCAGGCCAGTGTCCAGATGAGGATGGTGATGAGAGTCATGCTGGTTGTGGTCTCCGCAGTGTTGACTGACTGATCTGAGTCCTGCAGCGTTGAACTCACAGGACTATAAACCTTCTCAGTTGACTGGAGGATCAGCTGATGATGCAAAGCCTCCTCTCTATGGAAATGATTTCTCTGCTCTCAACAGACTGAAGGCAACGTGGGAAACAACCTCAGGAGAAAAACTGCCTGGATTTACACTAAATATGATCAGGAGTGGAACAGAAGAAATATTTACATTAGAAATGTAAATGCAGTTGAAGATTTAAGGATAAGTTTGTGTCGCATGTGGTTGGTATGATGTGTGTGTTTCTCTGCCTTTATTTTCAATCAGTATCATTTGGTTGCATCATATTTCTTTAACCATTTATCAACTGATATAAAACTGTGAAGAATATGACTTCAATACAAGGGGACTGGTGTAGTTTCTATTTCAGATGTAGGAAAGTAAAGCAAAATGAAAGAAAAAAATCCTCATCAAATATTATTTTTTCATTCATGTTTTTAAAAATGCTTCATAGTTAAAAAATTATTCACATTTTCATATTTTGTTTTTGAGAAAGCAGAGATTGTTTTCAGTGGACAGACGCTTGTTCATAGTGCAGGAGGTTTTTGTACGGCCCCTTAATGAGTTTGTATCACTGTGGTGGACTTTTGGTGGAGGAACCAAACTGGTCGTTGACTGTAAGTACAAAGATTTTTACTGCTCAAATTAGCATTTATACCTATTTTCAAATATGGGATTAAACTGTGATTAATTCATTTTTGGAATATTTTTGATCATTTTTGCTGTAAATCAAACAAAGCTGATCTCATAATCTGAGAAGAAACTCTGCAGAAATTACTATTCATTCACTACTGTAGATAATACAAGAGAAAAGGATCCATCTATTTTATCCATTCATTATGGTAGCTTTGAATTATTTTCTCCTTAAAAACTATTGATAGTAACATTTTTTCAAGTAGTTTTTTTTAGTCTTCAAAAAATATCAGTAGTTTAATTTTATTTTCATTTATTCATTTTGGAGAAAACAAAGAATTAAAATGTGATGTGGATTTCTGTTGAACACAAATGTGATTTTATCAGTAAATGCAGCTCAGCTTCATGTTCACGGTTGGTTAATTTTACATGAAGTGAACAGGAAGTGAAAGAGACAGATGACAAAGTTTTAACTGTTTTCACACAAGTGTTTAAACTCCACCAGTTTAAACAAGAGAAAATCATCACAGGAATGAGTTATTCACTGTCACACATTATGAAACGCATTAGAAGATTTCATCAATAATCATTATCAATGAGACTTTTTTAGTTGCATTTCCATTGAATCATGTATGTCATGATTCTTTATCACCAAACCTTCATTTCCATCTCTTTGCCCCCCCCTCCAGTGGGTGTGGTGCGGCCCACCCTGACCGTCCTCCCCCCCTCCAGAGAGGAGCTGCAGAAGGACAGTGCCACGGTGGTGTGTCTGGCCAGCGGGGGCTTCCCCTCGGCCTGGAGGCTGGGCTGGAAGGTGGGGGGCAGCAGCACCTCCTCAGGGGTGTCAACCAGCCCGGAGGCCCTGGGCAGTGACAGCCACTACAGCTGGACCAGCACCCTGAGCCTCAGTGCAGACCAGTGGAGGAGGGCGGGCTCAGTGAGCTGTGAGGCCGGTCTGAATGGACAGAGCCCTGTCACTCAAACCCTCTACCCTGACCGCTGCTCACAGTAGAGTTCCAGCAGAAATTCCCTATCTGGAAATGATGCTGCTTCTTTGACAGAGGTCGTGATGAAGCTGTAGATCTCCTGTCTTCAGATATTTCACACCTCTTTACTCAGTGTTTTAATTTGCATGTTGCTTTCTAACTCTGATCTTCTGCATCTTCTGCCTTTTGCTTATTACCTTTCGAATTGAAGTGAAATTATTACTTAAAGTCAAGGAGAAGCTTTTCATTCATCAAAAAATATGGCAAAAACATTTAATCATCCTTAAATAAAACGATGTATTAAAATAAGTTGGTGTATTGTATTTCTTATGCATTATATTGAGTATGAAGGATAGATTCTTGATCCTTCCAGGATCAAACCTGATAATATACTGATAGTACAGGAGATGGTTTCACGTTGTCTTTTTTACTTTTTCATTAAATGCCAAGAATAAAAGTCTTAAACTGTATGTGTAATGTGTTATTTTCAGTTTTATTTATATCTATTGTGGTTCTGCCCGATGGCTCTTGTGTGGTTTTCACTGGACCAGTTTTCTTCCTCACACGCTCTTCCCCGACCCTCTGCACCTGCAGCAGGCCGTTTTCACTTCAATAAGACCGATGGAGGTTTATGGAGGTTCTGAGAATAGATTTGATGTCTCGTATATAAGAAGTTTTGGAGCCTGTCCAGGTTTCTGAAGGTACCAACTGAGATCATCACCAATATTTGAACTCCCTGTGGCACTGATGGTCACTGACCCTCCAAGACCAACAGACTTATTCTTGTCAGCCTGAGTCAGAAAATTATTGGCGAACGACACAAAAATGTGAAATGAAATTTAGTCTGTGAGAAGAAATGCTTATTATTCAACAACATGGAGCATCACAGTAAAAAAAATAGACATGACACAGACAGTACATTTGATGCAAACATAAGAATAACAGACTAAATACTGACTAGGAATCTTTTTCATGACAATCAAAGTTATTGCCAACATTATTTTTATAAGGATCTTAAACTGTGAGGAAACGAATGTGATTCAGTTTGACTGATTTTTTGTAGCAATTAACTGAATCTGTTGGTGAAAATGATATTAAACAACTGTTTATATAAAAAGATAAACATTCTGAAAGTAAACCTACTGATAAGAGATCAGTGAGAGATCAGATCCTGGAGCTGGTGTCACTACTGGAGGCTGAGTCACAGTCACCTGACTGCTGCATCCTGCAGGATTTCTCTGCTCTCAACAGACTGAAGGCAACGTGGGAAACAACCTCAGGAGAAAAACTGCCTGGATTTACTCTAACTATGATCTGAGTGGAACAGAAGAAAATATTTACAGTAGAGATGCAGTTGAGGATTTAAGGATAAGTTTGTGTCCACTGTGGTTGGTATGATGTGTCTGTTTCTCTGCCTTTATTTTACTTACAGTGTTTACTGGAGATAAACAATCGTTTTCAGTTCTGCTTGAAGTTTGTAAATCATTATTATTTGAATCATATTTCTCTAACCATTTATCAACTGATATAAAATATTGAAGAATATGACTTCAATACAAGGACACTGTTTTTGTTTCTATTTCAGATGTAGGAAAGTAAACAAAATGAAAGAAAAAAATCCTCATCAAATATTACTTTTTATTCATGTTTTTAAAAATATTTTGTCGATATATAAAATTTCTGTGTTATTTGAAAAAGCAGAGATTTCTTTCAGTGGATAGAAGCTTGTCAACATGCAGGAGGCTTTGTACGGCCAGTTAATGAGTTTGTATCACCGTGGTGGACTTTTGGTGGAGGAACCAAACTGGTCGTTTACTGTAAGTATCCGGATGTTCTCATACGTACAACATCAAAGATCAAACTGAATTTTAGATCAGAACGTGATGAAATAGAAATGAACGCCAGTTATATGAATTTTAGGATAGAAATGAAATCTCATATGCCTGTAAAACCAGAAAGTGAGTTTATATTCACATCAAATAGAGCTGTAGACTGTGTTCACAGTTTGTTAGTCTGACGTGGTGAAAAGGAAGCGAAACAGACGGATGAAAAACTCTGTAACTGTGAACAGAAATTACATTTTTAATCCACAACAACATTGTTGTAGGGATGAGGTTTTTTGTTTTTACTGTCGCACAATATAAAGCAGATATGAACATTTCATGACTGATCATTTATGACACTTTTCTAATGTATTGACGCCTAGATCGTGTTGCAAGTTGTTGTCAAACTCTTGATAATTTGAGTCAGTCCTTTCAGTGGCGTAAAGTACCTTTAATGTCATTTTGTTTTATTTTCAAAACCCCTCATTTCATCCCATTTCTTGCCTGCTCTCCTCTGTCTGATCACAGTGTGATAGAACACAGCTAATACACAGTAGTGTTGACTCAGTCATGTATCATAGCTGTGTCAAGTTCCGCTGTCTGTCCTACAGTGGAAGTTAATCTGCTCATTGTGTGTCTTTTTGTTGCTTTTTTTATACAAATGTAAAAGTATATAATAACTTACAAAAAAGAACTATTAAATGTGTCTGTTTATTTTTTCAATAATGAAAATCCAGGCAAATTTATTTTATGGAAAAGATCTGTAGAAAATCATGACTGAAATATCTGATCAGGCATCAGTTAATGGTTTCTTAATATTTATAGGAATAGAATTTGACACAGTGTCATTAGATTTTAAAAAATTGCAAAAAATAAAAAATAAAAATTAGTAGTATATTAGTGTGAATCTGTGTTTTGTGCTTGGTGAGGTTCCTGTCAGCTCTGTGTTCAGTGGTCTGTGTCAGAGTCTCCTCCTGCTGTAACAGCTCAGTGTCTCTGCAGTTTGACTGAGGGAGGTTTTTGTACGACTACAAATCACTGTGTCAACACTCCACCACCATGGTTCCCCAGACAGTAGTAATCTCCAACATCTTCAGTCTGAACTCCACTGATGGTCAAAGTGTAGCTAGAGCCAGATCGACTGCCACTGAATCGAGATGGAGTTCCTGGGAATCGAGTAGATGTACTGTATATAAGAAGTTTTGGAGCCTGTCCAGGTTTCTGAAGGTACCAACTGAGATCAACACCAATATTTGAACTCCCTGTGGCGCTGATGGTCACTGACCCTCCAAGACCAACAGACTTGGATTTGTCAGCCTGAGTCAGAAAATTGTCGGCAAATGACTCTGAAATGAGAAATTAATAATAAATCTTGAGAACCAGTTGTTTAGATATTATTAGATAAGAAATATAATTAAGCCTAGTTATGAAGCAAAATTGAGGGTAAGTTACACTTACACAAAAAACAAACAATTACTAGTTAAACAATGTCAGATTAATGTTAAAACCTTCTCATCCTGACACATAAAACCCAACATGACGATCAGAGTTAATGGAGACATCGTCCTGATGCAGTTTTCAGAGTGAGCTCACGAAAACAGTTCAGACTCTCTGTGACACAAGAACTTAAAGTCTGAGGAGCAGTGATGCGTAAAAGTCATGCAAAATGTATTGAAAAAGGCAAACGCACACCTGTTCATGTGAAACAGGAAAAGCAGAGGTGACACAGAGTGAACCTTAATCTATTCCTGACGACAATTTCAACATTTATTCAGACAAGTTGATTTAGAAAATTGTGACTCCATGTTCTTTTATGCTGTTTTGTCTTCATTGTGAACATTGTTCTTTTAGTTTTCATTAACAGGTGCATGGCCTCCCCTGCTGGCAAACTCTATCAACACTGAACTCAGACTGAAGTGATGAAGCTTTTCACTGATTTTGAATCAGAGCTTTTTCACCTTCATTTTTTTATTTTCTTTCCTCCGCATTCTGGTGATTTAGTAAAACTGGGAAAGTCAAAAAAGGATGGTAACAAAAAGGCCCAGATTTAAGCTCATCTTACCTCAGTTTGGGACCTGCTCAGAAATTCAGATGATAATCAACCTGATCTTGAAATCCACACGTGACAACAACATCGTGACAGTTTAGAATTTTAAGTAAAGTAAAACAAACAGTCTTTGTGATTTTCTGATTCGTGTGTAAAAGATGTTGAGGAAAAATCTCGCCTTTTATTCGATGATTGAGCATCTGTGACAGTCCCTGACTGAATGTGATTGGGGGGGGGGCTGACTCCTCACTAGGTCAGATCATCTATCTACTAACCCTCTAAAGATCACTCATTAATATCTGGGTCTTTTGATCTGATCTCAAATTACAAGAAATCCCTGGTTCACTGGTCCACAGGAGACCTGACACATGAAAACCCTGCAAACCCACAACTTGTCTTTATCCACTCTGTTTTCTTTCCAAATTCTAAAAAACATGATCTTACTGTAAAACAGCTTCCAAGCTCCTGCTGGGCAGATTTTATTACCTTTGGAAAGAGCCAGTCCCTGTTTTTCATGCTAAACTAAGGAAACTGGCAGCTGGAGTTGGGAATGTTGATTTGTCAAAACCTTTTACTTTGGTACTTTTAAGATGTAATACAAGTGAAAATGTATAAAATGAGTTTGGAAATATTCTGATATGTGAATCTGTGTTTTGTGCTTGGTGAGGTTCCTGTCAGCTCTGTGTTCAGTGGTCTGTGTCAGAGTCTCCTCCTGCTGTAACAGCTCAGTGTCTCTGCAGTTTGACTGAGGGAGGTTTTTGTACGACTACAAATCACTGTGTCAACACTCCACCACCAAAGTCCCTCTGACAGTAGTAAACTGCTGAATCTTCAGTCTGAACTCCACTGATGGTCAAAGAGAAGTCAGAGCTGCTTCCACTGCCACTGAACCGAGCTGGTGTTCCTGATACAGTTTGGCTCACATATTTTATCAGGAGCTTTGGAGCTTGTCCAGTTTTCTGTTGGTACCAGAACATAGCCTGGTCTCCACCATCATATGTGTAAACAGGTTTGCTGGTTTTACAGGTGAGAGTGACAGTGGATCCTGGAGCTGGTGTCACTACTGGAGGCTGAGTCACAGTCACCTGACCGCTGCATCCTGCAGAAAAACACAAACCATTCACTTATCAGCAGAAAGAAATGAGAGAAAAGGTAAAACATCATGTCTGAAATGTTGCTGAGTGAATGAACCTGTAAAACAGAAGCAGGCCAGTGTCCAGATGAGGATGGTGATGAGAGTCATGCTGGTTGTGGTCTCCGCAGTGTTGACTGACTGATCTGAGTCCTGCAGCGTTGAACTCACAGGACTATAAACCTTCTCAGTTGACTGGAGGATCAGCTGATGATGCAAAGCCTCCTCTCTATGGAAATGATTTCTCTGCTCTCAACAGACTGAAGGCAACGTGGGAAACAACCTCAGGAGAAAAACTGCCTGGATTTACACTAAATATGATCAGGAGTGGAACAGAAGAAATATTTACATTAGAAATGTAAATGCAGTTGAGGATTTAAGGATAAGTTTGTGTCGCATGTGGTTGGTATGATGTGTGTGTTTCTCTGCCTTTATTTTCAATCAGTATCATTTGGTTGCATCATATTTCTTTAACCATTTATCAACTGATATAAAACTGTGAAGAATATGACTTCAATACAAGGGGACTGGTGTAGTTTCTATTTCAGATGTAGGAAAGTAAAGCAAAATGAAAGAAAAAAATCCTCATCAAATATTAATTTTTCATTCATGTTTTTAAAAATGCTTCATAGTTAAAAAATTATTCACATTTTCATATTTTGTTTTTGAGAAAGCAGAGATTGTTTTCAGTGGACAGATGCATGTTCATAGTGCAGGAGGTTTTTGTACGGCCCCTTAATGAGTTTGTATCACTGTGGTTCACTTTTGGTGGAGGAACCAAACTGGTCATTGACTGTAAGTACAAAGATTTTTACTGTTCAAATTAGAATTTATACCTATTTTTAAATATGGGATTAAACTGTGATTAATTCATTTTTGGAATGTTTTTGATCATTTTTGCTGTAAATCAAACAAAGCTGATCTCATAATCTGAGAAGAAACTCTGCAGAAATTACTATGAATTCACTACTGTAGATAATACAAGAGAAAATGATCCATCTATTTTATTCATTCTATATGATAACTTTGAATTATTTTCTCCTTAAAACTATTGATAGTAACATTTTTTCAAGTAGTTTTTTTAGTCTTCAAAAAATATCAGTAGTTTAATTTTATTTTCATTTATTCATTTTGGAGAAAAAAAAGAATTAAAATGTGATGTGGATTTCTGTTGAACACAAATGTGATTTTATCAGTAAATGCAGCTCAGCTTCATGTTCACGGTTGGTTAATTTTACATGAAGTGAACAGGAAGTGAAAGAGACAGATGACAAAGTTTTAACTGTTTTCACACGAGTGTTTCAACTCCACCAGTTTAAACAAGAGAAAATCATCACAGGAATGAGTTATTCACTGTCACACATTATGAAACGCATTAGAAGATGTCATCAATAATCATTATCAATGAGACTTTTTTAGTTGCATTTCCATTGAATCATGTATGTCATGATTCTTTATCACCAAACCTTCATTTCCATCTCTTTGCCCCCCCCTCCAGTGGGTGTGGTGCGGCCCACCCTGACCGTCCTCCCCCCCTCCAGAGAGGAGCTGCAGAAGGACAGTGCCACGGTGGTGTGTCTGGCCAGCGGGGGCTTCCCCTCGGCCTGGAGGCTGGGCTGGAAGGTGGGGGGCAGCAGCACCTCCTCAGGGGTGTCAACCAGCCCGGAGGCCCTGGGCAGTGACAGCCACTACAGCTGGACCAGCACCCTGAGCCTCAGTGCAGACCAGTGGAGGAGGGCGGGCTCAGTGAGCTGTGAGGCCGGTCTGAATGGACAGAGCCCTGTCACTCAAACCCTCTACCCTGACCGCTGCTCACAGTAGAGTTCCAGCAGAAATTCCCTATCTGGAAATGATGCTGCTTCTTTGACAGAGGTCGTGATGTAACTGTAGATCTCCTGTCTTCAGATATTTCACACCTCTTTACTCAGTGTTTTAATTTGCATGTTGCTTTCTAACTCTGATCTTCTGCATATTCTGCCTTTTGCTTATTACCTTTCAAATTGAATTGAAATTATTACTTTAAGTCAAGGAGAAGCTTTTCATTCATCAAAAAATATGGCAAAAACATTTAATCATCCTTAAATAAAACGATGTATTAAAATAAGTTGGTGTATTGTATTTCTTATGCATTATATTGAGTATGAAGGATAGATTCTTGATCCTTCCAGGATCAAACCTGATAATATACTGATAGTACAGGAGATGGTTTCACGTTGTCTTTTTTACTTTTTCATTAAATGCCAAGAATAAAAGTCTTAAACTGTATGTGTAATGTGTTATTTTCAGTTTTATTTATATCTATTGTGGTTCTGCTCGATGGCTCTTGTGTGGTTTTCACTGGACCAGTTTTCTTCCTCACACGCTCTTCCCCGACCCTCTGCACCTGCAGCAGGCCGTTTTCACTTCAGTAAGACTGATGGAGGTTTATGGAGGTTCTGAGAATAGATTTGATGTCTCGTATATAAGAAGTTTTGGAGCCTGTCCAGGTTTCTGAAGGTACCAACTGAGATCAGGACCAATATTTGAACTCCCTGTGGCGCTGATGGTCACTGACCCTCCAAGACCAACAGACTTGGATTTGTCAGCCTGAGTCAGAAAATTGTCAGCAAATGACTCTAAATTTAGAAATTAATAATAAATTTTGAGAACCAGT
The DNA here is from genome assembly GCA_016859345.1 of Istiophorus platypterus. Taxonomy (NCBI): domain Eukaryota; kingdom Metazoa; phylum Chordata; class Actinopteri; order Istiophoriformes; family Istiophoridae; genus Istiophorus; species Istiophorus platypterus. The sequence continues at coordinate 8,509,348 of CM029120.1, forward strand.
TGTTTAGATATTATTACCTTTCAAATTAAATTGAAATTATTACTTTAAGTCAAGGAGAAGCTATTCATTCATCAAAAATATGGAAAAAACATTTAATCATCCTTAAATAAAACAATGTATTAAACTAAGTTGGTGTATTGTATTTCTTATGCATTATATTGAGTATGAACGATAGATTCTTGATCCTTCCAGGATCAAACCTGATAATATACTGATAGTACAGGAGATGGTTTCATTTTTATTACTTTTTCACATGTCAATAGAGCATACTATTTTTAAAATCTCATTCATTTGTAAATCTTAAAATATTGTGCAATAAATTTGAAATGTTTGCTTCTCTTTGAACTGCTTTTATTTCATATTATTTTATGTCAAAATATAAGCTGCAATCAGCTTCAGCCAAAGAAGAATTAAAGTTTTTTCAGCCTCCCCATAATAAAATGCAACCACATAAGAAGAATTTAAGTCTAAAATTGTATATGGAAATCTGTCTGTGAGTTTGTTTCAGTTTTATTTATATCTATTGTGGTTATGCTTGATGACACTTGTCTTACAGAGTAGTAATAACAGTTCATGAGAAGAAAAGCTTAATAGTCTGTGGAGAAAAGAACAAAAAAACTGCAAACCTAAGCCAAAGGTTAAGAAAATAATAATGATAAAATAAGGGGGAACACTGACTGGATTTGCACCAAATGTCTAACCCTGATTCAGAAAACCCAACATGACGAACATGATGAACTTAAACTCAGCAGCAGTGACGCATAAAAGTTATGCAAAATATTTTTGATCACACCTGTCGTGATGAAACTGAGATGGAGGGATGGGGTGGAGTAAGAGTATGCTACAGTTCCCCATGGACTGATAGAGCAAATGTAGGCACTTTACATTTGCTGTTCCCCATTTTGCTAATGTTTTCTGTCTTTCCTCATAAGTAGATGTACACTGCCCTCTGCTGACAATTTCACCACAATTACATATTTCATTGTTACTATTTGCACCATTAAGCCAAAATTTTTCATTTTGCAACATTTACTACTATCAATCTATTGGTATAAAGACAGAAAAAAGAACTTTTAAGCCAAAATGGGGAACAAAACCTTAGAACGCTCAGGAAAAAAATGTAAAGTTCAACATCTACTGTTCTATTTAAAGTGACCAAAACTCCATCTGCGGATGAAGTTGCTGTGATATTATTAAAAGGTTCAGAACGGCTTCAAAATGGATGATAAGGTGAGATATCAACATTTGCACTGTTTTTAAACAATCAAAAAAGCATCTTAGATATTTTTTGTATACCCTCAAGATTTCCTTGTATTTATATTGCTGGTTACTCTAAATCAGCTGATCCAATTAAAATATTCATCATATAGTTACCTCAAAGTCCATGGAAACTCAGTCCACTGATCAAAAGTAACATGTACAAGCACTGCACTATTCACAGGAGTTTATTCTACTTAATTTAATTCTACACTTTCCTCAAATGTTTACACCTTATTTTCTCTATAGCCTCTAATACAGGCATTTTTCCCCACTGGGAAAGTTTCCCTGAAGCTGGAAAGGAGGTTGGATTTTTATTGTGGTGCTTGCGGCTGCTGGAGGCAGAAGCACACACAGGCTGGTCACCGGATGGGGAGCTGTACCCACTGGATCTGTACCGACATCCCAGCATCCAGGCCCACTACAACGGTTTGACCTGCTGAAAGACTGTTTTGCAGAGTTTTGTGGCAGGACTGTAGATTTATCCTCATCTTCAGAGTGTATTTATTTGAAGTGACACACCAAACTGCGTGCTACATTGTAAGGGTATAAAAACCGTCATTGCTCTGCTTTGTATATTTATATTGGTTGAATAGTGTATCGTATTGTTTTCTTTTTTCTGAAAAGGGGAAAAGGAACTTGGTAGAGAAGGAACTGCTTCGCATCTGTTTGCATTCGCTGCAGGTGAGAGCTCTGCCAGCTGTCACACATTGACTTGACCATTTTAATTCACTCTCAAAAGGCAGCCTTCCTTTTTTTTCATATTCCATGATTCAGAAATCTTTGACTCTTTCCTCCTTCTCCTCCTGTGCACTGAGGCTGTCTTGAAATGAAGGCAGTTCCTTCTGTTTCCTCTGTATCAGGACAAGCTCCTTCCTGATCTTCTCGTCCAGAGCATTGCACCTGTTTATGCTGGTTCATTTCAGTCTCTTTGAGGCGGAGCTTGGATGAAATGATAAGATGCTCCTCAGTGCAAATTTCAGGGCTTTCTCGAATTGTAGAGAGCTCCCTTTGGTTCTGTCTGAAAGTTTCCTCCTTCTTTTTGTCCTCATCATGGCCTGGCTTTGTGGCCGGCCTCTAGAGCCTTTTCCAACTCCTTGATGTTTGTCTGGCCACGTGTAGCTTTCTTCCCAGCATTTTCTCTATGCAGCCGTTCTCATGCATCAGTATTTGGTTTACTTCCTGCTGGCTGGCAAACTGCTGTTTCAGAGCAGTGTTTTCAGATTGTCCTCTTCAGCTGAGGCCTGAAATGCTGGGTAGTGTTGGCAGTCTGCACTCAAGCAGATGCCTCAAATACATTAATATACAACAAGTGTATAAAATCCAAGACAAAATACAGAATAAATTAAAAGTACTCATATGCAGTATGGTTCCTTTTGGAGTTATATATTGACACACATGTGTATACACACACAGACATACATACACACACACACACACACACACACACACACACACACACACACACACACATATATATATATATATATATATATATATATATATATATATATATATGCCCCTTTTCATTCTTTAATGTGTTTTATGTGTTTTCTGTGTTTGAACAGTTTCTTTTCTTTGTTCTGTACAAAACGTTTTGTGCAGAATTTTTAGTATATAACGTATGAAAGGAGCTACATAAAATTATTACCATTGTCTTTTTTGTTCCTTGTTGGTAGAAGAAGAAAAAGAAACAAAACAGAATCACATGCAGTCACTTCCACCAAGTTTGGTGCCCCCCCCACACACACACACACACACATACACACATTGTTATAGAAGCTACTTGCATCGCCACAGTTAAAGCTGGCATGGGGTGGACAATTCTCTGAATGTGTTGATCGGGTGATCAGCATAGAAATTACTCGGCTGGCTTCACAGGGATTATGTGTCTTTCTGATTATCCAGGTCATGATGGACCATCAAGAGATATTGGGGGTTTCTTCCTCTGACAGCTGTTTCAGCAACCTTATTTATAAAAAGCTATTGTTCCAAGGTGATGTAAGAGATGGATTTCTATGCATGGTTTAATGTAAGAGCTTTTGTTGGTTTGTTGTTGTTGTAAGAAGAAGAAGAGTGCAGGATAGAAAAGAATGAAGAACGTTGCACTAAAACTGAGAAAATTTAGCGGGTGATAATCAAATAAATGTAGATATAAGGACCTGTCATGCTGCCAAGTATCTGCTCTTTACTTGCATGAGAGTAGGATTTCAAGGTCGGGCATAAAGACTGGGGTCACTTGTCAGAGGTTAAATGGCAAATTAATGCGTTTATAAAGCATTCAATTGATATGTTGTTTATTGAAAACACTTTATAACTGACCCACCTCCACAACGGCCTCCTGCCTGTTTTCCCTTGGAAAATCCAAATCCATCAATGTCTGAGGTATTTGTTATTGATTTCCCATGGGCCACCAAAGTCACCATAATTCCTCTGTCCAACAATATCATAATAGCTTACCATTTTCACTATTTAGAAATAAAGCAGGGCAACGCTCTCGGTCGAAAGCACAAACCTGCGTTTTTAATCACCTGCCGCAAACGTCGCTCGCCGGAGCTCCGTGATTGGTCGGCGGGCGGGTTTCGAGCTCCTCCCCCGCCGGAGGGTCAGCGCCACTCGGCGGATTCAGCAGCGGCAAACCTGTCGGATAAAGCCTTCAGAGGAGCCCAAGGTTAGTGAAACAACCTACACACGCACACACACAGACCTCGAATAATACCTCGAGCAACATCTGTAACATCTGCTGTGTTTTGTTTTTGGTTTTTTTCTCGGCCGCAGGCGCAGGAAAATAAAAAGCCCCGAGAATGAGTCAGTTGAAGGAGCGTTTCGTGACCCTGCTCCACCAGAGGAACTTTGTAACAGATCAACTGGCGACGCTGGAGCAGAAGACGGGGGTGAAGAGGGAGTACATCAGCTTGGGTACGTTAAAAAAGGGAAAGGAAAAGAAAAGAGAGGAGGAAAAGTTTCTTTAACATGTTGGAGAGGAAATGTACTCGGGAGATCAACGTCTCCTCCATAAAGGGGCAGGCGTTTGTTAGTTGAGCTGAAACGTTGCCAATGCGGTCGTGGTCACGTATTTTTTTTCTATTTCTTTTACTTTTTCTTTTTCTTTTTCTTTTTCCTTTTTTCCTTTTCTTTTTCTATTTTCTGTTTTGCACCAGTACGTGACTTTTCGTTGTGGTTTCCCATCCTGGAAACCCTCAGCCGGCTCGTTTTTATTACCCCTCGTATACCAAAGTGCATCCAGCTCAGACCTTTATGCTACATTATGAGATTAAAGGTGCCATATAATCAGCCTTGCAAACACACACGCAAACACACACACGCACACACACGCACACACACGCACACACACGCACACACACACACACACACACACACACACACCTGTTCCAGAAGATTGCTGCTGAATGAACTGCCTGTTATAACCCGGGGTCTCCACTACCCTCCCAGGGGTATTTTTATCACGTCCTGAAATATCCAGAGCAAGGCAGAGATGGAGGGGCTTTCTAGGTTGACTTGTAAACTCAACAGCAGGCAGCTCTCTTCTTTTGGCTTTTTCAGATTTGTGTTCTGACGTTGCTCCGCAGTCAGTTTGCACATTAGTATTCGATAATAGGCCAAACACCTCAGGCAATGTAGGCAGCACTTTGCCTGCAATGCCCACTCGTCTACAGGAAAATACGTTGACCGGCGCGACCCATATTCAGACCCACTGCCTTCACTCCGAATTGATCTGCGTTGACAGCCACACACAAGTGTGCATTTAAAAAACAGATTTCAATGTCACTGAGGTCGGGCATGTCTTTCGGTGTCGGGTGCTGTGTGTGAAATGTTTTATATGTATTCAGCTGCGCTGCATCCGATCTGGAGCACAAACATGTCTGTGAATAACAGTTAAGATTTTTGATATTTTAGTCTAAGCTTACATCATCAAATACTGTTGATTTGGGTTTTTTGTTTTTTGTTTTTTTTACATAAAAGCAAACAGGTTATCTTGGGGCCTTTTTTAAATTTGGTTATCAAAGAACTGGTACTGAGATATAAGTACTATCCAGGGCACTGCAAAAAAGTTGATTTAATCAAGCATTTGATAGACAGAAGATCTGTAAGTAACTGTTTTGGTAACTGATAAATAATTTGAGGCTTTTTTTTTGTTTTTTTTGTTTTAAAGCAAAAATGGCAACCATTTTCTGGGCCCAGTTTCTCAAATGTGAAGATTTGCGGCTTTTTATGTTTTTCTAATCCAAACTTTACACTCTAGAATCTTTTAGACTTATTGTCAGACAAAACCAGGCATCAGAAGATGTCAGTATAGACAGTGAGAAACTGTTATGCACACTTTTCACCATTTCCTGACATTAATAATCAATTTCCACCACATCATTCGCATGTCTGAGCTGCAAGTTCTAAGTTCTTGTCAGCTTCCATTTCCCACAATACTGATGTATCTTTGATAGAATAATTAAGGCTGATATATAGGTCCTATATAGCGAGAAGATGTATAGGTTTTATTTGCTTGGCTCTAACCAGAATAAACCCTAATGGAAGTATCATTGAGTTAAAGGGGCCTGATCCCGGTCATTTCTGTAGCCCTATTGCCCTCTCAGGATTTAAAAAAAAAAGAAGATCATATGTTTATGTAGCAGATTCAGTTGATGTCAGTTGATCCTCAGTACTTCCATTTTATTTATTTAGTTTCTTGTCCCACGCACGCACACAAACCACCACCACCACCAAACTGGCTTGAAAAACAAGTACTGGCATGTTTTTAAAGCAGCCCTTCACCCTCTGTACTCTGAACAGTAGGTTCTTATAAAGATTTGATGTTAAATAACAAGTCATGCAACTCTAATAAGTAGTTTGAGTCATCGGTACATTACTGGATTACACAAATGAATAATGGCTTTTGTTTTTCAGCGTTTCCCCAAGAGAGACATGTGTTTTCATTTAAGTCTGTAAAATCTACCAAGCCACATGGATGCATTCATTGCTGATTTAGTTAGAGCAGCATAGAGTTGTAAGGCATGCAGGTTTGCAGATGTTTGTGGCAGTACAAAAGATCCGGCAGTCAGCTTTTTTGATCGATCATCACTTACTAATTAAAAGCGTCACTTTATGAATTCCCTGTGCAAAATGTTGTGTAGACTGGAGTGTCTGCTCCGGTAAGCACTTGACACTTCAGGGTCTTCAGTTTCAACTGGTTCTTCCAGTTTCCTTCATTAAAGAGAGCCTGGAAATACATGGATATTTGAATATGAGCTGGTACAAGCAAATGAGATGTAAAGAGCAGGCAGTAAGCAATGGTTGAAACAATATCAAAGACTATTATAACATTGGATATTCATGGGAATTTTATATTGTTGAGTTTTGCATAAACTTGAATCCTGCTTCTACAGCTATTGGAGGGTTATGAAGTCATCCCTCATATCCTGTAATACTCTAAACCTGTTTCCAGGTTTGCATTAAATACAATGGTCCCACAGACACACAAGTTCTGAACCATGAATTTTGAATGTATATTTTTTTTAATCTGAGAAATCCTGACTAATTTAAAGAAATCCTTCAATAATGTATGGAATGGATAGGCTAAGATGGCTGGTCAGACTGTAATTATTGAGAAGTCACCTTCTTGCTGCCAGCTAACCAACAGGCCGTTTAAACCTCTGAGGGATTAAAGTAAGCAATGCAGCCAAAATACTAATGACTAGTTAGCAGAAAATGGCCGACTTCATTCACAGCTCATTGGCGTGCAGAAAAATCGACAAAACCATTAATTGATCGTAAATAATTGCCAGTTAATTTTCTGTTTGAGCTTATCAATTCATAGACATTTTTTCAGCTTCAAATCAAACTTTTAGTACTGACCAGCAAAGGGTAATACACTTAGTGACTGCTTTGTACGGTAGTCCTGTTTCTATTGCCCCTGCTTGTGTGTATATAGTAAGGATGAAGAAATTGCCTCACAATATCACGTAGTCCAAAACAACACCACCTTTAACTATGACCTCAGTAATAAACATACACTTTAACACATTTCCAACAATGTCAACAGGAAACTGAACATTATAAACCTCATAAAGATAAATGTTATGGGAGAGGTGTTGAACTGGAATATTATACAGGTTTACACAGAGGGTAGATTATATTTTAAAATCCCTCTTTGCATTAAAAGGGAGACGTCATTCTTCGCACCTTGCTCCGCGGTCAAGTTATGTGCAAAAAAGCTGTGTCAGCATCTGTTGACATTGCTTTGTACATTACACATACACTGTAAGAGTAAAACAAATTTTGTTTTAATGTTTTGAAAGCCAGTGGCATTTCTGGAATCTTTCACATGCATGAGGTGTATCGGTCACATGATTGTGTGAGCTTTGAGGTATAATATAAGCCAGCTTTTCCACTGTAGGATTTGAATATCATTGTTTGACTTGTGTTTAGTGCTCCACCTAATCCTGGTACTGTGCATTCCTGACATCCTGCTATCAGACACACTCTACTGACAACAAAATTGATGCCACTATACATTAGACATGTTTGTCAAGTGATAGCCTGATAGCCTCACCCTCACGTTCCTGTCCTGTCTTCTGCTCTCACCCAGCTCAGTGCTACTCCTCATCTTCCTCCCTCTGCAGGTGTTCTGAGTTTTCTTGGGCTGTATCTTCTGTTTGGATATGGAGCCTCACTGCTCTGCAACCTGATTGGCTTTATCTATCCAGCATATTTCTCGTATGTATGGAGTTAAGCTTATTTCAATAAATACCATCACAAAACAGTATGTAGATAATTGGTGTGTTTGAATAGGTAAATGGTGCATTTAAATATATAACTGTAATAAACCCCCACCCTTTTTTAAAATTTCTTTACTTAATGAACATATATTTTAATACAAAATTCGGGCCCAACTAGCAAACATTTTGACTTGTTGCAGGAAAGGCACAGTTGTATTTACTAACAATAATTATGACTCTGTCCAGTCAGACAATATTTACAGTGCCGGAGCTTTGGAACTGACACACATTAATGGATTGCAGCCTTTATTAATTATTAAATTTCATTGATTACAGCTGTGCTTTTCCTGCTATTGCAGGGTGGAATATTTGCTCTAAAAATTGCCCGTTTTCTTTTAGCACTACAATTGAGAATGGATCTCAATTGTATTTTCTTTATTTTCTTTATTTTATTGATTATTGTATGTTTTTCAACCGTACTACATCTTTTTTTTCAATTGTTTGTTACTTTCAAGTTAAAGTTAGAGCACAGGTGTTTTAGAGAACTTTTTTTTTTTTTTTTAATCATTCCCCCTCTTGATTCTAGCCATAAAGTGATCTCTGTCAGAAAGAGTTTGGTCAGAACATAATTCCCTATTTTTTTGTGTGTCATCCCTTCACTGCAGTTCATCGAGGAAACTCTGTTTTAGAAATGTTTAAAAAGAGAGAATTTGTTCCAAAAAGACTGCAGCTTTGGAAAACATCCACTATATTTGGCTACTTCTCATTACTAAGTGCATGTGGACTTTATTACTTGCACTTGAGTAGTGCTGGGAAAGAATTCCATTATGAACATGTGGAGAGGAGGAATGATTGGATATATGAGGCCCGCTTGACAAAATCTTAACCTTTTCATTAAGTGCTGCTTAAAGGTAACCTGTGGAGTTTCTAATGTAGACAAACGGGTTTTTCCCCTCATTTATGGGCTCGTTTTTACCTGGTTCAAACCTATTACTGCCTCAGGCTTTTAATGAGCACTACAGTCCTCTGCATTCAGCAGAAGTCTGTATCACGTCATCGCCATACCCTTTACATGCATGAGCATCCTTGAGTACGTGCTGGCAGTGTCATGGAGTTTTAATCTTTATTTACTCTTTGTGTTTTTGACCTCATCGGTTTCTAACCTTTCCGTCTTTCCATTCAGCATTAAGGCCATCGAGAGCAATGTCAAGGACGATGACACACAGTGGCTCACTTACTGGGTTGTTTATGGCCTCTTCAGCATTGTTGAGGCCTTCTCTGACATCTTCCTCTTCTGGTTCCCCTTTTACTATGCTGGCAAGGTAGGCCAGCCTTTCAGTTTGTATTGGTACCTTCTTTTTTTTATATTTTTAAAAATACTTTGTATTCTACTGTTTCCACTCTCTAGCACCTCTGTTTGAAGTTGGCAGCTGACCTAAATCTGCTTTCACTGTGAAACCACAGTCACACTTTTTTGAATCACGAGGGTTGAAGTCCATGGGCCTCTCTACCTCATAACGTACCAGCGGTGGCCTCTTGTGGAGAACTTGTGTAATGTCCAAAGAAAAGGGAACAGGTTTACCAGATTTTGAATTGAGGAACGGAAAACTGACCAAATGAAGTATTCTGTTAAATTTCATTATGCCAACTCAAAAAAAAAAACAAAACATGATTTTTGAAGTTCATTGGACAATGTACCACAATGCATTGTATGAAGTAAATGGAGGAGCCACTCACACCTGCACAACATACAAATTAATTTTGAGTGGTGGTGCGAGAGCCCTTGAAATATGTTGGACACCCAACAAATAGGTATGAAAACTCTGGCAAAACATTCTTCTCTCTTTATGCGATGTCTAATGTGGCAGTAGTGTTCCAAAGCTGCAGTATAATTGATATCAGGCATTTTCGTAAAAATATGTTGTTAAAACCCATAAAGTAAATTCATTTTATAATATGTTGTTCGTGTTTAGTTAATCAGTATAGTGTGCAGTTATTCCTTATTATATACAAATACATACTGTAAACAGCTCAGAAGTAATATGAAATTGAGACACAACAATCCTCATCAATTACAGTAAAAGTGTTTCTTTCCATTTCATGTCCCTATTGACCTGCGACACGAGTTTGTCATAATAAGTTGACTAAAGTTGTACATTCTATGAGACAAAGTGACCCGGCTTATCAGAAAGTCCTACTTAGCCTGATGAAAGTCACCCCTTTATCGTATAGTTTCGGCCTAATTACCATGATCATCTTTGCTCGGCTTCATTGAAACGGTTTAATTTCAATTAATAAACCTAATCCTGGAAAAAATAGGATTAATAAACCATGCCTCATTCTTTTCAGTGAGTGATGGGAAATTGGCTTACGCCTGTGTAACACAACAATACAACAGAGCACATTTATGCAAAATACTAACACATTTAGAATTTAACAGCTGCAACTAACAATTTTAATTATCAGTTAATTGCAATTTTTTATTTAATAATTGATTAATCAGTTGGCCTGCATGTATTGAAAAAATAGTTATAAATTATTACTTTTCCTTAAGACCTATGGTGACTTCATCAGATTGTGTTTTATCCCGTTCGTTCGATCAAACAAGCAAAGTTATTCAGGTTTTTTATCTCATCAAATACAGAACCAGACACGAGTTCATTTGGACAGGAAGTTACAGCAGCCTAACATCCAAGATCTGCCGTCTGCTCTTCCCTCAGTGTCTGTTCCTGATATGGTGTATGGCTCCGGTGACATGGAACGGCTCTGAAATCCTGTACAAGCGTGTGATCCGGCCATTTTTCTTGAAACACCAGGCTGCCATGGACAATGTGGTCAGCGATCTGAGTAACAAGGCTAAGAACATAACTGAGTCCGTGACAAAGGAAGGTGAGGCAGCCGCAGTTTACACGCAAGTACAGACACATTCATCTATGTACTGCAGCAATGCATTCTCACAGGGGACATACTTGTGCATCAGCCCAGTTTCACACTGTAAACATACATATGCATATGCCCAAATACAGTGAATAGTTGTGTATTTGAATATATATATTTTTTTTAGCTTTGTGCAAAATTCATTGTTTTTCTTTCTTTGTTTTTTTTTTTTTGTTTGTTTTTTTTCCCTCAGCTGTTAACCGGGCCCTCAACCATGAGAAGGACCAGTGAGAAACGTGGGGAGGCTTTGTGTGCATGTGTGTGTGCGCGTGTGCGTGTGTGTGGGTGTCTGCGTGTGTGTACAGAGGTGCATGTGCATATATGTTTTGAAAGAGAGACTGAGGGAGTGCATGTGAGTGTTTGTCATTTTGCTGTTGGTTTTTCTTCCCCCTTCTTTAATGATTGATGATTGACCCCACCTATAATGTGGGAAACTGAAGCCTCAAACCCCTGAAATGAAATAACTTGTCTGTGCATCCACGTTGCTTTACCACCGTCATTACTTCTAAGACAAAAACTGTGACCTTTTTATGAGCTCTTATTTTCTTTGTTATACAGTGACAAAGTAAGTGGAAAGATATGTTGATAGCAAAACCTGTTGATAGCAAAACCTTTGTACCTGCAGGTTTCACCAACACTTGTGTAATTAATATTATGTCTAATTGAGCCATTTTTGACAGAAGTTTGAGGTTGATACTGATAAGGTTTTAAAAGCAGGTTGCCTTAAAATGTGTCCATGAACAGCATTTACTAAAAATGTTAATCATTAATGGAACTTTTAAATGTCATTAATGTCTTTATTGCTCTTTAAAGCCTTATTCTCACATGTGCCAATCAGAATTTTAAGTCTGTTTGAGCTATTGTGAAAGTTCTTGCTCCATTTGTTTAACTAGATGACTTCTGTCTTTTGATATGTCTTAATTTATCATCTCATAATGATGAAACAGTAAAGCTGGAATCCTGGTGAACTGAAAACAGTGTCTTTGTGTCTGATCTGAAACTTTCTGATTTATATCTATATCTTCTGGGTCCTTCTCTCCAAGCAATGAGAAATGGGATTTTACTTGGTCCAAATTACAATGTTCACACACCAGTGATATCAGTAATTTTTTTTCCCTCTAACAGAGGCAAGACAGAGAAATTGTATTTCTGGATCCATAACTTCTGCGAATTTGGTTCTAGTTCATTTTACAGGAACAAATTTTTCCTATAAAGGAACCATATCTGCAGTCATTGTAATTCGCACCCAGGTAACTTGCTCTGTCTTGGGAAACATTAAGATTCAGTAATCCTTTTTGAAATTTACTTGAAAAAAATTGAACTAAAAACATCTCTGAACGGGAGTATTTTTTTTTAAGCATGGAATTACAGTATTTAATTTACCATTTACCATATTTGCAAATGTAGTTGTACTTAATTTAGTATAATTTCAAACTTGGTAAAGCAGTAAATGTTTTTTATTTGTTTCGGGGGAAATGCTAATGCCGTGCACATTTTCTCTTCCATCCTATATATCCACTTGATCTTTTAACCTCTTACCCTCAAGAACATTTACCGTCTTTCAGGCGGCCTAACCACCCACACTTTAATTTGTGTTTGGCTCTCTATTCACGCTTGAGGGGCTCTGAATCGGAGGCCCTTTGTGTTCACGCACTGGATGAAATGCATGGGAAATGGTGGACGGAGCCGGTGCGATGGCCACACACCGCCACAGGGAGAGGAAGGCACCCATCTGGAAATGGCTGCTGTGAAGATGTGTCTGCTGGGTGTTTGTTATGTATCCGCTGAGCCACCGGTGGCCGACTGTGTTATTGATTTAACAGAAATGGGACACAGAAACCGATAATTGCATTGTGTTGGTGTGCGGTTTAATTCGAGGCTTTTTATTGAGTGTGGGGCCTATAATGACTTGGAACAGTAGAAGAAAAGAAGGGACAAGAAAGGAATGAATGTATGAAAACATGTTTTATATACATGCATGTTTTTCAGCTGGCCTTTACCTATTACATCCTGCTTAGGCACACTATAGTAGTATGGCTCTAAAGATGACATTCATGGTCCCTAGAGGTGGAATCCTACTGGCTGGTGATGCCCTGTACCACCAGCAGGTTGAGATTTTTAGGAATTAGTGATATGTCTTGAGACACAATACTAATTTTGTGTACTCATTAGTGGTCCCAGAGAATGAATCCCACTGGCTTTGGAGATTCCATGAGGTTTTTTTGTGTATAATTCTTTTCATTATTATTAGTAGTAGTTAGCCACAAAACCTAAGAAGCCGTTTCACTAATGGGCAAGCGTCGGCTCATTTATTACATTTACTGTTTGATTTGATAATCTGCCTAACAATTTACAGACTAAATTATTGTTACATACCCCTGGGAAGCACTGACAAAAGTTATAAATGTCAATAGATTCACGTACTTCAAAGTAATTGTAGGCCCTGTCCTCCCTACTGACTCTACTATTCTTTGACCTGCTCTCTACATGGCTTAGTATTTAAAAGGTCTTTCTAAAAATCTTATAATTTGGTGATTGGATAGGACATTGCTGGAAACAATGCTCGGTTTACTGCCTCAAATAGCTACTAGTCTTTGGCCTTGTCGTGAATATTGACACTTGAATGGATTCTCGGCTCTTCTGTCCCAAGCCTCTGCATTTACCATCTGCGCGTTCTTGCGTAATCTCCTCTCCTGTCCTACCCCGCGTCACCCCGCTCCTCCCGGCCCCTCCGCTCATTATCCCCTGGACTAAAAACAATCGATGCTGCTTGTAATCACCCCCCACCACCACCACCACCACCACCACCACCACTACCACGACCACCACCACCACTACCCCCCCCGGTCTGCTCCTTCAGCAACCGCCACCGCCGCGATCCCCTCGCTTCTCCCCCGCCGGCTCCCTGTGCAGTCCCCCGGCTCACCGGCAGAGGGGCTGGGACGGGGGGGGGGCACAAACGAGGCTGCCCGGACGTAGGAGAGTTGGTGAGTCATACACCGAGACCGTCACGTACCGACACCGGGCCCGGTCTGCCCCCGGTCGCAGGCCTTCGCCGGCACCGGGAGATGCGTCCGGCCGCCTATTGAACGAGATCGGTGACATTAACCCACGGCCGCTGACGCGGGGGGGAGAGGATTCATTCGCACGGCTTCATAGCTACTGGGCTGGGACACTTCCTGTTTACCAGCCCTTATAGTCCTCTCCAGCCTTTATTTATTTATCTGTTTACTTGCTGTGTGTGTGCATGTGTGTACGCACACTGATGGTGTAGCCTACACCGTATAAACTGCTGCATCCGCGTCCTGGCTCTGTCCAGAGTCCTGAAGCGCAATGAGGTGACTGTCCGCGGTGCTGATCCGGGATCAGGAGACAGAGCGTGTGATTTTAATTCATTTAGGGTTTTTTTTTTCCAAATTAAAAGCTTTCCATGCTGAATTCACATATGCCCATAGTACAAAAACTAAATATCAAGCCTTCAGTCGTGCATTTCCATTATCTCCAAATAACCCTGCCTTAGTATTTCTGACTATTGCCTGATATTAAGGAAAGTGTGTGTTTATATCACTCTTATTTATGTCGTAAAAGTTGTTTTTTTCCCCCCTCTCTCTCTCTCTCAACGTACTTGAGGTGCATGTGTCCATGTCTGCAAAATTTAGGCTGCACACTCAAATGCCCAACCTGATCCAAAATAATCCACCAAATCCGACCTATTAGTTCTCAACCAAATTTCCCTGGATGCTCCTGCTCGTCCTTTCGTTCCTGCCGCCCTGGGCCACAGTGAAACTGGCATCCACGGTATCTGTCCCGGCCCCGGACGCGCCTGGTGGCTACACCGTACTTGCCTGTGGCCGAGACATCGACGGAATCGTTTGGAAATGAAATGGGGCTCTGCTTATGTTACAGTTTTGACCCTGAATGTGATTTCGGGCCCCTTTTAATGTGATTAGCTGCTCGGGGACGATCTGTATTTTTTACTTCCCGGGTTCTTAGATGTTCTATATTAAATATTATTATACTGTGGCTCCACCTGATTATTAGAAATAGATGTCCTGTGCATTATTATCATTCATCTCGTTTCTGGTCAGTTTTCTTTAATTTTTCTGAATTTATGGGCTTTGGTATGATCCTTTGCTCAAGTTCCCACAGTTGCATCCATCCAGGGCATGAAAGGGATTTTTTATTTATTTTTTATTTTTTTAGGGGAGGTCAGTTTTAAATAGCTTTTTTTTTTTTTTATTTTTGCTGGCATTCAAACACTAGGAAGTGTATGAACTGAAAGAAAAATCAAGTGTGGACAGAAAAGGGAGAGAGGGCATAGCACCTCCCACGTCCTATCTGCGAGAAAGAGAGAGGAAGAAGGAGAGAGAGTGAGAGAGAGAGAGAGAGAGAGAGAGTGGTGGTGGTGTTAGGGGATCGGACGACATGAGCTCTACATGAACCGCGTAAAAAATGCTTTAGGACGCTTTCGGCGTTTGTCTTACATCCGTCTGAACCAAGGACGAGCCTGAAGCGGAGCTATTCTTCACGACCAGGTACGGGGACGCCGCTCATCCTCCGCATCTTACGCGGGGGTTTAGATGTTGGTATTCAGTGGCGTAACCGCGGTCCTCCTGCCTGGCTTGCTGGCTTGCTGGCTGGCTGGCTGGCTGGCTGGCTGGCTGGCTGGCTGCTGCGCGCACGGGGCGCCCGCTGTTCTCGGCCAGACGCGGGACGGCAGATGTCATTTTATTCGCCGCTCGCCTTGTTAGTGTCGGTTTATAAACGCGTGTTGTCGCGACTCTCGTTCGATAACCTCGGTCGTGGGGATTGCATGCAGCCCGTGGTATCCCGCACAGCCATATTGGCAGTCAGCAGGAGAGAGGGAGAGAGGGAGAGGGAGAGAGAGAGAGGGAGAGGGGGCAGAGATATGAGGGTGTCGGGATTATCATATTGCTTAGAGGAGTAAAGGGGGGGGGGGGTCGGATGGGGAGGGGGGGGGGATGCTGCGACTGCGAAATGATGGCACAGCTGCGAGATGGCGATCCTCTGGTATTTATGAATGAAACCAAGCAGAGTAGGGTGGTCTGTAATGGCGTTGCGCAACAATCTGCGGACCGACGGCAAGCCCTCTCTCCCCGCCACCCCTTCCCAGAGCCGAGGCGGAGGTGCACGCCAACGTTAGACCATGCACTGATAATGACGCCAGCGTGACGCATAAAGCCCGATTTCTGTGGCAAATGCCAGGGTTAATCCTCCATCTGGATCCGTGCTTCCCCGTGCATCCTCCTCCTCCTCCTCCTCCTCCTCCGTCCTCCCTGATGTGCTGTTTGTTGTGGGTCTCATGGATGGAGAGGAGAGGAAAGCAAACATGACAAGCAAAAGGAGTTGTGGATCATTCAGGCCTCCCCATGCACGTCTGCGCGCGTGTGTGTGTGTGTGTGTGTGTGTGTGTGTGCCTATGTAATGTGACTCAACTTCCTGTATGCATTGAACACTGCCAGTCATGGGTGTGTATGTGTTTGTGTAGGGGGCGAGTGTGGGATGTATGGCAGTAAATCCTGTGATTAAGCCTTAAATTGTGTGGTTGAGAGGAGCATAGAGATGCAGACTGTGTTAAAGTGGGCATGTGCTGGTCGAGGATGGGAGATAAGTGGAAATGTGGGGGAGTGTCCATGTCCTGGTCGCCAGCCTGTCCGTTTGTTTGTCTGTCTTGAATAGCCACAGTACTGTTGCATAAGAATACTTCACTCTGCTGAGGCAGGACAAAGAAATGGCTCAATACATGTTAATGATGAGAGAAAACAGAAGGAGGAGATGATGCCGGAGACAAGCATAGATGTTGCTGCTGCTGCTGATGATGATAATGATGATGATGATGATGATGGTGATGATTTTGTTGGAATTTTTTTTTTTTTTTTTTCACTTGAGGACCAGCAAAAAAAAAGAAGCCTACAAAAAACTGTGTGAGATAACCGAGGTCAGGACGGACAGATGTTGAGAAAGAGGTGAATTCTGTCAGGGGCGTCACTTCCGTCTGCTCATGTCTGGAGGATGGCCTGACATTTTACAGCTCCGTATGCACACGGAAACCCCAGGTTCATGCACTTATCATGATCTGGTCCATCCAGAGCTTCAGTCAAGACCCAAATTAGGTTCTCAGAGAAGATTTTGTGTCCCTAGAGTATAATAATAACAACAACAATAATAATAATAACATTATTAGTGTTGTTTAGATGCTGTTTCTGAGATGGATATTCAAATTTAGAGTAAACCTCTGAATTTCAACTAGATTCCTGCTTTGGAATACCATGCATGCCCCATGAGCTATTGCTTGTATTTACACCTCCAGTTACCAGGTGGAGTGATCTTATTTCGGAGTAATCAGCAACGAGGAGTACTAAAGGAGGTCAATTTAATCAGACATGCGATCATTTGACCATGACTTAACCTGTGCTTGTGCCCATATTTGTGCATTTATACTTTTAACAGAACGCTGTGTTTATTGAGGGAGAGGGAAACAACTGACAATGCTTTGGCGACCATTGGTGAACTAGATTTAATGGAAGTCCATGTTGACACTTACTACATTTAACGGGGAGGGGGATCAGCCCCTTTGTGGCATTTTAACTGTTGAAAATAGGCACAAATACATAAAAATCTTAGGCTCAATTTACAAACAAGTTTAATCACAAAAGTATGAAACAAAATTGATTCTTTTTTGACTTCAAGACAAGAGGTCTTATCTTCGCCTGGTTATTCTTATCGATTCAAATAGTAAACAGTCGTCTCCTCAGGATGTTTATGTCTGTCTGTTGCTCTGACAGCACAAGTCTAGTCAAGAGCACCAGCACTGTTGAGCACCTCTGAGCTATATATATATATATAAATATCTATATATAACTAAGGATATACTGTATAATGTCAGCTTTAATACTGGAACAGATTGAAGCTAACGTGCTTTAGTTGTTCTGAAGGCACCAGCTCATTTGAAAGGGCCATACAGTCTTCATTATACACGGCATAAGGCAGGATTTTCTTGGTCTTGTGCAAAACTAATCGCAGGCCAGGATGGCTGTTTGGCTCCATTTCGCACAGGGTGACCTCTGAGTTATCGTGTTTTATTTGACATTTTGTTCAAATATCAGATGAAAGCCATCCAGCTTTAAATCTTCTCTAAGATATTATGAAAACTGAGGGGGGAAAAAAAGGAAAGTAATCCTTGGTTTGACACAACGACAAGTTAACAGTCGGTTTTCTTATGACTCCAGGTGCATCATGGGCGCGTCAGAAGCGGTCTGGAGAATGACTCCCTTGTTGTTTCTGCCTCTAACCATCTGTGTTCTTATCAGACCTGGATCAACTGGTATTATAAAAAAAAAA
This sequence comes from Istiophorus platypterus, assembly GCA_016859345.1. Classification (NCBI taxonomy): domain Eukaryota; kingdom Metazoa; phylum Chordata; class Actinopteri; order Istiophoriformes; family Istiophoridae; genus Istiophorus; species Istiophorus platypterus. Next base: position 8,527,635 of record CM029120.1, read on the forward strand.
AAAAAAAAAAGCTGTGCCTGGTTGATCTCGCCTGTAGAAACCAATGGAGTCAATCCAAAACTACCAACCTTGTCACCATCTGTCACTGCAGGCATGCTTCTGCAACAGACTCCACTAGTCTGAAATTTGCTCTCCTGAGTCAGGTCTGGGCCTTCAGAACTTCTAAAAATAGGCTTTCTTGAAAAATAAATACATTTGAATACAGAATGAGGGTTCGGAAACAAACATGATTGCTCTGTTGCCAGTGTTGGTAATTCCTCACTCCTCTTTGGCCCAGCCCAGTCCTGGAGTTAATAGCCAGGTGTGGGTTTTCTTTCCCAGATTGTCAGGCTGAGGTATTAGCAGGGTCTTATGGAGAGGCCAGACGGAGCAACCCAGGGTTCCCCTGGTCAAGCTAATACCAACTACTAATACACACTCAAACACTAATTGCAAGGGCTTCTCACATCCAGTCCTGTGTGAGACTGCTGCATAGAATCAGCGGGATTACGGTTACAATGTTTGATTATAAGTCAGGAATCAATCTGCCCGAAGGGAAAATGTTTTCCTCTTAAATTCTAATTGAGAATGTATATCTCCTGTATGTATGTTTTCATTTTATTCCTAAGATAGTAGTTGCAGGTAGAGGGATGTTTGTAGATACACACTTTGGTCCACATCCTGCTCATAAAAGACATACATCAGTGGAAGTCATTAAAAGTGTGTAAGTTAATTTACTCTCCAGAGATTAGAATTTACAGCTTCCGAATCTCAACCCACAGCCTTCCTTTCGCTACCAGCAGGGTCTATTCTGCTCCCTGTTCAACTTTAGCTGTAATTTTATCTTATTTGCAGGCTTTAACTTGAAATTAATGATCATTTTACAGTCAGACTACCAGCCTCCCACTGGACAAATGCGGCTCTCTTTAATTGTCTCCTCTTGTTGCTTCTTTTTAAATGATTGTCTCTGTGAGCAACAAGCGCTGGTGCTAACCAACTAAATACTAATGATCACAGATAGCTGGTCTTCACAGCAAGACAGAACTGTATGGCTATTTGTTTAATAGATATTGGTTATGTGTTGTTATAAAAAGAATTTAATTGGTTTGTTCATAAATTTTCTATTATATGATTTCCCCCATAGCACTATTTTGCAAGTATAACAATGAGATGTGCACAATTCAGCCTTGACCCGAGTAATTTGAAGTAAGAGATGTGTCCCTATTGTTTTATAATAATGACTTTGGACCAAACGTCATTCTTTATCCTGTCACAGCACAATGCAGACACTGCAGAGACGTACTGTAGATTGGGGAATCGTAACACTAGAGGGTCAGTAAGTCAGTGGCATGTGGAATTTCTACAAAATTTGGCCTCATGAATACATCAAAAAACAATTAAAAAACAGTCTTGTTTTCGCCTGGTTGAGGTGAGGTTTTCAAAAAATCAGATGTGAATTGTCTCCCCTGTGGATAAAGCGTTTAAGATGCCGATCATATATCACAATGTCCCTGGTTCGTGTTTGGCTTAGGACCTAATAAAGGCTTAAGGTTAAAAATAAAAAATAAGGTGTCAGGTTATCACCAAAAAAATTACCCCCCCCCAAAAAAAAAATACTGCAATTTGCAGTTTTTGTAGTAATTTTTTTCGTAACTCCAAAATATCATTCATATCAGGAACTGTAAGAAAACAGTTTTTTTGTTTTTTTGTTTTTGTTTTTTTACTGGAGGATGAGGACCTGTTTTTTTCAACTGTATTTGAAAATTAGAAAGTTATCATGCTTATTGACCTTGTCTCACATTTCCAGGTCTATGGTAGGTCACTAAGTTAACTGGTCAGTAAGTTTGTTGTAAACACAAAATCACACTGGGACAGATTAAAACTGTGCACATATCTCCCGTGTCCGCTCAATATTGTCATAGCGTCAGTGCCAGTGCTTCGGTTAATAGATGGGCACTGTGCTGCAAGCCTCCTGGTCCAAGTCAAATGTGCTGTTGTGAGTAACAATCGGAAGATAAAAGTCACCTTCATTGCTTGTGTGTCTGGCTCTGTTGATATTTGTCAGTGCATGCTGAGTCAAAGGGATGTGCATCCATTATCAGAGGGCTTCAGTGTGCATCAAGAGCTGGATGCAGTCTTATAGGGAGACCGCTGGTAACTTAAGTCCTGGGAATTGGGTCAATGCAGAGCAGGCCAGGAGCACAGAGGAGGTTAAGCTCAATGATTAGCTACTAAGCCAAGACCACAGTGCTGCAATCTCTTGTACAGTCTAACACACCTACTCCATGCACGTACAGCAGTGTAAGCTCAATCGCAGTATAGACTGACACTGATGAGGCATTCACACCCTGTCTCACACACCTCTAAACTCAGCAAGGATGCACAGAGATATAAATACGTGCATATTTTCTCATGCACATGCATATGTACATCACATCTGGCTGCTTTGTCAACCTGTTAAAATCTCATCCTACATACTGAAATAATTCAGAATCAAACAGAGGAAGCAAAATTCTTAATGTAGAGAAATTAGCCTTCTTGCCAAGAGTTAAATGAAATGATCGACTGATATCACTCTCTTGTATGTTGATTAAATATGGAGCTTCAGCCAGCAGCAGGTTAGCTTATAGCTCTGCAAAAAAAAACTGCAAACAGGAGGAATAAGTTAGCCTGGCTCTGGCCAGAGGTCATAGGATGGGCCATGTTTGTTCAGTCTGTGCGGACAACACATAAAACAACAATTTGTGCCTTCACAACGGTTGTTGGAGGACTATTTTTATTTCTTGGCCGGGTGCAGTGACTTCCTGCAGTTAGTTTGCCTGGCAACCTCACAGTCACAACAAGACCAAACAAATTAAAAAGAATTAATTAAAAGAGATATGATATGTTAGTTACGTTATCTTAGTGGGTGTTAAAGGGGCCGGTAAGGCTAGCTAATGCTAAACAGCTGCTAACTGTAGCCTCCTGTACAAATATGGGAGTGGCGTCAATCCTCCTATCTAACTCTCGGCAAGAGATCTATGACACAAAGTCAAACTTTGCCTTTAAATTAAAAATGCATGGTCATCTGACTCATATTGAGGCATCTCCCAAGTTTCAAAGATCCAGGGTTTAGACTTATTGGTTGGAACCTAAACATATATATAGAAAAAAAGGAATGAATATTGCCACAATAAAACATTCATGCACTAAAAGAAAAATCCGGAGTGTATCTGTTTAAGTTTAGTCATTTTAACGCCTTTTGAAACACTTAAAAAAAAACAGTCCCACAAGTCCATATTCAGGGAGGGATCCATTATTCTGATGGATCATCAACATATCTTACAGATTTAGCTTTGATGGATATAAAAGGATTGTTTCCTTTCTTTGCATCATCACCCTCAAAGACGCACTCAACCAGACTGGTGAGTAAGTGAGGCAGGAAGAAAAATACATGGCCTGATCTGTCCTCTTTTTAAAAATCCATGTTTATAATTCTAAAATTAACTCCAAGAGAGAGAGATATTAAATATATTAAAACAAACGCATGTGAGCTGTTTCCTCTGGGCTTTCCATTTGTGTGTTTTGATTGTAGGTGTGAACACAGCGAAGCAGAAGCAAGACTGAATATGTGAGACAGAAATCAGAATTTTTAAATCGAACCTTAACAGTCTGCTCAAGCCTAATGAAAACGCCCGAGTCTAAAAATTGCCTCGCTCGCTTTTAAAAACGCAGTTTCATTCCTGTGGTGAAACACACACACACACACACACGCTTGAAAAGCCTCAGCTGATGTGTGCACAGAGAACAGGGAATCTTCTGCTTCACTGCACAGATTCAAACACACATCTCAGACACACACGCACACACACATGCTCATACACTATCTGACAGTCTGGCAGCTCAAGAAACTTTGTCCAGGTTTCAGACATTGTGATGATTGTGTATGTGCGAGTGTGTTTGTGCACAGCTGTGGCCAGAATTTTTCAGAAAAACCTTTACCTGAAAATCTGTCGATCCTGTGAAACACTCGCCGCCAAATAGCCACGTATCCACAGCATTCCAGTATCCGCAGCTTGATTAAAACCCTTTCTCCGCAAGATACCATGGGACGGCTTTGTGGGTGTCTGTTTAATCACGCTCTTGATCTGTTGAATGGCATTGTGTTTGATGTTGGTTAATGCACTTCCTTTGTGCCGCTGGATAAGTGGCTCTCTTGAGGGAAATTATGTGCATGTTTTCGCTAAAGGTGACATTTCCTTGCTCGCTCCATGAAATAGACGAGTGGCGAAGGCTGTGTTGCGTCTATTTCCTGACTGAGACGAGAGGAGGCCTGTATAGTCTGTGCCAAAGCTATCTGCTAATGGAGTTTGGCTGCACTGCTACAGATGCATTTATAGTATACCATTAATTCATTAAGGAACTGCAGTCCTCTCATTTCAAATAAAACAAGAGAAGAGGATGGGGAAACAGAGAGACAGCTTGCGTTTGGGAGGGGTGTCATCAATCTCGGACGCCTGGTGTCAAGGACAAATGATGAAGGAGCGGAAATACAGTGCGCGTGTGTGTGTTTGTGTGTGTGTGTGTGTCACTGTGAGGTTGCACCTGTGTGTGCATTTATAGCTGCTGACAGAGGGAGGGAGAAAGCTAATTTTAGTTGAAAGTGAAAGAGGGGAGGGAGGGGAGGAAGGTTTTGATGAGCAGAATCACTGTCACGGAGCCGAAATCCAAATCCAGAAAACCAACAGGGCACCGAGCGAGGATGGATGACAGACTGACAGAGCCCAGACAGATGAGCCCCATCGATCAAAACCACAGCGGCCTTAGTTTATTGATCAAACAACACAGAGACCTGGGGATTGAGAGAGCAGGAGGTAGAGGAGAAGCAGCGAGAGGAAACTCGGGGAGCGGGTCAAAGAAACACATGCATAAATCAAGAGAAAAGACTCACTAAGAGAAACAGACAGAGAGCGTAAAAAGAATATTTGTGAGCATGTCAATATCAAAGAGCATGAACGAGTTTGTGGCTCCATCCCAGGTGCACTAATATATCAGCTTCAAAACACAGAAATGGAACCGGGCCGTATACTAGACATATACTAGTACATACTATGCTTTCATGCTAGATAGTTCGCCGATTGTGGGATTTGTTATATTTATGATTCCTCTTCCCTGTCATTCTTCATTACGTTTGTCAAATTATCAACAAAATAGAAGCACTGCTTTTTTTCTCAAAGGATAATTCTGGTTTATTGTTACCTACCTATTATTTGTTATCTATAAACCTATTTTAGTAGCTTATGGCCACTGTTTCTGTCTCTAATAATAACACTGTTCTCACCAAGCTGCTGTGATCTGGGAACACAGCTACAATGCTAAAAATGAGTCAGGAGAAGGATTAGATCTCCTGTTTAGCCAAATTTATTTAGAGAGCACAGTAAAAATTATTGCCCAATTGTCCACAATTGTTCATTGTGATTATCCATCCACTGACAGACCTCTTGGTTCAACATTGACCTGCCTGTGCAATGAGGGATTATTACCAACATTTCTATTGCACTCACTTCCGGTTTTCCCTCCACATAAAGTGACTGGTATAATTTGGATAAACTGTGTTTTTGTTTTTGTTTTTACCCTCAGATCTCTGCAGATATTTTAAACCTGCAATAATAGATTTTTTTGGCCCCTTGGAGGCCCATCCCAGCTGTAAGCACATATGCTATGGACACAGAATGTTGTTATGGCCAACATTTTAGCAAAGATTTGCCTAAAAATAAAAAATCAGCAGACGCAGAGCCTCATTATCATCCATATGGAGTCGTGTTCGTGTCCACCTGATGAATGTAAGACCAATATTCATTCTATTTTTGGGCTCCACCAGCTCCGGAGATGAGATACCTGGCTCAACAGCCAGTTGTATAGTGCACAACAGGTTTTCATACCTTTTTTTTTTTTTTTTACTGAAAACAGCCACCTGCTGCTGCTGGAAATGACACTGACTGGTGAGAGTGAACCAGACTGGTAAAGTTGTTGGTTGTAAAATCAAAATAATGTGCTGAAAGTCATTGTTCGGTGATAATTCACTGTGGGTTCATTACTATGAACAACCAATTTCTCATAGACTCAGTCCTTTGTCATCCTTTGGCAATGGAAAAATGTGCACATGTCCATGCATTTGTGTTAGTGTGCACATTTGTTTCTGTCCAACATAAAACAGAAATCAATGTGCAGCTTCAGCAGCTCAGGCCACAATTCTTCAAAGTGAATGAAAGCCTCATTAAAGCTAAAAGTTTTAGGCAACATGGATGAGCATCTGTTTTTACCCAAAATTATTATTTATTATAACGAAGACTTTTAACCCTCGTGCTTTTTTCATATTAATCTGTCTGCACAGGTTCTTATTTCCACAGCTTTAAAAACAATCTGCCTTGATTTAAGAGAGAAATTCCTCTGATTAGCTTGAAGCTTGAGCATTTATCTCAGAGTTTAAGCCCCAGTCACACTGGAAAACTGGCTATGTTGACAGTTTTTTGACAGTATCCCTCAATATTTCAAGAAAAAAAAATGCAGAGTATATCATCACCCTAAGGCACCGGAGAGCCATTAGGTAAGATTTTATGCTCTGCCAGGCCAGAGTGAAACACTTGAGAGTGTGCAGGCATATGAGCAGAAAAAACAGACTTACCTGCAAATTAAACTGTGGCTGTGTGTTGAGTATGGATATAAAACGCTGTTATATGTCACCCAGACTTACAGCTATGGATTGACCGTAAAACTCAAGAGGCTCTCCCCGAATCCCCATTTATTTTTAACTCCTTGACTGATATTATCTAGAACCTGGCAATGCAATTACAGGGGCCCCCGCCATCAATAGTGGGTTCCAGCAGTGCAAGCATGACAGAAATCCACTTATTCCATCTCGTATTGATGTCAGTTTACTGTTTCATTACAGCTGGAGCTTAGAGAGCGGAGCATGATCACAACTGAAGGAGCATCTTATTATGGGACCTTAAAGCAAGTTTAGAACCAAAACAGATGAATAATTTAACAATGCATCATCATGTAAAGACGCTCAGCAGAAGCACAAAGCACTTACAAAAGATAGCAATAGATTAGGTGTGAGGATGCCGTTCAGATGCATATGTATGAGCTGCAGCAGGTAACACTGAGAGGGAAGATTTGTAGTCTTTCAGTGTGTGCTGTTGCTGCTGCCTACCAACCAGAGCTCTGGAATTATTTGTTTAAACTGTATATTCTTTTCAGTAAATAGCATAAATATTAGAATTTCTACAACGGGACCGCACACATTTTGGGTTTGGTAGTTTTTGTTTATTTTTTCGTACGCTGTGTTTAATTGTAGATGAGTTATGATACCCCTGCTGGCACTGTTTCAATTCCCACAATTCTGGAGGAGATATCTTAAAGGTAGTAACACTAAATGTGCCAAACAGGTATTTTTTCAAACAAGCAATAGATCGTAACTGGTTTTGAAGGACTTACCTTAGACCTGCATTCATGGATTTTTTTTTGGGGGGGGGCACATGGGTACAATGCAATAAGATGTGAACACAACACTGACAAAATCCCCTTTTGAGTAACTATGGCAAAGATGTTAGCAAGCAGTTGCCTGTTTTATGCAGTTAACAGATACAAGGCAAAATTAGTGTATATTTGGAGTCATTGTTTTGCACAACTGGTAGTCAACCCCATTTATTTTATCTCTGTTTTGGTCTCCATTAACTCCCGAGGGAAATATCTAGTTTTAAAGCTAAATGCTCTTTTTACTTTGTCAGTAGTTAGGTGCTGGGCAGGTGGTTTATAGTCAGTTTGTCAGAGACTTTTCCCCTAAAAACATTCCTGCTGCTGCTGCAGCAGCTGTTGCCAGAGAGAAAGTTATGAGATTGGTGAGTCTGAGTCAAAACAGTGACATTGCAGACTGTATTACCAAAACAATGAGTTGAAGGACGCTTAAAGGCTTAGTAGAACTAAATGGAACTTCAGAGTTTAATATAATTTTTTGTCCATATGTAGCTACAATACCTTTCAGATACAAGTAATTATTTGATCCATTGTTAATATAAAAATATTGATTAGAGCAGATTTAATTTTTATATTCAGCCTTTCAGTTTTTTTTTTTGTTGAATGTTTTGGGTTTTTTTTTATAGAATTAGAAATAGAAATAGAATTGAAACTGGCAACATTAACCTTTACTTCTCCAGCCACATGAACAAAAATGAAAATAAAAAATATACCACACATGCCAGTTTTTTTCACATCTACTAGATCAAAAACAAAAGGAAGCTTAACAGAGAAATGTTGAGGTGAACCAGTTTTACCTGATGCTTAGTCTGTCTTGTCGTGCATACATTCAAGATATATACATCATGTGGACACAATTTCATGCAGGCATGCAACCCAATGCAATCTAATACAGTAGCCCTGCATTATATACTGCATTTGTAAGCTGATAATGTTCTGTTGTTGTGCTTGAGAGGTGTTGATCCAAATCTATAGTCATTTTTAAAGCTGTCATTCAAGGTGCATTGTATTATGCATGAGTTCATGTTATTGTTTCCGCCCCCTGAATGCCTGAAGATTATTCTCCTAAGCTCCAAGGACTCTGTCTCTACCAGGGCTGCTGCAGTTGCTTAAGTTGATATATGAGGAAGTGTTGGAACGTTTTGGTTTTTTTGGGGCTGAAACTGAGAAACTTTGACTACGAACGGTATTGATTAGGGAAATGTCTGCGTCAGGTGAAAACACTTGGAGCCTCACCAAACTCATCCTCTCTAATTTGTACTCTGGCTCATAGTCAGACCATGAGGACGGAGAGCATGCTTTCACAACCACTGGCCTGAGGTCAAGTCCCACTAAGGCTTACCCTCCTTTTTCCTCCTTCTGCTTTGCATCTGCTGCTTCTGTACTGTCTATTTGCTAAAATGATCCTCTTCTCCTCCTCCTCCCCACCCACTCCTCTCACCCTGCTTCCTCTCAATACCCCCACCCCCCACCCCGAACATCAACAGGTTTACCACTGTCTTAAGCCTGAGGGGGGCAGAATGCCGGAGCAGAGCAACGACTATCGTGTGGTGGTGTTCGGGGCAGGGGGAGTGGGGAAAAGCTCCTTGGTCCTGCGCTTCGTGAAAGGCACCTTCAGGGACACCTACATCCCCACGGTGGAGGACACCTACCGCCAGGTGATCAGCTGCGATAAGAGCGTGTGCACGCTCCAGATCACCGACACCACGGGGAGCCACCAGTTCCCGGCCATGCAGCGCTTGTCCATCTCCAAAGGCCACGCCTTCATCCTGGTCTACTCCATCACGAGCAAACAGTCCCTGGAGGAGCTCAAACCCATTTATCAACAGGTGCGGAGTGTGTGATTGTGTATGAGTGAGTTTGTACTGTAGAGAGGGAGGATGATGTTACATTTGAATGTATGAGTGTACTACATCTGTATATGTGCAGGTTTAGTCATGGTTGTCTCATTTTGTATGTGTTTTTCCTACATTCTGCTTCATATCCTACTGAATTACTTTTTTTTTAAGGGGTCATATACAATATACCAGTGGTTCTCAACTTTTTTTGGCCCACGATCCCTCGGCACAGTTTGCATACATCCACCAGATAGTTTTCTTTTCCTTTGAAATGTGTAAGATTTGTATCAGATTAGGAGACATTGGGCTTGATTAGCTTAGTTCAAAAACTTCCTGGCTGCTGAAGTGTCTTTGAGCAAGACACAGCCTGTGCTTATTTATGTCTTATCACTGATCTCTGAAGCATTAGTAAATTATTTGTTCATGAATTACAACCTAGTGGGACCTCATACATTATGCTTTATTTGTCTGTTGTAACTTTCTGATATCAAATGAATTGCATATTGTAAAATATGTAAGCAACAAAAAAGCACAATATAATCTTTATGCAATTTTATGTTACTATTTTCACTCCACATTGTTTTCTCCTGATACCATTTTTTGCTGCATGTTTGTTTTTGGTTCTCATTTCCTTTATTTTGAAGGGGTAGTAGAGATTTGACAGAAAATGAGGGGAGGCAGCCCACAAAGGTTCCCAGTCATATTCAAACCAGGGGCATTGCGACCGAATGGTCAGCATTTTACACTCCCTGACACTGCTTTTCATTTTAACATTCAGACATATATTCTCCAAGGCTGCTGTGACTGGTATTAGGCTTAACTTGGTAATCTACATTTCTGGTGACTGTTTCCCTAATTTTCCTCCAGGTCCTGGCCATAAAGGGCAACGTTGAGGCCATCCCCATCATGCTCGTGGGAAACAAGAGCGACGAGACCCAGCGGGAGGTGGAGACCAAGGATGGGGAGGCTCAGGCCAACCAGTGGAAATGCGCCTTCATGGAGACATCGGCCAAGACCAACCACAACGTAACCGAGCTCTTCCAGGAGCTCCTCAACCTGGACAAGAAGAGGAACATGAGCCTCAACATCGACGGCAAGCGCTCGGGGAAGCAGTCCCGCGCTGAGAGACTGAAGGGCAAATGCAGCGTGATGTAAATCCGGGAGAGGAGGAGAGGAGAGGTGGAGGCGAGAGAGGGGGGAGGAAACACGGGGAGAAGGTAAAGGAAAAGAAGGGAGACGAGAGATAAGGAGAGACTCGCTAAATGTATCACTTAGAGCAAAAGGTCTGGAAGGCAACAGGAATCTCATCATCCACATCCTCCTCTGTTTGACGGCCGCATTCATACACACAACTTGCGCACCGGACACGTACCGGATTTCAGCTTGGAGCATTTCATCCATGTGTATTCTGCTTAAAGAAGAGATGAGGGGAGCTGTCATAGAATATCAAGAGGCCAATTGAAAACAAGAAGCGTGTGTCACAGAAGAATATCTGTGGACCTCAGCCGTAATTGGGAAACAGCGTGGGTGTGGACTTGGCTGGGGATCTCATCAAGAACGTGGACTGCAATAAAGACCACAGACTACAGCACCCCTTGAAAAAGACTGAAGGTTTCTGATCTACACACAACATTCAATGTCCTCTCCAACTCCTTCACCCCCCCCCCGCTCTGTTCACACGTAACCCCCCCACCCCCCGACACACACACAAAAACATCCCAGCACCGTCGTCCTTTGCATACCTCCTATTATAAAATCTTTAGAGATACGTAATGTGTATGTAACAGAGTCGACAAAGTTAGTTACGTTCACTCATCTGGTAGAAACACTATTTTAAGAAACTGAGGTGTCCGTCATGTTAGTAAGGACAAGTCTGAGACTGCTAGCATAAACGACAGCAGCAAAACACATGACCCAGCCACACCTAAGGACTCTGGCGTACTGTACATAAACATGGGATATTTGGATACATCCCATCTAGTCTACACATGCCCTGCCCCAACTATTATATCATTCACAGGAAGTTTCGAAGCATTAAAGATTAAATTTTGTGGCTAGAGGACAAATTCACTTATCTTCTCGTCCTAATCATTCCCCCCCGAAAGATAGAAAAAGACCCTTCTTTACCTTTATTGTGCTGTCACTATATCAAAAACTCATGTGCAACCCTTCTAAATGTCTTCATCTGAAGTGGAGAAGCATCCAGCGGCAGGGCATTTACACGCGCTACTGATACAACGCAACAATCCTTTTAAGACTTTCATCTGGCAAAGAATAACTCTGGATGAAAGGAGGCTGGACACTCATCAAAATATGAAACCGATATACAAGTCTGCCTTGATGATGATACACTTGGATAATCATTGCCAAGCTGGTAGGACGCAAGTGAACTAGGAGGATTTTTGGTTCTGAGGACAAGAATGTTTGCTTTGGCACTTTTCATGTGAAGGTTTCTATTTTTTTGCCTTTTTTTCTTTAAGATGCTCTTCATGAAAAGTCAAAAAACCCCTCCCTGAACATAAAAGCACATAGAGAAATAATAATAATAATAATAATAATAATAATAATAATAATAATAATAATAATAATAATAATAATAATAATAATAATAATAATAAGGGATGGATGTAAAATTGCTCCATGTGGATTACACAGTGTGATCTGAATGAACAATTCTGTTTCCTCTCTGTTTGGTGTGATCACCTCTCATACACTCATCCAGGCATAAGGAAACAGAATGGGTCACACATATATACACACACAAACACACACACAGCATAAAATAAGAGAAAAAAGAAAACACACGCATAGCTGTGGTTCTCGATTTGAGTAACACTGTTGATGGATTTCATGAAAACAAATAGGGCTCGCTCAGCCTGAATGCCCTCACATTGCACTTTATATCATAAACACACACCCACCTACACAACGACAACTTTTAATTTGCCATGTTTTTGCCTACATTATGTTTAAATGATCTCCGCTCAACACAGAATATCCTGGAGCCATGGCTCTATGTCCAAAGTGCATATATATATACACCCTTTTTTCATGCAGGAGCTCTGAAAATTGTACACAGTGTACACAGGACAGCCAAAAGCACAATACTTTTTTACTGACATATCTATTTGTACATTTTTTTTGTATTTCTTTTTTGTATATTTTTTTCTTTTTTCTTTTTGTCTTCTGTGCAATTCCCATCGTTAACATTTACTCACCAGTCCTGAACATGGCGGAACAATCGCATCATGATCATAGGTAGCTCTCAGTCTAGATTTAGATTAGTAAAAATGTTTTATTTGTCCGGTACATGGCACAATGAGGTTGCGGTTCTGCTGAACAACAGGGTATCGTGATGTGACCCGTTAGCTGCGGTCAGTGTGTATATGTGATGTAAACCCCCCCCACACACACACACACGCACACGCACGCACACACACGCACATGCACGCGCACGCACACACGATCACAAGTCGTAGGACGCCGAGGAGGATCAGATTATTTCTCTACTTTTCTCCATTTCTCAGGCGGTTTTAACAAAAAAATTCAGCGGATAATCTGCTCCTTTACTGTTAAACCCAAAGACACAGATGATGCCCCTTTTAACTGTGTGTCCAAAAAAAAAAAAAAAAAAAAAAAAAAAAAAAAAAAAAAAAAAAAAAAAAAAACTGCAACTGTTCTGTCTCCTTCTCTGTCTTTATGTGTGCAGCAGAATCAACAACAACAACTGGCAGATTTTTTACTTGAATTTTTGCTGAAGACATCATCAGCAATGCCTCATTAATAAGCATTAATGTAAAAACACAAAAACACTATTATGCCCACAGACCCACATAAAATATTCTCAGATGTGTAGTTATTGTAAATAAGCATATGTTAGTTTGATGAAATGTTTAAAAGAGCTTCAAGTAAGATGTTACCCATGTAAAGATAAACTGTACCCGCTGTCTTTCTGGGAATAGGTCCTTTGTAACCAGGAAATATTGTTACAGTAGGAGGTTCAGTGTTGCTATGTACTGTAATATACAGCTTAATAATGATGCTCATGATATATTGTATTTGACACATCCACTCTTCAGATCTGTCAATCGGATAATACTAGCAAAATGTGAATATGTAACTAAAGGTTCCACCCCATGGCTATTACTTTTTTCTTAATTTTCAAAGTTGAATGAATCCGTTGTTATCAATGTGTTGTATTTTGCACTAATGTGAGGTCCTGTTAAACTCAAAAATTTGCATTGTAAACATACCCTTTACCTGTTAGACACCAGGGATGCTCATTTGTACTGTTCCTTTCTTTTTTTTCCTCTCTCCACCACTTTATATTTAAGAAAACACAATGTGTGAACCAGATCGGGGTTAAGTTGTGTTTGTAATAGTTTTTTTCTCGGTTTTGTTTTTGCCAGTTAAGATGCCAAAAGAATGGAGTACAACCTACCTGATGTGGCCATCTGAAGCACTAAAGCTGAAAAACAAAAAGCTGGAAATAATCTGTGACAACTATCAGACCCAGCTCTGGTTTTGATCTGATGTGTCAGCTTCCGGCAGCAGCGTCGCACACGCTGCATAAATATCAGCTTGACACGTCTGATTGCTTCACGTAAATGCCACATCGCGAGCGCGCGTTTGTGCAATCTGTCGTCCTGCTGACGTCCACAGGACACTGTCGCTGTGCATGTCCCTGCGTGGAATATGATACAGCGGGGCGGAAAAACAATGAGGCAGCGTTCCGAGAGCAGCATGGACAACAAGCTGGAAGCGAGGGGAAGGGAGCCGTGCTATTAATAGAAATGGTGTGAAAACACTGAGTGCAACTGCGCTAACGTGGCCTGCGTGGGACTCAAATGTGCTTGCGTGCGGGGAGCCTGTGAGAGGAGAAGATGGCGTGCGCGGCGAGCGTGCGGGCGTCCGTTGAGTTTCTGGGCTGTGTGAGCTAAACGCTGGCATGAATCAGGGCAGACACCTCTGCTCCCATGGCTTGTCTTATCTCGTTTATCAGTGAAGCATATTCACCGCTGCCATGTCCGTGTGTGTGTGTGTGTGTGTGTGTGTGTGTGTGTGTGTGTGTGTGTGTGTGTGTGTGCGTGCGTGCGTGCAATCAGCCACCTATCCGCATATCCTCGCTCTGGCCTGCATGAGTGTGTGTGTGTGTGTGTGTGTGTGTGTGTGCGATTTTTGTGTGCTCTTGTTGTACCATCTTACGAAGTGTCTGTCAGAAGCTCGGGGCTATCCTGTACAGAATGCCTACACGTTCTGCATTAGTCCTCCCACACACACACACACACACAGGCACACACACAAAAGCATATATAACACATGTATGGAGGCCAAACAGACAGACTGCATGCCTTCAGTTGCGCACTCGCACTCATACACACACACATTACACTCAAACAGGCCTCGTCACTGGCTGTTTTTCTGCTCTGCACTGTTGTACAGGCACTACCGTCAGCACTGCTTCTCCATAAACCAGCTCTCCGCCCCCCTGAAATTCTGAGTTTCTCTCAAATTCATCCCTTCATCCCCTTTTTTTTTTTTCAATGTTTTGCAAGTCGGTCGCACTTGTAGGCCGACACTGCTCACATCCGATTGTAGATAGCTGTAAATAGTGTTCAAAGGACTTAACATTTTAGAGATGAAAGAGAGAAAGAGATTGTGCAGAGGAAAGGATGCCGTGGTGGGAAGGTGCCTGCGGTTGTTTCTTACAGTCAAAGCGGCCATTTCGAAGCAACACGAAACTTACTTCACTTCAGCAGAGAGCTACTTGATGGCTTTATGTCAGCTGCACTTGCTGCTGTGAAGTCATTAAAACTTTGGTGTGTTTCCAAAGTATGCTGTCATTTTCTCTGCAAGTGTATGGAGACCCAAAGTGCCCAATATTAGATGAATAAATCAGATGTCAAATGATTCATCATGTGATGAAATACAGGCAAATATATATGATATAAAAACTCACTTCTTAAATGATCCAATAAATGTTAAAATTCATCCTCCTTCCTTTCATCATAATAGAGTCTGATGCAGGCCATTTTTATTTAAAGTTTTATTTCCAGATGTTTATTTCACAGTGCTGTTTTCCCCAATTAATTAATTTTATTATTTCACCACAGGGGGAGACCCAGTTAATGTGACTGGCTGTCTGCTTAATTAAAGCAGCAGCTAATCACATAACAGGATCTTCCCTGGTTGTTTTGATTGAAAGTTGCATTTTTACATAAACAGTCACTTGGAGCAATGGCTCTGTCAAATAACGACAGACTTTGGAAAAAGGCCATTTGAAAATCAGAATTACCGGAACTAAAAAAATATGTCAGTTTTTGAGAAAAGCAGGATAAAATAACATTTAATAATACTGAGAGCTTTAAAATAATTTAGGATTATTTCCAGGTTTAATGGTTAAATTATATATTTTTGTCTTAATGTAATTCATTATGTCATATTTTTTTGTTAATATTGAACACTTCAGGTCTCCATAGAATTTACATAAGTGACACTTGGACCCAGTTTTGGATCAGTAGCTACTAGGCAACGTTCACTTCAGTTATTTGCCATCAGTGAGGTAACAGGGTACTCAGTGGCCATGCTGCTGAGGAAGTCTCGTACAGCAGAGGAAGCTTGGTTCTCGTGTGTTCTTCCATAGCAGGATGGGAAACATGACCCCGTGATGCTGAAACGAAGGGCAGTCAATAGAACCCGAATACGCGATAAAAAAGCCGTGGTTTTCTAGCCCATCAGTCCCAGTTCTACTGACGAGGGCAGGTTACAGTGCTGTCTGAGGATCTCAAGGAAATTGGATCTGGAAGATGGAAATACAAAAAAACAATGCTCCCACAAACCCTGTTAACCTCTCCGGCTAACCCCTTTACTTCGTCTGACTGCCTCAGATCCTCACAAGCTGTTTTAGTGGCCGGGGGGGAAGGGGGGAGTGGGGGGATATAGACTTTGTGGGTAATGTAGTTTGGTACTATCCTGTCGCTCTGGCGCTTCATTCCTGCATGGTCCCTATTGGTGTTCCAGCCAGCATGAGAACAAGGACACAAACTGTGAATCATCTTTGTATTTTTTAAATAAATTACTCAGCAGCATTTACGCCTTCGTTTTTGCAAATGGTTTATTTCTTTTTAGCACTTATTGTTTTTTGTAAATTATTCAACTGATTTATTTTTTTTTTGTTGTTCTGTTGAAACTTTTTTTTATTTAACTAATTATGATGTATAGATATTTATTCTAGCAATAGTCTTCCTATTAAGATATACTGTGCTGATGCATCCTCTGAATAATTGAAAATAACTACATATGTATGTATACATATATATGTATGTATGTATATATACATATATATACATATATATAATATATGATAATAATAATCAAATCTGCAAAATGATTTTCCTAATAAAAATGTGAACTGAGGAGTGTTTCTGGCCTTTTTGATTTGTCACCTCTTGCTTAAAACTTGTGTATGATGTCTCAACCTCACCTCTGCTAACAGAGGTTTGATTGTTCTTTGCTTTGCTAGTAGTGCAGTTCTGGGGATGGCACAGTTGTCTTGTCGGACTATGAGTCCAGTTAGGTCCCTACTGAAACTTGGTAGAGACATTAATGTTGGCCAGAGGATGGCACCCCAGGACTTTGATGATCCTCTGACTTTTCCTCTAGCGCCACCAGCAGGTGGATATATGCACTGATATATATACTGATACACTGATGTGTAAGTGTGTATGTACTCTAAGTAGTGGTTTATTGTTGTGCCTGTAACAATTTAATAGACTTTTTGGTTTGATCTATAGAAAAGTGGCTGTGGCCCAAGATGCTGAACCCGAAACTGCCTTTGATGTATCATCAGTGTATGAATGTGTATGTATGTAGAATGTGCTCAAAATGTGTAGAAAAAGCCTTGTATGTGTGTGTGATGGAACGGGTGAATATGACAGTTGTGTAAAAGTGCAAAACACTAGAAAATCACTGTACAGTAAGTACAGTTCATTTACTATATGTTTTTAAGTTCATCAGGTATCTTTCAATTAAGTAAAAGTAGCAATACCACAGTGTAGAAATATTACCTAATTTTACTGAAGGTAAAGTGCCTTAGTAAGTAATAGCATCAAAATATATTTAAAGTACCAAAAGCAAAAGTACTTTTTTATGCAAATTGAACCATTTTTAGACAAATCGATATTAATAGATTTTGATCACAATGTGTAAAATCACTTTAATGTTGCAGCAGGTAAAGGTGGGCCCACTTTTAATTACTTTATATCTACATTATATACTGATTGGTATCTTATAAATTTCCCTGCAGGAATCAATAAAGTCTTTACAATATAATTATACTTAATATATTTGTTGATTGAACTTTTTATTGATAATCAGAATGTGAAAAAGTAAATAGTATAACTTATCAAATTAATTTAGCGGAGTAAAAAGTATCATTCTTGCCCCTGAATTGTAGTGGAATAGAAATGCCTCAGAACAGAAGTTAAGTACAGTACTTGAGTAAATGTACTTAGTTACACTCAACCACTGGTTTTATGTGTTAAATCCTCATCGGAAAAGTATCTAGAGTGTTAAACTAAATATGGTGAATAAAAAAGTACAATATTTCTCCACTGAATTGGATTGAAGTATAGGGTAGCGATAGTTAAGTACAACACTTGAGTCAATGTAGCCTACGTAGCCTCATCCACCACTGCATGCTAACCAAACTTACACCAAGACTGTGAACACAGTAAGCATTAGGCCATGGCTGCCTAGCATCAACACATCAGCATTTTCAACATGAGCATGTGCAAAAGCTGATTTTAGCGTTTAGCTCACAGCACCGTTGTGGGTGTAAGTCCAAGCGCACAGAGCTGCTGGCATGGCTGCAGACACTTATTTTCCCCTGAACTCACACTGCAAATATATAACACACAAAATACTCAAATAGAGAGAGAGAGAGAGAGAGAGAGAGAGAGAGAGATCCTGAGCTCACTGCCTCCCACTCCTCCTTTCACTCTCACGTCTCCCTTAACCCTTTAACATCTGCTCAGGGATGCTGTGCCCGGCGCAGTTGCCATGGAGACGGAGTGACGTTGACGACGGTTGTCGCATCAGAGTGTGGTGTGACCCTGGTGGGGACTGAGATGCGTTACGACAGCCAGAGGTCTCCCAGGCTGCTGCTGCTGCTGCTGCTTGGGCGTACAACAAAGGGGGAAGAAAAAACTCTCGCCCCCTGGACCAGTGTGACAACCTCTCCTCTGGATCTTCATGAGATTATCCTCTTGTTCACACACACAGAAACACACACAGACACACTCTCACACGTGCCTCCAGCAAACCAAGGAAAGCTATGAATTAATGCAAAGATATAAGCATGCGGCACACACATAGCACAGCTCAGAGCAGGCATGGCTGGATTAATCTCTTGGGGGGGGGGGGGGTCTGGGGAGAATATTTGTTGTTGGGCCCCTACTGACGTCCAGGCACCCAGACAACCCATCAGTTCTCCAGAGCTGAAACAATTAGTCAAATAATCAATTAGTCAGCTGACAGAAAATTAATGGCAGTAATTTTAATAAATCGTTTATTTCATTTTTAAAGAAAAAGTCCACTGGTACTATTTTCTTAAATATGAGTATTTGCTACTTTCATGGTTTTCCCTGATAGTAAACTCAACATTTGAGATGGTTTGAATGTTGGTCAGACAAAATGATGCAAAATGAATATGTTAAACTTTTGGGAATAATGACGGACGTGATGACACTGAGCAATCAATTGATTATTAAACATAATATGTACGATGTACTGATAATGAAGAAAACTTTTGGTTGCAGCATTAGAGTCTTTCTATGCGGGAATAAAACAACAATGCTCTGGGCTTTAAAACAAAGAAGCTCAATATAATCTGAGGACAGAGCCCTTGCTCAAGACCAGGGCCACAAGATGGAGGATTCGAACCTGATATAGTTGATATTCTACATCACTAGTGCAAATTTCTAACGAATTTGGATTATATCAGATTATGTAGACAAAACTGAATAGAGTAAACCTGGGGCTTTTGGGGCTACTGATTGTGGGGGCACCTGGGAAGTCGACTGCTTTACCCAGTTGATCATCAAGCCTCGAGACCAGGAAACAAAAAATGTGTCCATGGATTCAGGCACCACCTTGGACAGACTGAGAGCATCTTTTAAGCTGTGACGCATGGGGCTTCCACCATTTACTTCTTAGAAAATGCCCTGCTGTAGTCCACCCTAACCTACTGCCTCAACAACACACAACACACACACACGGGGGGGGATGAGGAACGAGAGAGAAAAGTAGGAAGGAAGTGAAACAGATGACAGAGGGAGAGGAAACACAAGGGGGGGGGGAGGTGAAAGAGAGAGCTAAAAGGTGAGGAAATGTAAGAGAAATGTATAGGCATCAGCATAATTTCACACATCAGTGGAAATGAGGCCAATGCGGTACTCTGTGTGAGTTATAAATAGCCCTCCTGTGGTTATAATAAGCAGTTTGAGATGGTTTCCTTACAGCCAGGAAGAAGACGTGGCTGGATAAGTATGCGTGCATGAAAGCAGCATCGTTTCAAGCCTGGATTTACCTTTACCTCCATCTCTCAGCAGCACCAGGCTTTAAAGCCCCGAAACAAAGAGTTTGCATCAAAATAAGATGCTATCCTACACGCCAGACCCTCCTCCCCTTCAGCACAGAGCAAACTGTCCAAATTCAGCCGATAATCACGCGTCAGATCCAGCACTCATGTCTCTGTGTGGAGGAGTGGACCACAGCTGGGTGGAAGCGGAGGATGCATGGTTGCGTTAGGCCTGCCAGGAATAGAAGGAGCAGCCCACACCTCCCGGGAGGTTGAACCAATTGCGCCACCATGTGTCAGCACCGTGGAACGGATTCATGTCAAAAAGAGGCTTTTTTTTCCCACTGTGTGGTACACGGATCCAGATGTGCATGGGGGGGGGGGCTATCAATCGTGGTCAGGTTGGATAAACAGGAAAAAAGGTCAGAGTAGAAGCTGTGATGTTGTTTAAGTCAAACTTGCATGGGGAAAATGGATAGGCCACTGCACTTGATTTGAACACTAATTGTAGTCCAAAAGTACAATCAAATAGAAAATATATGAGACAGTACACAAAATATATGAGACAGTACACGAAATATTGTCATTAAAGCATTGATAAGGTAAATCAAAGTATTTATTCTTTAATTTCCCTGCCAAAAAGAGGATTATAAAGAGAAAGATGTTTCTTAGTGCACTTACTATCATCACTTGTTGTTATTAAAAGAATAGGTAAATCCACATTTCAGAGACATATACTTGGGCATTCTAAATAGACTATACATTATTTTAAATCTGTGAAAGTAAAAGGCACTTTTACTTACTACAGTAGCCTGTCTGATAATTTGCTGAAGTCTTAGCCAACAGCTGAAGTTTACTGTAGATAAAAAGATCAGAGGTTGGATCTGATGCTGTAAAGAAAATACCATTCAGCCACCAAGAGCGATATCAAGGAGATCCAGCAAGATATATTTTTAACTTCTTTGTTAAATAACGGTTTATGCACTTGAAGAAGGTGGAGTAAGAAGTTTTCTTCATTCATTTTTAATGGGTATTTCATTCATGCAAATGTTTCTCTGTATACACTTCAAAATATCCACCAAAATTTCATATTTGCTGGCTCCAAGTGTTCAGGAGTTCAGGGCACCAGAGGTCCTCACCGAAAGATAGACGATTTACATCACAGCCTATTATCATTTATCTCTCGATCGGAATATGTGCCCCTTCGAAATCCTCCCGTTTGGAAGACGCATTCGGACAGACCTGTGTGAATGTCTGGGGGATGTTTGTTTGGGAGCCCCTGGGTTAAAGCTTCTGTCATCGGATCGGATGGAGGGAGGGAGAACGAGAGAGGGAGGAAGGGAGGAAGAGAAGAGGGGGGGGGCAGAGGAGTGGACAGACACTGGTATCGGAGGGGGAGGCGTTTGGCTCGGCGAAGACGGGGAGTGAACGAGCAGAGAGGGTGAGGAAAACCAGCGGATCTGGCCCTTTAAATCACCAATACAGCGCATTCGGAGGTGAGTTTGGAGATATTCGGGTATTTTCTCTCCCCCGTGTATATTAATTGTACCGCGTCCGTGCGCCTCTGCGAAACCCGGCTCCTCGTCACCAAAGGGCGGCTCGCGGCGGAGAGGGCGCTCGCCAGTGTCACGAATCCGGATTTCCCCAGCCCTTTGCCGGCAGAGAGGGTGGGGAGGAACCGGGGACGGGGTCAGTGGAAGATTTCCTACGGCTCGGGCTGGACTCCTGAGGACGCACAAGCCACTGTATCCAAAACAAAAGAGAAGAAAAAGAGAGGGAGAGAGAGAGGGGGGAAAAGGTTTGGATCTTATATGCCGAAGTAGGCCGACCAGTTTGCATAATAGCGGAACATAAAGGCATGCGCTCCAGTCCCGTGCCCATTGTCGCTGGATGGGTTTACATTGGCTGCTGGAGCTTGCCTCCCTCAAAAAAAACAGAAAAACCCAAACATGTCACCACCCCGCTCCCACGGCTAACAGTCGGGGCCCTCTTTTGCAGACCCGAAGCGGTCTAGTCTGGTCTTGTAACCGGGGGCTGGGACTGTGGGTGTGTGTGTGTGTGTGTGGTGTTGGGGGGGGGTGTATCTCTGGCTGTGATATGTGCACAAGGTCTGGCTGTGACTGCGCGCCCGTGCCTCTGCCCGTGCGTGCGTGCGCGCGCGCGCGTACGGATGTATGGATGTACGTATGTTACGCGTGTGCATGCGGTGTCTGTATGGACACGGGAGGGAGAGGACACGCTGTTCTGTCCATGGGAGAGAAAAAAAAAAAATGCCCGCATTGTGGTTTCACACGGCGGAGCAGCGAGCGGGGCCTATAGCGGAGGACATGGCCTCGCACTCGAGGCCCGATCGGCGCTCAGGAGCCGCCGGGATCAATACGGATCGATGCGTTTTTGCGCGTCCCGAGAGCGGCCGTGGGCTCGCTGGGTGGCCGGTCCCGGGCCCGTCCAGCTCTGGTCATTGCTTTTTGTTTTCTTTTTGTTTTGTTGTTGTTGTTGTTTTTGGCCCAGATCTAGACATAATGACCGGCCTGCTCTGTAGTTTTGCTGTTTTGTTTTTTTTGGTTTTGTTTTGGGTTTGTTTTTTGGGGGGTTTCTGTGCCTATGCTTTTCGAGGAAAATGTTTTCAATTCGGGGGCGTGAGGAGATGAGAGCTGTGACCAGTGAGGGGCAGGAATTCGTGTTTGTGCTGGGTTTTTTGTTTTTGTTTTTTCAGGGGAAAGCTTCTTTCCCTCGGCACCGAATGCTCCATAGCAGAAAGTTTGAAAAAAAAACAACAATCAACAGGCTGTAGAAAGGCTTGTAAAGTGTCGAAACAGCAAAAATAGGGATAATATAAAAAGTCAGGGGGTCATTTAAAAGTGTGTCACTGCGAGTTGCCACGTTTGTTGCTTTTCCCCACGAGAAGGTATCAAAACATCCGGGGGGGTTGAGCAGAGCCATCGTTTGCATTTAGATGTTCACTTTCAAAAATGCAAAAAGTCTCCATGTGAAAGTTGCAACAGCTTTTAGACAAAGAGGATGTCACCTCTTTTCAATATTATCCCAGTTAAGTTTAATAGACTGTGTCGCTTTTATCCTTTGTCTTTCCCTCAAAAACTGGTCCTGATATAAGATTGTATGGTCATTTTTTTTGGTTCAGTTCTGTGGTAGCTGCAGGGGCTGGAGTGTGTTTGATGTTGTTGTATTTTACAGTAAGTAACTGCTGTTGTTTATATGTCTATGTACAGTGTATTGGTCTGTTGGCTGTCACTGATGAAGCATACTGGGTGATATAGGGACACTCCTCAATCCCTGATAGATAATGACAAGAAAGCAGCATTCTGTGGTGGAAAAAGGTGTGTGTGTGTGTGTGTGTGTGTGTGTTTGAGTGAGTGCACACCTGTAATATACACATTTTAGTGACATACATCTGTCAAAATATGGGAACTCACCCCCCTTGAGGGGTTGAAAGTCCTTCCCCCACAAGGTAAACAAGTATGTTTTAGGTGTAAAACTTGCATTATTCTTCTATTGTTGTTTTTTTATTGTTTGTTTTTTGCTTTGTGTTTTTGTTAAGGTTGCATACGGGTCAGGGTTGGGATTAGGTGCGTAGTGATTAGGTCACCTTCCCCCCAAAAAAACCCAAATCTTGATTGTATTCCAATACCACGCAATCATTATCAATACTAATGCCTTAACATTTTGTTAGTGGCTAATGTTGGGAGAAGGTAATGGTAATTACTGCATTACATCCATGCTAACAAAGGACAGCAAATGTTGTTTTGCCCAGATTGTGATGACATGTTACACTAATGTTTATTTGTTTTGGACTTTTTTTGTCATTGTTGTTTTTTTTTTTTTTTGGTTGTTTTTGGGTCATTTTTTTGTATCAGTTATACTGACGCCAGACGTTGATTCTCCAAACATGATTTAAGTATCAGTGGAATCGATACACCCAAGCTTAATCCTCACGGAATTAGTTTAAGTCGATGCAGTGTCCTCTTAGCTGGACCTCAAACAAGGTCCGCATGAAAAGATAAGAGCACAGAGAAAAGGAAAAGCCTCCTAAGTGCAGGCATTTTGCCACTAAGGGTCTAGATGGGACTAGGATTTGGACTCAGGGTTAAAATTAGGATTAGGATTAGGATTAGGGTTAGTCAAGGGGAATGTCAATGGATGTCTTCACATGTATAATAATAATACAAATGATTGTGCAGAGATAGAAAGAGAAAGAATTTCATCAGGTGTTATAAGTCAATTCATTCCCTCCTTTCTTTCACTTTCCCTTTCCTTACACAGACACACACACACACACGCACAAAAGCTCTAATTACAGACATGAATCTCTAAGCTCTTCCACAGTAGGAGTAATTAAAGCAGGAGTCTCTCCCCGGGAGAGGGGGTGACAGACGGAGTTACAGAGTGAGAGACACAGTGGTAACACACTCACAGTGACGTACGTGAGGAGCGAGGTGTGCTTTGATCATATTTACTGTTGGGGAACCTTCCACACTGTGCTAAAAGAAGTGTAAAAGAAAGACTCGGCGGGTTCCTGTAGGAGACTTTAATAAGATTTGGCCTCCAACGGTATGAAAAAACCTGGAAGGTCCTTGTTTTGGATCAGACCGATGCAGGAATACCCCACCGTCTGATCAATTAAGTGGTATTACTAATTCTTTCATGAAATAAAAAAGAAGCTGGGATGACGAGGCTGATGACGACAGTTTGGCAGTGAAGCAAATTCCACCTTCAGGATCTCAAAATGTTAGTGGTTTATTCCTGAAATGTGAGAACTTGAACTGCAGTTTCACTCCCCTCTGGCCTTTAAAATGTGGTTCCAACAGGTCCAAAGTGAAATGGGAGATAGTTTGAGGTTTGTATTTGAAGCCAGTAGTTTTTTGGGGGCATTTTAGATTAAAATGGTATAAGAATAACCGTTTAACTTTAATCTCAATTTCACTGTCAAATTTCAATTTGATCTCCTCACGCAAACGTCTAAATCTCATTAACTGTCTAATTCATCTCCATTTGCAGTCCCTGACATGAAAAATGTTGAGATCGCCATGTGAGCACAGCTGCACATTGAAACTTAACATTTTAAAATGCACAAAATGAAAGTTGGCTTTGGCTCAGTTTTATAGCCTGGCAGCCAAATCACTTGTTCATGTCGCCTGTCCTCCTTCTACCCAGAGTCAAGCCAATGTGAGCTCAGCTGTTGCCCGGCTCCGTCGTTTTGACTTGGAAACTGTTTCACGGCCGTCCCCGCACCCCTCAGATCGATCTCTCCATCCGGTCCCGTTGTTGTTCAGAGGGAGTCCTGTCTGCACGCCATCAGTCGGTAATGCTCTATTTGTTCCCACACCATTTAGTTTTCATATATCTTAGTTTTGATTTGCCCACTGCTGAACATAATCCAGATTTATTCGGGAATCGGCACAGTGTCCACACGAGTCTTGGAGATGCGGAAAAAATTAAATGAGGAATTATTTGAAGGTTTTGACCACAACATCATGACAGTCTGTATCTTTATCCAAAAGTTACATCTCAGCCAAGTCTGTTACCGACTTGATGTACTGTCCCTGTTCACACGTGGGCTCTTAAATATTTATTGATCTGTGTTTTCGCCTGTATTTACAGTTTGTGTGGTGAATGCTAGAAGTTTGTAGAATATTCAGCATATTCAGCACATTGATCCCTTAATGCCTAAATACATTTTACACATCAAGCTCCATTTCTACTTGTGCTGTGTACATCGCCTCCCTGAAAAATATTTTCATCCTGAAAATGCCACATTTTCTGTTTACTCGATTGTTAGTGTTGCACCACCATGTATTCACCTCACAGTGGCACTATAAATCTCCTAACAATTTAATTTACATCTGAGGTCATACAGTTCCCTGAAAGGATCTATTTTTGACTTAAATGGTAATTATAAATCATTACAGTATTAATGGAATGTTCAGTATGTTAACAAACCCAGAGGATACCATAAATCATGATTAAATTGTTAACTGACTAAAAAAAGAAAACTATTATACCACAATTACATTACGCAAGTTTCATAAAGAGAAATTGTTAGATGGCTTCTGCAACAGACAGTGGTGGAAGAAGTATTCGGATCCTTTTTAAAAGTAAAATGTAAGTATATTACATTACAAATAGATAAAGTCATGCATTTAAATATCTCTCTCTTAAGTTAAACTACAGAAGGGCCATCACCAAAATGTACTTAAATTATCAAAAGTAAAAGTACTTGAGAGAATTTTGTGCCATATTGTATTATTTGATCACTAATACTGATGCATCATTTTAATGTTGTAGCTGGTCAAAACAAAGCTCATCGTGAGCACTTTATGGACCGTCGGGTAGTTTAATCCATCACCACGGTTACTCCATGATATTTTAACATCTGATCATGTTAAAAAGTGTAATCTGCAAAGCAACTAGTAACTATAGCTAGCCAACAAGTGTAGAGGAGTAAAAAGTACTGTCGCATTTAAATGTAAATTTCTAAATCAGAACTCATATTTCACCTTTATGTCGCTGGGATAATCCACTCAGTCTCCCCGAGGGTACTTGCGGGACACAAACAAAATCATAGCAGTAGCATGTCAGTCTGCAAAGGCCAGTTTTGGTAGAAAGCTTTCAGTGTGTTTTCTGCCAAGCCATTCCTCTCCTTTACCTTTAAGGCATGCCAGCATATCTGATGAAATCATCCATCATTGTCTGCATAGTGAAAATATTTTCCTCTCTCTCTCTCTCTCTCTATCTCTCTCAGTTTTCTCCTGTGTTATTGTAGTCTGATGGATCAGTATGTCTACCACTAATAATATCGCCCAGGCCAGGAAACTGGTGGAGCAGCTGAGGATTGAGGCAGGGATTGAACGTATTAAGGTAGGATGACAGATCACTGGAGTGTTAAATATGTGTGCGTCATATGTGTACTTATCCATTAATATCT
Organism: Istiophorus platypterus; assembly: GCA_016859345.1. Lineage (NCBI taxonomy): Eukaryota > Metazoa > Chordata > Actinopteri > Istiophoriformes > Istiophoridae > Istiophorus > Istiophorus platypterus. The sequence continues at coordinate 8,554,492 of CM029120.1, forward strand.
TATCATACTAGTTTCACCCCCCACACACACACACACCTGTTTTTCCACTTGTTCCCGCTGTTTCTTTTGTTATATCATCTTCCCTCGTGCTACTCCAAACTTCTTTTTCTTCAATCCCCATGCTTCTATCATCATCTTTTTCTTTCCCCATATTTGTACAATTTCTATCCACATGTCCTCTCTTTTTAAGTGCCTTAATCTCGTCTCTCTCCCCCTATGGCCTTCCCTCAACTTCTCCTCTCTATTGTCTCCTCTCAGGTGTCTAAAGCAGCGGCAGACCTAATGAGTTACTGTGAGCAGCACGCTCGTAGCGACCCTCTGCTGGTTGGGGTCCCCACGTCCGAAAACCCATTCAAGGACAAGAAACCCTGCATCATCCTATAGCTGCGCTTTACTCCCCCTGCCCTCAGACAAGCACACGCACACACACACACACGCACACACACATACACACACACACACACATACAAACATTACACATTCATTACTCCCATGCACATACAGACTTACACTAACTAAAACAAGTCTTTGATATATTTACACATTCAGTACCTAAATTGATCCCCAGATTTCCCCAAAACACATAACTTAAAGCAGCCCTGTCCAATCTCACAGGGCTACATCTAGTACACACACACACACACACACACACACACACACTCCCACTTCCAAAACAGCCACTCTGGAAAAGCGCCATACCCCGGAAACCACAACTAGGGGGCAGACATCATGTTCACAGTGGCAGAGATCAGTATATCACTGAGTATGATCCAAGGTGCTTTGGTAATATTCATATATGCTGGTAAATTAACTCCAAGTGTCGACTTAACTTGAAAAGGGATTTGAACATTAATAATCACTAGGAAAATGGGATTTTTTTTTCTTTATTTTTGTCATGAAATGAGGGGCTGGGTAAAGGATGGACAACTGTGCCATAGGCAGGGAGCAGAAGGATGCATGTAGGCAACAGAGGCGGGCGGCGGGCGCTTCTGCAAACCATGCCAAACACGACCCCGCGTCCCGACAAAAGCTCAATAAATGCTTCTGGTTTTTTTGTGGGAGATAAAAAGGTCTGAGAGCTTTGTTCCTCAAACCTGCCCGTGCTAAATCGCAGCAGGGCCTTTTGGAGTAAGTGGCTAAAGCCTTTGCCTTTATCAGGTTATAGCATGTTCCCACCTTAGCCTGTATCAACAGACTTTCTCCGCCTGTGGCCTCACTATGGCCGTCTGCAGCCTTTGGCCAAACCTCCAGCTGTGCCAACCTGTACAGAAAGTGATCTCTAGATGCTGATCTGCTGTCACCGATTCCACAGCAATTTGCTATGGCTGATGCTGGCTGGAATTGATGTCTAACCTGACTTCAGATCTGCACCTATGAGGGGAACACAGCTCTTTGCAGAACTCAAGCTATTAACCCCAGACGTTTACTGCATTTTTCTTAAGAAATACTTGTTTGTCAACTCAATGTACGTTTTGATATTTTGTTGAGGCATTGCTTAACAGATAAGATAATACTGTATTTTTTTTTTTTTTATTATTATTATTTTCTTTTTTTTTTATTGTTTTGCTTTGACATAGGTGTTGCCCCTGGCCGATCAGGTTTCTTTTCCTGGTAGTATTAATGAATTGGCAGGAGATCCAATCGAAAGCCAGGGGCAAAACCCGAGCAGATACCTGCTAGATTCTTAAACAAAAGTATCTACTGTACACCAACCCTCCCTGTACTTTACCCTGAGAGAGGGCGAAGTCCCAGACTGACCACGCCCAAGAATCAGTCTGCAAGGGCTGAAAATGGTGGAGGAAAAATCCCAAACCTAACAACTAAAAACGAAGCTGCCCCTAAAAGTAAAAAAAGAAGCTTTCCATTTACCCCCCTCTCTGCTCGTGCTGGATTCTTTTCACTGGAAGGTTTTTTTTAAAGTTAAGTGAAGGAAAAGAAGAGATCTAATTGCACCGTGTAGTGCAGAGATGGAGGTGTTTGTTTTCTTTGCCTCTACAGTAGAGGAAGGCGTCTCGTTTTAATGTATAAAATTTCTGCCTATGAATTTAGATAGAATAAACATCGCCTGGCTTCAGCAGTCTTTGAACTCTCCAGTCTGCCCAGTGGTAACAGCTGGCTTTAGTGCAAGCTCAAACTGCTCAGGGGCGGGATGGGTAAGAGCTGGCGGTCCCCTCTCGGTTTCCTCTTTCCCCCTCTCCTGAGACGACGCTCCTCCTCTCTGAAAAACCAAACTTGATTGTAAAAACTGAAGATGAAGTGATAGAAAAATGAAGTCAAGAGAAAAAAACTAAGTGTAAAAACTTTCTTTCAGACATGTGCAGAAGTGATAAGTTGAAGAGTAGCTGTTTTGGGTTTATTTTTGAAGTTTTCTTCTTTGTATGGAGTCCATGGAACCTGGTCAGTTGAGTATTACCCTGTACAGTGTTTGTAAGATACAAAATCTAAACACAGAATCCCCCTCTGTGGATGTTGGATTTTTTTAGTACTTCTTATTCTGTTCTGTCAGTCAGGATCACGTCTGTCTTCATTTACTAATTTATTTATTTATTTTATTTCATTTTACCTTCGTTTTTGTCAGGCGGGTTTTAAAGGCTTGCAATAGCGGGGGTTGGTTTTACCCACAGATACCAATACAACCACATGATGAGGATAAAATAACGTAAGACAGAAACGCAAGCCCCGCTAGGTTTAGGATTGTATCCTGTTAGAGGATGAATCAACATCGGACCTCATTCCAGTGGCAAAAACCAACCTCCTGATCTATCCTTTAACACCAGAGCGGCCCACAAAATTTCAGTTTTTTTGTTTTTCCTCTCTCAAGCGTCGGTTTTTGGCGAGCGACAGACAACGAGGACAACGCACGCGTACGCACGCCGCGCACCCACACTCCCTCTCGCGATCGCTCACGACTGTTGGGGCCCCGACGAAAGATCGTCAGGGGTCGAGAGGTCAGAGGAGCTGTAAGGGCTCGACAGTTAACCGCCAAAGGAAGAGGGCTTTGTGCCGTCATATTTACACTTTAGGGCGGGGCCACGTGAACAGGACCTACCGCTGCTGATGGGCTGTCACGGGGGTCGAGCCCGCTGCTTTTCTGTTCTCTAATCACATAGGTCAATATGACCCACCTGTTACACTGACTTCTGGGAGCCAGGTGGTGAGAGGTTGTTTGAGTGTTGATGGTCCACACCTACTCCTCTGTGAGTGTGTGTGTGTGCGTGTGTGTGTATGTGTGTAAAGGCCACTGGAGAAAACCAGTAAAAATATCCACCTTAAAAAGGAATTTAGTGTTGTGTTTAGTTCTCATGTGCTTTTGTTCTGCATATTTTCAGATTTTTTTTTTTTTTTTTTTTGACAGAGTGTCCCTTGTTTGAAATGATAAATATTTCTGGCAGATATCTGGCAGATTTGTGAGCTCCTCTTTAGAGGACTAGTTTAAACATTTTGGGAAATACCCTTATTTGCTTTCTTGCTTGGAGTCAGGGAGAAGATTGATATAACTCCTGTGGCTACTGGGTAAATATGAAGCTATCACTAGTGGCTTAGTTAAGCATAAAGACGGGAAATAGGTAGAACAATATGCCTACCAGCATCTCTAAAGCTTGCTAATTTACACGTCTTTTTTTTTTTTCAATTTATTTAACCAGTAAAAATAACATTTTACAGTTTTGAGCTTCAGAGGCACTTTTGGGCTGATTTTTTTTCTCCTTTACACACAGCTAGTCTAGCTGGTTCCCCCCTATTTACAGTCTTTATGCTAAGATAAGATAACCAGCTGCTGGCTGTAGCGTTATTTTCAATGCACACGGATGTAAGTCGTATCAGTTGTCTCATCGTAACTCATGGCAAGAAAGCGTTTTTCCCCAAATGCAAAACTGCTCCTTTAAATAAAAAAATAAAAAAAAAGAGAGAGAAATACAATTTGATGATATGAAACAAGGTTAAATCACCGATTAACATCACTTTATTTTCCACTGGCTCCTGGTACAAAGCCCTGCTTCATCTTTCATTTGCCTCTGTTGCCAACGGGGAGAGTAGGAGCTGGAGAGAGGCCAAATTGAGGGCCGAGGGTACATGTTATTGCGTGCGTGTGCGTGCATGTGTGTGGGTGCCAGTCAGATGCTAGCGGTTGGTATAAACCGAAAGGATGATTTGGCAGAGCGGTAGGCGGAAAGGAGAAAATAGAGGTGCTTGCATCTGCGTATTTGCGAACACACAGGGCCTCTATTGTGTCACACAGTAACATCGCAGCGCTGCAGCCGCGCAATTTCAGGTCAGGGTGATTCTGACCGGAGGAGAGGTCATGCGGCGCCGTGTGATTCAGATCTGCATGTGTGGCCTCTGCTCACCCGTTATTATCAGTCACACATTTTTGAGAGGCATAAAATGGGGAAATTGTCCGGTTGAAGTGTAGGAAGTTATCTTTTGATGTGATAACCAATGATAACACTAATGAGAGTCACTTAGCTGACAAACTCATTTATTTATAGACTCTATTTTTCATTCTCAGTATGTATGTGCCTGACTCAGCTATATTTTATTAGCTACAGGTCATTTTACCCTGTCTTGCAAGGAGTTAGATAAGAAAAACTATAGCATTTTCATGTCTGTTTGCTATGATTGTATCTTAAAGACTGGGAACAAGGGGAAATGGTCTTCTCCGGAGATAACAAACATCTACCCACCCTAATAACTAAAGCCCACTAACTGACATATTATATCTAGCTGGAGTCTTTATGCTGTCATGGAGTCGCAGAAACTCCATAACAGCATCAGCACTTCATGACACCATGTAAAAACCGCAACTTGTCTTTTCTAAACTTTGTTTTTGTACCAATTATACAATGAGACATATTTCATGAGCTTTAAAGGTGCTGGAAAGCTGAATTCATTATCTTTATAGAGAGCTAAGATAGCTATTTCCCTGACGTTTCCAGTCTTTATGCTAAGCTAAGCTAACCATCAACTGGCTGTAGGTTTTTTTTTATATTTAGCGAACAGACATTGAATTGCCTGTTCTTCTAATCTAACTCTTGGCAAGAAAGAAAACAAGCGCATTTCTCAAAACTAATCATTTCAATTAGATTCTTATCTTTAGAGATAAGTGAAGAGGGAAAAAAACAAGGAAGCAACTGAATTATTATAACTGTACAAACAGAAGCCAGAGTCCAAACCGCAGTGAAACCACAGTAGGAAGCTACTCTCAATTACTAATTTAATGTAAATTTACTTTTCCTAGACTCTGATCTATGGTAAGATTTGATGGAGTAGCTGAATCATTATAAATGTTTAGGAAAGGGACTGCAGTTTTTTTTATTTTTTACTGCTAAACTCAAAGACTATTGCAACTGCACAAGACTTACACAGCATAAACAAGCATGCATATTACATCAACACATACACACACACACATGCATACACTGACGTTGTCCTGATGGTGTCTGACAGATGCTGTTTTTCTTATTTCTTTTTTTTTTTTATCAACATTCTTTATCAATCATTCCACAGCTGGTTGGGCTTACGCTCAGAGACAGCCGGCCCAGGTCGTTGCTTTGGCTGACATTATGTCTGACTGGTTGGTTGTCAGTTTGCCTTATAGTGGCGTATGTCGTATTAACGCTGGTGTTGGGGTTATCAGATCAACAGAATGAACGGTCTTAAAGTAGAACGCGTGGCTCGAGATGGAAATCCACTGGAGTTGTGACGGAAAAGCGGGCTCGGTGAAATTCACATCCGGTCAGTTGGGGAGAGCTGATGCTCCTCACTGGTGGACTTTCATATCAAATTTCACTGAATCGGCTCTGTGCCCTTCCCAAGACTCATCTTTTGTGTTCTGATCTCCTGTGTAAGCATACAGTACATGTATCTTTTTGCCTTGATTGATTATGAAGAAAATATATCTATTTTTTGTAACTGTTCTCTGATGTGCCATAACTCATGTTTTCTTGCACACTGTTAATATTTTGTGGATATTGCTGTTAAAAAAAGACGATATTGAGAAGTAGATAACATTAATAAAAAGATGATATAAGAACACGTGCCTGTGTGTGAATTTTTTGTGAGCGGCATGGCTCAATGGATGCCGATGTCAGCATGTCAGTTGGTCAGTCCACCACTTTTGTCCAGACTGCAACGTCTCAACCACTATTGGAAGGATTGCTATGAAATTTTGTACTCCCATTAATGGTCCACAAACAATAAATCCTAATAACTTTGAAATCCCAAACTTTCCCTTTAGCACCGCCAGCAGGTCAGAGTGCATTTATCCTGTGAAATATCTGGCTCAGGATTTGAATCGGACATTTGGGACATTCAGGGTTACCAGACGATTCATCCTCCTCTCTTTGTTGATCCCCAATCCCGATTGCCACCAGGAGGTTGACATTTGCAATTCTAAGTGAAATGTCTCAACATCTGTTGGATGGAGTGTCGTTAAATATCACGGTCCCTCAGGATGAATTGTATTAGCTTAGTGATCAGCCAGCTTTTCATTTGGTCCCATCACCATGTCAAAATTTCAGTTTGTCCAATAATTTGGTTTATGACCAAATGCCTGCAAAACTAATGACTTTCCCATTGTTTTCCTTTGTACCTTTATTTTAGAGATAATTAGCTAAAAATTTGCATGCAAACATGCTAAACTTGGATGGTAAACAACCCCACTTAGAGATCAGCATGTTAGCATTGTTGCATTTAGCTCAAAGCACCTCTATGCTTATGTACAGCACTGCAGAGCCAGCAGAATGCCTGCACTCTTAGTCTTGTTAATTATTAGCTGCAGATTACTGAATTTCTGTTTTTTTTCCTTGTGTTCTGTCTTAGTGTGTGTAGGGCGGGGGGGGGGGGGGCATGTGGCTATGCGGTGTGCAGTGCACCAAAAACAGTAAACAAAGAGCATGACTAGGTAGAGCCACCCAGCTGGGTCATTTCAAAGGAATGCCATTGTTACGAGTCCTCTGTCTCAAGCCATCTATGTGTCCTTTGAAGCTGTGCTTCGACAGTCACGAGTCTCTTCCAAGTTTCAAACCATACTTCCCCTAGAACCCTCAGGAAGTCAAAGCCAATCAGATTTAGGGTGGATGAACCACGGCCAATCAGAATTCAGTCCCCCTCAGCAGTCACTCCCCTGTCCGGCTAATAGTAAACAAATGAGAGGTCCATGTGCAGAATGTTCCTTCTCTCCTTGGCTCTGCAGTCAGAGCTGTGAGTAGACATGTGAGAGCAGAGGGTGGGGTGGGGAGCAAAACAGAGTGAAAGCAGGGCAGTGCGGAGGCCAAGGCACTGTGCTGCGGGAACATCCTGATACCTGATCACGAGTAGATACTGTGGCATGGGTGAGGTTACACAAGATGTAATTTGCACATGCTTAAAGCCCTCAGCCCTTTGGAACATGCACCTGCAGGTTTAGCTGCAGCGTATGAAGGAAAATGCATACACAGCAAAAGAAGTCTGCAAATGGCATCCGGGGAAGCAAATCGAAATTACTGAAAGGCAACTTACATTTTTCCCTGCAGGTTTTCCCTGTTTTTTGGCTTATAGGGACAATAGGTATGCATCAGCTTGTTTTGCCTGTTTGTGCCAACACAATGAGTTTCTGTCTCCACCCCTCGGTGCCCGACTTGTGTTTACTACAACTGAAAAGCATGGCAACAAATTCAAAGTTCTCTATTAATGACAAAGACTTTGCCTCACGTGTGAATGTTTTTTTCCACTGCTTCAGCACCATTGTAAACTTTATTTGCATGACTCAGCTGGTTCCATGACGCACACTTTAGCTTTTGTTTGAAAATTTGGAGCAGAAACCCTTTTGATAAATCAGTCACACGATTATGAACACAATAATTTATTGACTTAGTTACCAGAGCACAAAGTCAGACAATAAATAGCTACTCAAACAATTGATACAATCGATAAATAACAGTGTAGCCATGTAATATTAGTTTAACAGCATTTCATCAAATAGGTGGTACTATTGAAGGCACGAAGATATTGACTGTGGTCTCTTTTTCTGTACAATAACAATTCAAAGCTGACTTGTTCATCGACTCAAACACAGTTCAATCTGTATCCTCCTTTGACCAAACCACTTCATGGCCTGAGCCCTTTTTGCAGCTTTTTTCAGTCCAGCACAACCAGTAAATCCTGTGTGACTTTAACTCCAACATCATTTTCATTTCAGTTTCCATGGTGACGATTCTTACGTAGGATGAGCTGCTCCTTTATAAGAACACACACATTGCACGCCCAGTCTTTTCTAAAGAAAGACTCAAGTATTGCACATCCATACCACACATTCTCTCTCTCTCTCTCTCACACACACACACATCCACCCACCCTTCTCTCCAGAGGCCTCTCCCATGTCACTATAAACAGGAATGTTGGGCATATTTTTACCATTACAGCATTCCTGTCCAATCCATTGAAATACACAGATCTCCCACAAACAAGTTGGGGCATGGAAGTTTTGTTTTCAAAGCTACTACTCCCTTGATTAATGTCACACCCCATATACATTGTGAGTTGCCAAACAGAAGCAGGAAAAAGAAGCTCGGATTTCTTTTACTGACAACGTAAAAACACCTGTGCATGGATGGAGATCTGCTTTTCTGTCTGTATCTTTTGCACAAAACAGATCACAGAAACCAATCTCCGTTCCGACTGTGTCGCCTAGTCACTGAAAGGGAGTCCATGGTTCCTGCTTGTCATCAGTCAGGACGGCCCGTCTCAGTCCCCTCCAGGCCATCCCTGCTTGACCTTTGTCAGATCCTTCAGTTCATCAGTATCTGAACCCCAGAAAGTGTTTGTTGGCCTACTTGGGCACAAGACCCCTTCAGCGCTCCTTCAGGACCAGTTCAGGCACCCACTGGTTGAGGCGTCTGCTTTCCTGGCAGTAGGTCCCCACCTCTTGCAGCCTGCAGTGGTCAGCCTGGGGGTTCTACACAAGAAACACATACAACATCAAATTCACGGTCATATTTTAAAAAGAGTTTCTGGTCTGCAGACAGCATTTGCAAGTCACAAAGAAAAACAAAATCATAAGGAAACGACAAGTAAACTTTTATTGCATATTCTGATAAGTGCAATAAAAGTTCCTTCACTTGGTGCCAAGAGTGAGAAGCAACACTTTAGCTATGGTATGAAAAAAATCTGTGATAATTCAGTTCCACTTTCAGTTAGACAAGAAGCAACTGTTGTGCTTAGGCAACACACCGTAACCAGCATGCAGTGAAGGTCTCTGTGCTCTTCCTGGTTTCTGTTGGCATCCGCTGCTCCCAGCAGCCGCTGGAGCCGCTCGAGCCCAGAGACTCGCAGGATGGTGATGCCGCTGTCGCAGCAGAACGACTGAAGCAGGGTGAAGTGGATCTGCAGCGCCACATCGTCTTCACTGTCCACCGCCAGGACGCACAGGACCACACTGTCTGGATCTCTGAGGAGGAGAGAGAGAGAGAGAAAATGAGAAAATTATATGTTTGAGGCAGCCACTTGCACTCACATGTCTGGGACGGTTGGGTTTGGCAAAGTTATTCTCGGTAGAAGAAAGTGAAGCGCATGCTTGTGTGTTATTAACATTATAGACGCCGTCAAGTCAAGGTAAATAGCTCCAACTCACGCATCAAGAAGTTTAGCTGATTCATAAATGCCAACAGTGAGGCAGTCTTGTTTCTGAGCCGTTACCAGCAACTCCTCCAGAGCCAGACCTGCTGACTGCATCCTGGGGGGAGACAGGACAGAGCAATTAGCCTTTTGTATCCTGCAATTAAACAAAACACTCGTCAGAGACCTGTTGCAGTTCTTTCATTATTTTTGAAAAATTGACCCATCACTTCAATTTAATTAACCGTTGTTACAAAACAGTCCATGTAAAGTCACATCAGTTTAAGCAGTTATGTTGCACGTTGATGACTATGATAGAGTAAAGAAGAACTTTTGTCAGTATGAGTCGTACGATACAAGGAGCCTCGGTGCAGGCTGTGCAACATGCATGCACAGAAACTGTGCCAACAGATGGTAAAACTTGGATATATGACTTTTTAAACTAAAAAAAAAAAAATGGTGCATGCATCAACTTTTGAAGCTGCTTATATGTTGTCCAACCTCAACGGGTTAAATGTTATGGCCATATGGTGGATGTTCTGTTACTGAGATTTCATTTCCTGTAGAAGATCTCTGCACTCCAGCTCCAGATAGCGCTAAATCTAAACCCCAGTTCCCGGGGTCAAAGGACGAGCCCGTCCAGCCCACGATCCCCCATCCACACTGCGCCGACAGGCAGGAAACCGTCTCTAAACCTGACATCGGGCGCGGGAGAAGCCGAGCAAAGAAATCTGACCTGTTCTCCACAGATCCAAAGCTCTCCTCCGGAATCATGTTTGGGAAAAAATTCCAAGATCGATTCCCGGTGAGTAAGAAGTGCGTGAGAGTGGTCCGGTGGTTTCCCTCGGCGCGTCCGTCCCGGGCGAGGAGAGGTATGCGCAGCGTTTGTTGTTGGCAACGTCGTGACGCACTCTTTATACCGGAGCTGAGGAGAGGGCGGCACCCAGGCTACCCGAGTTTTGCAATTGCCTCCCCCCCCCAAAACAAACCAAACAAAACCTAGCCTCTCTTTGTCATGTGGGTTTATACGTGCAGCCACGGAGCAGTGGTGACTTTACCCGACGCCGAGGTGCACCGGCTTTGTCACACTGACTTGGTGACATTCCAGCGCACGGAAAAATGCGACTGTGAAGAAATGCATCGAAAAAAAAACAACAACAAACAAACAGAAATAGATAAAATAAATAAATGAGAGAATATTTCGGATAGTCAAGAGACAGTTGTGCAACACGATCCTCGTCTTTTCATAATGTCCCAAGTTTTCATAACTGAGGACGCTGGCGATTATGAAATTATGACTGACATCTAGTGGCTCACTGAGGGCAAGAAAGGTCTCTGACCTGCCTGTGTTAAACTACCTCCCACAGGAGTGTGAAGTCTTGCAGGCCAGACTGTAAATATTTGGACAGTTGCACATTTTGTTGTTCCTAAGACTCGTAGCTTCTGTACATTAATTTTTGAAATACAGTAACAGGTATTGCTGTAAAGTGCCAAGCCTTGACTTTTATACAGGATGTACGGAATGGACTGTGTTGGATATATAGGCCTTTTATACACATAGTGCCAAAAGATTTTGAGAAAGAAAATCCTTTGCGGTTGATGACGGCTTGAAGTCTTAAGGGTCGTTTCACCCACTGCAAAAACCAAGAGCGAATTCAGTTTCCTAATCTCTCTGACATCTGAAAGTGAAAGTTGACCAAATAATCCCAGCTCAAAGTCAATTCGGTATCTTATTTTCTGAAGACTCTGAGAATTTTTGCCGTCTTAGAAGTTGAGCGTCAAAGTGCACTCTTGACCTCGGAAAAAGCAGCTGACAAAATAATCTGACCTCAAGAGTCAAGCATTAGCACTTCTGGCGCTTCCAGTCCTATCACATGATCCTTATTCCATCTGGTGATGGTGCCACAGCTCCGGCCAAAGTCATACTCTGCTTCAAAGCACTGGAATCGAAAATTATGCTGAAAAAAATCCCAAGTGTCCATGCAGAGGTTACAGATTATCACTGTCACTGGGACAGAGTGATTCTTTTGTCTTTATTTTTTTTGTTATGCTGCTGGCAAACAAAAACAACTGCATAGAAGATGATTCATTTTCACACTACACTGCATTTCATCGAATACGTTTCATCAACAGACTGATGAGTTTGTACTAATAAGGTTTGGATAAAAGACTGTATTCTGTCTTTCAAACAACATTATGTACTATACGTTCCGTTAAGACGGGGCGTGGATAATCATTGGATGTGTAAAGGTCCATGTGATCATTCGCCTCGTGATCCTCATCATCCTGGTTCTCAAAGAAGCTGTCTGCATCGTTCAGCATCTGCTGCACGGCGGTAAAGAGCAATATGTCGGTCTCCTGGTCCAGGTCCAGCTCCTGACCGTAGTTAATCACCGGCAGCCAACAGGACAAGGGGTTGCCCGGAGACTCACTCAGCTCCTGTGCCAGATGAAGGCACATGCATCAAGTTACCAGTACTGCCGCAACAAGTTTCCACCTAATTAGTGGATGAGTGTAAAAACGTTACGTTCCTCTTGATGTAAGTGCTGTGATAAACATTCTTGCCCCCCTGGCAAAAACGAGTTGTGGGCCCCAGTGGTGGAAAGTAGCTTCTCCTTTACATGAGTACTTCCATGTCATTCTACTTTATACTTCTCTTCCACTGCAATTCAACTCTTCAGGGGAAAATGTTCCACTTTTTACTCATGTAAAATAAGCTTGAAAAATATGATGCATTGCTATAGATTAAATGGCCCAAAAGTAAATGAAATAGTAAAACTGGCCTAATCTTGACTAATTACAACAGTGAAAATCTACTTACATTAACGCATCTATGATAATAATTCAATAATATAATATACTGTATTACAATAAGCACAGGGTGCATTTTTCTGTATAACTTTTGATACTTAAAGAATAATTTGCTATTAATACTTTGGTACTTTTGCTTAGGGGACATTTTTAATTCAGGCGTTTTACTTTTACTCGAGTCTTTTCATTTTCCAGTATTGCTACTTTTACTTAAGGAAGGGTTTTAATACTTCTTCCAGCACTGGCAGGCCCCTCTGACGCCCATACTTTGTCTATAAAATCAGTCAGCGAACGGTGACTAGTTTTTAGGCCTCAAGATTTGGTAATGATGCAGGTGAATAATCATGTATACAATATTAACAAATAAATAAATGACATTACCACAAATAACCTGCTTCATCCTAGAGTGGATGTAATTTTAACATGATTCTCAATTTCCGGTGTTGGCCCCTGGATTTAAACATCTATGAATTCCTCCTGACTTTGTTATAACCTGTTCAAATCGAAAGTGACCAAACTACAGTTTCAAACTGAATAATCCAAATGGAGATTCCAAAGGGAGATATTTTTAAAAGTGATGATGTGGGTATATGTAACATTTTTATTTATTGTGTCCCATCAGCAAATTAATTACAAGGGTCCCTTTTTCCAAACTGCAGTTCGTTTTTGCAATTGATACCAAATTTCACACCTGCACTTAATATGAGCAGAGCCAAAATTCTTATAAAATATAGAAACAATAAACAAAAATAGTAGTAATGAATACAAGCAGGGTAACTACTTTTGAGCTGCTGCACATTCATAATCTTATCCAAGTCACAAGGATGAATTGCTGAAAAATTTGCATTTGCATGACTATCAACAGACATATTTGAATGGTGATGCACATTCTTTATTCATATAGTATTCCCAGCCCCAGAACCCACACATTTTCACACAGTATGTACTTCCAGACCATTGCAAAGTGAAAGCGTCTCATTGTTTGTGAAGTATTTCATCCATCACTCCCTCTCTGCCTCTGCTTTCCCACAGTGCTTTGCTCTCTGTCCTCATGAATATCATGAATGAAACAAAATACAGTATTTTTTTACATGCGGGACACATACATAGAGTTACAATTCACTTGGCTACTGAGGGGCTCAAGTGATTGTTGGCCATGGATACAGATCAACCCTGCAATCCCAGTCAGTCATTTAATCTGGCAGCCTCTTGCAGAAAAGTGTGCGTAAACTTTGGAGGGAACCATTACAGTTATTATGACTTTGGGGTGGTCAACATGTGTAAAAACATTATCTCCATATACACCCTTTGAGAAAGTGATAAAGAAAAAGAAAGTTGATTGCACAAAATAAAACAAATTTGCATTCCTCTCAGTGATAATACAAGTTCATGATAAACGTTTAACAGTCCAATCATATATAATTACAGAATGTGTCTCAGACAATTTAGTGAGTTTGAACACGAAGACATTTTTTTGTATTTGGAGGCAGCATTCAAATGGAAAAGAAAACCGTGGTCAGTGGTGTCTTTTTGATCTCATGCTTTGGTATTGAGGAAACTCTGGATGCCACAATAACATATGTGTGAACTAATCCCTTTAAAGGCAAAACAGCAGCAGAGATAATCATAGTTTAAGTCGTGAGTCTTACACATCTCATCATAGACATCCCTTCTTGGACATCCACATTGGGATAAAAGGATAGAACAAGAACAGTGAACTGACAGGTCTGGGGAGGTTAATATGTAGTCCATTACATCAAAGCTTTCAAATTACTCGATTGAAATTGCATTCAAAGTATAATTGGTCCAAAGTAATTTGGTATGAATCAAAGGCAATCTAGAGTTTAGATGCAAGCAGTTATATGTGTCCAGAAGAGTTTCCTTTGAGGAACTGCTCCAGTTAAACCAAAGTAAATATTAATTCATTATCCATTCATTATTTTAAAAAATATTATTCATATATGTCAAACCTTATGCTTGCCTTTACATAAATTTGACATTTTTGCATGTCAAAGTTATGCAAACAATTACATGGAACCATGTCTTTATTTTCACTATATCTAATTACAAAATTTATTCCAGGAAACTTGTGAGAATTTATTATGAAATTATGTGCACATAAAATTAAGTGTTATGTGTACTGTAGTCCAAACAATTCAGTGGTGGGATTTCTCATTGCATTCTGTTTCACATTCAGGATTACTTCTACAAATAACATCTGTTTTTATTTATTTATTTATTCATTTTTATTTACAGACTACATCTTGGAAAGCTGTCATTACCACCCACTGCTAAATCTTGATTTTATGCTGTGCAAAATATTTGTGTACAATATACTGTGTGATCTTATCCATCATATTCACAGTCCAAATTAATGTCATCCCTTTTATTGTTTTTTTGAGTAAGATTAGTCGAGACATAATTTTGCATAAGCGATTGCAATCTGATTTCCGATTAGCATGATTATAAGCACTTGTACTGGATTACAATTACAGTACCATTTTTAGTAAAATGATTGTTGTAGTTCTCTTTATCTGGTACTCTAATCCATGCTGACAGATTTGTTTTTGCACACTCAGGTCCACTAATCTCAGATTAAACGGGTGATTATCACTCACGAACAGAGGGCTCATCAGCATCAAAGCCACAGTGGCTCAATACTTTTTAAAGCAGGTACAACACAGCAACAGCTCACCTCACGTCTGCTCACAGCGCTAACAACAAACACCATACCACACACTGGATTTTAGTCAAAAGGATGAAAACGATGCTCCCATGAATAAAAGTTTGCATACTCTTGCCATTGGGAGACAATCTTGAGATTTTTGATTATCTGAATAATCTTCTCAGGTGGACTGGTAAATGTTGCATTAAAAGCAGACAGATGGACCCAGAAACGTAGCAAAGGCTGCTGTCACACTTCGGTGTTTAGCATATTGTGAAAGCAAGCCAACACATACTAGTGCCTTTAACCTCATGTATGTTAACTATTTTGACTAATCTACGACATCAGCTTTCATGTGACTCTACATGGTTGCAGCCTGACATGCTTGTCTTGCAGCCAAGTGATCTCCTCTCCTGTTTGAAACAGGGTCATTGGTAAAAAAAAAATAAAGAATAAAAAAAAACATGCATTACACCCCAAAGGGATGTGTGTTCTCCACAGATGAGGAGAATTAAGGGCTTTCTGAGGCAAAAGAAACCCACAAAGGAGTGAAAACCGCAAGGGGGTGGATTGAACGCCCCATTTAATTACCCATTCAGTCATTTTTGTGCAGTAAGGGGCTTTAAATTTCCTCTATTTACCTATATTCTCTGTTTCTAGCTCTATTTCTGCCACTTTTCACTCCAGACTCTTTCTTTCCCTCTCACATGCACTTTTTCATCCTTGAGCCCATATTCACCCTCCACCTCTGCATCTCGCACCAGGCCTCAGAACTCTATCTTGCAGGCAGGGAAGGTCTCGTCCTGCATGGCGACAGTGCTGTTGGATCCAAGGACAGTGATGCCCAGCTCCTTCTGTCTGTCCAGGGTCTGCTGGTACCACTCCTGCATTGACGGTGACTCAAACGTAGGGATCACTGTCACCTGGAGATACAGAAAAAAAAAGGAAAAGTGAATGAGAAGTCACATTAATATTAAATTGGCTTTGAACTTAAAACATCCCCCCAAAACTGTTAATATTTTATAACAGAAAAAAAGTCTGAGAACCACTAATACATCTAAAACACAGTTCTGGTCAAACAATGCTTAAGTTCAGTGCTGATTTCTGTCTCCTTGAGGGCTCATTGCATCATGAGATACCCACCAATATCATGTGATATTTGTTTCAACGTGCATGAATCTAATTGCCTATTTGTGTGTTTACCTGCATAGGCTCTGGCCAGGATATCTTTCCATCCAGAAGAGCGTCCAGCGTGTGCCTCATGAGTTCCTCCCTCTCAGGACTGTCGCCGCTGATGATGTAGCAGGAGGAGCGGACACACCTGAAGAAGTCCACGCTGACTGTTGGAGAGGAGGCCCCAGAGGGGACATAGGCCAGGTCAACGTACACACTGACTTCCCCACCCGACGTAGACTTAGAGCCTGAGATGGAAGAGAGAGGAGAAAATGCTGCATGAAAACGATGGCACAGAGTGAAAAGAGTCAGTGTGGGTCTGCAGAGTTTCTATTTGAGAACAGCGAAGGGAGAAGTTAATAAAACAGCTATACCTGGACTGGATTTTGCTGAGCGGTTGCTTGAGGAAGGCGTGCGAGTGGAAGAGACGTTCCCTTTTAGGACTCCACTTTGGCTCCCGGCCTTGTTTTTTCCTGAGCCTGATCTTTGGGAGCCCTCATTAACCTAGAAAAATTTTTTTTTAAAAAAAAGCAAAATTGCAAAATTGTACACAAGGAGTAAAATTAGATTTCACTCCAGCCGGAGCCCGACACAGGATTTTATGCCCAAAAAGTATGGCTCATATAAAGGTAACTAAAAACAGCAATTTTCCATTTTACATGGAGTTGTGCTCATGACAACAGGACAGAAATTAAAGTTTTATCAATATTCTAACCTAACTCTATGCCAGAAATTGATATATATCCATAAATGTCAGACTATTCCTTTTAATGGCTTAAAATTTTCAACTGTGACCAGGACGGACCAATTGAAGAAAACTCTCCTGCAAATCTGGCTCATGAATTGTACAGTTAGTCTTTATTACAGCCACAATAAAAAAAAAACTGTAGTCATCCATAAAATTTAGCCTAAATTCATGGGCTCATAAACTGTATTAACGCAGACGTCCATTTCTTTTGTGCTAATAAGACAAACTCACCCCTGGCTTTTTTTTCCCTTGCAGGCCGCTGGCTTTAGCTCTCTTTCCGTGGGCATCAGAGTCGGACTGGGGAACAGGCATGGAGGCGTCGGGATGTGGGGGCAGAGGCGGGCTGTCCCTGAGAGGGGCTGGAAGAGGGTCTCGGGGCAGAGCCTGACTTGTGCAGAGGTCTTGGGGGGAGTTAGTTGGCTCACTGTATGACTCGTCCTCATCCGAGTCCAGAGCCCCATCTGCTGTGGTAGACGGGCAGTCCTCTGTACAAACGGGGGCATTTGAGTCACTGGGTGACATGTCCTTGGGGTTGTTATTGTTGTTGCCGTGATGATGTGATGCAAAGGCTCCTCTGGAGGGTTCGCTGGCGCCCCAGCTGGAGTCGGGCGGTTTGAAATGCTTGAACTCACAAGGAGAAACCAGACAAAGATCCACATCATGAGGCGACGCCTCAAAATGAAGTGCGTTCGGAGCCGGAGGTCGCCCCATCTCTGAACCTTGACCTGAAGATCTAGGAGGCTTCTTCATTGGTAAGGGCATTCCCACGAAATGGCCTCCATTGGATTGGGAGTGATGAACAATATCATCCCCCTCTCTGTGGCTCACATAGGTTGGTCCCTGCTCAAAGGACATTGATAGCGACTCATCTACCTCTGTGGACTGAGGTGAGCTAACCTCTGCTGGCATGGAGTGTGTAGTGGTGGTGGCCACAGAGGGAGAGGGGTCTGAAGGGCCTTCTTTAAATGTAACCAAAGAAAGGAAACTTAGATGTTTCTCCCTGTGATTTGTGTGGCTCTCTGGAGTGTTTCTGGGCTGGCACGGCTGCCCCTCACTTTGTCTGGATAATCCATTTGGCTGATTGACGTCAGTGGACTCCGGGTTCCCCATTTGCGCATCTAACCTGCTAAGGGTGGCCCTGTTACACCACACATCATCCGGGGAAAGACAGTAAGGAGTGTGGCCTGCACTGTTGGGCCGGGAGTCAGGGGAGGCCGGCTCCACAGTCTCCTCATCGGGGCTGACGGGCGCCTGGTTGTCTGGAGAGGATCTTGAGGGAGGGCTGTGTCTCAAAGCCCCGTCTAGGAGAGTGTACTCAGTGGGGGTTAAGTCTAGCTGGACTGTGCGGTCGTGTTTTGGCGTCTTGGTCAAGGGAGATGGAAATCCCACAACCTTGGCTGGTTTGGTAGCATTTACAGGCTGGTCCGCAGATCCTATCTGCATGCAAACCCCGGATTCCTGTCCAGACACAGCCTTATCTTGCACTTCATTATCACCAGTCTCGACGCCCATCATCCCTGCACCACCTGCTGCTTCTTCCCATTGTGTATCGGCATCTTCCTCACTTCTCTCTTTGCTAAGATCTCCAAGGCTCTTTTCATTTCCTGGCTCTATGCTTTTCTCCTTTCTTTCATCTGCTGTTTCCACCTGTGCCTCTTCTTGTTCAGTTCCCTCCTGCAGCCTGTGAAAATCAGTTGTCATATCCTCGGGGGTCGACATTTTGGAGCCACAGGGGATCTCTTCAGGTTCTTTCTGATTCTGCTGCTCTGTAGCAGGGCACTCTGGCTCCGGGATTTCTAACCCAGTCCCAGCAGCAGGTTTTGTTGAGTTGTTATTCGGCAATTCACTGTTTACATGCGTCTTCTTGTCATCATTTGTCTCCTTTCCTGATGGTTTTCTTGTTTTCTTTGCCCCTGTTTTAGAGTCATTTTTTGCTTCCTTTTTTAGCTTAGTTTTATTTTCATTCTTTGGTTTGGAAGGGAGAGCTTCCTTTTTCACCTGATCATTCTTCATAACACTGTTCTCCTCTTTATTGCCAGTCTTCTCCTCCTTTTTCCCATCCTTCCCTGCTCCTTTCTTTGATGTAATCTTCTCTGACAATGCGGCTTTTTGCTTTACACCCACCTCTTTGATTTTGGTTTTATCAGCATCTCTTGCACTAATTCCATTGAATCCTTTTCCCTTTTCCTTCACTGATATCTCTTTAACCTCTTCTCTAATCACTCTTTCTTTCCCCTGTTTGAGCATTGTTTCCTTCCCGTGGGACCTGCTGCTATCCTGGCTCTCTGTTCTCTTGGTCTTCCTGTCTTCCCCCAGCCTTTCCAGGTCACCGGTTGTCACCGTGGGTTTTTGGAGGAAGACCAGACCCTTCAGCTTCTCTAGGCCCTGCAGCAGCTTCCCCTGCGGAGTAACCCCAGGGAAGAGCACCCTGACCACCTTCTCTTGAGGGCACGCTGGATGCCACACAAGCAGGGCAGATACCGAGGCCTGCACAGTGAGAGGGAGAGTTTGGGATTTGGATGCTGATGTCTCTGCATCAGGCCAGTTTTGCATGAGTGTCTGGTACTCCTGGCTGTTTTTGCCTGGATTGAGGATGTATAAATCCAGCTGTCCCACTCCCATTTTCTGGAACAGGGTTACTGGCTCAATGGTTACTCCTTGCGGCCGAAACATTGGTTGTGGTCTGATTTCTAACTTCCTCAATAGCTGTATGGTTAGGGCTGCCTGGTGTGTGCTCGTTAATACATTGTCCACACCTGACAAGAGAAGAATGACAGCTGTACTTAACAGTAGTTATTTGCAAAACTTTTTTGCATTCACAAATCTAGCAGGGGTCCTTACACTGGTGGCCATTACCACATGAAGAGGTGCTAATGAGATGAAGCTACCCTGTTGATTTTTTCATCACCAGAGAAGCTCGTATTTTATAGTATTTTAATGAGGGTCCCCGTTTTCTTTAAATCTCATGCTCTACTGGCATGCATGCAAGGATGCGCATTGTATGCACAGACATGAACGAGACTGATGTTATATATACATCCCTGCCACCTGCTGAGTAAGGTGATGCATACTGATAGTTGGTGGTGGTTATATAGCCTGGTATGGGACCTCCAAGTCTGTTTTTAAGCCCATTAACATTTCTGCCAGCTGGAGAAACAATCGCCTAATCAGAGGTTCCTAGCTGTGAATTAAAATGTTCAACTTGTCTTCCTGCATAGATCACTAGTCACTTATTAACGTCCATGAATGACAGCGATAGAGAAAGCCTGAAATAGTGACAAGCCTGGATGACATTGATGTACTGATGAAAAATATTTTAAAAATCAACAGTGGAAAACATCTCCATGACAAGGTCAACACTGAAGGAGGTCCTTAAAATTAAAAATATAACAATTCAAATCTATATGATTATTGTTGTACATATATCTGATTAACAAGAGGGATGTTAGCATAAATTCCCAGTTTAGTTATAGCTCTATTTCAGTGGGTTTTAATGCATCACTCACAAGGTTGTTGCTCCATCTGCAACTTGCTGGGGGCGTTAAAGAAAACAACTCCGAGCTCTGGGGAGATCAGCCTCTTAGACAAGTCATCTGTTCAAATAAAAAATAAATAAATAAATAAATAAATATATAGACACTGAAACACACAAACAATGAGAAAAAATTAACTTGAAACAAGTGAAGAGGATTATAGAGAAATCTCAACATCCTTCAGGACCACAAATTTCCTCATTATCTTACCTTTGACATCAGAGCTCAGCTCCAGCTCCGCCACCTTCCTCTCCAGGAAGGCGTTGACCCCTGGCAGGTTCTCCGTCCCGACGTGCGTCAACAAAACTGCATCAACACGATCGAGGTGACGGACCAGCTTCCAGAAACAGGCCTGAGTGTCTGAGCCGCCATCCACCAGCGCCGTGAACCCGTTCACAGCGAAGAAGGCACAGTCGCCGCGGCCGGCGGGGAACACGTAGCAGCAGGGACGGGACAGCTTGAGGAAACCAACGGTGGTGGGAGGAGGCAGGAGCTCAAACGTAGACGGCGGACAAACGGTTGCTGAGACGAGGGAGGTGAAATCCCCCAGGGCCTCCATGGCAGGCAGCACCTCTGGGGGATTGATGTGAAGCGTGCAAGGACCTTGCAGAGGCTGGTTCCCCAAGAGAGTCTTCCTCCACTCACTGATGTTGGGACAGCTGAGGGTCAGGCTGAGCTTGGAGGAGGAGGCAGAGCTCTCTAGATCGATAAACTAAAGAGGGAGATAACATCAAACTGTTTTTTTAGCTATTCTTGCCCAAGCCAATATTCTCTGCCAATATCAGCTTATCACATATATATTGGTACAAGGACATATGTGTTGGTTGTTTAGAAAAATGAAGTCCTAGAAAACAAATGCCTACACAGCAAAGATATGGTTGAGGTAGTTTAGACTGTGTCTGTCTCTCAGCACATATCTTACATATAACAAAAATACAATTCTTTAATAAAAAAAAAATGTAAGAGATTGATATCTAAAATATTTCTTTACATTATGTCTTATGTAAAAAAAAAAAGGTTTGATGTATTGATATCAGATGTTTTTTAACTCAGATATTGATCATTTGCTTTTAAAGAAGCTGAAGGTGACACATGAGTTCAGCAGTAAGATAAGCTACAGCTGAATAAAAAAAGTCAGTCAGGCTTGACATGGCGGTACCTGCTCTTTTAGTATATGCTTCAATTGGCGTGGTGAAAACAGTCCTCTGTGAAAGAGCAGGTCCCCGCTTTCCTCCGCGCTCTGGCCAGCCAAGATCAACAGCTTATGAGCAGAATCCCTCGACAGCAAAGCAAACACCTGACCAAGCAAGAGAAGAGACAAGATGTGTGGTTCTGTGAAGCCACTTTACTCCTTCTCTTTAATCAAAAGTCAAACAACAGCAGTAGAGCAAAATGAGAGAATGAATGGAAGAGGGAAAAATCAAAGAGTAACACATGGTATACTTGAATCCCTGACCGGCTTTTTGGTCTGAAACAAATTTAACATGAGGCTAATGTGCAATCATTTTAAGAGCTAAAATGAAATGTAGTGGAGCACTATTTTCACTAGCAATTACTCACATACTAGAATTAAATTTCTGCAAAAATATCAACTTTTTGCTGGTACCACCTTCTTGAATATGAATATTTTCTGCTGTCTGTGTTTTATACCACTGTAAATTGAATACATATAGGGATGAGGGCTTTTGTCACCTTTTGTTTTGTTTGGCTTTGTTCTTTTGACAAACATATTTTATTATAAAGGGAAAAATTGAAATAATACCTGATAATAAAAATTTAATATTAGTTGTAACTCTAATCAATTAAGTCATATGAAAATATTTCAGTATAGTTGCAGGACACTATCTGCAAATATATGAAAATAACATTCCTTTTTGAAGTGCATTGAAACAGGAAATAGAAGAAAACAAACATGCAAAGAGACTAATGTTCCAATATCATACTATAAGTTTGACTATCTCCCAAGAGCTTGACATATCTGAAGGACCCAGGATTTATCCTCTCACCTCAGAATGAACCTGTTCCTGAGATGGACTGATCAGAACCTCCGTGTCCAACACTCTGGTACTGTGGCGCAGACACTTCTGCCCTGAAGATGCAGCGAGAAAAAACAGGGATATATATAGAGAGGAGGACAAACGGACAGACAACCGAGGGGAAGGAAGCAAACGGACCCAAGCAATGGGTCCGACGCAGCCAATGAGAGAGCGAACTGGGACGACCCGGCAGGTGATTGATTCACTGAGCGAACAAAGTGGAAGGAAGAAGAGTGGAACAGCTGAGTCAGAGGGACTGGCTGAGGATGAGATGCCAAGTTTACTCAGTGTGCAGTGGATATCCAGTCTGAGGGCAACTGGATGAACGTCTGAGGATACAGAGTCCGGGACAGCCAAGCGGAAAATAATGACCCAGATATGAACAAAAGTTTCTTTGTCTTTATGTCGAGTTGGAAACAAACACCTAGAGGCAAAAATAACTGACATATCTCACTGGCCATTGCACTGAGTTACATTTTTCACATTTTTATGCTTTACAATTTAGGCCCTGAAACTATTAGCTTAGCATATAGCCTGGGATCGAAGAAACAGCCACTAGTATCGATCCTGATCACCAGTTAAGACATTATACCTTTGTTTGTTTAACCCGTACAAAAAATAAAGAGTAAAAATGTGCCCAGTCTTTATGCCAAGCTGGGCTAACAAGCTGCTTGCTCCAGCCATACATAGTATTCCCCATATGTACTGTAACAGTGTCAGTATCCTCATCTAGTGCTTAGCAAGAAAGCAAAAAAGTACATTCACCAGAATGTAGAACTACCCCTGTAAATAAACTCTCTGTCTCTCTCTCTCTATCTCCATTTTACAAAACCCCGATACCCAAAATTAACATGTAAGCTCTGTACCTCATCAAACAGTGGTATTTCACCACGTAGGGAACGGGCAACCTTCCTGGCCGCCTTGTTATCCACCCTAGAAGGAGACATGTCTGTTCCTGTCTGCGTTGGTCACCTCGCTCTCACAGCTCAGCTGGAACACAGCTGCCTGACTCTGCTGTTTTCTCTGCCTTTTTCACCACCCCCCCCCTCCCAGCTGTCCCCGGCTCTGCATATTAAAAGGCCGTGGCACGTACAGAGAGAGGGGTGGCACGGCTCGGATTCAGTTCTCCACTGTTTGCCGTCCGCCGGGCACACCCATTTTTAACAATCACCCGACTGCTCCTCCACTTTCCTTCCTTCCTTCCTGGTTGAGCGCAGACCCGCCAAGCTGGCGGGTTACCACGGATACGGGGGTGATCAGGAAGCTCGCAGATTTGCGGGCGTGGACGATAATTCACACTCACACATTCTGTCTTACCTGCACCCTTGAACGATGCCGTGTGATGGGACAGGAATTCTTGGAGATAGAGGCCCAGGTTACAGGTGTTTAAGTCAATGTCCCATGACCGAATACCTGGAGACATAAGAGGCGTTTGGTCACAAGGTGCAACAATTGGTTTTACGCTGTCCTACGTGCATAATTGTCCAAATATTCACAAAAAAATAGTTGCAATATGCACATTTAACTATTGTAGGTGTTGTGCAGTGCAGGAGCGAAATTTGGTTATTAGCAGTGCAGAGCAAGACATAAGTTGATCCGCTGCAGACGGATCAAATTATAGTTCAGTCAAGTCTGGTAACATAAGTGAATGAATAGCAGCAACAGCACTAACAATATTTTCACTGTATTGTGACAGCAGCAGGTGGACGCGACGGTCCGTATCACGACAAATCAACAGTTCAACACACACTAATTACTAACATCTGCCCAGAGCTATAAGCCTTTTGCAGGTGAAGCGTTGTGTTTAATTCGTCCTTGGTGTCCTTTGTGCAGGCGAGGTGGCGTTGGTTAGCGGCTACCAGCGGCTAACGTGTCTTCTCGGCGGGGTGGTTTGTCTTTGGCGAGGCAAACTAATTCTGACTCACGGCGGGGAATTAGTTAGTCGACTTTAAAGGAAGCAAGGTCTGTGTTACCCTTCTTCTTCTTCTTGAAATGGGTAGGACTCGGTAGCTACCAGGGCATCTGGGCGAGAGGGTCAATCCGTGGTCTCGAACCGGGCTGAATTGCGTTTTCCCAACACACAGGGGGAGAGCGGAGATCAGCTCGACCAGCGAGGGAAGTCCATAGGCCTAAAAGTTAAATGGTGTACACAGGAACTCCTAAGTACGACTAGAGCGTTCGCCACTTGGGACGGGGTCTAGTCTTAGGAGCAGTTATTGTTTCCACTTCTATCGGCGATGACTTCCCTGGTTGTAGCCAGAAGCGTGCGTTTCAGGAGTTTCAGTGTTAATATAACTTTGGGTGACATCACGGTTTGGGACTGACCGTGGCGGGTTTCACCCAATGGGAGCCGTGGATTTTGGGGGAGCGCCGCTGATCAGCTGACGCTGCATGTGTTGGGGGGTCGCTCATCTGGTCGGCTGGTCAGCTGAGACCGAGTGTTGGGGGGTTGCTCAGCTTAGTTCTTTGTCTTCCTCAGGTAGCAACACATGGTCTTTAGCTTAGTTTCAGCTTTAGGTGTGCATGTAGGCCTTCTTAGTCTAAAGTCTGTTGTTGAGGCACAACATAGGCAATAGTATATTTTACCAGATTACGAAATATATTCACCCAAACCTCCCCTTTCAATTTCCTGCGATAAAAAACATTTTACGCCTGTTTTTTGAAAAATGGGATAAATTCCAAGTATATCACATCAAATGGTAAACGTGTTATAAATGTTGCCCCCCCCCCACACACACACACACATTGAAATGATTTGGATCCAAAAGAGCTATATCTATGAAATTTGACTGTTCCCAGTATTAAACCTCTCCTAGTTTCTAGTATGCTCAAATACCCATAAATAGTATGCTGCCTGTCCATGTAGACATTTGTACACATGATTAGCTGCTAGAAACCTTCACAATACTGGCAACGTTTAACCATTTCAAAGATTTAAAATGTCCTATTCTTAGAGGGGTTCTCATATTGCGATTATACATGAATACCATCTTATTCTGCACAAACAGGGTTTCAGTATTTGCAGAAATGGGTGTGTGACACCGTGTAACAGAAGGACAAAACATAACCATGAGGAACAGGGACACAGTGGAAGACTCTGGATTCAGTGATTTTTGACTTTTACAGATAAACTGAAGGAAACATTTATGGGTGGAGAAAATTCTCGCTGAGCTAAATGAGAGCACCGTGGCAAAGCTGAAAACAGGGCTGCTTTTCATGAAGAGTTGATGACATCTTTGTGGTAATTGGTCGTTCGGTGGGACATTGATGAAATGATAGTTGGTCAGTGAGAACGATAAATATCTCAATGTCTAATTCTCAGTATCTGTGATAAGGGTGTTTCCGTGGAAAACTTGTCTTTCCTTTTCTGTCTCCGTATCTGCCTACAGCCTGTTTTACATAAATTATGCACTCAAATGTCTCTCCCCTATCTATGGCTCTGCTCACACAGTAAAAACACAGACTGTAACTGCGTTATTATCATGTGCTGCCTTCCACCCGCACAGAAACCCCCAAAGCTTAACGCCACATCGTTTACAAGTGGCTATGTGTTGACTGAATATCCGCGCTGCATCATTCCCCTTCCAGCGCCTTCACGCATAACGACAAACTGAGGCGAAAAGACGAACCAGCCGCTCCAGGCTGCTTTTAATTACACCGTGCCCAGAGGGATGCGGTGATGCTGATGGTGGAGCATCGCGGGATGACGCACCCTCGGTCCGGTTGGGTGGAAGAAGTAACATAAGCAACATGACCCATGCAACATGGATCGGTGGCGATTTCAGGGCGGCGAGAACTCGCAGGCATCTTAATTTCTATCCGAATATAGGGAGAATCGTGGTGAAAGTACCGTAACTGTAACGGGGGGGAGGGCCGGCTGAGACAAACCTACCTCGTTCGATCTCCCTGCAGATGTGCGCCGTCTGCCCGGGGTCAGCGCTCCGTCCGATAATGATAAGCAGGGAGTATTTGCGGAGACAGAAGTCGACGTCTGCGGTGGCGGCGCGCCTCGGCTCCTCCCGGACCTCCCTCTCCAGCACCCGGCTGGACGCCATGTTGGAAACTTGCGCTTGAGGTGTGATGTCATTGAAAAAAACCAGAAAGGGCCTGACAGCGCCTTTTATTAGAGGGAGACGACGGCTGGTGTGCCGGCACGCAGCCGCGCGTTAGTGAACGTGTGGGAAGAGGCTGATTTACTGATGACACATCGAAGAGGGAATCAATACACGTATATTTTATTGTTCTCCATTAAATGATTTGGAGCAGTCGTTTTAATCAAAAAGCAGATTACCAAGGAGTGATGGTTATGGAGAAGTGGAAAAAAACCCATATCATCCATTTGTAGTTTAAAAAAATCTGCATAAAAGTAACAGTTTTTTTTGTAATACTGCAAATTTGTAAAGTCTCTCTTACACAGACACACACGTCGTCTTGAAATCAAAAGTTTGTTTATTGAACTCATCATCTTACAAACGTTCTCAGAAACAACAGACTTATCCTCTTCCGTAAACAGACACAACAACAAAACACAATATGAAAAACGAGGATCAATGACAAAACCTACATCCGAAAAAAGTCTGTCACAAGATGCCACAATCCCACACAAATGACTTCAGCTTGTGCCCTGTGCCACCATCATGAACACTGGCAAAAGAAACCAAAACAGAGAGACAGATATTACAGCGCATTCTTATGTTTTTTTATCACAAAGAGAATGGAAACAGTTGCAGCCCTCTCTGCCATGACTTATATTAAGGAGGGGACATTTTCAGACACCTGAACTTTCTCCCGTCAATCCACGAACCTCTGTTTGCTTTTCCCTCTTTCACAAACATTTGAGAACATAAAAATTACAGGAAGTCCCTCGGGGACAGCTGCAGAGCGTGCCGATGCGCGCGCCTTTACGCACGGCGCAGGGCTCTCCTGCGTCACACTGAAAAGACAGAAACACCATCAGTCAATAAAATTTCGGATGTAGGTTTTAGACTCGGTCCAACGTCGAGAGAAATGTACGCCCATGCCTAGATTCCAAGTTCAAAGGCTTAGTAGAAAATATCTTTTACAAATGACACAAATCCCTTGTACTGTATGTTCTGCGACGAAAATCACATTTCCAAGCCCCCACACCCCCCAGCCCACCCCAGCCTGGCATATTTCTTCGTAACATAAATACTATTAAGAAAATCTGAAGATAAGAATAAGAAAGTGTAACCCATTCAGAGACCAAAAAATTCAAATACCTTTTAAGCTGTTTCATAATTTCTAGGTTGGTTCACTTACGGAAGGCAACCAGCCAAGCTTTTTCTCCAAGGGCATCTCTTTGCTCCTCAGCTTCTCCAGAACTTCTTGCAAGGCGTCAATCTGTACAGGGGAAATGGCAAAAATTTAAACTGGCGTAAAAGAAATCGTGCTTTTAAAACGTGTCCATTATTGAGAAAAATCATCGTCCTACTTGAAACTAGAAGCTCAACATCTCAGGCGCGTTGTTTACCTTTTACCCTCTTAAATCTTTCATGTTTCAGCCGTAAAACCGTTTTAGAATAGTGCTCAAAGCACCGACATGTTTCATTAACCCAGGCGCCACATTTCACACCCGTGTTCCTTATAAAATCTCTCACCAGGTCTTTCTCCTGTTGGGTTTTCAGCGGGAAGTCCAACGAGCGCGTCTCCAACGAGGAGTCCTCCGCACGAGCGAGCCACAGGTAGGCGCAGCAGCAGGTGGCCGCGAGGAGGAGAGCCCGTGCGCTGACCATGGTGCTGAAACACAGGAGGAGTCCTTCTCTTCAGCCTGTGGAGGTCTGAGGGGGTGCGGATCTCCTCTACAGAGAACCCCCTCTTTATAGCTGCTTTACAGCTGCTGTTGACATCAGCCAGCCTCTGAAATATTCATGGAAACTTTGACATGGGTAACACTGCTCAGCACCTTTGTATCTTTAACAGGAAGGGACCGGATGAAATCAGGGTTAAAGGTGGATTTACATTTTTTAAAACATATTTGACAAAGTAGTCTAGGAGTTGAACATTAATCTCCTTTCCTTGATATAATCTTCAGATGTATTACAATTTGATCCCTTTGAAAAAAACAACACTAAATCTCGAAAATCTGTGGCCTATTGTGTGTAAAATAATCCTTTCAGCTAAACATATATATGACTCACCGATGAGTCATTTTGATGTGTAAGGAAACGTCAGAGAACTCAACAAAAAACACATCATAGAAGCATTACCCAACAAAACTCTGAATCTTCCAAATCTTTAAAAAAATAATCTGCTACTCTTACATGCATCTTTAGGGGAGTATTTTATGTAAACACAATTTTTCCCTCCTATGTTTTGCTGCTAATCTATTCTGCCCATCTTCTTATGTCACCTCTCTTCAATAAAACTGGAAATCAGTTTTCAGGAAAACCCACAATGACACCAATCTGCAAACAGGATCCAATTTTCCTTTGTTGGAATAACCTTAACCACCCCTAAAGCAATATGTGTGTGTGGCTGGCAAGCTCATGTTGACACACCAACCCCGTCAGAGACCCTATATCACTGACAATTCACATTACCCCCGAGGGGTTACTTCCAGGCAGGCAGTGGTCAACGTGGGAAGCCTCATTGAGGTTGAAAAAAATGCAATGGAAAGGGTTAAAGGGAAGTAAACTTGTGTTTGCATATGCACCAAAACAACATATTTCAACATATTCATAGACTTGCAGATACATGAATATTCTGAAACAAATGTGTGTTTGTGTGACTTTGAGCACATCATATCACACTGTCATGACAGATGCACTGGACCCTCATTACAGCATGACACCAGAGCCCAATGGCTGATCATTTATCTGCTCTTTCAAAGACATGGAGGTGTAATGAGGACATAACAAAAGAATAAGATGTTCACAACAGACTGAGTTAGTAAATTGGAAATAATCCAGCCAGTAAACAATTATAAGATTTATCACACTGTACATTCAATGTAAGATGCAGTTGTTAAAAATAATAAACTATTCGTTTTTTGATATTTCACTTGATATAAATGTGATGGGGGTTCATTGTTTTAAGCAGATGATGTTGTGATATTGTGATTGTGGACAACTTGTTATCTTAATTTAAAGATAGGTAAGAGGAAATTAATGGATATTTGTTCAACAGCAGTAAGTGACATTATCTGTCAGAATTAACATAAAAGTATAGTTACAAAGGTAGAGGTGCATAAAGATTACTAAAACTACTCATATGTTCTATGGTAAATGCATATTTAAATGCATTCCTCCTTAAAGACTCTAGAAATGCTGTGACTTCTCTTCTTAGTAATTTCTAGATCCGTGGTGGATTTGTACTTTGTGGTTCTCCAGGATGTAATGTCTGTCCTGACCTGGAATATTTGTTGTAACATTTTCTCACACTCGCTTTCTTCTTTGGAAATTGTTGCAGCACAGGGTACTGTAGTTCATCTTTTTTTTTTTTTGAACAAAACAAAATGTGTATACTGCAGACTTGTCGATTATAACATAGTACTGCGCCTTCCTTCATTTAACTTCATTACCTGTTTAATGTATAGGTATGTATTTAATTTTATCTAATCATCCATTCTGTGTGTTTTGCTGCATAAACATATTTGCTGTATTACTTTTTGTGGACCTGGGAAAGACTAGTGACTGCTAATGCTGATGTAGTAAACAAATATAAACTTTCCAGTATGATCAGTCAATCTTTTTCTTCATTTATTCTCAGAACGTGTTCACTTTTATAATCGTTTTTATTTAGATGGGGGCTAAATGATCAGTATTAGCCTTTAAAGTCAACCATCCACCCAAAATATTTACTTTTACCTTCATTTCATATTCTTTTTATAGCATTTTACCTTGTCCTTTATCCCTTTTATCCCTTATATCTTTATTTAATATAAGCTGTTGTGGTGGCGATAACTTTTCGCCTCTTCCGTCGGAACCAAAGAGCAAACGTTGAGATGCGTTGATGACCCGGAAGCTAAAGTTGGACAACCGGAAGTTTACGTGTAGTCTGCTGGCTGCGCTGAATTAGCCCAAGACCCATTTTCTTTTTAACGTTTCCTTCTCTTCGTCGGGCTTCCAGCAAAAGCAACAATGTCCGAAAGAAAAGTGTTAAATGTAAGTACATGAGCGCCGACGTCGTTGCTCTTTTTGCAAAGTTTAAAGTATAGTTAGCTGTAGCGTATGAGATGTATATGAAATCAAGTAGGCTAACATTAGCTTGAAGCTAAGTGTTGTGTAGCTAGTAATAGTTCAATCTGCTCATATCAGGCGCCCAAAGTAGATAATTTGTTTGCTTTAAAGCTTAAAAATTGCAAACTACAGTGGCCACGTTTGCACCAGTTCGTGTTATTGATGATTCTGTTCTATGTGCAGGCTATTCTGTAAGTAACGTTTTGCCTTCTCGTTCACAGAAATACTACCCTCCGGATTTCGATCCGTCCAAAATCCCAAAGCTCAAACTCCCCAAAGATCGACAGTATGTTGTCAGATTGATGGCTCCATTCAACATGAGGTATG
The DNA here is from genome assembly GCA_016859345.1 of Istiophorus platypterus. NCBI lineage: Eukaryota > Metazoa > Chordata > Actinopteri > Istiophoriformes > Istiophoridae > Istiophorus > Istiophorus platypterus. The sequence continues at coordinate 8,585,574 of CM029120.1, forward strand.
TCCGTCTCATCCATGCGTGTCAGTGTGTACTTCAGCGACCGTTTTACTCATTTTTACAGCAGGGTGAACATCAACAGCATGTTAAACATCATGCCACAAAACTCGCACAACTGGTGAGGCAGACTTTTCATTTGAGGGTCAAAATAGCTATTTTCATTTCACAGACATAAACAAAACAAGTGTGAGAAGCCAAAAAGGGAATCCAGTGCAGTACAGTGCAGTTGTTGAGTATTTGCATTTGGGATCTTTGGACAAAATCTAGTAATCTCTGTATTTACCTGCCGATTATAGTTAAATAGTAGTTCAGAGAAGAGGAGAAGGGGGACAGCGTTGGAGAGAAAAAGAATCACCTTCCATTGACATGGTCTGGTTCACCACCCAAAGATCTGTCTTCCTCTAATAAAGTGGGTGTTAGAAAAGAAGGTGGCCTGGGTGAGGCAGTTTTTTGATATATAGTTGCTCTCTTAAGTGTGTATGTTTCACCCATTTTCATTGTCCTGGGAACATAGCAAGCCACGCTCCTAGGTTCCCTAACAAAACTGGAGGTTTGAGGTACTGAGGCCAGGATACATATTTAAGGAATCTTTGTTTAAAAAAAAAAATATGTGAACAGTATAGTGGGTGACAAACACATGGCATAAACAAGGATTTTTGATAGTTCTAAAGTTGCAACTGGTAATTTTTCGATTCTTCCCTAGCCAACTTTTTAGATAGTCTTTATGTGTTTTGTAGTTCCTATATACCACACTAATATAGATGCTGCTGAACTTTCTAATATTCCAGTCTCGATACTCCAATTCAGTCTCCAATGAGAGTAGTATTGGTTGGCCTTTTTCATTTGAAGGCAAAAACAGTTTCTTAGACTTTGGTTGTATTTACAGCTCAATCAAGGCTACCTCTTAGAAATGAGGACTTTCTGGCCTCTGTATATGGGTCTTGTGACTGCATTGTCATCAACATTGCCTCCCTGTTTTTGCAGGTGTAAAACATGTGGCGAGTACATTTACAAAGGGAAGAAGTTCAATGCACGTAAAGAGACTGTTCAGAATGAGCTGTACATGGGACTGCCTATCTTCCGGTTCTACATCAAATGTACTCGGTGTCTTGCTGAGATTACGTTTAAGGTGAGAATATTTAATGCTCTAATTATCAAAGATACAGTATATTTACTGAAATGAGACAAAACAATTACTGTTGAGGTAAATATAGAACCATGTATGTGGTATATTATTAATTAGATGTCTCCAACATTTTGTATGAAATAATTTTTCAAATTTTATATCTCATGTTTTCATTATAGACTGACCCAGAGAACACGGACTACGCAATGGAGCACGGTGCAACACGAAACTTCCAGGCAGAGAAGCTAATTGAAGAGGAGGAGAAGAGAGTCCAGCAGGAGAGAGAAGACGAGGAACTGAACAACCCCATGAAGGTCGGCATATAAACTTCAGCTTCTGTTGTGTTGTTGAGCAGTATTCATGCATTGGACGTGGAATGTAAATGGTTCCTCAACTGTCTACCAGGTTTTGGAGAACCGCACAAAGGATTCCAAGATGGAGATGGAGGTTTTGGAGAACCTCCAGGAGCTGAAGGAGCTGAACCAGAGGCAGGCTCAGGTGGACTTTGAGGGAATGATCGACCAGTACAGAGAGATGGAGAAAAGAGAGAGAGAACGGGAGAAAGAAGAGGATGAGCGAGAAACAAAGTAAGTGAGTAAGATATGAATAAACAATGGGCATTGAAGCAAATGTTTAAATTTAATATTTTAATTTTGTCTTGCAACTAAGTAAAAATAAGTAATTTGCCAGCATTCTAAAGACTACATATCTACTACATGGATTTTTTACTGACTTGACCCAATATCTGTCTGTGTCTTAATTAGTTTTGTCATATGTTATATTCTTATAATCACCGTAGATCTGAGCAATAGTCATTAAAACCCCAGTTAAAACTGAATGTGGACATTGTTTCACAGAGAGATGTTGGAGCGCGTCCTCGTGAAAAGACTAAGAGACTCTGACTCTGATTCAGAGAAAGAAGAGGAGGGCACCAGCTCACAGTTAAATAAGTCCAGCACAGACAAACCGACAGACATCCTCACCTCTAAAAAACCCACAGAAACACAGGTACGTATAACCCGTCATATTCAAGAAAGTATATTAGTACTATGGGCACAGAGTCCCGGGGGCAGCAAAACAAACTATTGTCGTTTTAATGAAGTCAGGCAATAATTGTCCTTTTTCCGTAATTCTGTGAGTAGCTGTGATCTGATTTTATGCTGCACACTGCATGAGTCTGCGAACAGCAGGCCACAGTGAAAGGAGTTGGTTACCTCGCTGAGAATTTGGAGCTGGACAGCCTGTTGCTTACAACTCTTCATCTAACATCTCACTGTGGACGCTCCTTCTTGTTCCTTTACTCATAATGTTGTTCAAAGTGTCAAAGTTCTAAAATGTCTTAAAAGCTGACATATTGAAAGTTCAAGATACCCTGTAGGTGTATGAAGGTGCAAATACTAAACTCCTAATAAGAAGAACTTGAAGAAAATGATGGGATCTGGGAGATATGGGAATGTCTTGTGTGTGTGTTTCTGCAGGGGGCCACAGCTGGAGGAGTGAAGAGGGCCAAGGTGGAGAGCTGGGACAGGAGTGTGGGGACACTGGGTGGTAGAAAAGCACTAGGGTCTCTGGTGGTGCGAAAGAAACCAACAGCAGCTGTCAACAAACCCAGTCCAGTGGCAGCCACTGCTGCTCCAACTTCACAAACGGGTAAGTATCTTGTGCAGTAAATTACTTTGATTCAGTTTTTCCTCACAAAACTATGTCCCTGTTGTTCTGATGAGCACATATGTGTTTTTTTTTTTTTTGTTGTTTTTTGTGCATATTTAGGATTTCTAGTTTTTAGGACAAAGAGCCATCTTTTGCTGTGTGTTCAGATCCTTAATTAAAGGTTTTCATATGATTTGGATGACACGTTAATATTGTCTCTTGTTTTACAGATTCAAAGGCATCAAAGACAGCTGTCACCACAAACGCTTCAAAGTCCATTACCAAGCAGAATGGTTCATCATCTCTCAGCCTGCTGGGGGCGTATTCAGACAGTGACAGCAATGACAGCGACTGAGCGGAAAATGTCTTGAGTGACTGACACACAATTGTATGAATGATGCAGAAGAGAATATAATGACATAGACTTTTTGTAATGTTCTCCAGAAATCAAAATGATGTGTAAACCAGTTTTGTGGGTCTACCCTATGCAAACCTTTCTGTAAATAAATGAATGATAACAAGTCATTGTGTTGGTGGACCAACATTAGTTGGAATTGTATTGTCCGCTGTCCAGATTCAGTGAAACCGAAATAATCTTCCTTAGCAGACCCACCGGTTCATGGACGTGCTGTTACTGAGACTTTAACCCACAAAAAATGGTGAATATACTTTGTGCAAATTTGCCCTATTTTTGTTTTTATTAAAATCTATTTAATTCTTAATTCTTTGCTTTAGAAATATTTTGACATCTTGCAACACCTCAGCATTCCTACTCTCTTAAATGTTACTGTGAAATCATAATATTAAGCTCTTAAGGTTCTGCACTGCCCAGTTACTATCTTCCCTCAAAGATAAGAAATTGTGCAGGTCAGACAAGGAAGAGTGCAACCTAGTGTTAACTACAAACTTATCTGAATGCTGAAAAGAGTGAAATAGACTTATCTAAAAGCACTGGCAGTGTGATATTTTACAGGTTTGATCATTTATGTAATTCAGAATTATGATTTATGTGATCTGAGTTTCCATGCGGACCCTCTTCAATATTCCTAATGTTTAAGTTCCTGAACTGCAGCCTTAGTCCCTGGGTACAAGGTGATTTTCATGTGATGATATCTCATTTATTTTAGAGCCGGAGGACATACGGGTAATTTTTGCAATATTCAAATAAAGTCAAGTCAGTTTTATTTATATAGCACAAACCAGAAATTTTCCTTAAGAGGCTTTACAAGGTGTGCAACAAACAAAGCTCTCAACGGGAAAAACTGACCCCCGGAGGTCTTCATATTCATAACATATGCGATTTGGGTCAACAATTAACACTCTCAAGCCAAGGTCCACCTGCTCCCTTGCTCTAGAGCTCTGATCATAATGCACAGTCATTTTAACATGCACATTACTTGACTGACCCGAGATTTGAGATCTCGACGTGTTGAGTCTGGGGATGTTGGGGATGTTGTATCTGCCAGGTTTGACCACAGGAAGACACATAAGTCTTATAAGCAGACAAGAGCTTGTGAAAGAAACAGCCTTCAGCAGCGGGCACGGTCTTGATTGTGTATTTTTTTAATGGCATTTCCAAAATTATTAGAGCTGAGCTTGAGAGACAAAAGGATTTGCGCCCGGACGCTTTAACGTCGACCCACCGCGACTCAGCCGTCCCTCCCCTTTAAGCCAGCCCGGCCACCGTCGCGTCGGAGCCCGGCTGCCGCCACGGTCTGGTCTGGTCTGGTCTGGTCTGGCCCGGCTAACGTTAGCTCGACTGACCCGCTCGGTTCGAAGGGGGGCAGGACGGATTTCGTCGACGGCGATGTTTCACCGTCGGGCCCGGTCGCCTTGAAGAAAGAAGCCGCCGGGACGGCGACCGAGAGACGCGCAACTGGAACCGGGGGGAAACCGTCAATGCGAAGAAAGAGGGTGAGACCGACCAAGTAACGTTAGCGGGTAACGGTCGTTAGCCGGTCGACGCTAGCCGGACTCGGCTAACTTAGCCGCGGCCGATTTTACGGATCGGCGATGAGCAACTGTGCGGATCACGTCGCATTAAATTCTCTATTTATTTAACAAACCGCATAACAGCGATGTTGAGTCGTTGGTCTTTGCGCAGACAGTTCGAAAGTAAACGCCAGCCTCAATTCGCCGGTGTGAATAAGTGATTGAACGTCCCTGTTTTGATTTCACCTTAATGCTAACTAACAATTGGCAATGGTCAACTGTGATTTGCTGACTTAGTTAGCTTAGCCGTCTAGCATTCATCTAAAACCCACTCTGGAGGGGTTATAAGAGTTAACCAGTAGGTGATTTCACTGGACCTGTTGAATTCAGTGTTTTCTTCAAGGCAGGATCACTTTTGTTGTTGTTGTTGTTGTTGTTTTTGTTGTTGTTGTTTTTGAGGGGGGTTGACGACTCCAGCCACGTTCATGATGGCTAACTCATGCAAACAAAAACCTCAAGCTGACTACAACTCCCAGGTGCAGCTGTGTCATTCGGCCAGTATTGCTATAATTAAACTCGGTGATACAACATTACTTCTAATAACTTGCATTTTATTCTTTTTTTTTTTTTTTTGATCGATTGCCCTGATAAACCGTGACCATTTAGGGTATTTATTCATGTGGCTTTTTAGTTAGTGTGTGTTCAAAATATCAAAATGGTTCCCGGTGGCAGCCACAAGTTACCGAAGTCTCAAAATTGCTGTCTAAGTCTGATAAAGTGCCAGCATAACTCAAGTATACAAATAATAATGCTTCCTCTTTTTACATTTATGAAGCTGAAACAGCAAGTTTTTGCCTATGAATGGCTTAAAATAAAGGAAACGCATAATCAATGAGCGAATAATATATTCATAAAAAAATTTGTGCAATTTTGTGTTTGTATTCACACTTCCACTGTATATTATCCTAAACTATTCAATGCCATCTGCCATCTGTTTAAAATTTCATCACCAGATCCATGGCAAAGTGGCTGAAGGACTATCTAAACTTTGGCAGCAGGCGTGACCCTCCACAGCCCCCGAGGCCAGATTACAGTGAGAGTGAGATTTTGAGGGCTTACAGAGCTCAGAAGGAGCTAGATTTTGAGGACCCGTACCAGCACTCTGAGAAGGAGCATCAGAATGGCGGGTTCAGCTCCTGTAGTGCCACAGTGAGCCTTCCCTCTTTCCCTGCATTTGGTTCAGTGCTGCCTAATGGTGTGGAGGTATGACCTGCTTTTACAGTCATGTGCATGACCAAATTGTGTCATGGGCCTCGTAACCATGTCTCGATAGATAAATGTACATTTTGATTATAAATACTGAGGCCGTATTGACCCCTGCCAGTGCCCAAAAGTTCAAGAAGATTTGTGCTGAGGCAGTACTTTGTCTTTGTATGTTACATTGCAGGTGAAAGTGGTATCTCCCAAACACAGACTAATTAAAGTGGATTCTCAGGAGTTTGGCCGCTGTAAAAATCCCTTGAGTCCTGTGACTGTTCAAGAAGAACCGGTAAGCCCTGTTTATGTCTTCTGCTTCATTTTCTTTTCTGTTTTGTTCTGGGTTTTTTTTTTGCTGTCATTTTTTCCTCTCATTCTCTGCCTTGTATCTCAGTTTTTCACACATACACAAAAACCACACTGTTATATTTCCACCTCTTTCCTTGATACAATAAGTCTGTCATGATGTCCCATTTAATTGTTAGATGTCCTTTGTTTCTCTCCCTGCCAAGGTGGTTCCCTCTGCCCCAGCAGCGTCGGACACTGACACAGACTACTCTGACCCATTTGATGCCCGTCCAGACCCTAGAGCCAGACCAAACCGGGAGCCAAAACCCGCACCAACAGACTGCTGCAGCTACATGGAGCCATTCGAGGCACAACGGATCATCTCAGGTTTTATTATAAGATCCATATCTCTCGCTAGTCAGTTGGGCTCTAAATTGATAAATTGTGATTTTGCAAAACACTGTTTCTAATTATGGGTATTTAGGTTGGGGAATTGACTTTTGGCTGAATAAAAAACAATTAAGAGGTGGATGGACTGTAATGAGATTGACATTTAACTTGATATCCTAAACAGGTTACAGACAGGGATCTAAAACACTCACTCACTGTGTTTTCTTTGAAGAACTGCAGCACAGCATGATGACTAACAGGTCTGAGAGTGGAGATCCTGGCCAGTTATATGATAACCCATACGAGGAGAGGACTCGTCACCACCACAGAGCACCACCAGCACAACAGCAAACTCAGAAGGTTGAGGTCGGGCTGGGCCTGGTGGACAGCAGGGAGAGCAGGCTCCCCCAGGATGACGAGAGGCCAGCTGATGAGTACGACCAACCCTGGGAGTGGAAAAAGGACAACATCTCTAAAGCCCTAGCAGGTAAATTGGCTTTCATGGTGTTTTTTGTTTCTTTACCAAATGTGTCTTTGACTAATTTTTTATGCCAACCTGCTGTATCTCTCTCCTTGGCCATAGTTCAGTTTGAAGGAGCAGAAAGGGAGCGCTCGCGAGCTCAGACAGAACAGACCAGGCTCACCAAGACAGGGACCACATCTACTACAGCAGACGCAACAACACTCCGTTTGGTTGGTGACACTCCTCCTCTCCTAGGAGAGAGAGTGGATCCTTCTCTGCCTTTGGAGAGACAAGTGTAAGTGGAATTTTTTAAAAACTTTTTACTTAATTGTTTTAGTATAGGAAAATGTGGCAAGATGGTTTTCAGACCCATTGGGACAAGATGGATTTTACTGGTTTTAAGTTTTTACATCTTGAGCATACAGAAGAAATTATAGTCGGATATTTATCAAACTAAAATGTAAGGTTTATTTTCGTTTGAGGACTGCACATTTGTTTTTCTAATGGGAGAAAACAGCCTTGAATGGGTCCAATACCAGATTTATTTGAAATATTAAACAAATCAAAGATGCAGGCAGTGATTCAGAGGTCTGGAATCTGGCTATGTGTCATTAATCATTCGGTTGAGGAAATGTCAAACAATGGTAAAAGAAAAAAATTCCAATCACAGTTCTCAGAGTCCAGGGTCTTAAAATGTCTTTTCTTTTGTCAGAACAACAGTCAAAAACTCAAAGATATTCTGTTTATTGTCTAGAAAATTAGCACTTACATTTTAACAGCTGGAGCTGTGTGTAAATATAAGATTTGTTCATTTACATGAAATCTTCACAGGTAACCTGAGGTATAGAGTTAAGAAGCAACATGAAGCGATAACCTGTATGGGACTGTATGGAAAAAGTACTGTTCAGGACAGCGTGAACTGGAGAATTGAGAGTCAACAATGATAACTAGATCTGTCCTGTCATCTATTCTCCTGCAGATGGTACCATGGAGCCCTGAGCCGCTCAGAGGCAGAAAGTCTTCTGACTCTGTGCAAAGAGAGCTCATACCTCGTGAGGAACAGCCAGACCTGCCGCAACGACTACTCGCTCTCACTCAGGTACACTCTCCTGTTCACACTTGTTTACCTTTTAGAATTCTGGGCCATTCAAATCTGGACTTGACTCGTCTCTGTGCCTGTTGTAGCAGTTCATTCCTTGATTTGTATCTATATTTAAAAGCAAGCTGTACTGGATCAAAAAAAACCCTGAAACATTCCCCTCAAATCTCTTAAAGGGGAATTCCTACCTAGTCTATTGCACCATACAATGCTGTTTCCAGAATGATATGATCTAGTTTTTCGCCTCATTTGGGTATTGTTACAGTCTTTTGGTAGTGTGAGAACATTCTCAGATTTTAGCCTTCAGGCAGCATTTAATTGTTCATCACTTTTCCATCGTATCTCTTCCCATCCACCCATTATATCTCTGATGATCAGCCCCTCCCCATCACCCATTTTTCTCTGTGCAACTGAATTTTCAGCCTGTAAGGATAAAATAAGCATGAAAGCAGCTGTTTTTAGAGAGATCATCTGCATGCTCGGTTTTGCTCCTAACCTCATATGCAATATAATTTGATCAGATTGTACCCACGTGAAAGCCCTTGTATGTAGCCAAATAAAATCAAATAGATAATCATACAGTGCAGTTTAATGTGTTTGTCCAGATTTTTATGTCAGAAAGAAGTCTACAATAGATTACCAACAAAAGAGGTTAATAATAAAATCTCTGTTTATTCACATTTATCAGAGTTCAAAGTCAAGTCTAGTTTTTTAAAGTTTTTACTCCATTTTTTTAGGAGTTAAATGTGGTTAATTACTGGTAAATTAATGGTAAAAACTTTAAAAACTAGATTTTTTTATCAAAATAAGTAACATAAGAAGACTCATATTAATTTAATATATGCAAATATAAAATATGCATGGAAAGAATGCAAACAAAATCAAAGCATTGCAGTCATGTGGGTTGCAAAAAGAGCAGTTTAACCAACTATCCCTCCTGTGTAAATAACACCTTACAAGAAAGCAGTATCTGCAAGCTAATAAAACTATTGAGTTTTACATATTTCTTAAGATAATATATTGTTCTTCAAGATCAATGATGCAGTGTACAGTCATTTTTAGAATGTTTTAAGAATTGTCAAAAACAGAGTTCACTCTTCAGTTTGTGAGTAGTATGGAGTTCCCTGCTCACTTAATGGTTACAGCAATTGCCACATTACTGCAAAGTCTGCAGTTCAATTCTGGCCGGGGAACAATGTTTCGTGTCATACCCTTCTCTCCCCCCTTGTTCCCTGTCTAACCCTTCACTATCAACTGTAACATTGATATGAAGGCAGAAATGCCCAAAAAGTAGTCGTTGAGAATAGTCTGAGTATTAAAAGTGACCATCACTTACTCTTAACATTCAGAATGTAACTTTTAGTGAACTTAATGAAAAAAAGGTACAGCTTGAGAAGAGAGGAGGAATAATGGACATGTCATGCTACTTGTCAGCTATTTCCATGATTTCTGTTACCTTTTCTTATTAGTTTTGCACAGCCATAACATGCTTCTGCTTTTGTGGGGGGATTTTTGGTTTGTTTTTTTGTCTTTACCTAAAGTTTGTATAGATATCTCAGTGGTGGAGCAGTCCCTGCCCTTGCAGGTTTGAATGAATGAATGAGTTACTTAATGAACCGTAATATTTGGCAGAATTGGTAAACATGCCCCCTTATGTAATTGACCAGTTGTGATCAAAGACTCTAGATGAGATGGGATAAAACTAGCAACACCTTCATCACATCAAAGTGATGAGCACAGATACTAATTACTATTTAAATGACAACTCTCCACTTCATAGTTCCCATCATGTATAGTTTATGTGACTGTTTCTTTTTCATTATATGTTTGAAACATTGTAGTTTGGCAGAATGTTCAGAGATGAAAATGAATTGGGATTTTGGGGTGCACTATGGCCATTATCTCAAGAATGGTAGAGAGCATACTTATTTGTGGTGGGACCTAGAGACAGGATATGCTAACTTTTGTTATTTCCTTGTCTATTCCCGTAATAGTGTGTATGGCCCTAATTGTTTTCAGAACCTCAATTTAATATATTTCTTCCAGATGGGGTTTGTCATACCTCTTCACATTTATCTGCAAGATACCAAGAAATCTTTGTCTTGAATGTTTGTTTGGTTTGGAAACAGCATTGCAGTTCCCTTTGATGAATCTTGTGCAGATTTCACAATTAACAAACCAAGTTTTGATTGAACCAGTCAAGCGAAGACCTCACCTCTTCTGTCCCTCTCCCTCTCAGGAGCTGCAAAGGCTTCATGCATATGAAGTTCACTCAGTCTGCGGACGGGCGTTATGTGCTCGGGGAGAACAGCCCTCCCTTCTCCACCATCCCTGAGGTCATCCACTACTACACCACACACAAGCTGCCAATCAGAGGCGCTGAGCACATGTCCCTACTGTACCCTGTCATAGTGCAGACCCTCTGACAATGAGGAACACAAACTCTTTCTTCTGGTGCTACTGAACTACAATATACTCAATATTTACCTATTTCTGGCTCCTTCTCCCACATGCCTTTTCACTGCCATTCTACCTGCAATACTCACATGAGATTGGACTGTTTGGTGCTATCTTTTCCTCTCCTTTCCCCATAATCCCAGTAACTACACTGGCAGCTTAGCAGCTGAGCTCAGTGCCTCATGAACCTACACCTGTGAACTGGTATCGTCACTGAAATTCCTGTATTTTAATTCCACAGACTCCGGAAAATCTGCATTCGTCCCCGATAAGATTGGTAGCTGATAACTTTTAGGTAAAAGAAAAAGCCAACCTATAGTCTTGAGGTTTCTCAAGACAAAAGAATTTACAGAATATTGCTTTGAGATTTTTCTCTGTTACAAAAGTGCAGAGATAGACTGTACTGCCAGATGACTTAAAGGATGATAGTGGTGTTTCCTTCTGGCTTAAGCTTGTGCCAATAATCCAGGTCTATTTTGTTTTTTTCCACCCAAGACACCAGATATTTTTTATGTGACTTTTATGTTTTAAAGTGACACATTAATCAAACAAGATAGCAGAGGTGGTGCGGGGAAAGTTAAAGTAGACATAGACAGTAGAAAATGCAGTAAAAATGTGCTGTAATTACAAGCAACGCTGTTATTATCCCTTAAATATTAGTCACAATAGCAACCAAACACTACATATTTATCCTTGGCCGTCTGTTGGCCCTGGGTTTCACTGTGTGTTTCAGAGGCCTGTGAATGTTATATGATGCTGTAACTGCAAGCCCTGCAGTGAAGGTGACAGTATGTCACGACAGACCTGCCTTGTTAATGTCACACAATAACGGACTCCAGCAATACTAGTTTAAAGAATAATAACTACAGTATTATATTGAAAGCTTGTGGCTTTGTGATGATTATTATTAAAGAAGCTTTGGTAGATTCTTTACTGTTTTATAAGATCTTAAATGTCTGTTGAAAATAAAGGTGTTGCCTGTTTTTAATTTTTCTGTCCAATGTTTCATTTTGTATTCTGTTAAATATATGTTCAATGTTTTAAATTTAACGATTTTGAAACTAGTTTTTCACTGTACATAGTTGGCTTCATAACAAATGTTGTGTAACACCTTTAAAACTTGGTGCAAAGTCAATGATTTTACGTTCTTGATCAGTAGGAAAACTGATGGTATGTCATTTTTATTCCTTCTCATTTTGTCCATTTAACAAAATTTAAAGCTGCCTGGAATCCATAGTATTAGATAAATAACACAGGAACCTGTACCGATTTACAAATATTTAGTGATCATCCAAGATTATTAAAAACAGTTCAGGGTTGTGTCACTGTGCATGCAATTACAGCAGAAAAAAGTAAGAAGTAGAATTACTAAACAGTTCATTCACATGAAAATTGATTGTATTCTAGTTTTTGTTTTTTTATTGAAAGTCTATGCATACCTTTGAATCACTGAACATATTAATCTTTCAATTATTCAATCATTCAAAAATTATTTTTCTCTTTTAAAGAAGTAAATACTGTGGGAGATCCTGTATCCACACCTTCAACTGGTTTTCTCTAATTGTCTCTACTGGATATATTAAATAGAGTGATTTTACTATTAATGACACATATTTAGTGGATCCAGTGATTAATACATGGCGCGAATGATGCACTTGTATATCCTTTTAGCATGATTTTTCTTTTTCCTTTTTCTTTTATTGTCCTGTACACCTAGGGTGTCCATTACCTGAAACACACTGTACACGCAAAAAAGTTGAATGGATGAAAGAACATTTCAACCAACATATGTCATGTCGGATACATGATATGGGCTTTGGAGCCAAATACCAATAAAGAAAAAGAAACTTGTCGGGCAAAGTAAGGTTGTTTGTTGTCAGTTGTCAGAGATGTTTAATTTCTTTTACAGTTGAATGACTAGTTGATTATTACCTAATTGCAGCATTGGCCATCTTGCCTCACCCTGCACATAGACGATCTTTGGTAAACTGAGTCCACCAAACGTCATCTGACAACCTAGCAACCGACAGGCGTCTCCAGGAGCGACCACAGGTGCAGAACAGGTAGACATTTTATCTTTAAGCGAACCCAAAAAAAGTACCACTATGAGCTAAAGTCAGACAATTATCCGTCGTATTTGTCTGTTTTACCGGCTTTGGATTGTTAATGTAAACAGCAAGAGATGAAATTAGCTGTGTGGCTGGTTGCTGTCGCTGATAGGAGGACATTTCCTACATTAACAAAGAATTAGACAATAAACTGCAGTGTTTGATGGGTTAAAGTCTAGAACTAATGGCTGTTTTCACTCTCAATCCTTTTTTTTTCTCAGAGGGTATTTTAAAATAAAAGTAGTAAGGTAGGTGACTTGTTAAAATTGATTATTTTTTCTGCCAAACGGTCCAAACTTCAAACATTAAATTCACAGTGACATAAATCAAAAGAAAGTACCAAGTGTTCACATTTAGAGAACCTAAAACCAGCCTAATATGAAAACCTCCAGGAGAAGTAAAAGTAAGCAAAACATTTGAATTGAGGGATGCTTTAATTATTAATTGATTAGTAATAGATTAAGCAGCAGCTGCTGCTTTCCAGTCTACCTTGAATGGCAAATTCAAAACTTAAATGACACCAGACTACCATCATATTCTCTCCTGTCGCATTTTAACCTACAAAGTCCACAAATATAGAAGTTAACCAGCTGTGACACGTTTTTGTTATTCACATACTACATGTAAGAGAGTGTGATAAGCGATGGCTGTGTTATGGGACAGTTTCAGCTGCATCGTGCTCTCTCTCCCTACCAGTGCCGACTGTTTCCATGGCAACTCGGATGCACATGCTTTCTCAACCCAAACCCGACCGACTGCAATATCCGGACCGGTAGGCCTGACTCCCTCTGTCCTCCTCTTCTTCCTCTTCCTCCCTGTCTCTGTCTCCGTCTCCCTGTTGCCCTCTTTCTCTGATGAGGCCTCTTTTCTGTTTTCCAGTCGTTCTGTTTACTGGCTGGATGAGCTACCACGTGAGAAAACCGGTCCCACCACAAAAATTGGTACAGCTCTCGCTCTCTGCCGCTCTTTTTTTTTTTTTTTTTCCTTTATTTACCACCCACCCTCAAATGCTTATTTTGTATGAGGCAATGCACAATTGTTTATCTTCACAGAGTTAACCCCTCGCTGGTCGGAGCTCTGTAGAAGTAAAAAGCTCTACACTCAAGTCACGTAAATATTATAAGTTCTAACGTTACCAATGCATGTTGCTGCTAACGAGTAACTACTAATTCACGTGTGATTTCATTTCCCAGTGTCTTTATTACTTTTTTCCTTGTCTTCTCTCTGAAAAAAAACATGACTTACTTTTCATCTTCATCCTACATTAACCTTAGTTGATAAATTCAGTATTATGTCTCTGATGCTGCAGAGTATGGATCCGAGGCTGCAGACCACCCACTGCCCCATGAGCCTGATTAACACCCACTGCTTTTATAATTATGATTGATTATGTTACTATTTCATTTAGTCTTATCAGTAATATTATGAGCCCCATTAGTATAACTATTATCTTTGCTATTAGTCCCATTATTGTGCTATGCTCTCTCTTCTCCCTCCTGCCCCCCCCCCTTGTCTCTCACTCTCTCCCTCTTCTGCCTCTGTTCAACGTTTCTACCGTTAAAAGAGAGTTTTTCTTTGCTGCTGTAGCCAAGTTCTTGCTCATGGGGGAAATGTTGGCTCTCTCTAAATAATAACTATAAACAGTAAGGTCTCGACCTGCTCGAGCAGTGTTTTTATCAGTGGGACCCCAAGCCATGAAAACATGCATGTAAACAGCTCTGCGTTTATTTATTCTTTTTTTTAATGAAAAAGTAAATACATTCAACATGTTAAAGGATATACATAGTATATTTTGATGGGTAAAACTGCATTTAAACAGAAGCACAATCTGACTTCACCCACCACCTTCAAGTTGGCATTGAATAGTCCTCTACTTCTTACTCTTCCCCCTCCCTTCCTCTTTCCTCTTTCTTCACCTCCCTCTGTTATCTTAGGCACCTTCATCTCTTTCCATGTCCTCTCTTGTTCATGCTCTCTTTTCCCCTCTTCCTCCTCCCTTTGCTTCTTCTCCTCTACCTCCCTCTCTGACTGTCTCACTTTCCTTCCCCAGACTTTCTCCCATATGGGAGGTGAGTGAATGGGCTCTCAGGGCCGTTCCATCCGAGCGGTTGCAAGTACTGGCTCAGCCGCGGCTTCCTGCAGCTGGCTGGCAACCAGATCGCTCACTCCTGACCCCTGTGAGTAACACGCATACCATTTGCTGGGAAAACTCTTCTGTATGTGGCGGATCACCGCAGGGAGCAATAAGTCAAAATATTTAAATGCCATCATTCCTCTTATTTGTTAAGTTGCTATTGAAAGTTCTCGTCGTTATGCACTGTGAGCTGGGCTAAGACTGAGCAGACTTAATCCAAATTTCATTTGTTTGATTCCTCGTGTCTGATATTGAAGGGGGGGTTAATAAAATCTAATTTATGACCTTAAATGTGATTGTAGTTGAGCAGAGCGACGCAGATTGCAGTGGCCACTTCACGGATTTGCCAGCTTGCCCAGCCAAAGAGAAGGCAGGTCCAGGAGGGCTCTGGTCACCTATCAAAACCAGCTCCCGTGACCCACTTGCCATGTAGAGGATCGGCACACATAGAGCTACTGTCCAGTAAGTTAGTCTCTCTGGCATCTTCTTTTAAGCAACAGTTTAACATGCTGTGAGTTACTGCAGTTGAGTAAAGCAACTCAACTCTCATGTCGTATGTTTAATATGAAGCTACCAGAAGTATAGCATGAAGAATAGCATTGATCTTCTCATCTAAATCTTCCCAAAATGTTGAACTTCTCTTTTAAAATTGAATTTTTTTCCATCATTGCATCAGCACAACTTTTATTCACTGTTTGGCCTCAGTTTGATTTCTTTTGCCTTTCAGCCCCTAAGCACAACCACCCCAATTTCGAAGGAGAGCGGCCAGTGTGCTGGCCCGTCTCCAAAGCATCGAGAAGCTACATAGCCAGCCGCAGAATCCTTGAGCTGTCCAGTCCCAAAGAGAGGAAGGCTCTGTTTGAGGGATACAATCCGTACGTCGTCAGTAGGGCGGCCTGCTCTGCCAGCCCCTCGCCGCGGATACAACAACTCTGTTTGCCTCTGCCTCGCAAATGTAGCTCCAAGTCGGAGGGATGACGTCGAATGTCTGGTCCCCAGGGAGGTGTCGATCGTTCTCCTTTTCCTCATCCATGAGTGTTACTGTGATAAAGAGTATTTCTATGTATAATCATGACAAATGCCTATTATTTGCTGATAAATTACTATAAACATGAGTAGAACAGCACAGCAGCATCCGAGTGTTTATGGCTTAGTTTACCCGCCACCCTGGAATCACTGGGCCCACTGAGTTTGAGACATAGATCAAGGGCTGTTGATTGCCCCAATGCATTTTTGATAGCTATTCATTATTACCAATGTGCGCCATTGGTATGATGAGACAAATTGCATATTTGCAGGAACGTTTTAGTGTGATTATGAAAATAAAAAAAGAAGATGGGGAGATATTCTTCACTGTGGCTGAAATTGCTTTGAGACACCCGCCAACCCCAGCCACATCCTCCACTTCTTAATTATATTTCTTAGTTATTGTTAACATGAGGCAGAGGCAGCCAATGAATAAGTTAAATAAGTACAGTTAAATGTTAACATTTCAAAGGGCTGGTAAGAAACAAGGGGGGAAAAAAGACAGTAGGGTCCTTCAACGTTTTTTAAATGTGAACCTTAAATCGAGATTCAACTATCGTTTAACATTTTATCTGTGCAATTCTGAAAGTGAGATCAAATCCTCATCGGGAGGATCTCGGGGGAAAGCTTTCCAAGGACCCTTTAGGGGAGCTCGAACCCTAGTATGGGCACCACACACACACACACACACACACACACACACATACAACCGACCGGGACATTGACTAACAGCAGGGCGGAAGGGATGTGTTCACCCCAGCTGAGAGTTTCCTGCTCTCGCACAGACGCTGCGCATGGGCTCACAGAGGAGGTGTTGGAGCTCATGCCGGTAAGTGGACTGTTTCATCCGGACATTAACGCAAACTCCCGCACAGTTTTGGACACAGGTGACAAACTATCGTCAGTTTTAACTTTAAGAGCAACGATTAACTCCGACAGACTTAAGAAACAGGTCGGGGACAGTCCCTACTTGAAAGGTGCGTCTTCTCTTATTGTAAGCGCAACAATGAACACATTCATCCATAAACGTGATGCTTGTATATTTTTATATATTTCCACTGACTGTTGTGTGGGGAATTAAAGGCGCTTTTACTGATCTCAAAGTGCAATTTTCTACCGGCTGGTCCCGGCCTGCAGGTGCAGCAGATCTCCGGCGGCACAGTGGAGCTCAGCTGGTCCCGTGCCCGTGGAGCAGCTTCACGGTTTCATCCGGAACTATACACTCCGCCACAGTGCCGCAAGCCAACCAGCCAAGAGTGAGTCTCACACACACACACAAATACACATTCCACTTGCTTTCAAAGGAACATTCTGCAACAGGCCACATAAAAGGCCTTCGAGTAGAATAAGTTTTTGTTTTCACTGATAATAGTTCCTTCTAAACTGAAAAAAAAAAAAAATTCCTTTGAACTATGCTCTTATTGGAAATCTAAGTACCACAATATAGTACTTATGAATTCTGTGTGACATCAATGACTCATTTCCTTGCAACAGTACTATGCACCTCACTCCTCACAATAAGTCATTTAACAACTGAAATGACGTATATCACATCCACTTAGTATCAGTCATCTCAACATTGCTAATCACAAAATCCCTCATTGTTTTTTGTTTGTTTTTTTGTAGTTATGTGAATGAGTCTGTAGTTTGATTCCTGTCCTGCTGCAGATGGCTTGAAAGACTCAACATTCATTATATTAACTTTATCTTAAAATTGATGTAAAGTTGATGAAAATCTCACAAATATTTTGTGATTTTATTTTATTTTGTGTTTTTTTTTCTTTGTTTTTGTTGTTTATCCATGTGTCTTTATCACTTTTTTTTTTCCATCTAATACTAATAATACCAATAATGTAACTTTTCTTGTTTATTCAGGCGTGTTTGTGCCTGGTCATGTTCACAGTTACTCTCTGGAGAACCTGTTGCCTGGTAACTACGACATCTTCATGCAGGCCAACACTGATGCTGGCGCTGGAGCAGCTGGGCCAGTCGCTAATGTGCACATGGGTGAGGAAGGGTAACACACATTTACTCACGCAGAATCTCTCTACACTTAAAGTAAAAATGATATATTGCTATATCTTTAACTTAACTCAGTAGCGATATACGCCTTACTTCTTCTCATGCTGACTTTATTGGCACTGGCATTACTGTTCTTCCTGGCACAGTATAAGACGTAAGATCTCTTGTCTTGCACCAGTGTTGCACTGCACTAAACAACAAAAATACAAATCTAATCTATTTTTACCATTATACCTACCTCCATTTGGAGTGAGTCCATCATTTCATGAAATACATTTTGTTTTTTCATTCTATAATGATTCTCCTTGCAAATAACCTTGGAGGGTGAAGCGGAAGCTGTTTCAGTTCATTCCTGATCCTTCCAACAGCAGTCTGTCCCACTGGACGCCAAAAACCACCTTTGAGGTAACCTGAGTCCTTTCCCATTACCCCACCTGTACCCTAAATCCAAACATTTGCCTCTCACTTGATGGAGTCTCACCTTAAAGTTCAAAATATTCAGGGTTTGGTTTTTTTGGTTTTTGTCATTGACAACGTGGTGAATGATTTATGTATCTTAAACCACGTAAACACTTAAAAACATGTTTTGGTCAACAGTCCATCTCTGATGTCGAGGCGGAGTTAGATAATCAGGTACTATGCAATTCATGTTCATTAAAGTCAACATTTTAACCACTAGATGGTAGCAAAAGCAGCATTTTCCACCATCGCTGACCCCCTTTCTACAGCAACAGTTTTGAACTTACATCTGCAAATTGTACAGGCCTCTGCTAAATGCCTAATAACTTTCAATGTAAACATCACAGAGCCAAGGAAACATACTTAAATGGAACAAGACACTTGTACTATTGATTATATAAACATAAATTACTAAACTTACTCATGTCCATGAAAATATAGAGAACTGAATGTTTTTGTTTTGTAGTGAATCTACAAAAATATGTATTATAAACTTTAAATTTTACATTTCCTGGATCCCACATTTGTTGTCCACAAATGTACCAGATTTTTTTTTTAGGTTGGTTCATAAAAATACTAAGGTTTTACAAGGCAAGTAGTGACCAGTTTACCTCGGGGAGCATTTGTGAGATAAACCTATCAAAAATGTTCTTGTAAATATTTCAAGAATTAATGTTTTTGAAGAAACTGAAGAAATTAACTTTTTAAAAACACAGTCAATAGTAAATTGGATGATTTGGCCTTTGTTTTTTTTCCCCTCAGACCACAAAGCCTGAAACAAAATACTTGTTTTGCTTGGTAAAAGTGACCTGCAGGACACCGACCTGGGTCAGGTTGTCAGCTGTCCCAGCGTCTGTAATCTCCAAACATATTCCAACCACCGGTACCCTCCGCTCACAGTTTCAGGGTCTCAGGCATTTAAAAAAAAACAAAATACGGGATGAGTTTAACAGGAGCCCAGTCAGAGCCAAGATAACTTCCGACGCTGATCTCTCCATCCACTCCAACGTCGTCTGCTCTCAGACTCTCAAAATTCCTACTGTGCCCATTTTGTACTTGACTGGCAGCATAGCACGGTCAGCGTTAGTGAGGTTGAGCTGCAGCTAGGTGGAGACAGTGAGCCGCCGGAGGGCAGGAAGGCAGCAGCAGCAGCATTGGGGGGGGCAGGAGCACCAGAAGATCGGATTCACCTCTCTCTCCAGTGGATGAGCTGAAAACCTTCCGTCTTTTTCTGAAACAGCATCAAAGCCCCGATTCCCTCTCTGACTTCAGCATGATCTCTCCATCCTCTGTCTCACTCCCTCACCCAGATCTCTTGGTCCTGTTGCTCCAGCATGACACCTTCACTCATCCCCACACTCCTTCTGACAATTTCTCATCTTTTCTTCCTGTTTACGCACACCCCCTTTGACTTATGAAAATGAATTTTCTTTTCAGTAACAGATTCTGCACATTATGTTTATAATTATTTTAGATCAATCGGTTATATAGGTTTGTTTTTTCTCTGACATTTCTTTAAATTCTCTGTATAAACACAATTAAATGAACAGTTTGATATTTTGGGAAACCTAGAAAGAAAAAAAAAACACACAAACGACACATTTCAAATCCAAGATAGCCATGTCTAATCTTTATGCTAAGATAAGCTAATCAACTGGTGGTTGCGAGTATATATTCACTATACAGATATGAGAGTGGTATCAAACTTCTCATCTAATTCTCTGCAGAAAAGCCCAAAACACATGTAGGTCACAAAATGTGAAACTATTCCTTTAAATACATCTCCTTTGTTTTAGAAGTTGACGAGAGGATGACTACTTTTTAATGACACCGTAGATGCGTGGTTTATTTTATCTTTATTCGGTGAACCTTTTCTTTGTTAATGCATATGTTGTGAATGTTGTACAGACAAAAGCAATTTTAAGATTTTCCAGAAAGTTTTCGTTGTGTGATCTCCGGAGCTGCAATTTCACCAGGTCAAAAAGAACAGGAAAACATCTTATGAAATGAAGACTTTAACTCTGACGGAACTGAATCAATGCAAAGAATAATTAGATCGAGTGTAAGTTAACAGTACCTCTTATCCATTATTTCCCTTTTTGTCAGTGGCAGTTGCTTCTCTTTGTTGGTGTAGTTTATTTTGAGTCTTGCCCTTGAAACATTACATATTTTTTCTGTTATGTATTTGCAGTTCTGGTCTCCTGAGAGTTCTGTTATTTGGCTCGTATTCCTTTGAAAACTTTCATAACTGATAATTCTTTTATACATAAGATGCTGCTAACTGGAGTTCAGTCCTAGTTGAGCCACATCTGTAGCAGCACTGTTAACTCTGATTACTCCAGGTCTTAAGCTCTTTTCACTTTACGTTATTGGTTATGTTTAATAATTAAAATGTGCGCTTTAGTGCATGAAAACCATTTCAAAATTATAACAGTACATATGTTGTGCCATGACTGAACATTTGGTTTCATTTCTCCTTAAAATCTTGTGTTGTTGATTTTTTTTTTCAACAAAGCAGATCACTTTAATATCTACTAGACTGAGGGAGTTACTGAATGTGTTTGTAAAGGTTTTACACATTTTGACATTGTCATAACAGAAAACTTACAGTTGATAATAATAACATTAACAATGGCTCATTTCAACTACCAAGAACAGTTAACCTACTTTTGTGTAACATTCAAGAACAGAAAGGCCAGATTAGACTTTGCCAGAAAACAAACCTGACCAGTTCTGGAACAAGATTCTGTGGAAAAAGATGAAACAGAGATTAACTTTAACAAAGAAGAGGAGAGAATGGATAAAGGAAGGAATAGATCACGATCCAAAGCCACTACATCATCTGTCAAACATAGTGGAGACAGTGTTGTAGCATGGGCATGAATGGCTGCAAATGGAACTGGGTCACTGGTGTTTATTGTTGACGTGACTGCTGACAGAAGCAGCAGGATGAATTCTGAAGTGTAGAGGGCTGTACTCTTTGTTCGGATTCAGCCAAAAGTCTAAAAAACCGATAGGATGTTGCTTCACAGAACAAATGGATACCAGGCGCCAATGGAATATTCCTCGATGGCTGGGTCAGTCACCTGACCTCAACACATCTGAGCAGGCTATACACTTACTGAAGACAAAACTGGGGGCAGAAAGACCCAGAAACAGGCAGCAACTTAAGGCAGCTACAGTAAAGGCCTGACAAAGCATTGAGGGAGGAAGCTTAACATTAGGCGGTGTCCATGGCTACCAGACCTCAGACAGTCAGAGCAGATAAGTTTTGCCCAAGTTTTAAAAATAATCCTTACATTCATAATTATACTGGACTGTCCAATTACTTTTGAGCCTCTGAAAATGAGGGACTGGGTATAACCCCACCCCACCTTCCTCCCCTTCTTTGCTTAAATGAAAACTGAACTTAAATACTTCTCTCGCTGCAGTGGAAGTAACCTTCAAGTACTTTATGTCCGCAGAGGGAATCATAATATTTTACCTGGTAATAGCAGTTTCCCCAAACTAGTCTGAGATCTATACTGTTAAAAGTCATCCCGTCATATTTCAGGTGAGATTGGGGGGGGGGGCTCCCCCCCCCAAAAAAAAAATCAACCACATGGTAGAACCGGAAGCTTTCTCATTTGTTATCGATTAACCACGTCAAGAGGGCGAAGCAGAGAAAGAGAAAGTGGAGAGCAGGCGTGTGTGTGTGTGCGTGTGCGTGTGTTAGTGGTGGTGTTGGACGCAGCGCGCAGCCAAGATCTCCGGAAGCGCCAACCTCAATCAGAGGAGTGTGTGGAGACGCCCCCACACCACACACACACACCACACACTCTCACACATTCACACACACACACACACGCACACACACTCCGATCCCAAGCGTGCGTAAAAACAGACAGGCTGACACCTTGGACGCAGCTGCGCGCCCCGCGTCCGCGGCTCACCTGGAACAGCGCGGCGCGGCTCGAGCGACGGACACGCGAGCAGGTACACAGAGGAGCCGGAAGAGCGGAGCGAGCAGGTCGACTTGTCACTGGCGCTGTCTCTCTCTCTCTCTCTCTCTCCCAGATACTCCAGGTGTTTCTTCTTAGATTCAAACTCTTGTCCTCTAGTTAAAAAAAGTACAGAAAGAAGAAGAAAAGAAAAACCCCAAAGAAAACCCCCATTTATGAGAGTGAAGCGGCTCCGGAGGGAAACATGATCGAGCGGGGGAAGAAGCTGATCCTGATCGTGGTGGATATTCTCTGCGTCTTCGTCGGTGAGTGGCCGCCCTCGATCTCCCTTCCTCCCGACAACATGGCTGAACACATGATTGGTGTCAGGCTCGGTGTCTAATGCGCCCCGACCTGTGATTGTCAAGGGGCCGACCCAGAAACGCGGCTCCGAAATGAGTCTTCTCTCTCTCCCTATATATATATTTATAGATATATAGATATGTATAGATCTATTGAATAAATGTGTGTGTGTTTATTGGGGAGTTTGCACGGAGAGGCTTGGGGTTGCCTAACACCGACACTCAGGTTTTCTAGATCTACCACAGGTAATCCACGTACCGCTCCACGGGTCTTCCTGCAAGATCAGAGGGGTGGTGCTACCTCCCGTCTGGGCGCAGGATCTGCATTTAGCTGGCACGGGGCTCCGTTGCAAAACAAGCAAGCAAGCAAGCAAACAAACAAACAAACAAAAAGAGGCATAGAAGACGCGTTAATTCACAGAGATCGCACAATCTGCGGTACAACTAAACGCTGCTCCTTCGGACGGAGCCTTCCCCTGGAGCGAGTGAGAGTCGGTGCAGGAGACTCCAGCTGATCTCCTGACTGTTCCTGGAGCGAGTTCTTGTCTCCCTGTCGGGCTTCTGTAGTGTAGATACGCTGAGGCAACTCGCAATTTTGATTTTTCTCTTTATTTGTTTGCTTTTGGTTTGTTTGGTTTTTGTTTTTGTTTTGGTTTTTTTGCCCACTGGCTGAGTTTATTGTGCGTAAGTTGCCACAAAGTGCAGCTTGGCCGTGTTTCCTCATCTCTGCCTGTCGCCTAACTTCGGTCATGAATAACTTCCCAGTCTTTGTGAATGCATTCAAGCTTGTTGCACCCCCCCCCTTCACCCCGTGGCCCCTTTTGTCTTTTTTTAAACTTAGGGTTGAGAGGAAGAGCAAAGATCATTGACAATGAATCTCTCTCTGTGTGGCAGTAAAAATCCTGTTTTGGAAATTTCAGACCAGGTTTGTGTGTGTGTGGGGGTGTGTGTGTGTGTGTGTGTGTGTGGGGTGTGTGTGTGTGTGTGTGTGTGTGTGTGTGTGTGTGTGTGTGTGTTTGTGGTGAGGGTGGGCTCTCTGGCGTTGGATGTGTGAGCACTGTGCGGGCAAAAAGCGGCTTGTTGCGACCTGCTCTGCTCATCCGGGACGAAGAAAAAGCCATTAACAGAACTGACATCTTCCATCTGCTCACACCTCTTTGACACCATGAGGCTGACGGATGTTCTCCTCCGAGATTATGACAAGAAGGGAGGGGGTGGTTGACACCAATGTTGATTTCCCTCTTTAAGTCTGTTTTCTGTAGATGGTTTTTATGTGTGAAATATGGGGTCAAGAGTAGAACTTGCCCGCAGTGGAATGCCTGTGAAAGCAGCAAAAACTTTGGAGAGTGTGTGAGTGAGTGTGTGAGTGAGTGTGTGAGTGAGTGTGTGTGTGTGTGTGTGTTTGTGTGTGTGTGTTTGTGTGTGTGTGTCTGTCCAGTTGTGGACGCATCTGGTGACTTGACAGGGAGGAATGATAATGATCCTTCTACTGTTCAGGCCCCCTCTCCCCTGCGCGGCTGTTTTTGCTGGTCCTCGTGTGCCAGCGAGGGGCCAAGGGCTACATAAACGCATCGATTAGCCCATTGAGTTTGAAAATGAGACAGGTTCCTCGTTAGCCAGCCAGCGGAGTCAATGACATCACGGCATGAGTGTTTTCTTCGGACAGATACAGTCATGCAGAAAGAAGCTCTGAAGTGCTGGTTCAACATTAAAGAACGCTGTTGTGAAATCAGACGTGTGGTACCGGTGATTAATGACTAGTCAGCTAAAGATTTCTCATCTTAAAAAGTCTTTGGCTGCTTAAGCTTGAGGTTTATGTATTTGTCACAACAACCACTGGTGTGAAAGTGGGAACTGTGAGGTTTTTACAGTGGAAGTTGGTGGTAACTAACTTATTTATTTATTCATTCTTTCCAAGATTTGTACTCTAAATCATTTTGTATACATCACTGTTCCCCAGAGGCAGCTGATTATGACATGATCTGCTGTCAGCAGATATATATCTATATATAGATATAGATATATAGATAGATATATATATAGATATAAAGATGTAGATATATATATCTATATATATCTAGATAGATAGATAGATAGATAGATAGATAGATAGATAGATAGATAGATAGATAGATAGAGATAAAACCACTGGATGAAAGTCAGCACTAGCATGCCAGAGTACAGTGAAATTCTAAAACAAATATGAGTATGTGGAGCAGTGTAATGCAAGGATCACAATCTACGATTAAGGAAACACGATTAGTCGAGCAAAAGAAAATGATGAAATGAAAATCAGCTATTTTGATAATAGATCAACTGTCATTTTTCAAGCAGCGGTTAAATATTAGATGGTTTCAGCTTCTCAGATGTTAGAAATTTTGCTGCTTTTTCTTGTCTAAAGTCACAGTTAATAAAATATCTTTTAGAGTTTTAAACTGTTGGTCAGACCAAACAAGACATCTGATGTTACCTTAAGCTACAGGAAATGTTAATAGACCTTTTTCACATGTTCCTGCTGTTTATAGACCAAAATTATTACTTGATTAACTAAGAAAAATAATCTGCAGATCAATCAAAAAAAAAAAAAATCATAAGTTTTCAGACCTAAATGAAGCCAAACAAGTAGAGAGATTCAACGTTTGTTTTATTGAGCTAGAATTTCGTCAATGCTGTAAGTAGGGCTAATGGCGTCGTGTCCCCTTTGCTCATGCGTCGGCGTTGTCATCTTCCAGGAGCAGTCAAAATTGACTTTTTATCCAGTTTTAAGACAGACTTGTTACCATAAGCATTTTAGCCCTATATTTCAACCGGAGTAAGCATTTTAGTCATCGGACACCCGGATCTTAAATTATAAGGGAAACAAGCTTAGCAAGCGTTAGCTGCAGCTTGGCTCACAGCGCCACCGAGACATCCTGTGACGACTGAGCAGCGGTGGAAAAAACTCTGACTATTATTGTGAATCTGCTTGAGTCAGTGTTGGTTTTTTTTTTTGTTGATCTTGTTTTTTTACCGGATTTAATCACCCGGATGATTCGTCTCCCGGTAAAAACCTCCTGAGCGGTTAACACTGAAGGAATCCTAACTGGGAGACTGGGCTGGGTGCAACGAAGGCAGCGGCGGTGAAGACGACAGCTCCCGCGGTCCCACGCTACCTCATGATCTCAACAGTGTTTTTGTTATGTTTGGGGGGTTTTTTCCACTGATTTGATTGAGAGACCCCTAGTGGCAGAAAATTACATATTCTGTGTTTTAAATACAATTCTAACCAAATTGATCCCATCTCAAGATATTATATTGATTTATTTCCAGGCTGTTGTGTTTTCCCTGATTATGGATTTATTTTCACAGAACGGGTTTATGATAACAGGGCCTGTCTCACTGTACAAATTAAGACTCCTCTGTGTCTGATTTTTGTTTTTGTTGTTTTTTTAATTTCCATCTTTAAATTACTGCATCTCCCACAGGAGCAGCAGTAATCTGTTGATCTTTCTATGGAGGGTAAACTATGATCAGGTCCTTTCCCCCTCATTTAGAACGGTTTTGTGTGTGTGTGAGTGTGTGTGTGTGTGTGTGTGTGTGTGTGTGTGTGTGTGTGTGTGTGTGTGAGAGAGAGAGATATGGTAGGAATGTGCTGAATGTTCAGATTGTAAGTGATCTCTGAATCTGCTCAGTGTTTTATTTCTCCCTCTTCCCCACTGCAGTCAAACCTTCATCCTGCCATTATCTGTTACCACCGCACACACTAGATACAACACAACTTCCAAGTGTACATAACACACACACACACACACACACACACACACACACACACACACACACACACACACACACACACACAGATCTCACATTGACATGGACAGATGGCACTGCAGGATAACGTCTGTTGTTACACTCTGAATCATGAAATTCAGGCTAGAGTTACATTTTGCACCCTAGACAAATTATCAAGGTTGAGAAAATGAACTTTTACGCGAACATCCTGCTCTGTTCATCTTTTTGTTTCACTTTTTCCCCCTGGTCTCTGTCTTTTCTATTTATGCGTCTATCTGTCCAGTGTATCTGGACTCTGTCTAGATAATATACATTTCTGACACTTTTGAAAGGCAAAAGCACTACTAGTGATGAAAGCCAGACGCTATAATGATACCGGGCCGCTCATTTAATGTTTCCTTTCAGTTTAATTTTTTTTTATATATATTTTTGAAAATACTGCACGGTTATTCGTTATGTTTGTTTGGTTTTTTGCTTCCAGTTAGATGAAAAGATCGATGCCTCGCTGTCGCTAAACATGAAGTTACAGTCGCTTAGCTTAGCTTAGCTTAGCTTAGCACAGTCTGGCTCCGGTCATTTCAGCGCTAAAAGTCCAGAATAACTTGGAAAGGGACAGCGACGCAAAATGAATGTTGTGCGAAGGTGGGAATCCGCAACGAGGAAATGAAAGTGGTGCCGCTTGTGTAGGTGTGTTAATACAGTTCTAATTTTACAACAGCACATCACAATGTGGCCTGGAGGCGAAGCAGCGTGTGGCTGATAACAGTTGCTTTTTGTCTCTGCGGAAGGTTATTATTGTGCCATTTTAACATTTTGCTGACATGTTACAGATGCTCCTTCAACCGTTCTTTTCTTTTTTCTTTTTTTTTTTAAATATACATGCGTGTACACACACCCACACACACACACACACACACACACACACACACACACACACAAACTCTTTAACATCTCATCTTCACACAGGAATGTCAAGAGGCACAAGTCAACAGTTTCTACTTGACTTTGACACATATTTGGCAGAAGCCGACACTGTGTGTGCCTCTGTGTGTGTGTGCCTATGTGTGCGTGTGTGTCCTTGTGTATGTGTGTGTGTATGTGTGCTCATGCTTGCTCGCTCGCTTGCTTGAAAAACGCAGCATTATAAAAAGTTTGAGTTTATCTAAATACTCTTTGTGTATGTGTGGTTAAATCGAGCGTCAACAGTAGTTTCAGAAGATCCTTTCACTGCTGCGGTGGTTAATTGTTAGAGGAACAAGTATTTAAAGGTCAGCTTTTGCTTTTGCTCTGCACATGGCCAGAAAGATATGAGCTGCAGGATCCATTGCTCAGAACAAGTCATTATTGTTGGCTTTATGTGACACAAACGCGAAAGTCTGTAGAGAGCAGATATCATCAGGCCACACAATCATTTACATTTAATTTAAAAATAGATATTATCAATAGAGATATAAAAGTGAAATGTAATCAGGGTGCCACGTTTCTTTTCTCACTCATAATCACCCTCCATGAGAGGGAATTAAGAAAAACATAGGATATGGACTTGGCTGAAAAAGTATCTGAGGAGCGCTGGGACGACAAAGAGAGCACAAACGGTAGTACAGTGGTTCCACAGGTTATTCTGTTCAAAAAGGAATGTGATGAATTTAATTCTGCCGGCAGCCCTTCAACAAATGTTTTATTAGTTAGACACTGGGAGGAAACTTTAGTCAGTCTCCCAGAAATTGTGTTTTTAATACGACTATACCACGGCAGCAAGTATGTTTTGAAGGAAAAGTAACTGCGCACAACTGAGCACAACTTATTTGTTTTCCACAAACGTATAAAAAAAAAAATATAGCATCATTAAACTTTTGATGGTTCTGTTTAGGCACCCACAGCTCCTGGTTAAGGTTAAGGAAAGGTCAGGGTTCGGTTTGATACAGAAAATAGTGTGGTGACTTCACACACACGTTTACTTGAGTGAAACCAAAACCATGATCGTTTCCCTAAGCTTAATTGTTTTTGTCGCCTAAACCGAACCAGAGAACAGACCAAGAATGTAAACACTGGTCTCTGGTGTGACAGTCGTGCGTTTTGTACACCCACCATTCACCCCAACCACTTCCGTTACAGTTTAGCTGTATGTATGTAAACATAATCTCTAGGAAACAAGGTGCAATCAGCCCCCTCGCTGGTCCTTTTTTTGGGACATCGGAGGCGCGGATGATGTTGAAAGGTGCCTATGAACAAATACACACAAAAGAAAAGTGGCAAAGAAGATATTATAAGACCGCTGGAAAAGAACAAGAACGCATTGGCTAAATAATTTGACAGGAACCTTCCTCCATGAAAGAATCAAGTCTGGTCGGAAAGACAGACATGAGGATTTCAGGATTTTCTAGGGTAGGTCCAAAGCAAGTCTAATAATATCCAGGATCAGGGTGTTTTTCTCAGCTTTTCTTGCTTGTACACTTTTCACTATATTAACTACATAATGTGTTCTTCTAGTGTCCAATTTAGTAAACACTAACCAAGCTATAATACAAAAAAAAAAAATAAATAAAAATAAAAATATATATATATATATATATATATATATGACGATTCATAGATGTACTTATACACATCTTTTACAAAAAGAAGACAGTATTATGCTCCACACCTTTTTTAACAAGTTTTTTGAGACAAACTAAGAACCAGGAAAACATAAAAATATTCTCAATCGGGTATAAAAACACATGCTTTCCAGAGTATGTAGTTTTATTGTTGAAAGTAGTGGAGCCCAGACCTTATCATTAAAAAAGGAGCGGATGTACCAGGAAAAGGGTTTTTGTTTTGTTTTGTTTTGTTTTTTTGTTTTTTTCACCCAGTGCCCTGTAGGACTTTCCCAGGAAAAATCCCCAGCTTTGCAGGAAGGGATGCACTTCTCTGTAACAGCAGTTTGCTTAGAATCAATAGATTAACTCCTGGATATTGTAGACCAAGAAATCCCCCCCCCACAAAACTGCATCAACAAAGTTATTAAACGAAAT
This sequence comes from Istiophorus platypterus, assembly GCA_016859345.1. NCBI lineage: Eukaryota > Metazoa > Chordata > Actinopteri > Istiophoriformes > Istiophoridae > Istiophorus > Istiophorus platypterus. Next base: position 8,615,047 of record CM029120.1, read on the forward strand.
GATAGCACCAAACACAATGTTTGCCGAGTTATTTTTCTTGTGCATTCGGTACAGGACAAATTCAGCATTTAGTGCCTAGGGCTAAAAACAAAAGAGGGATCTTCAAGTTAAATATGAACACCTCCAGTGTGATGTGGCACACCGGCCGTGCATCACCAGCCGGCTAACAGAACGGCGAAGTCTCCCGGCAGACCCACAAATCTCGGCGGCATCAGTCAGGATCTGTCATGTAGTCCTCAAACAAACGTTTACACACAAATGCCAACTGTTTCTGCCTCCGATTTTTCCACTTAATGTCCCATTTCATCTCAAGATGAGTCTCAGTTGGCCTCGGCACTCATCTTGAAGAGCTGAATAACAGGAACGCTTCCCGCTTCCCGGCGGGTCGGAGGTCAGGGGGAAGTTGTACTTGTGTCTGATCCCAGATTCCATCATGTTTATTTTCTCAAAGAGGAATCGGGGGTGCGCTCTTTCCAGAAGAGATTGTGAAAGCGTAAAACAATACTTTCCCTTCTTCCTTTTTTTTTTTTTTTATTTTTTTCCTCCTGTGGACTGAAGACAAAAACTCAGTAGAAAGTCTGTGTGTTCGTGCCTCTTTAGAGAGAGAGACTGGAACCAGTTTCTACATTGTCTGCAGATGTAAAAGTTTGTGGAGAAAGTATAAATTAAACAAAGACTCAATAGCGATTTGTTAAGAATGCAGAAAAATATTAACAGTAACAGTATCACCAAGTAAAAACAGTCCATTACAAGCAAATGTCCTCAGGTCAACGTTCAGAGTAGTACACTAAGTATTAAGAGTAAAATATACTCAAAAAAGTGAAAGTACTGATGGCGTAGGAGGCTAGAGTCTGGTTTCACTTTTTGGTAAAAACCCTCCAGTTTGGGGAATTATCAGATCAATTTAAGAGGGCAGGTTAGTATTTTAGGAGGGAAAGGGAGGGAGGGAGGGAGGGAGGGAGGGAGGAGGAAGGACGGAAGGAAGGAAGGAAGGAAAGAAAGAAAGGAATGAAAAAGTCCCTGAGGAAGGAAGAAAGAAAAAAAGGACAAAGTGCAAATATTCTATAAAACTCCCAAGGTAATTTTTAAAATGCAACTTATCACTAAGCTGAAATGAGGCTGGTTTTAAGAGTTCCTGAAAGATGAAATTTTGGACATAGAAAAACATTTACTATGTTAAAAATCTCATGTTTAAAGTAAAATCTAAACCTGCGGATCAACTAGGCACTAGCAGTCGTTAACCTAATCTAAATTACTAAGTACGGTTACCTAAAAATTGTTTAACTATTCCTTTAAACACATTTTGGGAAAAACACTCATTCACTTTCTTTCCGAGCATGAGAGAGAATTATTAGTTTCCCACTCGCGAATATTGTTCACTTCAATTTCCAGGTCGTAGTAATGACTGGAGAAGTCTACTTTTTTCCTGAGAGCTCTGATGAAGCAGATGCTGAAACGCACAGAGGTTCGGAAAAAGCAGGGAAACATGGATGTCTCCCATCAGACTGAGGCCATTCTTAAAGGTGGGCTTGAATAGGTTGAATGGTAGTATATTAGAACAAGCACAGTATTCTCATTCCTCAAATGTCCAATTCGAATTACACCCTGTGTATAGTAGCAGTCAATAGTGAAAGTAGCTAAACTTGTCCGGAAAGCTGCTAGATTTGTCGCTAGGTGCTTTTTGTAAAGATAAGTTGCTAAAATGAATTAAATTCGGTAAATCTGGCAACCGAGACGCCAAGTTGGCAGCACTGATTGTAAACGCCCCCAGTGACACGTTAGAAACTGTCTGCGCCAACTCATTGTGAAGGCGAGCAACGGCCAGCGTTGTAACTCTGTCACTCAGTTATTCACTAAGTCACGGACATTTAAGTTTTACAGGGCTGGTGCTGCTGTTATGGTCCGGCCAAGTCTGGAAGAAACCGGCAGGATGCCTTCCAGGACGGACAGACAATGGATGTCATCTGCACAGGTCAGAGGGACAAAGTGGATTCACACGGAGATTGTAAACAGTTACAAAGAATATGATGCAGGGGAACTTCAGCAGCTTCCGAAAGTTAGAGACGGGAGACACGGGACCTCCTCTCCGCCATGAAGGCCAGGAAGGAGGACCGACTGGGCAAACTGTTTTTGTCTGATCGGAAAACACGTTGCCACAATAACGTACGCACAATACATAAAAAATAATACATTTATTAAGTTGTAATATGCATGAGATCAAATGACATCAGTTGCAGGTAACAAATCAAATAAGACATGCTCAAAATTAGACATAGGAAGAAGTGGAATTCTGTATATTACAGTATGTATGTACATAAACTTTTTGGTCGAGGAGAATTCGAATACGCTTTTCTCTGGGAAGAAAAGACAAGAGTTTTTTTGAATTTATTTTTTTAGGCAAATCTGGGGAATGAACCTGCCCCCCTCCCCCCGGCTTGACCCAGCCTGTGGTAGGGGAGGCCGCACCACCAGGACCAGGCCTATAAAAACATACCAGGCCTTCTGGAATAATAGAGCAGACAAAAACAGCCAGTCCTACTCAGATAATAGGAACTCTCCATGGGCTCAGCTCCCAGAGACTGCTGGAGCATGTTTGATACGGAGGGGGATCGACTTCCTCACTGGGTCTGTTGTTAAATAAGCTTAGCAGTGGTTACTGTGTGTGTGTGTGTGTGTATGGAGGGGGGTATTTTGAAGGCCGTCGCCCAGCTCCGTGCACTCACATCCCCGCCCTGGCAGCGTGTAGCCACCAGAGAGACTCGTCCAACATGCAGCCTCTTATCTAAATGTTATCCTTGCGCCCCGCAGAATAAACAATGGCGGGGCCTCACTTCAAAGAGGGGCCAAGAGCACGCTTGACCTGCTGGAATAATGAACTCTGGGATGGGAAGAGCGGGGCCGGCGCCTCCTTTTAATTAAGATAAATTCTCTTTAATGAGGAAACTGCTTGACATCCAGGATCGTTAGTGGCTCTTGTTCTGAGATGGTGACAAATCTAACACCAGGAATCAAAGCCTATTCATGTCTTCCTGAGGCAGTTTCAAAAAGGCAGTAGATTGTGTGGTTTTTCCTATTCTACATAGAGCGAGAGAGCACTCTCACACTCTGACAGGAAATAAACTGAGTGATATCCATGGGACTGATGGTTAAAAGTGGATGTGGAATTTCAAGTTTCACACATTTTTTTTAAAAACGGTGTAATTTTTTTTTCTCGAGATTCCTAGTGTGCGCTTACTCATTCGCGTATTTTTTGGACATATTTTCTTCTTGGACACGTCTGGCAGATTAAATAACCGTTGCACAGAACTGTGTTTCGAGTCTACGGACTTGCTGCTTCCGTAGTTCAGCGCCTGTCGGGCCACCACGCTGCGTAGTTCATGTCATTATGGGCTGGTCTTTCTACCCACACATCCATTCAGTTTTGTCTCCATTATAGGAGCCATATACTGTAGAGGAGTCTGCCCTTTAACTTTGCCTCAGGATTAGACCTGATTAAATATCAGTTGCTTTTTTTCTTTTTTTTGCTTTTGCTTTTCCTCAAACGTACGTTCTCTGCTCCTTGTTTTGAAGCTCTGCAGCCCTTAAACTTTGAAGGATAAGCCTAGTGATGCTCTATATTTTTCTTATTGTCAACAGATCGCATGAAAAGACCAACACCATCAATGAATTTACACTACAGCAGCCAAAATAGCTCATTCTTCTGTGCCATTGAATCTCATTGTTGTAGGAAAAACTATTCAAGACCCATAACTGAGCCACAACAGTGAAATGGTTGACACGTTCCTTCACCACCATGAAAATGAGCACTGGAGTTAGTTTTGAGTCGATCCCAAATACACCAACCTGCTGTTATATATAATCTCAAACTCACCAAATCTGTGGCTGAAAATAATCTGCAGCAAATTACCTATTTGTTCCTATTTGATCTAATTTACCCCCCAAAATACAGCTCCCAGCTGAAATTCTTTTGCCTTTAACAAAACAAAACAAAGATATTTTTTGTTGTTGTTGTTTTAAGTAGGAACTGATGGGCTTGGGGCAGAGACACCATGCAAGTTTATTTGTGTAGAATATTTCATTCACAAAGGCAATTCAAAGGGATTTTACATAACGCGTAAAAGCTTTAAAATAAGAATTAAAAGTTTTTCTTTTTTTAAAGAAATATAGTTAAGATGAAAGACATAAATACAGAAGTGCATTCCAGCTCTCAGTGCTGCTTCTCTGTGTTTAGTTAGAACTCTGCAGACACTTAACAGCCTTTTACCCGAAGGCCCGGGAGGCCAAGAGGGTTCATAGTGAAAGACAGTCGGAGGTATATTTTGGTCCCAAGGCACCATGAGATTTATAGACAAGCAGCATCCCTTTTAAAATCTATTTTCTGAAACGCCGGAAGCCACAGACAGGACAGGTCATTCAAAGAAGTATTGTGAGACAGACTAACACAACAGTGGCTTCGGTCATCAGCCTATATCGGCCTCTTAGAGCCCATTTCAAATGTCTTGCGTAGGTATAGCCCACATTCACCCAAACAGGTTTATTCTTGCTTGATGCACTCACTGTATTTTATATCCTTTTATATGTAGCAGGAAGTAGATAACAAGGAAACACTGGGTATAAACGTTCACACACCTGAATGGCAGCCACTGTGGGAAAAACCTCAGATTTACTCCATGTTCCTCGTCATTTATGTGCACATGACATCATGCCAGATTTAGCCTTCGGAGACGTGTTTTTCTCTCCCTTTTTTTGTGTGTGTGAGTGTGTGTGTCCTCGTGGGGTTCCATTTAGTCGTGCCCATCAGAGCGATGGGTCACAAACTCTGGAGGAAGGAAGCAATCTGTTAGTGGAGAGGGCCACTATTATGGCATTACCCAATAAATATACAGCTTAGGAAAACAAACTGCGTCCATCCCTTGCTCTCATTAGCTTTAGCCGTTCCGCACATGAATTCTTGAAAAACAGGAAAACTATTTAAAGTTTCTAGTGTAGAAAGTTCCTGGCATCCTTCACGTTGACTATTGTCCTGCATGGATTTAAAAGACAGGTTTATCTGCTTCTGTTAAAACTGAGAAACTGTTAACCCCAGTGTTTGCCGTCTGTCTTCCACAAAAGTACCCAGACAAATCATTTCTTTTTAGAGACGTATAAACACCTGCGTTTTTTAAAAACGTCTGTAGGCTGTAGACCAAGTTTTACCTGTCTGGAGTGTGCGTACGTACACATTGTGGGCAGGGGTGAAAATATCTGTGTGTCCTGGTTCAAGCCTCGGCTCCCAGGCCCTCCGCCGTGTAAACTCTGCCCAGATGTCAAAGGTCACGGTCGTCCTGCCCAGCGCCGTTTCCATGGTTCCTCCATGGAGAGTAAGTGCGACCTGCAGAGGTTGAAGCTGTTGCCACTGAGCTCTGATGTTGATAAAATTCATTTACTTGGCAGAGTCAAACTTTCTGCCCTAAAGCCAAAATGTTAGTACAATCAGTGTGTTCTTAGCTGTTTCCTGAGCTGCACTTCACTGTGTTGTAGTACATGTTCGACTCCTCACTACAGAGCTGAAGGGTCTTAGCTGCTCTCAGGATGGACCTCCAGCTCTTAACAATACAGTGTGGCTCCCAAAGACTACAGCACAAGAGTTTCAAGCCCTGCATTCACCTCTTTGATAGCAGTTAGCTTGTCATCCACTTTAAACCTGCATTTAAACCTGTTGTGACTGGATACGATGGGGATGGAAGTTATGAGGAAAGCTGCAACCAAGATGAACTGAAAGATACGAGAGCTGTTGTGTAGAACTGAAGGGAACTGCAGTGTGATGGACGATAGATGATACATAATACATTTATATAAAACGTGTGTAGCATTAGTGTAGCTTAAAACTGTTCAGTATCACTTTTTTTTTTTTTTTTGGCTTAAATTTGTGGTTTCCTTTTGACACTTTTTCATATTTACCTTCCCCCAGGTGATTTTTTTTTTTAGTTGTTTGTTTGATTTTTGTCTGTTGGCTAGCAGGACGTCCCAAAAACGTACTGAAATGCGATTTTTTTTTTACGTTGATATTACACTTTTTTAAAGAGAGGGCATTGTTGCATAGTAACTTTTTTTTTTTTTTTTTTTGCCCTGAAAAGTTACGTCTACAGTAGGTGGACAAGAAAGAATATAATCTGAGACTTGGTGTTCGGTGGAGGCCAATGTCCAGATATCGAGGTTTTGACCATGTCATTGTATTGTTTTAACTTCATACTTTCTCTTGCAGTGCAGTGATTGTTGGGTACGTGTTGCTCATAAAAAGCAGAAGTCAGACTGTCTATCTGCTCCTCCTTGCAGCGGCTCTGCCCTCGGCCATCTTGACGCTGAGGTTCAGCCCTTACCACAGAGGGATCTACTGCGATGACAAGAGCATCAGCTATCCATACAGGAGAGACACCATCTCCCACGGGGCCATGGCTGCAGTCACCATCACCTGCTCCATAGTCATCGTGAGTCAATAATAGTGGTTACACTCAAATATTGAAAAATAAATAAATAAATTTAAAAAATCCACGTTTTGTTTTTGTTCTGTTTTTTTCACGTAATCTGAAAACCCTTCGTCAAATCTCTTCCCGACCCAGATCACCACTGGAGAGGCCTATCTGGTGCACACCAAACGTCTCCACTCCAACTCCCAGTTCAACCAGTACCTGTCCGCTCTCTACAAGGTGGTGGGCACCTTCCTTTTCGGAGCAGCCGTCAGCCAGTCGCTGACCGACCTGGCAAAGTTCACCATAGGTCGTCCCCGTCCCAACTTCTTAGCCGTGTGCGCCCCGGTCAGCTGTAACGGATACGTGCTGCACATCAACTGTACTGGCAACCTGCGCAACGTGACTGAATCCAGGTGGGCTCACTCAACACTACACCGCCCTCGGGGGGCTTTATTATGTGGTAGCTCAACCCTGTGAAGGTTGACTACTTTTGGATTCAAGTTGCTACTTGAAGTGATTTAAAATCTTTAACTATTTAAGAGAGATTTTCTCTCTTCATGCATAAGTTTGACCTGAAAAAATCTTGTTCTTGGCAGGATAAAAAAGAACAAAAAAAACCCAGCATATATTATTAATATAGACTATTTAATTGTTTTATTTCTTTGTCATCATTTAAGAGCTCTAAAGTTGCAAGTTCCCAGAGCCTAAGTTGATACTTGCCAACTTCTGTTGATCCTCAGTCTAAAACACAAATATATTTAATTTACAATTACAAAGCTTAACTTTTATAACCATCAAATGATCTGGTGTTTGTTCAGAAATTTAAAAGCAAACAAAAAAAAAAATCTGTGATATTAGGAAATAATTGTTTATTTAGTTGGCAAAATGTTTATCCTAAATTACCCAAAGATATGTTTTAAAATTGCTTATTTTTTCTGATGTTGATGCCCAAAATCATTGAGTCTACAGCCTCAACTTATCAGACAATTGAGTAATTGGATCAGGGATAGTTTTTTTTGACTCATTAAGTCAAAAGGCTTTACATGCATTAAAGTGCAGGTGGAGAATAAACTGATAAATGAGGCAGAATCTCTTCCTCACTCTGAATTATCATATTCCGTGTGAATCAATGGAAAGCGTGTGTGGATTTTCTACATTAATGGTGTCCTGTCGCCGTTCTGCTCCTCAGGTTGTCGTTCTACTCCGGCCACTCGTCCTTCGGGATGTACTGCATGCTCTTTCTGTCGGTGAGTGCATTGTCATCGCATGAGACATTCTGAAGCTGTGAAATGTCTGTTTACCAAAAACAGCAGCCGCTGAATCAAAGCAAGAGGCGGTGGTCGACACGGACGCACGGCTGAAATGTAAAAACATCATTGTTGTAATGCTACACACTATACAATGGGCGGAAGATGACAGACTCAGCGGTTAAATCCCTGTTGGGTTGTAATGAGGTGAAATACTGAAAGTCTAGACAAGCTCCTGAAGCAGGATTACGTTGGCAGCCACCTCAAGGAATTGGTCAAATATTATGCATTAAAACAAGAATTTATATTCTTATGGCCTTTTGTATAAATGGATACAAAAAACACATTTTCTTGTCAATATAAACAAAAGCAGTGGGGATAAGTATACAACATTTTGTTATTATATTACAGTGATCTAACTTTACCACTTTATTACCCTTCAATTAGAACTTATTTTGTTTTTTATTTAAGGATAAATTATTTTTTTTGGCTAATGTGAGGGGTCAGGGCTTCACTTCGGCTGCATAAATGTAAAGAAACAAATTTTGTGTTTCATAGTTTTTTGTACATTCTTTTACAACTGTTCATTTGGCCAACTCCTCTCCAATTAAATGGAATTTCCATCTATCCATGAAGGTTACAAACACACAAGTTAAGATTTATTTACCAGCAGTTTTAAAATATTTTACTTTGTGTGTGTGTGCGTACAGCTCTACATCCAGGCTCGGATGCAGGGGAAGTGGAGCCGACTGGTTAGACCTACCATCCAGTTCTTCTTGCTGGCGTTTGCTTTGTATGTGGGATATACACGCGTTTCTGACTACAAGCATCACTGGAGCGACGTCCTGGTGGGGCTGCTGCAGGGAGCTCTCATTGCTGTGCTCACTGTGAGTTTAACTGTGTTTTTCTTTGTCATTTGTATAAAAAAAATAGCTTTAAAACAAACAAACAATCTGAACCTATTTGTGTGAAGGTCAGACTGCACATCCTTTTATTTATCTCAAGGCTTTAAAGTGTGGAAGAAGAAGGTATATTTCCTTGTTTTGACATCTATGACTTGTCACTAAAAGAGGTCTGAAAGGTCGGTAAATATAGCAACAAAGGCTAAGTAGGCAACACTAACTGATATACACCCCTGCTGACGCAATTGAAACCATTTTGAAAAGAACAACGACCAGCTCGGGGGACTTCACCACTCGGCCGCCCAGCCAAAATCGAATTACAATACAAAAGCCATATTTTCAGGGCTACAACCGTAATTATTTGTGTTCAACTTCATTCTGTGATACAATGAGGCTATTTTTTGCACTTTTGTTGTATTGAAGAACTTTTATGTTGAAAGAAAAATATTAGCACCAACTTTTAATGCAATCTACACAACAACACTGCAAACTAAACAGTCCAAAATTACTGCAGCACTGAATGGGCACCTGACAATGGCACCAAAATTTTAAAGCAATAGGTTTCAGGGGTATAACATGTAATTGTAGTGGCCCTAGTTTGACTCTGGCAAGGGACTTTCATTGTGTTTGTCCTCATGTCTTGCTCCAGACTCAGCTAATGAATTAAGGCAAAAACAAAGTTCAGCAAAAGTAGTATTTATTACGCTACTTATGTATCGGAATTAGTTTACAAACTCACATTAAAATTTTTTTTTTTCTTGTTTTGTTCTAGGTCCGATATGTGTCAGACTTCTTTAAGCAGCGACCCCCGCCCTGCACGCGACCAGACACAGCAGAGATTGAACACCTTGAACGTAAACCGAGCCCACAGCCTCCCGACTCACAGCACGGAAACCACTACAACTAATCTGGATCTGTATGAGCACATTACTGAACTTGCCACAGCTACTCTTACTAACCCGGGCTAAAGTCTTTAACTGCAGCTCCAATACCATTGGACATGTTTTTTGCGGAGGAAGGGAAAAAAAAAAAACACACGCAAGCAAGTAACCACTAATTCAGACTAGACCTTCACCTTTCCGAGACCTCACAATCATTTTACAGCTATGGAAATCCAGATTTCTACAACCTGATGGGGTAAAAGCTCCATTGTCTGTGTCGCTAAGTTTTGGTGTGTATGCTCAATCCCTATCTATTTGTGCTGTGTTTTTGTGCACATGGGAAAGCGTGTTCTGTTAGAAAGCGTGCAATGATGGTTATTTTTTTTATTTTTTATTTTTTTTATTCTGGTCCAAGGTTCTGAGCAAGTTTCAGATTTGTGGGGGAGAATTTATACTGCAAGTGTGACTGAAAAGTGAACAAAGACTGTTAAAAGATCTGTAAAAAGATCTGTAAAATTTCAAAAACACCGACCATTTATCTGTCCTTGAACGAGTGACAAAATGTTTTCTACTTTGTTATAGTCAGATAAGGCTGTTCTTTTTTTACCTACACTGGAGCAAGATTATATCTGCCTGTCCGGCATACCTTTGTCTATAGTTTAGTGTACTTTTTACCGTTAGAAGGTATGCATTTATAACAATGGACTGCTTTAACTGCCCTTTACATACAGCATGTATAGTCCTAACATTTTTTATTTTGTTTAAAACTACTGTAATAAATTGTGTAGCTTTTAAGAATGTATTAGCACTACTTTATGGTGACGTTACAGTGAGACTTTGAACATTTAACATTGTTTTGGATGTTTTTCTTCTTTTATGGAGACAAACATTAGCTAAATGATTTGAAAACAATGGCCAAGGACAAACAGAGAAGTTACTGGGTTTTCATCCCATAAACTTTTTGTTTGTTTTCTTGAACCTCAAGTGTGACATGCACTGAATATATAGTCATGGACCCCTTCCTCCCCTCTTTATAACATGTGTAACCCATTTTGAAACTGCATATAATGCAACTGTTTCTTTACTCCAGCCTGTCAGTGGTTTTGTGTAGTTTCTGCATAAATAAGCCAGCATGTCATCTATGTGTTTTTCAATTGCCTGGAAAAAAAAGAAACACAAAGGAGGGATTTGTGGTGATTTGTGAGTAAGGGAATATTTTTGAGGGCCCCCCCCCTTTTTCATCAAGCTGTTGGTTGCTGTTGGCTGTTGGTGAAATAACGCACAACACACTGACATGTTGGTTCACGTCTGGACCTGTTGTTGACAATTGTTGGATTCCTCAGAGCCACATCAGAGGTGGTTTACCAAAAAACAGCTCTCACACAAGGTAGTGAGAGGAGGGGGGGGGTGCAGAACCATGCCAAGACCTGCTTTCGAAAGGGTCAGTTTATCCAATTGACCAATTCTGTCAACTGCAATGACTCTCGTAACAAAACCTGTATTGGTCTCAAATATCAAGTTTCGGTTGGGCTGTCAATCTCGATGTGGGTATTTTTCTTTGGAAACGCAGTACTTTTACCAAAGAAATACGCCCTGTGAAAGCTGTTTACGACATGTTCTGGAGATTGTCCAGAGGAAAGGGAGGACACTGAAAAGAGGGCTGATAAGTTTTTGCTATTAAGTGTTCCAATGCTACCAACACCACCAACCAAACTCCATTCACCAATTGTTCTGGGGTGTCAACAGAAATGGCAGAAATCTCAGAAAGTCAGAATATACCCTTTGTTGGTAATCTTGGTGACCTAATTATTTAAACCTGCTTTAAATCTATAGTTTTTCTTCTTTGCAACAAGCTTTAAACACAATACGGACATCCTCACCATATAAAGTGCTGATGAATTTGGGTCCAATAACCCTCCTGCTTTTATCTCCATTTTGTCAACTCCTAAGGTAAATGGCTAGTTCTTTAGCCACTAAATGCTCCATTATGTTCACCAACTAGCTGTTAAGCGTGTCTGTCCGCTGCTTTTTGCTGGGCAGGTGACACACGGTCGAATTTTAGAGCTTTTTCTGCTGGAAACGAGGATTAGAGTGAGCCAAAACAAAGAGCTGAAGGACACTCTTTAAAACTCACAAGGTTGTGGTTATGTGGTGACTGATCCTGAGAGTGGTTATTAAGAATTGGGGGGGGGGGGGGGCTCTTATTACACTGACTCATGTATCAAATTATATCCTCAAAAACTGACTTGCATCTGAGTCAACTGGGATTACCAAACCTCATACCACAAACTATTTCACAAAGCTGCAGGGGAGTCGATCAGGCCGAACATTTTAATCAGGCTCCCAAATGCTACATCTGACCTCCGGGCTCCAGGGCCGAGGTGATTTTTGACGTTTTTTTTATGTTCCCGTTTTGTCCTTCAGATTAGTATTTCCCGCACGCAAAGACACATGACCACTCTCAATCACGTCTTTTATTTGTAAGGCACCAGAGTAGCTTCCTTACTGCTAAAAGGTTGGTTCATTCTCATAAGAGTACACAGTTGAGGTTTACTTTTTTTTTTTTTTTTTTTGCCCCAAGTATTTTTAAAATGAGACTGTGTTCATAAACACATTAAACTGTTTTTTTGTTTGCACAAAAAAAAAAGGATAAAACATTTACAAACCTAGAAAACAATGTTAAGTGTTACTGCCTACTGAGAGAATGGGAGAGAAAAAACAGGAAAAAAAACATCATGGTATACAACATTGTGCCTCTTACTGTAGGCTTGTAATGCACACATACAACACTTACGTCTTCCATGATACACACAAGTTAAAAAGCAGCTTTGAAACATACAAAAATGCTTTAAAAAATATGTATATTGATATATTCATATGTATACAAATTGGCCCGTCACAGCAAAAACAAACACACATACCATTCATATGTCTGAGTTTTGCCAAAGGAGGTTTTCTACAAAGATGGACGTCAGTATAAAGAGTGCAAATGACTAACTGATCTGTTCTTGCACTCGTTATATTAAAGTCAAATCTCCGGGGAAGGGAACCCTGCAGCTCCCCAACACTAGCACAGACAGGAAGAAGAAAATCAAAAGAGCACTGTGCCACAACTGAAGTGCTTTTCAAATTAAAAATACAGAGAGAGAGGTTTTTAAGCGACGATCTTGGACGTGCTTGGACATTAAAACTGTGGGTTGTCAAAGCTCTGGAAAGCGCTCACATTACGGGGGAATGACAGCAAACACCTGCAGTGTACCGGGGCTCGGCCCACAGTCAGAAAAAAAAAAAAAAAAAAGACAAGAAGAGAACAGCTGTGACAATAATGTGAACACAACAGTGTGGCCTGGACTCTTTAGATGGTTAGAGGAAGTCAGGCTTGCGTCTTCCATCTAATGACCAAAACCAGAGCGCTGCCGCCCTCTGCTGCCTAAAACATTAACTTTCCTGTTCCTCAAACTTATATCGTGTCCCAATTTGAAGCGGCAGTCTGGTCCGATTATCAGGCTATAGTCACCCTGAAAAAGTGACAAGATTCTATATATTAAAAAGTAAGAAATATTTGGATAAAAAATGTTGCTCTTTCCACGTCAAGTTTCGCTGGCAGTGGCTGTTCAGAGTTGCCAATAGACATCCGTCGGCACACATCAAATGTCGTTTCCTGTTCGTAAAAAACTGCATTTAATTTCTACAAGTATACTATCCACATAAGTAGATAGCATATAGTTTCTAAAATTGGTATTTGGTATTGATTTTGGCTACAGCTTTTGTCTGAAAATGATCTGAATATAAAAAACAGGTTGGTTTTTCATGCAAGAGACCCAAGAAATTAGTCTCCAGCTCCAATTCTGGTTGTAATTACTTTTTTAATTTTTTTTTTTTTCTGAGGGAACACAGGTTTGCTTAAAGAGCCTTACAGAGCTTTAGAAACTCACCCAGGACAAATTCTTCATCAAAACTATGGGAAAATTATTTTTTTTTTAAAAGAAAAAAAGAAAAAAAAAAAAAGGGACGATTCTCCCCTCATAGTCACACACAAGACACGAAAAAGATAGGTGGTTGATACAGTCTCAGTATGAACTGAAGTGCTCTTCTAACTTACAGAAATACAGTGGTCTGTTGGTTTCGACCATCTGGTTCAAAAGTTTAGATCCTGTTCAAGTTTGTCTAAGAGTGAAGCAGAGAGGGGCTCATGGTGGGGGGAGCAAAAGGTGCTTCGAAGAAAAAAGAAAAAAGTTAAATTAAGCAAGTGTTTTCTTCTTTCCAATCACATTCACTCGAGCACACACAGACAATATAGACTAATTATAGCCCGTCTTTAACTTTAACACGAAAAACATGTCAAAATAAAGTCAAATTTTTTTTTTTTCAGAGCGTATTTCTTGTCATTTAAAGACGAGTCATGGTCCATGCCATGTAGCGCGTGTAGCAGCAGCAGCAGCTAGGCCTATGAAACACAAATTAACCCCCAAGCAGGGTATACTACGTTTTGTACAAACTATAGGGTTTTTAATGGAATAAAATCCCATTTTTGGGGACTGAGGTACACAGCTAAGGTAAATGCATCCAGTGGTTGGTCATATGAAAACAGATGGTTTAGGTTTTGAAGGGTCTGAATGCACCTGATAAGTGAAAGGTCCCTTTAAAACATCCCATTTAACATCCGATTAAGGTTTGATTTGGCTGCAAGTACATCATTGCACAATATCACTGTCCAAACAAAGCTCCAGTTTACATTTTTGGAAAGTGGTGATATTGAGCTATTGTACGTCATGCGAGGAGGGAAAGGAGCAGACAGCGGCCAGTAAGAAACAATCGGAGGGACTAAAAAAAAAAAAAAAAAAAAAAAACATTGAATAGAGATCTGATAACAACAAGAAGTAAGAAAAATAAACCTGTGAGAGGCAGATCCATGTAAGGGAGACTGCTGTTAGCTTTCATCCTCAGCTCTCTCTCCAAATGAGAAAACATTTATCTCGGTTAAGCCTAACAACTGTGGCTCACACTAAAAATAAAAAGCATATATTTAAAGTCTAGAAGCCTGATCTGAGTCTATTACCACTAAAGCATAAGGACTCTCACTCTCAGCCATTCAGCAGTTTCATTCTCTACACATCCAAAAGCTTCAACTCCGTCCTCTCTGCTTGTCACCATCCCTGCAGTTACTCTTCTACATTAACACTCAGCAGACAGGAAGCCAGACTTACATCAATCTCCATTTACAGTTACAGTTTCACCTCTCTTTTTTTTCGACACTTCACCCTGTGACGCCCCCCAACCAAACCTCCTCGCTGTGTCGGCACTAGTCTGACTTGTCCCCGTCCTCTCCTCTGGGCGCTCTCTCTGCGGCGTCCCGGGCTTTGTCTTCCTTCACCACCTGGGCCTGGCCGTGAGAGTAGTTGGCCAGGATGGAGGAGAGGGAGAGCAGGCCAGAGCTGGAGGAGACAGCGGGCAGGCTGGGAGGGGTGAGTCCCAGGGGCAGCGGGGTCACGGGCAAGGCCAGGCCCTGGAGCTGGGACAGGTGCTGCACCTGGAGCTGTTGCTGAAAACACAAAAATGGTAAAGACGCAGTGGGTTCATATTAGTCATGTTTTCAACCGCTTTATGTTTGGCTGTGGTAACTTTGTGGCCCTAGTTTAATCTTTTAATGTCTTGCTAAATTTTGTCTCTGTATTTTTCTAGGAGGGTATATTAGCAGAAGGAATTACAACTTCACATACTTGGAAGAAGAAGAAGGGGCATAAATTAATGAAAGAAAAGTAGAAAAAAAAAGTTTTTCTGTATGTACATAGAGACAAAGTCAACACATGTGACAAAGCTCACCCGTATGATAGAGTTCATCTCAGGAGGTGTGACCTGCTTGGCTCTCTCTATGGCACCCATCACTTGCTGCTGATGCTGGAACAAAGAATCAATGCATGACTAGCTAGATATTTATATGATTAGAATAATAAACAGCTGGCAGAGACTCTTAGACAAACACGGCCATGAAATGTCAGTGTCACTACCTCCTGTGACAGGTAAGGCAGCACCTGAGCACAGATCCCATTCAGTCGTTTCACTATTTCCGCCTGCAGGGAAAAAAAAAAAAAAGTTAGATCAGATATATAAAAGATCATAAAAGAAAAATGCATTATAAGGGAGGGTGAGGGTTATTACCTGTTTGTGCATTTCAATATTCAGCCCGTAGGACATTTCATAGTACTACAATAAACAGGGAGAATGAGACAAAAGTTATAACAGACTGAAGTGTATCTACTCTAATGTTTTATAAGCATGAACACAAACTGCTGCTCTGTATGCAAGAACAATCCCTGCCCAGAAAGAAGAGAATACAGATATTTCAATTTATTATAAACAATTAGAGGTGTTATTTTTACAGTGATGATGAGATATCCAAATATGGGCAGTGTAGCTAGTAAAGTGTGTTAGTAAACTAATCACATGCATACACAAAACCAAATAAGGCTGCTTATAGCAGTGGCGTGTGTGCTTAGCCAGTCTGAACACAGCAGAAGCAGGACAAGATGTGGTAGGAAATAGGAAACTAAAAACAGCTGTGGTAAAGACTTCAACTCAGTAGATTTCAGGAAATCGGATTCAACTAATAAAAACGGGCCACATCGCACTGAAAGGGACAAACGCAGACTTACCATGATATAGTGACGTTGCATCTCTGACTTTTCAGAGGCCAGTTTATCACACTCCAACTTCAAACTGTTTAGAGAGAATATACAGAAACATCAGAGGACAGGTTTGAATGAATATATCCAATTGAAAATATTCAACTGAATATCATCAGCTGGATTAAAAAAAAAGCATTAAAAGACAACACCTTTTATTTTTCTACCCACTTTGCCCAATACAGACACACGAGAGGTTTAGTTTAAATGCAGATCCTCATAATTTCCTGTAATGATGGTGTGTGATAATTATTGGGGCATTCCTTGGTTTAAGAGTGTGTGTGTGTGTGTGTGTGTGTGTGTGTGTGTGTGTTACTGCCTACCTGTGGTATTGTGCTTGGAGGAACTGGAACTCATCCTTGATGCGGTCACAGGAATCAGAAGTGGTGAACTTGAGAGTTTGACTGGACTGAGAAGACGCCTGGGGGATAAAAAACAAGACGACAACATGAGTGGTTTTCATAAACTCACGCAGGGGCCTAAAGTACACTCACAAAGATCCCTGCAAATTAGAAATCTCCTCTTGCCCCATAGGCACCTCCGGGTTACTTTATTGCTACAACTGCTGGACCAAAACTGTATTTGGCATGGGTCATCTGATACCGCAGTTTGCTTACACAGCCTCTGCTTTACTAAACCATAACCTGTCCTAACAAGAAAGGAATTAGAAAATGGGCCAGTGGTGTATATGTCTTTGTCCTGCTGCTTAGAAACCGGACGATGAGTGCGTGTTTTAATTAAAGCGTGTTTGGGTTTGTTTAGAAACAGCAATTTGACCTCTGGGATTAACCCTTTGAGAGGATAGTCAAAATGAAGGCTGGCCTAAACTGAGGCTCATGTTGAGCGTTAAATGAGATAAAGAAATAGACTGTATGTTTGACTTGTACGCTACAAACCGGAGAAGGAGATCACCTAGCACTCAATTGCCCAAACAACCACAGATATCTTTAAAAGCTGTTCTTGATAAACTGACATGCAACAGTCCTCTTTAGGGGGAAAAAAAAAAAAAATTGCTGGACTAGCACTTTTAGGAACAGTGTGTCGATTGAAGAAATGTGCTTACAGAAGGCGAGATTAAAGTGTGCCGATGCTGAACATATGTCAGAGGTATTTACAGGGTGCATTAGAAGTCTGGTTATGTATAGAAAAACCATCAGTGCAAAGCTGTAATCCAGGGTTTATCCTGTGCCCTAAACCTCATTACTCTCTACATAAGTGGCACAAGGGCAAGAGGTTTCCAGCGGGATTATGGGACTGAGTAGAGAGGATGGAGTCACCCGGTTACACAGAGGTCAAAACTCCATCCAGAATTGCAAAATTCATCCATTTGCTGTGCTTTCTAAGCAGACAAGAATACGTAAACTAGTCAATTCAATGGTTTTAACGGGAGTAAATGTGGGCATTGAAGAGTTGTTGAAGCCACTTAGTCGAGTGATAATTCAAATGAACTGCTGCAACTTTAGGCTGAGTAAAATTTCACTAGGCATAATTCACTATTTTCTAACATTTTGGATAATATACAATTAATCGAGTCTGTTGTGAAAAAATTATGGGAGAAAAAATGCTTAATAATCACCTTTCCCTGCCTCTCTAAATTTGCTGGTACTCTCTATTTTATACACTTGTAAACAATACAATTCACTGTTTTCTGAATTCTTTTAGACTAACCAATTGGCTGTAAAAATTAGAGCAACAACTAAGAATTATTTTCATTATCAATTAATGTGCCGAACGGCCTGATTTTCTCGGTTAATTGAATAATTGTTTAGTCTGTAAAATGTCAGAAAAAGGTGGAAAAAACCTACTCCAGTGTCAGAGTCCATGTGAAAGGCTTGTTTTGTCCAAGCGACACTCTAAAGCCCAAATATATTTCATTTACTGTGATATAAAACAGAGAAGAGCTAAATCTTAATATTTTAGAGGATGAAAACAGCAATTTTGTCAATGACAATAACCATCAGTTGCGGCTGACAAAGAATGAGTTAACTAATCTCTAAGATAAAAGTAAGTCAGGGTTAATGTTCTGTGTCTTATCAAACGGTTAAGATAGGAAAAGTAGTATTGTAGCACTGAACTGGTTCAGCTTGAGTCATGTTCACAGGGTGATACAGAATTCTTATTAAGAGCTGACGGCAATTTGAAACTGAACCTCAGAAAGACAAACCACAGTAACGTGTTGAAAATAACCAACAAGAATATATATTTACGGCAGTGTTTGTCATGCTCATGCAGCACTTCTCTCACCTATGGTTTTCTGCCTTGGGTGTTGCTCAATGCAGTTTGTCTGAGTTGGTCATAAAAGTCTGATACTATTTTGTTAGATCCAACAGAAAAAGACCAGGACTGCAAACAACCATTATTTTTTTCATTGGTCAATCTGATGGTTACCTACTTAATTTCTCATCCGGTCAATAAAACATTGGAAAAAGCCAGAAAAACAGTGAGGAATTCCCGTCACATCATCTTACCATAAATATTGACATACAAATATATTTATATGTCCTGACAACAGTCGAAAACCCAGAGTTTTTCAGTTTACTCTCATAGACAGCTATGAAAACTGACATATATTCATATTTGAGAAACTGGAACCACTGATGTTTTTTTTTTTTTTAAATATCGTGCTTAAAATTTTAACTCAAATGATTAATACAAAATTTGCAGATTGTTTTCTTAGTTTCTTTTTCATTTCAAGAGCTGCAGCCATTAGTTGATAAATGGATCAATACTGTAAACCGAATAAGTATTGTAAACTAACCCCTTTGAGCTATTTTGTAAAACTTTACAGGAAAAATTACCAACCGATCGCTCCAGATAACAATTTCCAGATTAGTCGATATGAAAAACAAACCTTGTCGACATCTTTATTTCCCTTGTTGTAACCAAGTATTAATACTAATTAGCATGTAAACTGAGGTGAAATAAACCAGTATTGCCGGGAGTGTT
This sequence comes from Istiophorus platypterus, assembly GCA_016859345.1. Lineage (NCBI taxonomy): Eukaryota > Metazoa > Chordata > Actinopteri > Istiophoriformes > Istiophoridae > Istiophorus > Istiophorus platypterus. The sequence continues at coordinate 8,634,155 of CM029120.1, forward strand.
TGCAGTGGTGCTTTTTAATTTTCTACCTCCTCCCTGACTTGTAAGGATCCTTTTACTTCCCTGTGACATCTTAGTACAGTTAATTTGGCATTAGTTGGCCATGACTTGAAAGAAAACGCACTGAATGATTGAATCCGGCCTTGAGGAGCAGCTACCTGTCTCATTTTAAGTCTCCCGTTTGCATTGCTGTTTCTCAGAGCTCATCAAAAAGCTGACAAATGCTAATTGAAATTCTACCCAGGATGTGCAGCAGTGTGTGTAATTCTGGTTTTAAAAGATTTTAAGATAATTCATTTATCCAGCAGGTGTCCAAATTGGTCTATTAAAGTCACTTCGCATTTATTTAGTGTAAAAATAAATAAATAAAAACGAATCAAGAAGAAAAGAGCAGAATAATACACCGACTTAATCTCACAGATTTCAGCAATCAACTTCAATTAGCTGTTTCGAGTAACGCTAGCTAACGACGCGCTGCTCTTCTTCAGCCAGATACGGGCGAGTTAGCGACAAACCGACCGGCAGAGTTTATTTAATATCTCTAAGACGACTCTTCTCCCGCATTATAACGACACAAACGCCGTGGGGAGACGCGGACGAGGGGGCCATTGTGAGACAAGCTGACAGCTACCTGCGGCCAGCGGTGCTAGTATCAGCTGTCGGTTGCTAGCTAGCGTTAGCTCGGCTCCGCTCAGTTGCTCAGTTTCCAACCGGGACAAGTTCGACTAGCCTACTTACCGAGTGCCTTGATTGAGGAAACATCATGTCAGCAGTGTGTTTCTCCCCGTTCCCTCGCTCTGGTCGGACTTAGCGGGCTAGCCGGCTAAGCTAACGGGTCCCCCGGGTATTATTAAACGATCGGAGACGCTATTCGCACTTTGTACTCTGTCATCGTTTACAATAACGTTAGCTAACGTCAAGGCAGCAGGAGCCGACGATCGCCTCCTGGTCTCCGCGGTCGCAAACGCCGCGGCCTCGGGAGGACGGACGAGCTAACCGAAGATTTAAAGCAAAAAAAAAAAAAAAAAAAAAGAGAGGGGGAGAAAAGAAGCGTCTTCAAAGCGAACTCGGGTTTTTCTTTTCTTTTTTCTTTTTTGGAGTAACGTTAACGCTGCGCCTCCCCGGGGGAAACCCTGGATGTTGACACATGAGCCCCCGACTTTCCTCTGCGCCGAGGAGAAGAGCAGCATCACCCGGAAAACGAACCGAGCGGCGGAGGAGCGGGCGCCCCGTGTGACGCAGAGCTGAACTGACCGGCCGGTCCCCGCCGCCAGGGCCGGAGGGAGGCAGGGCGGCGGCCCGGGGGGTGGGTGAGGGGGCCCCCGGCGGGCCCCGGCGGGCCCCGGCCCGACATGTCTCGGCCCAAGACAAAACAAAACAAACAAACAAAAAGTTGTTTTTTTTGTTGTTGTTTTTTTTCAAAAGCGCCAGAGATGGCAGGATGTGAGACAAGGGCCCCCAGCCCCCCCACAAGGGCCCCACCCCCCCCCCCCCCCCCCAGCCTCCACGCTCGTCATACTAAGGCTGAACCGGAAAAACACACTCATCGGTGATGTCATGTGTTGCCCTCGTGTGTCATCACAGAGGTAGTTGTCGTCAGGTGTCTCTTTGCGGTCATTTTCGGTCTCGGCGTAGTCATTTTGAATCTCCCTTTTCGTGTCTCCGTTCCCAGGTCGTGCCTCCTCATGGTTCTGTAGTGTTTTGAGTCTGCGCTCGCGGTCGTCCTGTGACTCCTCGTAGTCACTTTGCATCTCTTTGTTGTCAGTTTCTGTACGTCTTTTGTGGTCATCCTGTGTCTCTTTGTAGTCTTTTTGTGTCTCGTGGACATTCTGCGTCTCCTCGTGGTGATCTGATTGACTTTTGAACAAGAAATATCAAACGTCACTTCACACAGAGGCTCTTGCCCGGCGGGCCCCTGACCTTTTTGGGCCTGCGCCTCGTGTGTCTGCTCGGTAATTCATCCATTATTATCGCTAAAAGATCCTGCCTTGTCTCGAACAGGGGCCATGTGTTAAAATCTAGTTTCAAGACTTAAATTATTTTACTGTATGACTACATTTGGCATATTCCTAAGTAAAGTTGTTTAATCAAATTGCCTCCAAGTGATTGAAACTCAGCAAACCTGTATTAGTCAAGCATAACAGTGCTGGTCGGCCTCTTGCCTTCTCTGTGGCATCGTATGATCAAGCTGTGTCTAGTCTCCCGTTAGCACTGAACTTAAATGGGAGCGTGGGGGCTATGCACAGAGGGTGGGTGGGTCGGAGGGGTTCACAATGCGGGTCCATCGGTTAATTTTGGCTCCGGGCCGCTAAACAGGTTACAACCACCTGTTCAATATTTAATCATGCCAATGGCAATTAAGTACAATTTATTATAGTTAGTGTGAAGGAGGCAAACTGCAATGTTAAGCACAAGAAATGTTAAGCATAAGAAATATTACAGTTTTAAAGCCCCCTATGGGCAGACTTTTGTTACTATAGCATTGCTCAAAATATTCCGGTGGTGTTTCTATTTGGAAAAAAAAAAAAAAAAAGTGGTTATCCCAGAGACATTTGGTGCATTTTCATTTGTCTCCAGGTCACATTCAATGGGGCTTAGGTCTATCATTGATGCCCTTTTGATACAACAACGTAGAGGTTCTTGAGACAGGTCCTACACATACAGGCTTTGAAAAAGTCTGTGGTTTTGATGCAACATCTGCGAAGCCCAAAATCTAATACAATGCCTCCATTTTTTATTTTTTATTCATTTCTTTAATCTCTGTTGTTGCTGTTGGGTATTACAAGTAAATTATAAGTGAGATATAACTAGTATTACAACTAAATTGGGAAAAACTAAAAGAACTATTTAACTATTTAAATTCATCTGTGGGCCCAAAGTGGCTGCTTGATTTGTTTACACCTCTTGCTCTTGAGATTTACCATGTTTGATTAAAAAAAAAAATAATAAAAATTGCCCCAAAGATACTGGAACTTCGCTGCCTGTGGTACTGTCTTGGACATCAAAACTGCCGGTCATTATATATTAAGAGACTTCAGATATATTGAGAATTACCTCAGACTTTTACCACAAACAGAATCATGAAACCCACTTAACACACACACATACACCATCAGCAAGTATAGGAACAAATTTATTTCAATTTAAAACAGATACCTTTTCATTATGTTTCTCTCTTAGAAGGCGGTAATGATCATAAGTCATGTTCATGTTTGAATGAGGATCAGGCAACAGTGGTTGAAACAAATACATGAAACACATAAAAAAATATGGCAAGAGTTATGTAAATCAATAAATCGATAATAACCAACTGATTGAACCCCCTTTATCATGGGCTCTGCTTCAATGAAAACATCCAAGCCCTCACTTCCAACACAAAATAAAACAGCTCATGCAATTATAATTACAGTTTCTTAAAAAACAGCAGATTAGCTTTTAAATCTTCAATCTTAAATACAGAATAAAGTCTTTGTGTGTACTTAATCATCTATCCTTTTAGTCTCTGGTATGTTTTATTTAAAAAGGGGGACCATCTTGGGTGGTGGTCCTTTTGATGATGACCACAGCGTTGGCACTTAGAGAGAGCCTGGCTCTAAATAGAGTGGGGTTGGCACACTCAGTATAATACATAATTTACATTTGGTTTACATACAAAATAAAAGAGGAAAAAAAAAAAAACCCAAAACAAAACAGCATTTTATACACCACTACACAATTGACCTTCAGGTTTAATTGGAGTGAGGAAAAATAAATCAAGTGGTCCTAAATAATAGTGTTCTGGTAATGTCTTCTTATCATATAGAGAGAGAAAATGAAAAAAAAACACACACACACATACACACTCACACACACTCAAACACACAGTTTAAGGGAGAAAAAAAAATAAGAAAAAAAAGAAACAAGCTTAAGTTTTTGAATATGCACCAACTCCATACTGATGTCCAAGAGATAAGTTTGATTCCACTTAAAGCAACAGGCCCAACGCGGGAAGAGACATCACACAGCCCAGGCCCTGGAGAGGTTTACAGAGCACGCTCCGCAACCCTAACAGGCCAGAAACACCATCTGTCATTATTCAAGGCAATGAACGGCAATAAATAAGAATGTCGTAGGGGAAAAACCGGTCCAATGTTTTCACTGGTTAATGCTCAAAACGGACAAGAATGAAGGAATGAGAAGATTTGAGTGTAACACAAGACTGCCTTCCCTCTTTTCAGCTCATATATGTTGAGATAAAAAAAAAGAACAGAACCAAAACACACCGAAACGACAGGCTGTTAACATACTACCAAACCCACACTAAAAGCCAGTCAGCCCTTCACCATGTGCCAGAGTTGTAGTGTCAGTTTTAAAAATACAAGACTGGTTGGTCACTATTAAAGTGAGTTGCACTCAACACATAGTAAATCTTAAGACAACTACTGATAAATACTTGGGTATTCATAATCGTTCCACCTAAATACTGGCATCCAGACCCTCTCTGTGTCAGCTGTCTAAAGGTTGGCTGCCTGCTTCCTCCATTCAAGATTAGTGTCATTTTTTTTTTTAAGCAGACAAAATGGCAGTTAAGGACCACACTGGCATTGTAAAAAATATATATATTTTAGCCCAAATAACTTTAGTGTCAAACTTTATATGAGTGCTTACCATTTTAATTTATTTATTTATTTATTTTTTTTTAATCCTAGGTTTTTAGATTGATTCCCCAACTTTTCACCGGCTTTTGGTTGGTTTCTTCTAAGTAAATCGACTTGGGGTGACATAAAAACGGTTTGAGATGAGGTAAGCCGTTACAGAAAAATTAGAATGACTAACTGCTCACTGTAAGTTACGGGTTAACGCAGTTGAGAATGTGGACTGGTGAAAACTCATCTCAGCTATAAAGGGTGGACACCAACCAAATATATCAGATTATTTATCAGTGCTGATATTGATCTCATTTTGTGATCGGGTACTGGTGAGACAACCGATCCAGATTACAGTTTCTCTGTCAGTGTCATTATAAAAAACAAAACAAAACAAAATGTAGTGTTTCCTCAATCAGTTACAACATGACCCTGACTCTGTTTTTAATGCCACAGCAATCCCTGGTCTCATGTTAATTAAAAACAAAATGATTCCAATAAAAGCTCAGCACAGTGAGGTATACAGATTTTAAATTTGGAAAGAAAAAAAAAAGAGCACCGGTATCGCATTGGTACTGGGTATCAGCCGATACTCTGAGTTGAGGTATCAGAAGAGTTGGACTGGTGCATCCCTGTCTAGCTGGATTGGTACTTTGTGCGCTCATGTTTTTCTGAAAAGATTTGGGATTTAACAGGAGGCTACCAAATAGCAAAATAGTTTACCAAAACAACTACCATGCAACTACCAGACAATAATGCAACTGTGACAAGAGAAGGGGGGGGGGGGACAATATGTCTCTCACAATCATGTTTCAACACTCTGCAAGTTTCTTTTCAAACCTTACTGGCATTAATAGAAACCAGCGGTGGCCTGGAAGGTAGGAAATCAATCAATAAACTGGAAATAAATGGTAAACAATACATTGTATGGGTTTGTAGTTAATGGGTTAAAACATGCAACTCCACCAGTATGGTCATATCAAGATTTCTTGGCTATTAGGTACAGCTCAAATACTCAGGGAAACGCTCAATACTTGTCCTAGTGCGTCTTTAGTGATGAGTGTTTCCACACTGCATGAGGTGTGACAGGTAACACTGTGATACCAATGCAAATAAACATGAAGTAGTGAAGGTCAGAGAGCCAGATACTGGGTCAACCTAATTCACCAAAGGGCCAGATACAAAAAGAAATACATAAAGAAAAACTGCTTAGTGTTGGTAAACTCTCTACATACACGTTATGTTTGCATTAACACTCTGTCTATACTTCTTATAACACATACTGCGAGTAATCTCCATTTAAAAACAAGAATTAGTAGTGGATGACTTGGGTCACTGTGGTCCTGTATTCCACTCCCCACTGTCTGATGCCTGATGCACTGTGATAGCCCTTAATGAGGATGAAGGATAAGTCACCTGTAGAAAAGGTCAAAGACCAAAAAAAAAAAGTATTTGCACTTCACTGGCACTATCAAAGCAAGCCGCAAAAAACTGGAAATTAACGAAAATAAAAACAAAACCAAAAAAACAACAGAATTTTTTTGTGTTAAATTACAATTAGCAAGCATGGACCGCATAGGTCTTCAATCACTGATAAAAAAAAAAAAAAAAACCACCTACGTTCGTACTGTACATTTTTCTAGGTATGCGTTACAGCGCTGCATCTATAAACCAAGAGGAAATATGAGTTTCTTTTTTTTCTTTTTTTTTTTTTTTTTAAATCAAACAAATGTGAGGGCTCCTAAAGAAATCATACTGTATTATAAATGGATGGAGATGCGATGGCAAATACAATTGGAAATGTCTCAATAAGAAATAGAAAGCGGAGATAAAGTCCTTACTATACCAGACATTCGTTTTTACAGCAGTTCAGACTCAAGTAGGCTCCACCATGAGAAAAGGAGCACTTCAGCATGACAGAATCAAAAGCAGTCAAATTATCAACACCTTCAAACCTGGTCCATAAATTAGATAAATTAAAAAAAAAATCTTTAATTACTCTTAAAATCATCTTGTCACCATACTGTGAAGATTTTTACCAGCCCTAGTTAGTATTACTCTGGAGTCAGAGCTGTTGCAGTAGTGTGGAGTTGTGAGGCTGGTTGGGAGGAACCTCTTTTCTCTGACTATTGTTCCTTGCCGATCGTTTCCTCAGCACCACTCAGCACTGCGTAGTCCTATTAATCAAGTGAACAAAATCCATAATCACAGTATCCATACTACCATAAATTCATAGGAAAAACTGTATGCTAACGAAAGAAGTTGATAGTTTTTTGTTTCGTTTTTTTCTTTTAGGGTTTTTTTTTTGTTTTGTTTTTTTGCCAAAGATTGTGTACCACAGAGCATTTTTGTACAGGAGTGTTGTGTGTATATGTATTTACAAACAAATATACACAAACAATGTCTGCGCACATCAGAGTGCGTTTTCTGTGAAAGGTTCATAACCCCCCCCCCTTCCTCTCACCAATCAAAAGCAAGCAATCTTTTTACAAAGTGACTATACAGTAAATAAAAAAAAAAAAAAAGTAAACAGATGCACCTCCTGATATAATGGATGACTATGTTACCATCAGGAAGTGTGTCTGATGGACGGCCGAGTGACGCAGGTATGACGTCATCAGAGAGTTTACCGCATGGACTCTATTCACACACCCGGGGCGGGGCATGTTTAATTTACAGATTTTATTCTGATGAATTAGCTACTTGCAGCCCAAGCTGCAGATGTGCTCTGTGGGCTAATAAAAACTGATGACATCACACTCCCCTCCACATCTGCTTCCACCAATCAGAGCAGAGCCCGTGTTGAAAGCAGGGTCCTCTCACCCGCTACTGGTGTTTTGTTATAAGGGTGTGGGGGTGTTATCGGTTGAGCCAGATACCAGGAAGGTCACATGGAAGATTGTCCCTGTGAATCCGTACAGAAAACATTTGGAGGAGGGAAGCGATGTGATTAACTAAAACATAAAAATACAGAAATCTTTAAAGGATACTTAAGTCAAGTAAATTTTGGGTTGCTTCATTTTTTTTTAACATGTCTTTGTTTAAAAGTTTCTTTTTTAACAGATTTTCTTATCATTTTTAATCACCGTTCCATTTAGCCATTATCTGTTAAATAGAAGTAGACGTAGCAACAAATTTCTATCATTAAAAACATTTAAAAAATCTCAGCAATGAACAGATTCTGATTAGCTATGTCTTGCCCTCTCGTGCTTTTTGTCTTAAGTGTGTTTACATATGCATTTACTTTATAATATATATTTCTATTTTTTGCGATTGCGATGCTCACACTGGTGGGTACATTCATAGATGCGAGGTGGAGACAGAATCCTCAGCCCCATCCCCTTGCGTCCTGCGTGCAACCTCACATCCTGTCATCCAGGTCACTCCCAAGTATCTCTTCCTCAGCATCGCGCCGCTGGTCCTTGGGTGTTTCAAGGAGATACAGTACTCGCTTCCTCCCACACCAGCAGGAGCTCAGAAAGGAAATGACGGTGGATCTGATCTCACGCCGTTGATGGACAACTCCGAAGGGGGGGCCAAAGGGGTTTGATGCCGCTGTTCACCAAAACGCAGCTCCTTGCTAGTCAATGCTGCCCCAAATACATACATACATACATACACACACACACACACACACACACACACACACACATACACACACACCAAAGTCCCCCACTGTACAGCCCGTGTGAAAGGTTTGTGTGCCAGATGAAATGTGCCAGAGCCAGCAGCCGGGGCCAAATCTGACACACGGAGCAGCTTCGGGAGGAGAGAGGATTCTGACACAAGCTGCCGAGCGAAGGAGGAAGAGGGCGAGCTTTGGTGAAAGAGCAGGGGCGGCATTTGCAGGTGGGAGGATCTGTGAATGTACTGTACTGGGGTGTGTACTGGGGTGTGTGTGTGTGTGTGTGTGTGTGTGTGTGTGTGTGTGTGTGTGTGTGTGTGTGTGTGTGTGTGTGTGTGTGTGTGTGTGTGTGTGTGTGTGTGTGTGTGTGTGTGTGTGTGTGTGCGCGTGTGAGAGCCGGCATGGTGTGCTGTGTAATGCAAGTGGAGCTGAGCGCACACTCCCGAAGAGGTGTGCCTTTGTGCAATGGGGAGGAGATGCGCGTCGCATGTGAGCCCTCACACCAGGTTGTACTCTTTGAGATTGAGCTGTAGGATGGTGTCTTTGACAGCTGCAAACACGAAGCGGATGTTCTCAGTGTCCGTGGCACAAGTGAAGTGAGAGTAGATGATCTTGTCGCTGTCTGGGTTTAAGTCCACAAACATCTTGAGGATGAACTCCCGTGCTGCCTGAGCATCTCTCTGGGGACCTTAAATTTGGAAACAGATGAGCACATGTAAACATGCATATATCTATCACAACGAGGACTGCCATTCAAAAATGCATCATAATATCTGCTTCTATATAAAACTGAGGGAAGTTTTTTTGGTCGACTGTTGCCTTTTAGTTCTGGCCTGTTTCCTGTTCACACCGACTTGTGAGGTGTCAACACCTCACTAACTTATGCATTCGATGGTTTTGTTGACATCATCATCAGCACCATTTGGACCCACATGGGGAAAATCAAAACCCAGTAGTGACATAAAGATTGCGATTGTGTTTATTAACCTTTCCTGGTGTCAAAAAGAGCTCACAAAGAAATAAGTTATTATGAGCTTCATTGTCGAGCCTGTAACTAAACCTCATAAATCAGAAATGATTCCAAACAGGTACAGAGAAGATAAAAAAAAGTTCCATGATCTAACAGGGACACAGATGGAGTAAGGCGGCTGCATTTCATTCATTTTGACTGCAAAAATGCACGGAGTAGAACAGGAGCTTAACACACTTGGCTTTTGACTTCTTTTCACTTTCTAATGGAGCAGAAAATTGTGTCTTTTTTTTAAAAGCACAAATATGCAAATCATCTCATTTGAGATGATCATCTGAATAGCTTTGGGTTTCGGTGTGTGTGTGTGTGTGTGTGTGTGTGTGTGTGTGTGTGTGTGTGTGTGTGTGTGTGTGTGTGTGTGTGTGTGTGTGTGTGTGTGTGTGTGTGTGTGTGTGTGTGTGTGTGTGTGTGCAAGTGTACGTGTGTGCGCGTGTGAGAGCCGGCATGGTGTGCTGTGTAATGCAAGTGGAGCTGAGCGCACACTCCCGAAGAGGTGTGCCTTTGTGCAATGGGGAGGAGATGCGCGTCGCATGTGAGCCCTCACACCAGGTTGTACTCTTTGAGATTGAGCTGTAGGATGGTGTCTTTGACAGCTGCAAACACGAAGCGGATGTTCTCAGTGTCCGTGGCACAAGTGAAGTGAGAGTAGATGATCTTGTCGCTGTCTGGGTTTAAGTCCACAAACATCTTGAGGATGAACTCCCGTGCTGCCTGAGCATCTCTCTGGGGACCTTAAATTTGGAAACAGATGAGCACATGTAAACATGCATATATCTATCACAACGAGGACTGCCATTCAAAAATGCATCATAATATCTGCTTCTATATAAAACTGAGGGAAGTTTTTTTGGTCAACTGTTGCCTTTTAGTTCTGGCCTGTTTCCTGTTCACACCGACTTGTGAGGTGTCAACACCTCACTAACTTATGCATTCGATGGTTTTGTTGACATCATCATCAGCACCATTTGGACCCACATGGGGATAATCAAAACCCAGTAGTGACATAAAGATTGCGATTGTGTTTATTAACCTTTCCTGGTGTCAAAAAGAGCTCACAAAGAAATAAGTTATTATGAGCTTCATTGTCGAGCCTGTAACTAAACCTCATAAATCAGAAATGATTCCAAACAGGTACAGAGAAGATAAAAAAAAGTTCCATGATCTAACAGGGACACAGATGGAGTAAGGCGGCTGCATTTCATTCATTTTGACTGCAAAAATGCACGGAGTAGAACAGGAGCTTAACACACTTGGCTTTTGACTTCTTTTCACTTTCTAATGGAGCAGAGAAAATTGTGTCTTTTTTTTTAAAAGCACAAATATGCAAATCATCTCATTTGAGATGATCATCTGAATAGCTTTGGGTTTCGATAGACTGGTTCTGTAGAAGCCAGCTTGAGCTCGTAATAGTTTTTTTTAAGTTTTCTGCATTTTACGGATAAACAATCAATTGTCAAAATAATTCATCAATAACGACAGATTATTTAGTCATGAAAGTCATCATTAGTTGCAGAGCTTTATACATATACATAGATTGTTTGGATTCATGTTAAAATCTAATATCTACCATCACAAAATCCTGTGGCTGGCCTGCTGTGCTTTCCTGCCCAAACCAGAGTTTACTTGAAAGCAGAACCAGGGCTACCTTTTCTCGGTCCCGTTTGCTTGGTCTGCACCAAATTTGGAATAATCTTAAATACACACGCAAACATCCCAGAGTTTCCTGAGCTGCACAGATGAGGTGTGAATGCAGCCTAAATCTCTCACATCCATTTTTGTAGAGGAACAAATAAATGAATGTAAAGTAACTGACAGGACACAGCACTTTCACATCTCTACTGTGGAAGGTCAGGCAAAAGTTCAAATGACTATGGTCCAGTTTCAGAGGAGTGAATAACATTCAAATACTGTCTCAGGGGGGTGACGGTCAGATTTAAATCTAAAAATTTCTTGAGGGGACCAAACAAAAAAGAAGCTTCATATTACTCAACACACACAAATACAACATATAGATGATCTCACCATCGAACTCAGGGAAATAGTCCACCAAGTGTGAGTAGGCGATCTTCTCCTCTAGCAGGTCCTTCTTGTTGAGGAAGAGGATGACGGAGGAGTTTTGAAACCAAGGGTAGGTAATGATAGTCCTGAACAGAGCTTTACTCTCCTCCATACGGTTCTGGGGTGAAGAGCAGGGAGTAGGGGAGCATGAGATAAGTTCTCAGGCTTCAATTCCTGACACAACTCGCTGAGATGTGTGCATTTCACAACATTAAAGACATAACACATTTTTGTGGGTGTGTTGGTGTGAAGATGCACACAACGGCATTCAGAGTGTGATTTTTCTTTTGTCGGTGGTTGAGGTGTAGCAGATGACAAACATGAATACAAGCAGTGTTCCGGTCCACCTACCTCGTTGTCCGACTCCACCAGCACCTGGTCGTACTCACTCAGCGCCACAAGGAACATGATGGAGGTGACATTCTCAAAGCAGTGAATCCACTTCCTCCTCTCTGACCTCTGACCCCCTACATCCACCATCCTGATGGTAAGATGAAGGTGAAGAGGAGAATGACAAATGAAGCAAGAGGGGGAAAAAAATATCATCATATAATTCCTGGTGTCCTACTTTATGATAAGTGATTAATGATTATCAATATTAGAGACCACAATGAGTGCTCAGGGTTTCACAGGACAGAAGTTCAAGCTTTTGAGGACAGTACCTCGTTGTTTTCACCAAGGTTTTGAATCCATCAAGACAGGTTTAGTGAAAGCACCAAATCATGTGCACTGTATATTCTATGACATTACAAATACACTGGAGTATGACACTGTTAGAGCAGATGAGCTTTAAAACAGAATGTTTCAGTCCAGATTTGTTTCAAGTCCAGGAGTCCTAAAGATATTATCTGGTATAGGTCTTCCTTTTATCATTTTCAGCACATGACCTAAATAAAATATAGTCTCTCATCCTGGGACACATGAAAGCATATTTTTACTGAAGTGGAAGGAGACATCAGAAGTAGGCCTATCATTTATTTTGGGTCCTGTCCATTTGTTATTAAAAAAAAAAAGAAAAAAAAAGCATTTTGCAATCCTATTTACTTCATTTTAAGTAATTTTGAACAATTGACCCTTAACTGAACAACTGGCAGCTGATGGATTCAAAACCTTAAGAGGAGGATTAATCAAATTCACAACCTTGCCATGAGTTTTTTTTCCCTAAAAGCAAACATGTACAGTTTTCTATATTTGGCATAAAAATAAAAGAAACAAACAACAAGTAAACCAGAAACAAATGTCCTTTGTCCTTTACTGTGCGTGAGTCATGCATGCCACCGCAAAGATGAAAGCTTCCCACTTAAGACAGATCTAGGATCAGTTTTAAAGGAAAGCCACTCAATTTAAGAAATCTTATTATTTTCAGTCTGTTAGATGCTATTTTAACATTTCTGAACAGAGAAAAATCTCCTGTAAAACCAGAAACAGCACAAAAATTAAGTATAGAAATATAAGAATTTGATAGTAAACTTTCCACTGATTTGTGCATCCAAATGATATCAGTAGAAGATTTTATTTATTTATATATATGTATATATATATACACACACACACAAAACATATTTTTTCTGAAGGCAATATCTTATTGGTATCCTTAAATTGAGTGGCATTGATGTGGTAAAACTGTCCATACATCTGATACTAGATCTGTACTCCTGATGAAAGCGTAGGATCAATGAAAGTGAAGGATCAAAAAGCAGTCATTTATCTACTAGTGCTTTCTCTGCCTACCCTGGTGTGTGTTTGTGTGAGATAAAGCTCCACCCATGAACAATCGTGAAGTCATGAAATGTACTTGGAGAGGACGAAAAGGGGAATGGGAAGGACATGACATGAAATGAAAGTCACAAGAAGAGATGCAGAGGGGTACAGGTACTAAGGATAGAGGACATATAGAGGACAGGAGGCAGAGTTGTAATCTTCATGAAAGATACAAGGGGTACCTGACTGCGGGACCCATTTCATGGTAGAAGGCTCCTATATCCCCTAATGAGAAGCTATAAGCTGGGAAAACTGCACCTCAACAAGTATGCAAGCATATATAATTCATACAAAATAACAACTAACTGAGCAAAGATTGGCATGAAAAGTCAGATTTCAGCGCGTGTTTGAAAGACAGGCTGGCATTTGCTGGAGCCATTCATGAGCAGCAATCCTGACGGATAGGGTGTGTGAATCCTCACAAGGTTTCAGTTTTCCTGAGCTTCTCCTTGACAAGGTCACCCTTCACTCATCAGGGAGTTTAGGGTCCCAGTTTCATTAGGCTTTCATCCGTGACAACTGATTCAGTAAAATCTTACACGACAAGAGCCTTTTCCCCGTCACTGCCGGAAATAAATGGCACGTGTATGATTTAACAGTGTATATTTCGGTGCACCTCTTGATGCTCAGGTGCAAGCCCCCAGACCAGGTGCAATGTGGTCTCTGAGAACGCTTCCCAATGCACAATGCGAGGCTGCCCCCTGGTGGTGGCCCAGGCCACTGCGGTCCACAGAGACCCGGGGCCAATATAGGCCCTGCAGGACCTGCTGCCCAAAATAACATTCCTCCACCGCGGAGAGGACGACCTCGTTTCTTCTGCCAGTCGGCGAGGAAAGGAGGAGAGGAGGAGGAAAAGAGGAGGTGACCCATTTACAGAGACCGGGCACCAGAATGTAGGACTTTGTGTTCATTAGAAGGTTGGGTTATGGTGTGGTATGATTGCTGTTGGTGGCAGGAGGTAAAAGAAAGCATAAGACTATGAGGAGACTATAATTATTGGAGCATTAAAAAGTAGGAATGAGAAACAGGCAGGTCAAATTTATAAATCAAAAATCACAGGTTGCAAGTTCTTTCCATTAATGGGGACAAAAAAGAAAGGAAAAAAAAAGGTTAAATTTGGACTTTGGACAACAAGAAATCAGATGAGTTATGAGTTAATGATGTCATGACATAACATGGAAGGACTTTGCGAAAAGTGGTGTCTTTCTACCTGAAAATGATGCTTTGCAAGTCGAAGGGGTACTCTATGATTCCGGTAGTGGGTATGCGCACCCTGAGCACATCCTGCTGAGTGGGAAGATAGTTGGGATCTGAAATACGATCCAGATCGGAAAGATAACTACAGACAGACCGGTGGAGAAAAAAGATAAAGAGAGAGAGGGAGAGAGAGAAAAAGAGACAGGAAAACAGTTACATAAAGCATGACAGGCAATTACCGCAACCCCCTGCCATTCCAGGAAGTGTGGATCAGTCCTGTTGAAAAAGCTTCACAGAAAAGGCCACATCTCAGAAACAAAGGGGTGTTAGTTAGTGTCACTGCTCCACCAACACTCTCTTACAATAAACCAACACAAGACGTTTGAGATTAGCCATTAACCTGCAACTGTAGCTTTGAGTTTACCTGACTCTCTTTTTTTAACTAACAACAATTTGCAGTGAGGTCAAGTAGACTGTGGATTATATTGCAGACAGTGATGTGGCATCAGTGACAGTAGTAGCAGTGACTTCAGCAGCAGAAACTGCAGCACCTGGAATCAGATAAAGAAGGTTTGGACAAGTAGGATATCAGAGATAGCAGGAAACATTTTGCCTACTGTTTTTCTCCCAAAGGAATGTAGGGTTTCAAACCCACTACATTTCAAACAGTCAATTGTCTCACAGATATTAAAACAACTTCCTGGAGAATCTCTGACATCACCGCCTAATCCTTCTTCATATGGTATTTGGTGGCTGCTCCCCACACACTACAGTGCAGTATGTCCGGCCTTAGTTTTCAATCCTGGGGTCAGAATCTCAGCACAGTTCTGGACACAAACCACTGATATCTATATCAGGTTAACTAATCTGGCCCTAAGGCTCATTTGATCTTAACACAGCACAATTTTTACTTTCCTCTGTAGGACAAATGGTTCTTTATACACTAGTAATTCAGGGGGTATTTGCAAGTTGGTAACTGTGTTGTAATTGCACACAAATCATCTGGTACTTTTTTCTATTTTGGCCACTTTTATTAGGTACAATTTATAAGAACTAATCACCTCTGAATTAACGTGTTAATATCCTGACAGTCATCAGTGGTTTCTGTCCTCTAGCCATGTTGATGCTGCAGTCCTGGTGCCTGGGGGTACCTGAAGATGACGTTCTCCAGGTCAAATGGGTACTCTATTATACCCGTGGTGGGAACACGGACCCTCAGCACATCCTGCTGGGTGGGAACATATCCCTCCGCAGTCACACGGTCTATATCACTAAGGTAACTGGAGATATATACATGAACAGTGTGGATAACACTGAAATAAAGACATATTCAATGATTTTCTTGTCTTTCAATCAATCACTGTTTGCAACGAACACACGGAACAAACATGTAGCTTACACATTTACCATCACATTGCAAACACAGCAAGCACACCTTCATGCACGCAGACTTGTAGGAGCATTAAACTGTAGTGTAGAAATTCCACAACCAGGGGGCGATATATAGTGAATGAAGTACCTTTGGCCATTGGGCCTCCTGTCAAAAATCATCACAATGCAAATGTAGCAAACACACTCAGCCACAGAACCGGAGGCTGACACATAGGACTGCAAATAACAACATGGAAACACAATAGGTGTAAACCATGCCATTTTTTTCTTCTGTGGTTATTGCTGACATTCAGACATTAAATATAAACCTCAAACTTAAAATTGACTCATAGAAGTTCCTCACAAATCTGTGCATAGAGAAAAGGGGCTGTTGTAGAGTGCAGACATTAACCTTAGCTGAGACATTATAAGAACTGAATGTGTGTGCTTATAGATAGCAGCAAATAGTTAATAAACTACATGGCAGACAGGATCATGGCTTTGAAGTCAGTGTTCTGCTCTTTATTGGTTGGTTGAGAAAGCATGAACTCTGGGAAAGGCCACCCAGTCCGCTCAGGTGTAAGGAATCCCCACCCCTGCACTACTATCAAATTATCTAGCAATAATCATATCCTGTAAATTAACAGCCATGGTGGAAAACAACTCACAATCAGAGGCAAAAAGGTGGCCCTTGTACCTTTGGCTTGTATATCTTTCATATGAGATTGTTTAATGGTGAAACGAGCTGGTGAATTCTGAAATCTTTCAGATAATATTGTGTGCGTGGACAAAAGGCTAATGCACTAACCCTGCCCAGCATACACTGCAAAACCCACAAGGTAATTATACACAGGTAATTACACACAGATCATACAGACACAACCTGCCACCAGCCACACATGAAAACTGTTGTCTTGATCTCTGGAGATAGCTCTCCCTGCTAACATATAAAATTAAAGGGTTAGACACCCCCCCAATCATAAAAAATATATTTTTCAACCTACTTTGGTGCTATTTGGTTATGCAGATAGTTTTCAGTAATCATAACAATAAGCTGAAAGGTGCTTTTTGAAAGCAGCAGCAACAGCAACCAATATCTGTATACAGCTGCAGCTACAGAATCAGTAAGTGGAGAAAAAAAGTAAGTGGAAGGAGGAAAAAAAAAAATCTGTTTTGATTTTGGTGAAGTAACCCTTTAATTTTCATCTGTACACACACAAAGGTCACTGTCACATTAATTAAGGCAAAGACACACCCACACCATTTAAATCCTGCATGCATACGTGGTTGCAACAGACACAAAGACACACGTGCGTGTGCGTGCGTGCGCACACACACACACACACACACACACACACACACACACACACACACACACACACACACACACACACACTTCATAGAAATTTGGGAACCAGGACATTAGACATCATTTATCTTTATTTAATCTTTGTAATTTGGATTTACAAAAGGAACCCAATAAAATCTTTTCCAAAAAATAAAAATATAAATAAAAAATTAAATTAGAATTTTGTTTTTTTAAAAATCAGCATTTTGATGGCTGATATCAAATCATACAAAAGCTAATTGGTATAGTAAAGGATCCAATAGTGTGGGATTTTTGAGAATAAATAGTTACATTAAAAAAAAATGATAAAGCCATATCAGTTCCCAAACAAACATTACAGTCACACACACTCACAAAATTACATAGCACACTCACAGTCTGTGTCACAGACACAAACAAATACCATTCTTACATCGTAGACAGAGATCATAACCGTCGTCTACACAGAGAGACACACACAAACACACACAGACGGACTGACGTACTATTTAGTGGAGTCAGACAGCTGGTACTCCCTGCGGCGGTCGTAGGCCTCCTGGATCCCCGGGTCGGACCACAGGCTTTTGATAGCTACGATGTAGGGCTGGTCAAAGCCAGCGATCTTCTCGATGTCCACCTCCTTCACGAGCATGGCATTGGACTGGACAGACACAGGTGGGGGGAAAGAAGGTGAAATAGGAGCACAACACAACAAACAGCAAAAAAAAAAATTTCCTGCTGAAGATATTTTAGATATGTGTAGATAACTTTCCTCACTTTCTGTTTCGACCTGCTGGCTGATCCTAACCACCCACTTATTTTACTCATTCCAAAGATAATGTTTCTGCCAGACAAACTACATGCATCACTACTTGTGCACCAGAAGATTTTTCCTATGAAAGACCTAAAACACAAAGTTGGTCTGACTGGGAAAAATAACAGATGAAGAGGATTTTCTGCCTTTAATCAGCATCTTAAAAATCCCTAAATGTTACACAAATTTAGAGTTCGCCTTCACTGCCCTATTAATTACAATATTACTTTGTGTGAATTTGTTTTGTCAAATACATTTGAAGGCTTGTTGAAAGACTAACTCAGCTGAAGATGGCTTTAAACCTGTCAGATGACTAAGACAAACTAAAAATCTGGTTGATGTCTTACTATGGCTATCTTCATTGCCTCTCCTGGGACATAAAGCATGGGTTTCAGATATGAAATATTTTAATAAACATATTTATTTTAATGTATAATGCAACATCAAATAAGTGACATGTCTTACCGAATAATTTGTGGATGCCAACAGTGGTAATCATTCTATCACCTTGCTATGAAACACGTCATCTGTTTCACAATACTTAGGTGACTATAGTGTTCACTCATAATGTAGATAGCTATTCTGAATGCTGATCCTTTTAAACGGGGTTCACTGGGGATTATTTTTGTCCTGCTGAATCATAGACTACATTCACCTTGCATTGCAGGTGTAAATCAGTCCTAAATTAGAGGTTCACAATAAAAGACCAGTAGGGCTCTGAGGACTGGAATTGAGCGCCAGTGTAGCATACAATAATAGACTATAATTATGTTGTATTGTGCCCACACGGTCGGTGAATAGTTTCAGTCATTTGAATGTATTAAAAGCATGCCTATGTACAAATACTCAATATTGTACCTGAAGGCCTTCATAACGGTTTGGTTTGGATGCGTCTTGTGTCCTGGGGCTTGCGTAACATGTGGCCTTTTTGACCATGCAGAAAGTAACCTGTGTTTTACAAAACCCACCCCCATGGCACACACCAACTACCAAATTCAGTCATCAGACCTTTATAACAATCAAAGGGGACTGTGGAATGAATGACAGGATGCATGTTTCCTGGTCTTATTTCTCTGTGTCAGCCCTTACCCGATTCTGTTCGAATTTATAGGGGATCTTGAGGGTCTCAGTGGCGCGGATCATAGCCTGCATGGAGGTGAAGACGTTTTGGTAAACAAGCCGGATGAAGCCCCTCTTATCTTCATCCGAGTATCCGGCTCCATGGATGATCCTCATCTGCTTGATGAAGGTGCTCTTGCCACTTTCTCCCGTACCTGAACACAACACAAAACGGAGACCAGAATGCAGCAAAGTCACAATGCGAGCAAGGTGAGAAGGCGCTGCAAAGCCATGTAACATCTGGTTTGTCACCACATCCAGAAGGGAAAGTGAGAAAGTAAGAAAGAAAGAGCAAGGGAAGAGGACATTAGGGACTGTCTGCTTTACAGAATGGCAGTGTCTGGCCCTTAAATGATACGACATTAGGTAATTGGTAGACTCGTGTCTTTTTTCAACAGATGAAAAAAAAAAGTACAAGAAATTTTTTAAGCTACTTTTTAGGGTTTCATTGTCCAATGTGTGTCCAATTCTATGAAAAGAATTTCATGTAATTCGCCTGAGACAGTTGCACAGTGTTGTGTGTGTGGCATGTGCATCAAGTCAATGGGGAAGTTTTCAGCACAAACGCATGGCACTGTATCACGTTATATACGAAAAAAATATGTAGTCTACCTTTGATATAAATGAGGTGGACAACAGAAACACCTCTTGGTATGGCATGACAATTCATCAGCACCACAAACTGCAGCCTCCAAAACCATAATGTTGAATCAACACCTCTCTAAAACAGTTTCAAACAAACTCTGGTCATTAGAACCATCACATTTATTGTAAGTGTGTTGTATTAGGCTGCATTAGTTTTAGTTTAATGGTATCTGTGTATTAATAATGTGACATTTACTGTGATGGAAGAAGAATTTATCTAGCCCGATAAGGTCTTAGTCCCCATCCCCTCCAATTAGCAGAAGGCTTATTTTGAAATCAGGCTCCTCATTTGATAAACTTTGAGCCAAACTTGTGACCCAAGACAGATGCTCTACAAAAGGCAAAAATGACCGAAAACTTTGATGCCGGTTGAAGACCAGTCTGTTTGTGCATCTGACGTCTGATTATTAATAATTTATTTCTGTTTATCTATAAGCCAAGCACATCAACCCAACCTGGTACAAACAAAGCAAAAGTATCGGTCTAATACTTCTCTCAAAACTCCACTGTTGTGAGATACCCATATAAGTCAGTTTCACATGTTATGAAATCCCTCTACTGGGAATCCACGTTGATTGACTAAACTGGTTAAGACTGCAAATATGTAAAAGCTTCTTTGTGCAACGTCAGGATGTTATCTCACAGTTTGGAAAGCAAACAAATAAAAAAAAAATACTTCCAGGAAGAAGAGGAGAGACGAGTGGGGGAAGAAACAAACTAATTTAATGTGGATGATTAAGACAACTTGCTCTAAATTAAGGCTCTGACACCAAACTGCCTCTGCCAAAAGGTGACAGCAGGGGTCGTCGTCAAAAGGCTGCATTCCCTCAGTGATCCTCTTCTGCTCTCCTGAAACCATATCTGGTTTTACAATTATTGTAATATTTCAAGTGGTGTCAGGTTTCCAAATTTTACATGAATGGTAAATGGGCCAAAGAAAAAAACTGGTGTATAATGCACAAATCTATTTTGTGTTTCTGTTCATGCCTAAACAACTTTGATTTCAGTGTAAAAATCACAATCTTCATTCAATAAAACACTTGTTTTTAAGCTTTTCAGGATCTATTGAGTTTGCCAAATCAACCCCCACTCGCTGGGGGGGTCCATTGGTCCTAATCCTCATCTCACACTAGTCCTCTATGTTCTACATGCCCAGAAACACCACCCTCAGGCAAAAAAAAAAAAAAAAAGACTGATGGCATCTCAGTCCTCAGTGAAATCAAAATGGATCCAGCACATCCATAATATCTGCAAAACTGAAAGGGAAAGATGAAAAAAAAAAAAAACAACACACACAGACACACTCATCTCACCACCACCTACATTCAAGGTTTCTGAAGAGCAGCCATATTTTCGTTACTATGGCAACCCCATCCTCTGTCTCCCTCTCTTTTTCGTTCCTGTTTTTTTTTCCTGTTTTTTTTTTTTTTTTTAACCCCTCCCACCCGCCCCTTCTCTCTCCTCTCTTTCGGAGCAGACAGTAAATATAACTGTGAGCCCCTCAGGCTTGCGCTGTGCTCTTCATCTTTTTGGTGCACCAAAGAGAAGAAGGGCCTCAGCTCCACAGAGACTCTGGAGGGAAAATGCTGGTCTGAGGTCAGTACCAGGGGGTTCCTAACACCAAGTACTGTAAAAACAGTTAGCAGAGATGGCTGGTGCAGGCAGAAACACCTTAATCACAGAAATAAAACTTGGGTTATAAAACTGTGTCCATAAGGGGAAAAGACCCTCCTCCATCTTCTCTTCCAACAAAATGTCCAATTTTGGAGACACTAGTTAGACTCTGTGATTTAATGTAAAGGTCTTATCTTCATTTGTCCTGGATGAATCTATGCATTTCGGTGAATGCTGCACATTGTCTAAAAAGGTAGTCGATCTAATAAAAACTTTGATTGTCTAGCTAACAAAAGGAGTCAAGTACAGAGACTGTAGTCTTTGTATTGGGCTGCGGTGGTAGTGTCCTTGTAGTGATTGCACACTGCTTCAGCAAAGGAGCAGGAGGATCACTCTCCAGCTTAATGTCTGATTTATTTCTCGTGACCCCGTCACAAGATCTCCCTCCACTATGTTCTCTTAACTGTCGTGTCCCTCTTTCACCAGACAACACACTGCGAGCCTCTGTCTTCCCTTTTTCCTCCCCAGATTGTACCAGAGCCAGCCACAACCATTTCCATGCCCTCGCCAGCTCTCCCCCACAAATACATATTCTTCCCCTCCTCCCCTTCATCACAACCCCTCCTAACCTCCCTTAGGCTAGAAATATGCCTCTCCATTCTCATCCCTCTCTGTCAAGAATTTTGGATATTCATAACTAGAATCCATCCATTCTTTTTTGGTAATGACCTAGAAAAAGGAGGTCACCTTTTAATAGCTCACACACTACTTCGGCTTGATAATGTAGGTAGCTACGTGTGTGAGAGAAAAGAAGAAAGAGAGCTCACAATTTGCCCCAATGCAACAGAGTAAGGTAAACTACACAGCCCACACACCAACACTGGTCTTTTGTGGAGCCGATGCATTTCTTGGAACAGAGTTAGAAGTTTCAATTGAGGGTAACCCTATGACGATGAGCATAAAATCAAAACTTGCTTTAAATGGCAAAATTAAGAGGAGGCAGTGCAATGAAAACAGTACGTGAAGAGAAACAGCTATCCATCATGTAAATACACCAAGCACTTCACCTGTATCCTCTGTTGCCAGGCTAGCTTTCATAAGCCTTTACATAACGCAACTACATAACACCTGATGGACTTGACACACCGCTGTCTTAGTGCAGCGGTTTTGGTTGAGCCCAAGTTCCCACACCGTCACTTTGTCTGGCCATGTCTGTGTGTGTGCGTGTGTGCCTTGTTTACATTGTCTGCTCATATCCAATAATTCTTCCGTCATGCTTCATATGCAGGCATGGCCTGCCACTAAAGGACTCGTGCGCCAGCAGGGCCATCCCTGCTAAACCCCAGCTTCCCTTTGCAATGCCGGTCACAGCTTTCGATGAACAGGAGAAGGGAATTATCAGCATCATGATAAACCTGCATGCAAATACACACGTAAATAAAACGGTCCATTGATATCAACAGTGCTGGCTCATCTAGTTTTATGAGCTGTCCTTTTAGACAGGGCGTGCCGATCCAATCTCAGCAGAGAGGAAAAATTTGCATGGACACAGCTGAGGTTGAAGTATTATCGAAGCCTCAAAAATGGCATCATATAGGTGTTAGCCTTTTTATTAGAGACCTGGAAAGACGCTACATGAATCAGACAGTCACAAGGCTAGTCGAAATGAAGCGTGGGTCTCGATCTTTCATCCTCGAAACTGGCCTCTTTCAGACATACAAAGGAAAGGGATTGAGCCAACGTAGCCTGGAGCTACACGACACACACACACACACCAGCTGCCTAACCAACTGTGGACACACATGGATCCTGTGGTCAACCTCAAGGCACGGATGTTACCTCCACTGTGATGGCCCATTTCTCCGATTTTTTTCCCCCGAAATGACCTGGGCCATACAGACAGTACAAGACTCCAGCAAACTCAGCGTCTAGTTGCAGTTTTCCAACATGTGTTGCTTGCTATCAGGATCTGGGCCCAGCACTACTGCTTTGTGCTGATGTCTCTGCATCTGCTGAGTGCTCCATGTGCATGAGTTTCACAGCTGTAAAATGAGCATACATGCCATAGCGCACTGCTCATAACACACACACACACACACACACACACACACACACACACACACACACACACACACACACACACACACACACACACACACACACACACACACACACACACACACACACACATTCATTTTACCAACCTAGGACGGCTTTGTCTGTTCATCAGCGAATATGCGCTGAGTGCTGTTCTTGTCGAGTGGGTGTGGGTGAGCAAAAAAAAAAAAAAACAAGCTTTACAAAAGATTTGGAGTGAGCAGCAGTATTTTAGTCTATAATACACACACTGTGCTCAGCTGCTTCTTACTAAAAACAGAAAAATCCTAGATGTTGACATTATTTCTTAATCCCAAGCACTTATTTTAAGGGATCTCATAACAAAGATTCTGTGACAAAAATCACTCTTTGTCCACACATGGGCAGAAAACATAAGTTCCTGACATACGTTTGGTTTTCACACTTAGGTTGCAAGCCTAGCATCCTCCAAAAAAATGACATGTATAAACAAGGTCTATCTTTCTTAGACTATGGCAGGCTACGTGTCTCCGTCCTGTCTGGGGACCGGGGGTGGCAACAGTATGTGGGACAGTCACCATCTAGCCTCATTCACCCCCATATCTCCGGAGAACCAGCCATGACCCCATTTAAGAATGTGTGTGTGCACGTGTTCAACTGTGCAATAGTGAGCAGAATGAGCAACGGTGTAAAAGACGACATGCCGTGGAGAGAGCCAAAGAGAGTTTGCAAGGCTGACTGAAGCAAAGTGACTGCTTGAACATTTACTGCAAACTGGTGAAGATTTAGAGGGAGTCTGGATTCAGAGACTGGATAAGTTCTGTAATGGAGAACATACTCTGCGTGCTTACTTCACTTTGTCTTCAAGGTTAATGAAGTGAGGGCTGACCTTTTGACTTCATGTGACTTGGAATGATACTCGAATTGTACTTTATAAATAATCCTGACCGGCTACAGGTCATTGTACTAAGTGAAAAAGATACAAATTGAGTAAGATCCACAAAACCAGTTGCAGCCCAGCTCTAATATGTGATTATATATAGTCTGTCATCAATTTATTACCCTGCATTGTGAGTCCATAACAAACATGTCTAAACAAACTGAAGTATCATACAAAGTAGCTGCAGTTTTTCCCAACATAGTGCATGACACACAGACTGTCAATTAAAAAAAAAAACAACAAAAAAAAAAAACCTCAAACCTGGGTGAAATCGAAAGCAGTCAGCACAAATGTATTTTCCAGACATTACTTTTAAAGACATTAAGGATTTTTAGTTTCTCTAAAGCTACATGAAGGACTACTTTTTGGGTGCCCTTGTAGCACAGAGGTTTTAAAGGTGTGCAATAACCCTGAAAATACGAAATAACTGGCCATAAGGATACTGAAAGAGAAACTAGACAAGCTTAGTTTAGATCTTTTTTTTTTTTGATGAGTAGTAGTATCAGCAGTTATACCATTATGTCTAACAAGAAATGAAATAAAATTTAGCATTTTTACTAAAGAGAACAGATGAGTTTACCCACATTCATTTTCAATATAAAATCCCAAATTATACAAGTATCTTTCTGGATGATGACTGTTCATTCGTAATAAGGTTGCAGCCAAATTCAAAACCAACTTTTAAGAAAGCTATAATATAGTTGTAAAAGGGTTTTAATGGGGCTGTATCAATGTAGAGGGACTTGGAATTTCAAATTTGTTTGAGATATTCTCATCCTTTTTTTTTTTGAGAATAAGTGAAAGCTAAGTGTGATAGAGGTCAGGCCAATTTATTGGCTGACATTCGATTGTTGTAGATATATCTCTATTGGTGCATACGTCAACTGATAAGTTATAAGAAACTGCAGAACAAAAATGCCAAAAATATGTCTGAGGTAATTTAGAAAACGGCTTCCATTACATAGTTTGTCCAGAGAGAATATGATTTTTCAACAGCAAAAATGCCCCATCCAGTACATTTCTTGGTCACAGCTGTTGAATATCTATATTCAAGTTATTCTTATCAAAAGTGTTTATTAGATGTTGATGTAAAAAAAAACAAACCAAAACAAAAACAACAGGCAAAACAAAGAAATTATCAGGCAATGTATCGTTATCAGATTGTCCAAACACTGAAATATTGTGAAAGCCTGTCTCATAATGATTTCCATATTTAAAAGCATTAGATTTGACCACGATAAAGAGGATTTCAGTAATAACTGACCATCCACATAACTCCACATTCACTGGCATTAAAAGCACCGTACTCGCACACTGACATGCACACAGACACACACACACAACCACTGAGGGGTAGAGCTAGAAGATCCCTATTGCCATATATGATCAAAATAAGACAGCCTGGCAAGAGAAGGAAGGTCAGCAATAAACATCTGAGCCTAACCCCTGATCCTCGTCTTGGTTCAATCAGACTGTTCCTCCGAAGGATGTCTTAACCTGGAAACAAGACGTTCTGCTGAGACGGGGATGATGAACAAGAACAGGTCAATCAATGAGGATTTGGCAAAAGACTACATTAAACCCATGCCTTGGACAATGTGCTACTGAGCAGTCTGCAACATCTTGGCTGCTGAGCTAACTTTTACCCCTGTCAGATCCTTTTCTTAAATACTATGCTCGATGACCGAAAATGCCTTCCTAACGTCTTTCTGGGGATGTTTTACTGATCACCAGACATTCTGTGACTTGTATTTCATGCAAAACCCACATTTTCAGAAAAAAACAGAAAAAAAAAACAAATGCCAACCGGTACACTGACAGCTTGACCGGGATCTTACAGTTTACCTTGGTCAGCACTTTGAGAAATCCTGAAGTGTTTGCCCTTCCATCTCACTTTACTGACCGTTCACTCACTCCAGCAGTTCATTTACCCTATGCAGCAAAGGCCACAGCTCCTGGCCCTGTGTTTTGACCAAGTAGAGGCAAACCACTGGTCTGTGGAGCAGGAAGCTGCTGGTATGGCCTGATATGGCCCTCAGTGACAGGCAGCAAGACTGCGGGCACTGCTGCAGCCCTGGCAGAAGCTGTTATTTTCTGACCAAGTGGCTAAGATTGAAGTTGTAATAGCTTTTACCTACAAAACTAACCTTAACATTCACCCTCAAAGTATTCCTAGTCTGGAAAGCTCATTTCTGTGCCTGGCATAACCTCATAACTGTTTTTGTTAAGACATGGCTATTATGGCAATGCACCCTGGCCGTATGGTAAACTATGCCAGGAAAAGAGAGGGATAAAGAGGGAGGGTGGACCTGAACTACTGAAATAAAATCTTTATTGTTCGTGGATTGCTACGTGCAGAAACGGTAGTAGCTGTTACATCAATCTAAAGCCGAAAAGATCAATTTGCAACTATTCTGATTATCGATTAATTGTTTAATTTAGCATTCCCTGGTCCCTGCTTCTCAAATGTTAGGCTCTGCTGCTGTCCTCTGCTTTACATCATTGTAAACAGATTATCCTTTCATTTTTGACTTATGGAAAGACAACACAAACTGTTTTAAGATGTCACCTTGGGCTTTAGGAATTTGTTTTGCTTTTATTTGAGTCTTCAAATGTCCTGTTGTGTTGTTTTTGTCCAAATGCCCCCAAATTTTTCAATTTAAAATGATATAAAAACACAGGATAGTTGAAACTCCTCACACTGGAGTTTTGTCTACCCTACAACAACCATTCTGTAAGAAATCCACACACAAACCATCAGATATGAGCTGGATTATCATACCTCGAAAAGAAATAGCTTCAAGTGCATGCAGCCACACCAAATTATTACAGTACTAAAGCTACAGCAGACTGCAGTAACACATTATGTACAAACACACCTGAGCATACTTGGCCAGAAGGAGCTGTTGGGTACATTGCTGCAAACCAAGCTGAAATGTACATCCTATCTCCTGCATGTGCACTAAACTGCAGGCTAGCTAAGGACAGAACAACTCCTACAATATTCTGCCAAGACGGCTAAATGATCAGTACCCATTATGCATCACGGTATCACTTTCTCCCTTCTGTAAAATACACTTGATGGAACATGGTGGTTAAAATGTTGAGACACAGCAATTGTCTTCATCTTTCAGTGAGGTGAGGAGGGGCAGACTGCTCACTGACGGCTGTGGGCTGAGGGGATAATAGGAGTCAGTGACATCTCAAAGTCTGAGCAGCGGATGTGTTTAACCAAGCCTATTAAGACCTGGTCTAATCCTGCCTTTCACATCCTTATCCAGGCATCCACTGACACCCTTAACTCACACAGGATAGGCCACTTACAGGATGACTGATTGCAGTTCTTGCTTGCTTTCGGCCTTTCGCACTGACACCCTGTGTTGTTAATGTCTGCTGTCAGAATCAGCGATACACTGGAAACGCTAAGAGAACAACTTAAACACTGAGTATCAGTTGCAAAAGTCAATGTTGAGACACAGTGTGAATTATTGCCTGAATTCTGAAATATCTTGAAATCATGTAGCCAAGCCAACCCTTCGTTTATCATCTCGCAAGAGAAATATGACTGCAGGACACAAGTGAACCATTTCAAAACCAGCACACGAAAACAAACACCCTTTCCACCTGTTCACCTTGGCCACCAGGTAGAATAGAGTGCAAGAGCGATTTATATGTATGACACAGATTAAGAATATGTCCCATCGACGGTATGACTCTACTGTGGCCTACTTCTCCCAGCTGAGGTATTCAGCAGGGGAATAAAAAGGAGACACATGTCAAATAACCAGGGCTGCTTTTGATGGGCAAGAAATGAGAGCAAACGTTTTGAAACTAAGGATGCAACCTAGATAATGTTAACCGTCCTGAAAATGGACACCTGCTTTATTTTTCCAAGGAGCGTCCACGCTTGAAATCTGTTGAAATCTGTGGATCCGAGTGGCCTGCAGGTCACACCGCGCTCCTGCAGTTAAAAGGTAGCCTGTCAGAATTTGCATGCAACACCGAATACATTTTCCTAAAAGCCAATGCGAGTGCGTTTGTGGCAAAGCGAAGCCTATTGCTCCCCTTTGTGTCCACGGAACTATGAATCAATGCAGCACAGAGCAACTTATTCAACAGCAGCTCCCACCTGCCCACACACCAGCTATAAAAATAGCTAAGCTACCCAGCTAGGCTCCAGGATGAGGGGGCAAATCCCTCGCTGCCCTCGTCCACTCGAAGGGTAGCTATGAGATGCACGCCGATAAATAAGAGAAATGGGTAAATGAGTGAATGGGCACCGATCGAGGTCTACCACTTCAGGTGGTTTTAACAAAAAATAACCAGAAAACAAAACCTCAAAAAACGTTATGCAACCCGCTGGGCGACAGAGTGAAGCAACCCAAAGCTGTTGCTGCTGCAGCTGCTGCAGCTGCAGCTGCTTCTTCTTCTTCTTCTTCTTCGTCTACTATTATTATCTGGTGACATCTTCACCTTTTAACCAACATCACCAGCTCGAGAAGCACGGCGGCAGCCTCGAAGCTGGCCAGCTGATTAGCCCTGAGGGCTAGCCCGTCACGTCAAAACCCGGCCCCGCCGACCAGAATGTGCTAGCCCGTAAAACGCTGACATCTTGGTAACTTCGATCGCCAAACGAGCTGCTGTGTGCGCTCCGATGCCAATGCACACAATAGGATAAGAAGACTGTGTCTTTTTGCCGGCCCGTTCGTGTTATATATCAACCTGGACACGCCAGCTAACAGATTTTTCTTTCCTCCCCCCCCCTTCGGCAAGCTACGAGGCGAGCCACGCATTTCGGAAATCATGCCATAACGTTACTCATACTAAATCCAGGCTTCCAGCTAGCAACCTTAACTAGCAGCATATTTGCTAGCATTGCCAAGAAGGCCCAAGGAGGTTAGTTTTTGCACAGAACGACACGGGACAGTACAATAATAATAATAATAAAAAGGTATATGAGAATTAGCATGCCACATACCGAGAAGAAGTAATTTTAGCTCTCTCCTGGAGTCTCGCTTGTCTCGGCGGAGTTGTTTGTCAATTTCTGCATTGATTCGTTTCGACTCCTTCGCCTCTTCGCTCAGGCAGCAAGCCATCATGGACTCCAGAGTCATCCCCTCTGGTTTTTTGGCAGCCCCCCCCCCTCCCCTTGTTCAGACGGGACCCGACGACGATACGCTTGCCCACGGTTTCGGCTTATCCCGAGTCCCCGGTCCCCGCTTCGGTCTCTTCGGGCGAGGAGGAGGCGGTTCCGTCGGGCTTGGCCGGATGGATGGACGGACGGACGGATGGACGGACGGACGGACGGGACTGGGGGGAGGGGAGGGGAAGACTAAAGCTAGGGGCCTCGCTGTCAAGTTGTCCCCCCCCGGGCCGAGAGCGACGGCGACGGCGACTTCGACCGGGTGTTCACGGGGAAATAAAATCACGGGAGATCCGGGCAGGGGAAGGGGAGCCGGGAGATGGTCGGGCCTCCCCGGGATGCTCTGCCTTTCAGTACGGCTAATTTCTAATTTCGGCCCGATTCTATCTCCGTTTTTGTTGCCACATTAGCCACTTAATACTCGGTTTTATACAATTTAACCCGCCCTGTCATAGCGGGCGTTGTTTGTTTGTTTGTTTGTTTTCCCCGTCTGTCACTCGGGTCCGGTTCCGTCTTCACAATCCGCCGAGAGTGGTTCGAAGCTGCGGTGCCGCGACATCCAAAATACCCGTAACAGTCGCTAATCTGTGCGCTCTCTCCCCGGCGTTTGGCGAGCTAGTTTTACGCTAGGAGGGAATATGGAGGGGGGGAGAGAGAGAGGGAGAGAGAAAAAAGAGAGAGAGAGAGAGACAGAGAGAGAGAGAGAG
This sequence comes from Istiophorus platypterus, assembly GCA_016859345.1. NCBI lineage: Eukaryota > Metazoa > Chordata > Actinopteri > Istiophoriformes > Istiophoridae > Istiophorus > Istiophorus platypterus. Next base: position 8,664,204 of record CM029120.1, read on the forward strand.
AGAGAGAAAAGTAGTAGCCCTTGCTATGAAGCTAACATTAGTGATAAGCGTTATCGCGCTAATCTACGCCGCGGCGATGCGCCCCGTTCTCCCGGGTACCTCACATTAGCCGACGGCGGCTAAAAGAGACGCAACGGCTAACGAAGCCTGCCCCGCAAAGCCCCCGCAAAGCCCCCGCAAAGCCCCGCTAGCTCTCTCTGCCAGCGACGCCTCGGCCGACGCCGCGTCGAGCCGCAGTGATTCAAACAGCGGGTCGAAGGAGTTTGGTTTGGTTTTTTTTTTTTTTCCCCCTTTTTCCTCGTCCGCCTTAGCTAGCGATGGTAGGACGGCAGCCCGTCGCGTCCCGGCTCATTTTGACGAAGAAAAACGAAGAGGCTTTTTCTCTTTTTCTTTTCTTTTTGCCAGCCGAAGGCTCGTGGAAGAGGGGATCGGGTTTTTTGTTTTTTTTTTGCGTGGCCGAACCGGCGGCTTTGCTTTTTTTTTTTTTTTTTGCCAGAAAATGTATTCACTTGCAAACAGCTGGCTCTCGCGTAGCTCGTCGCTGGAACAAGGTGGGAACGCGCTCACGGACGCACGCACGTTACACACACACACACACATATATATATATATATATATATATACACACACACACACACTGGGATGCACGCACGCACGCACGCACGCACACACTAACTCGATGCCAGGCGAGGAGGAGGAGGAGGAGGAGGAATAGGAGGAAGAGGAGGAGGAGACACTGGCGTTGAGTGACAGACGGAGGGTTGCATGAAACAGGTCCGTGACGGACCAATTGAATGAACCAGGCGGGTCGTCGGGGCGGGATCTGACCGTGTGAGCACTCGGGTCCGGTCGGAGAGATGCAAAAAACCCCAACATGTACGAACGTGCAAAAGCCCCCCCCCCCTTTTTTTTGTTCTTTCCTTTTTTTTTGTTGTTGTTTCTCATATATCCTCGGCGTTGCGTTCAAGCCCAACACCCGATGCACCGTATCCTTTGCACAGCTGCAAAACGTCTCCACAGTCTGGTGCAACTCGTAGATCGTCGGGGCGGAGGACGTTTTTCAACGAGCGGCGCCCCATCGATACCCCATCTCTAACCTGCAGTATAATGCAAGCGGCGTCAGACCATACCGGTTATCGGTGAGGGCCTGTGGTGGTCTTGCACTGTGATGGCAGTGGCACCTTGTGGCTTCAGAGCGCAGTTGCAGGAGACAATCTGCTGGGGCTGCTCATTGGCTGAGTCCACAAAGCAAACGAGGACGCTTGGCACTGAGGGATACGTGGGATCTGCATCTGCATTTCCATAATCACTAAGCTGTCTGTTCTCGGTTTTACTAGCTCACTAAACAGGCAATGAAAGAGCACATCAACATCACCCGACGCTTTGCATTTCCCCACCCCGGTGATGCTCTCCCACAGCTTCCCTGCGGCCACCTTCGGCATGTTGTGGGGTCTCTCTCTATGCCTTTAGTCTGGTCCTCAGCAAGCCGACCGCTGCTCAGTGGGACCGGGGATCACTCTGCCAGCTGAGAATATTCCACCTCTTCACCGTGAAAAGCTCCTCGGTTGCTTTGGCTGTGCATTTGGGATCATTTTTCTGCTGAATGATGAAATGTTGCCCATTGAGTTTTGATGCATTTGGTTGAATTGGAGCTCACAGAGTGCTCCTGTATATCTCTGCATTAATCCTGTTGCCCTTGTCAACACTGAACTCATCAGTGAAAGCCAGTGGCTCAGTTCCATTACCAGCCATACACCTTGAGCCACAACAGAACCACCACCATGTTTGATAGATGAGGTTGTGGCTTTTTTTTCCTCCACACTTTCCTCTTTCCATCATTTCAACAGAGGTTGATTTTTGTATCTTCTGAGGTTCTGGTCATGAAGTCCTCTCTTGATCATTGACAAGGAAACATGTCTGCCTACATCCTGGAGGACAATCTTGACTTAATTTTTGCTCATCCACGGGACTTACGCTCCTTGGTCTACATGATCATTTGCTATTTCCTAGTTCTCCCATACACACCTGCTTTTTCACTGTACCCAGCTGTTGATATTGGCAAGGCAACTAGTTTTGTTATATCCCTGACAGATTTTTGCTTTATTTTTAGCCCTATTATCCTCTTTGCTTGCATGAGGATGTTTTTGCTCCTTATACTAACAGACAACTCCACCTCAGTCGATTTCCAATCAGCCCTGAGCCCTTCGTTCACAAACTAAACTAAACTAACAAACTAAACAACACACAGCTGCCCAAGACACATTTAGCAGCCAAGCGTCCAGTTACCTTTGAAAGGGCACAGTTCTTTCTATAATGTTATAAACCTACTCACATTAAAGCAGAGAGGTAGTATCCGTTACTGTGAACTGAATGTGCTAAAAGGAGAGAGTTTGATGAAGATAAAAATATGTAACTGTCCATAGACTTAAGGTCTATACTGTACATCAAACTTAAACATGAATCTCTCTGCAATGATGCACAACATGAAATTGTACAAAATAAAAGAGGGCATTGTCATGATAAATATGAAGTTTTATTACACATTAGAAGAAAATAGCCTTTGATAGATTTAAGAACACCAGGGAAAAAAGACAATTTTGCTGCTTTATGCTATCCTTACTGGTAGAGGGGCAAAATGTGAAGTTTGGACAGATGGTGGCATCAGAGGCAAAACACGCTCCTGCCTAAATAAAAAGTGCTTTTCTTTCGTGGATGTGTTTTGATTTTAGGACACCGCATTGTCCGATTTAGCTTTTAGTCACACTGCTTTTTCTACCGTACAACCATAACAAAAAATACAACAGTATAATAGTAGAGTGCCAAGGTTTACAAGGATTTTCAATGATATTGGTCCTGTGTCAGTTATTTTGCTGTTCAAAATAGTCACAGAAGAGGCGCCTGACCTCCTCAGCCCGACTTTGGTCCATACTGGTTGAGAGGAGCTGCTTGTGGCTTGGCTGAGGGCTCTCTGCCTCGGCCACCTCCACCTGCCACTCTGCTTTGAAGGCGTCACCATGTGACTCGCACATGTTGTGCAGAATGCAGCAAGCCAGGATCATGGTGGGCACCACGTCCAGCCCGCAGTCATTCCTCTTGCTCAGGCACTGCCAGCGCGCCCTCAGCCTCAGCAGCGCCTCCTGGGACACAAGGAGCGCTCTGGCAAGTCGCCGGTTGAAGACCTGCTGTGGCTCCGTCAGTGCTGCGTGACTCGCTCTCCTGCCTTTTTCTTCAGGATAAGCCTTCATCAGCCAGCTCTGGAGTGGGTAGCAGGCCTCCCCCAGCAGCACATACCTGGACATGATAGATTGTTTTCAGTCAGACAGATAGGGTATCTAGAAATTAGAATTAAACACAGTTGATAGAATCCTACACCGCTATATACAAAAGTCTAAAAAATGTTTAAAAACAGTTACGAATATAAAAAAAGGCTATATAGAATGTTAAAGACCAAAATGTATAATTAAACATATAGCAATGTACAGTAAATGAATAAAAGTAAAAATGTTTGTCAGTTTTTTGCATTTTTATTATTAAATTTAGTGAGACGTGTGTTGTGTTCCTTCCTTCTTCACTATCTCCTCTTTTTGAACCTTTTTTTTCCACCTACCCGGGCAGGTCAAGCTGACTTTGGTTGACTATGTAATTCACCTCAGTTTTCACTAAATCTTGGAAATGGAACTGCTAGCTTCTGATTTATTTTGTTTCAACCTCATTGCTCTACACAGACTTTACCTCGTGGTAATACATTTTGAATAACAGGAAACAGTGTGCCAAGAGCACAACATGTGCCTTTTAATATTAAAACAATAAATAAAACTGACAGAGCAGCAGTCTGTGACCGCTTGTCAGGTTGCTTGTTTATATGTCAGCCCTTCCATCTCCATCATGAAACTGGCTCCTCAGCAATGTCGAGGTAGTTATGGTCTGCTTTTTTACAGCTGTGGAGATGTCGTGCACGGCGTTATATTCGCCTAAATGCTAGATGCTATTTCAAGGTGGACAGAGGAGACAAAGGCTGGATGAAAACCTGATAAACAAAAGAAATTAATGGAGAAGACTAACAATTTACCTGTTCTACAATTTGTGTATTTTATCATTAAACGTCTGTAAAATGTGATTTTACTTGGTCCTGAATACGACTGTGATGCAACTTTACCTGAGAGGTTTTCCCATGAAGACAGGTAGTGGGGCAGGTGACAGTCCACCCTCGGCAGCTGTTGTCCAGAGCGACGAGTTCTGTAAAATGTCAGCTGGGTCTGTCCCACCTGGGAAACTGGCACATACGTCCCAGAATTGCCCCCGGCCACTGACAGCCACCTGAAAAGGCAGAGACACAGAGAGAGGCAAGAAGTCAAATCTGGTGTAACCAGTGATCATATATTTGCAGCAGCATAAACACAGGTGCCTTTTCTACCTGTGACAGCACCGAGAGCCATCCTGCAGGGTTAGCATAGTCAGATGCGTTGTTTGATGGAGTGATGATAGCTGTGTGGAGTGTTGCTATGGCAGCGACACAGTGAGGGAAGCCCAGGTGGGACAGGAAGAGCTGGGCCGAATCCTGCAGCTCCTGCTCGCCGGGGGGCCGCAGGTAGACTGAGCTGAGGAGTGCCACAATGGCGTGACACATGTCTCTCACACACCTGCACACGGTGGACTTCCCCACACCGAACAGGGTGCTGATGGTGCGGTACTCAATGTTCGATGCCAGGCGCCACAGAGCCACGGCCACCCGTTTCTCCACCGGCAGCGCCAGGCGGAAGCTGGTGTCCTGGCGAGCCAGACGGTGCCTCAGTTTGTCACAGAGGTAGAAGAACGTCTCCCTACTCATACGGAACTTATCCAGCCAATCAGAGGCCTGGAATTCCGTCATCACCACCCGCTCCCACCAGTCAGTGCTTGGAGTGTTGGTCCAGGGACGTGTGCGGATGCGGACGTTGGAGCGCATACTTCCTGCTATCATCATCTGGGGAGAAGAGGATCAAAATAAATAAAAAGAGATAGTTTAAAGAGAATTTTAAGAATTTGAGATTATCAGAGTTTTTCTATTGAGAGGGATAATATTTAGTTTGGTTCTTCTACCATAGCAGAGATTATAATTAGCAGTTCTACCTGGTAAATATTTTTTTTTCATGCTTATAGCCAGATTTTATATTCATAAAAGTAAATATTCATACAAAGAAAAAAAAAATTCCTGCTCTGGTTGGTAATATTACTGCTAAAAGTACAAACAGAAAACCTGAGAAAACCCATATTTGTGTCTTCTGTGGTCTGTGCAGCCTATCCCCTGGCTTTACCTTATCTTTGTTCTTTGCCTGTATAACTGCAAATTTGCTGGTAATCTATTCTTGCAGCCAAAAGTATTTGCCAATTACTTGATTAGTCAATCGAGAAAAAAATGAGTGCAGCAGTTTGGTTAGCTTATTACTCACTTCAGCCCATCTTTAAGCAAGAATCCATAACAATGTCTGGTTTCAGCGTTTACATTCAACTTTCACTGTTTTATGTTATTGTAAATTTCACATTTTAGGGTCTTTGACTGTTGGTCAGAAAAACCAAGGTACATGTAGAGATCACATTGGGTTTTGGCTGACTGTAAGAGGGATTTTAATTTCTTTCTTACATTTCTACAGACCCAACTGATCAATTACCTAGACAATAACTGGCAGACTAATCTATGATGGATATAGTTATTAGGTTCAGCTCTATTATATACTATTGCACACTTCTGACATCATGCTGTTATGAATTAAGGATCTGAATACTTTTCTAAATGTGAATTTCAGTTTTTGATATTAATAAATTTGCAAAACCTCTCTAAAAACACGGTTTCACTCTGTCATGGAGAGGGTTGTCCGGTGTAGATTAATTTGTGGGGGTGCAATTTTATCTATTCTGAAAATTAAATCCACAACACAAATAAATAAAAATGAAGGGGTCTGAGTTCTCACTGAGTTGACTGTACGTGGGCAGAGCTATTTTTACAGGTTGTTTTTGTTTTTTATCCGTTGTTTTTTTTTTTTGTTTGTGTTGTTTTGTTTGTTTGTTTGTTTGTTTGTTTGTTTGTTTGTTTTTTGAGGGGTGGGGGGTTGAATGAGACAGAGAATGGGGGAGGAGGAGGACTGACCATGAGCATCCTCCTCTGTCTCTGGAAGAAGTACTGCCGGTGTCGGATGCGTCTCTGTATCTCATTGCGCCTCTGGACGTTTGCGTCGTTTATGTCCCTCCTGCGCTTCAGTAGCATGTAAGTCATCAGGAACACGAAAGGCCGGAGCTGCTCCTCTTCCTCCATTTTCACAGCTACGACCGGACGCTAGGCCGCGGCGGTAAACAAGAGAAACGCGGCGGCCTCGGTCTCCGCCGCGTTTCCCGTCATTTCGCCGAACGACGTCAGCTCGTCTACATCCGCTTTCCACCTGGTTTTAGTGGCCGATTCTAACCACCGGGAAAAAAAGGTGCTGCCATCTAGTGTCGAAAATAAGCAGCGGCCGAAAGCGCGTTTACTCCGCGTGGTCTTAAAACGTAAAAACACGGAAGCATCAGAAGCAACGTACTTAAAAATAAAGTAGACTATTGTCAGGTTTATGTTATATTGATTATGATAGTATTATCATTATATATTATATTGATGCGCTAACATCTAAGCAGAATTGAAATTTTGCAGCTGGTGGAAGTCATTTATATAGTTTATACAATATACTGTCCGGTAGATCTGTAATAATGCATCGTATTTTATCATATGATTTTTTTGTGTAGATTTTAGTCAACAACATAACAAGTACCGTTATCTGGCATTAAAAAAAATGTTGTAAAGTACAAAGTACAATATTTGCCTCTAAAATGTAGCCCGGCAGAAGTGTAAAGTAACAGAAAGTGGAAATACCCGTTAAGTACACAGCTTGAGCAAATACACCCTGCTTCCTTCTGCAACTGCATTTGAATGACCCTACTTAAGGTTGTAGGACCATTACTGATGGATACACAAAAAATTGTAGTTACAGGCCAACAGTACACTGGGGTCAAAGCAAGATTTGGTGCAGTTTGTACACTCTGTGCTGGGATGTTCAGATACCACCTACCTAATCGTAAGAACACTATAAGGCATATTATTTTTCTCTGTATATAAACATATGAAAATGTAGACAATCTGAAGTTACACCAGCATGTTATTTAATCTGTGAACTTGTGGTTGGTATTGTAAATCTAGCAAAATTATTTCCATATATTGCAAACAGAGTATTCTGTGACATATTTCTGTTCCAATAAGTAATTGTGTCTTCTTTATTGTGCCCTTGTAAACCTGTGTGTAGTCTGGGTATTGTGTTTCATTTGTAGGCGCTTTCTCCTTTGGTGGAGCCATGGTTGTGTTAATAGTCTCCTTTATTTTGTCTAACGGTGCAACCTTCTCTTTCTTCTTTCGCTCGAGATCAGTCCATCCTTTGTCTCTGAGTGGCTTGTTCATGTGTCAGTGGGTCAAAGGAGAGGATAAGTGAATTAGAAGCTGCTTTATCTTTATCGCTCTCACATTGTTTGTGTCTCCCATTTTCAGTTCTGCCTATAAATCTCTCCCTTTGCTTGAATTTTTCAGTTTGCAAATGTTGGATGAGAGTGTTTTCTTTGGATTTTTCTTTAATAGCAGACTTGAGATTAAGCATATAAATTGAAATTAATGAGTGAAATAAGTGAACATCAATTATTGCGACTCTTCTCCTGTTTTCCACGTTTATTCCCCCAAATGTTTCCTGCTACAGTAATGATATTAGGACAGCATATAAGACTGGCTCATGGCTCCATAACAAGACATTGAAATGTGTCAGAACACATGAATACAAATTAACAGAATCACAAACTACAGCCTCTGAAATGACACAACTTGAACGAACAAACCTCCTTGACAGTCTCAACGTAAGATGAAAATACTAAGTAAAAAAAAAAATGGATTTATTACAGGGTTGTTGTACTGGATTGCATTAGATGTGGATCTGTACAGAGTGCTACTTTCTAAACTGAGCATTTCATGGTGAAGGCTGAACAACAGTGGAAACTATCAGGATAAACACCGATTTCAAGGAATATATTTAGTCTATCCAGGGAACTCAGTGTCCTTCACAAAGAACAGTAGCTGCTTGTTTAGTCAAAGCAGATGTCATTGACGTTAAAAAGTTCAAGAACAGACATCAAACAATAAGTTTTATCACGAGTGTTATGCACCACACAGTGGAATTATTGGGTTTAGTGTCAGTTGTGAGAGGAGGTAATTGTTATTTAGGTGTCATGTGGACATTTGCTATTTAGGCAGCAGTGGGTTAGAGTTTAGAGAAGGTACACAGAGGGTAGTTATTTACTCTATGATATACTGTAGTTTGCTGTACATTCAAAAGTTACGAAAAGAAACTTAGGACACAACTTTGACTCGGGCAATAAACAGCTCTGCCGCTGCATCCTCAAACTCCTTCGCGTCCATGTCGCCACCTGGACCCTGTGTCTGTGCTCCAGACATAGCCTGGGCTAGCTTGTGGGGAGAGATCTTGGCACTGGCCTCCAGGTAGCGGATAGCCTTCACGTTAGCCTCTGGACAGGAATTAACTTTAGCATTGGCATTAACACAACAGTTTGCATCACAGCCCTGGGAGGTCTCCAGGGCCTCCTTTAGGGTCCCCAGCACGGCCAGGCACAGCGCCCGCGAGGCGGGCCCTTCGTCTGGGCAGCACACCTCAGCGTAAAGCCTCTGGGCCTGCCGGATGTAGTCGGAGAAAACGGCACACGTGAGCACACCGTGACGGAAGACATCGTAAGGGACGGCCTCATGGTCTTGGCAGTGGAGGCGTCTGAGGAGCGGAGCGGAGGTGGAGGCGGGGACTCCACCTTCACCGCATAGACACCGCAGAGTCTGTGTGTAGAGGCCTCCTCTCACCCCACCTCCTCCCCCTGCGCCTCCTGTGGGGCTGTCAGCGCAGGAGCCATCGGGGCCTTCAGGAACCTCACATGGATGTCTGTTGGGCCCCGTAAGGTTCAGGAGGTCGTAAGCCACACGGACGTTGTTGCAGAAGGCAGATCTGGGTTTAAAATGAGAAATGGAATGAAAGTCAACAAATCATGGGTTTGCATATAGCATTTAAAAGGAGAAGCTTATCTGTCATTATATTGCTATTCACTGCTTTAATAAGATCAAAACACCAAAATGGTCCCTTTTACCACATTGTACTATCGCAGAGGGGCAATCATTATCATCAGAATTAGGAGGAGGAGGTATTTTAAAGCATTCTCTAAAATTATACATTACCATGATATGTTTTCAATCCTTGTTTTTTTAAACAATGATATCATGTATACTGCATCCTCATTTAGTACTTTTTAAATATCCACAGTAATGGAGACACTGTTTCCTGAAAAAAAGAGATGTGGCTGTTGAATTTTTCAACTGTAACTCATCAATGAACCAAAATTCAGTTCCTATATCATTATAATGTGGTCATCTCAGATAGATATTTCTCAAAACCTCTGCAAAAAGGACCAATACTTCCTTTACAGCCAAATATCTCTAAAGGTAACTAAGAAAATGTGTTACTCTGTTTGGGTGAACGGACCCTTTAATTTACATGTCATTTACACCAAATTGGAGATATTAGATCTAGTACATTTTAATAAGTCCTTATTCACAAAGGTCTCAGAATGCAACTGATGATGGTTAATGACCTGTTTAAACATGTTTTATAGATCTGTGATAAGTCAACAATAAGATCGAATTCAAAACTGCCAGGTTGTGAAAAAATCCCTCTGGCTGCTGAGTCACCAGCAATAGAGTCTAGGGTCAAGCCATTAATAGTCATTAATAAAAGGATAAAGAGTTAATCTTTCTCTGTGAAGGGTTCTCACAATAATCCAACGCACCAGCTGTACATTTCAAAAGGTTGGTGATAAATCAGCTTTGTTCCAAATGCTCTGTGGCTGTTTTTAAGATAAAAACAAAAGACAAATTAAGTTTCATGCTGATGGAGGATAAACACCAGCCACAACCTGGCAACCCAAAAGAGTATATTACCATAGTTTCCACAGTGACACATGGCCAAGCAGAATGATGGCTAGCTGAACTGTTTAGTTGTTTACGATAGTAGAGAATATACGAGGGCTGGGTCGTACTAGAGTAGCATTTTTGGTTCGTTTCAAAAGACAAATAAACAAACAAACAAACAAACAAACAAACAAACAAAAACAAGGTTGTATCCATTGGAAAAACCCCATGAAAACCCCTGCATCATCATCATCATCATCATCATCATCATCCGCCCTCTGCACCATGCACCTCTGGGAGTGGTGCGCCAGTCGCAGGTGCCACAGCGCCCGGTTGAGATGCTGCTGCTCCTGCGCGCCTGCGCCGAGCGGGCCGTTGTTCAGCTGGTCCCCGTCGCCGCATCCAGCTGCGCCGGTGTCCACCACGGACGCCAGGTTGCAGAAGTGGTCGGCGAGGAAGCCGATGGGATCGTCGGATCTGGCCTCCACCATCTTCAGGATGGCCCCGCGGAGCAGCTCCCCAACGCCCGCCTGCGACAGAAACTCCCTGTCGCCGTCCGATCTGGCGGCCTTGCCCTCGGGCATCCCGGGGGGAGTAACCCCGGACCGGCGTTTGTCTTTGTCCGCCATCGCTGTTGACAGTCCCGTGTCGCAGCAACGGCGGCGGAAGTGATGGAGGAGCGGTCGGGAAACAGGAAATGGAGCAGTTTATATTATAGGGGTGGTGGTGGTGGGGGTCTGATGTGTATGTGTGTGTGTGTGGGGGGTCCTGATGGGACTTTTGTCCCATAATTTTTACTTTTATCTACAATCTTGGATTTTTATCTTATGATTCCAACTTGTTCTCGCAACTTGTGTTTACTTATTAAATCCTTTCTTCCTATTTCATAGTTTTCATACTAAATCTATATTTTGAATTTCTATCTTAATTTTAACATAAGTGAAAATGTTTTTGTTGTCATGAGTTTGTTTTTTTGTTTTTCATAAAACAGATCTTGCCATGACAATTTTTTTTTTTTTTTCTTACCGGCACAAATAGGCTTCCATAGAATGTCTAGAAACCTGAAATAAAAGTTGATGTTTTTTCATGGTGCATAGCTTATTCACAAACAAATTTTTAATGAAATTACTAATCAGATGTCACACAGTAAGTCTGAGCGCTCAGTGATAGCAGCCAATTTGTAATCCAACCTTGTCTCACTCCACAATTTTTTTTTTTTTAAGAGTAATCCAGCTGGACACTTGACTTTCTACAACTTTTATTATAACCAGCAATTGCTATGTATGTGTGCATCATTTGATGTTTTTTTGATACCAGTGCAGGCCCATATTGCAGTACAAGTACCAAACCAATACTTTTAATATCTTAATTTCAGCGTGAGCAATATAGAGGGTCAAGACCTTGAATGTCAATTTTTTTCAAGACACAAGCCGCTGTTTAAGAACCTTGATTTGATTGAGTTTACTGAGTAAATGACGTTTTATATGTTGTTACTCGTTACCATGTTTTTTTTTTTTATGATGCATCATGTAATTAATTTTGCAATGATAGCTATTACCCATTCACATATATCTGAATTTGACAGATCAGTAGGAGGCAATGTGAATTAAAAACAACAAACACAGTAAATGCCTCACATATATTAAGTTTTCACAACAACATTTAAAACTTTATTGTATATAAATAGGCCCAGTTACTCGAAAGCAACACTGTTAAACTGAATCGTTAAAACTACATCTATATTTTCTGACATGAGCCTGACAAAAATACATGAGTGGATGCAAAAAGGCAGTGATCGACAACAACACAAGATACAGCAGGTTATGAATATACCCATCATTCATCTCATGTACATGTACATCTCATGTACTGAGACAACAAATAAGCAGTATCTTTTTTCCATTTTCAACATATTATTTACTTGTAAACATATGGACTTATTTCAAAGAAGCATTCTGTACAGTGTTTTTTACAGTTGAAGATGGAAAAAATTCTTGAATAAGTTAAAGAACAATATTTTTAAAAAATAATAAAATGATTAATCTGAATAAAACTGAAATATTTGAACCAACGGTTCTGCCTTGATCAGTGTTATTCTGCAAGTCTTGGGACTTGCAGAAGACAATGCTTTTTTGATTTTAAAATGTATCTTACATAAATGTCAAGATGATAGTAAACGTTTTGTTTTTTGTTTTTTTTGCAATGTAACATTGATCAATGAGGGCCTTTTTTCTTGCTTTTGTAAGGTGTTAATTTTAAAACTATATTAGGTTTCGATTCCATTTCAGGTTGCAGTGTTTTATTTGCAATCATAATGCATAAGCTACGTCATCTACACGGGCACAGATGCCATTTGTTAGAGATATATGGCTCCGGTTGGTGTAGACGGCTTTTTTCATAGCAGGTACGTCACTGTTGATGTAGGTGGAATGTGACGGCAGGATGTTTCTCTGCAGCTTGTGCTCGAGGAGCATGTGGTTCTGAGGAGGAAGGCCGAGGCACGCTCTGAAAAAGACAAAGAGGCACACTCTTATCAATTTCTGCCACAAAAAGAAACACAAGATATTTACACCTATATACTGGCCTGGGTCTTTTAAAGTGTGTCTTCTACTGAATGTAAAATTCATTTTTGGGTTTTTTTTTGTTTGTTAAGGCAGCCTGGGTAAAAAAAACAAAAAACAAAAAACAAAAAAACAATTCAAGTATCAAGGTGCAACTGATCCACACCTCAAGATGTTTTCTATGCCGGCCCTCTGGCGGAAAAAGGCATTGACGACTGGGGTTCCTGACGGGACCAGCGGGGCCTTGCAGAGGAAGGAGAGCAGTGCTAAGACACTGTGGAAGGACTGGAAGTCTTCCTCCCCCTGGGGCTGGACAGTCACACGCTGACACAGCTCCGTCAGGATCACCAGGTCCAGGATGATTGGGCTGGCCAGTAGAGAGTCCTGTTGCAAAGAAAGAAAGATGCGGGGAGATTAATAGTTTAACAGAGGGGGAAAGGAATGATCACGCTATGGCCCATGTGCAGTTCCCTGCACATGCTGAAATTGCACTGATACTGTATCCATAGCAGTGCCTTTTTAACATTAACAAATATAGCCCCGAAAGTTTGAATATATTTTTGATTTTACAAGTGCTTTGTAATTGGATCAATGTACCCCTCATATTAGTGGTTGAATCGTCTCATTTCAGGATAAATTCTATATTTAATTGCTAGAAGACTGTATCCAAAATGCACAGACACAAAAAGCACAACATAATTTTACCTTGTCAACTTTTTTCCAACTTGAAGTCACTATATTTAGAGGTTTTTGTTGTATTACAGGATCTTTAAAAATTATTTCGATTGCATTTTTTTTGTAGAAAAAAAAAAAAGGGACAATCCCAATGAAAATTGGTTCATCCTATGCGTTGTTTTCAGCTCATCAGTACACACTATCTCAGTAGTCTGTACAGATATCTACTACTGTCTTTATTTGTTTGTTTGTTTGTTTTAAACTACCACTGTTAGTCAGATACTTTGCAATTCAACACACAGCGGTTTTAATGAATAATATTAAATTCACTACATTAAAAAAATCATTTGGGATAATTATGTATTGGTAATGTATACATTAACCCAAATTCATGTTATACAGAAATCATATTAAACGTGCGAACATTAACCGCACAGACATCATAAATGGCGATGGGCTAAAGCAGGTATGTCCCTGAAACATGAAGCAACTATCTCATTGACCTTAAGATGTAACTTTGAATTAGCTTCAAGATTATTTTAGAAGGACTGACAGTAAGCTCTGGCTCTCCTAAGCCTCCTCCTCCACAACCACAGTCGGATAAAGAAGAATAACTCTGAATGTTATGTGCGGCCAGCAACTAGCAGTATAGACTCCTACCTTAGACACTGTTCTAATATGGTTCGCGTGTGGGGTTTTTGCTTGTTTCTTCTTCATGTTTTACAAAATGCAGTGACCACCAACCTCACAGGTGTTGTGCAGAGCAATAGTGTTGATCCCTCCCATCATTATTTCAGACGTGTACTCATCCATGGCACGCTTGCTGTCACCCACATACGGGACGTACTTAATCACCACCTGAAATGAGAGCGCACGGGGACATTTATTAGGTCTGATTGGTTGGTTTTTCTGTACTCGTCCACACAGAGCCCTTTCTGTCCTGTGCGTCTGAGTCACTCACACAGTGGTCAGGTTTCTCTCCGGGCTGGTACAGGATGCGGTTCGACTGGACCATGTCATCCACCACGTTGCTCTTGGAGATCTCTTTGGAGCGGAACTGCTGCGGAGCGGACAGGTTTTTCCCGTCGTTGTTGCCGAGGTGATTGTAGCTGACGATGGAGGTCGGCTTTCAAGGGCAGAGAAACTCATTAAATTCTCTTTGTTTAGAAAAAATAATGATATAAATTGTTAGCAGTGTTCTTGCATTTGTTTTAAAAAGGAAGTATAATGAAAATGCATGTTATTAGTTTTTCAAATGTAAAGCACAAATACCCTTCGCTGACACCACCTGTCATGTTTCAAATGTGTTTGAACTGTGATTATTTTAAACCGGATGTTATTTAAATCTGTTTATCATATAGATATGGATATTATTACAATATTTTTTTTTTTACAAGACAGAGGACCCTTAATTCTTTTTTGTTCAGGACCAGTCATTTACGGTGGCAGAAGCTGTGTGATTTATCCAGCACTTTTAGCCCTCTGTGTCAGTTCCTCCGCTCGCTTGTGGTGTTGATGTGTTTCAGCTGAATAAGGTTTTGGGGACACGATTGTGCTATGGGCCATTCAGTAGATGGTAATTAATAGGTTACCAGGAAAATTACTACTATGAATATCAATCTGAAACCAGCCAGTTCTTTTTTTTTTTTTTTTTTTTATTTCCTCCTGCAATAAAATTACTCCTTGAGACACAAGTAGCCCTGGGTCAAAATCAGTGCTCCACAGTACTTTAGGAGTAAATCAGTGTGATAAATACCCATTCAGTACTTCAATAATCCTCCTTCCCTCTTTCCATGCATCCTTTTCGCTCACCTTAATCCCTGAGCTGACCAGAAAGTCCACAAGCACCGACTTGATCTTGGTCTGACCGGATTTGAAGTCATCCCCTCCGATGAAAACACCCCTCTGCATGGCCAGCTCTATGGCCCCCGGGACAAACGTGTTCTGTGGGGAGCCGTTGATGTAGGCGCAGCCCTCCATTATACTGGCCACTGCAAACAGAGTGGAGGGAGAAACCTCTGCTCCTTCCTGATGGAAATAGAAAGTTAAGAAAAGAAAAGAAAAGAAAAGAAAAGAAAAGAAAAAAAATATAAATGATGTTACAGACTGTATCATCATATCACACCAAAGAAGAAAGCTTGACGCAGAGGGCTTCATTTCCCCCCCGAGACTTTCTTTACATCACCTCTGCAGCACGACTCCATTTTTGACTTTGTGCCTATCTGAAATTGAGCTATTTGCCGAAGATCACAAGTCTGTGAAATAAACTATTATCGTTGCTGACAGCAGTACAAGCGTGCCGAAGACGGGAGATAAAATAAAAACTCACCCAGGAGGCACAAATCATAATTTTCTTCCTCTGACCTGATATAAAAGGAATAGCTGACGGTTTCAGACTCATTATGGCAATGCATTTACTAATACAAAGTGAAGTGTTAGGAGAGCTAATCTCTTCATCCTCTAAGCTTTAATAATCACCAAATGTGATGGAGGATTACGGTTTGATCCTCAGCATTAGGAAGAAATTAAAGATGAATGGGTGATACACGTCTACCAGCCACCAGCACAATTCAGGTTGGTTTCATAGACAATTAAGGCCTTTCATACTGGAGATCTCTACTTAACCCAGCTTAAGGATTTGTGCCTTTAGATCCTGTACTTTAGAGTATGTTTAAAGCATTTGGAGGTTTTCTGAACCAAACTCTCTTAATGGCTCCTGCTCTCACCTGAATTGCAGCCAGCAGGTTCTCGGCGGTGTCATTGACCCCTGGTATGATATCACAGAAGCGCTCCGTATTCGCCGTCCACAGAACAATGATTTTGTCCACACCACTCGACTGATGGAAGCTCCTTATGTCAGCTCTGATCTGCTCCACCTGCAAGTTCATTTCATTTTCAAGTCAAATTAAGAATCACAACAGAGAACACCACCACCTGAAATGAAATAAAGGGATGATGATGACATTACTCTGCCAGCCGTCTGAACGTGTATTACCTGCTCTGCCAGGGTCCCGGTGAGGACATTGTCGGCTCGGCTCTCTTGGTTTGCAGCGATGAATTCTCGGATGTAGATGGACTTTCTGGGTTTCATGCAGCTCATGTACGGTCGGAGCTGCTCTTGCAATGACCAATCGAGCACCTGAGCTCGCTCCATCGCATTGCCCAGGTCCATCGAGGACACATCCCAGCCTAAAAAACACGAACAGACTTCAAGTTAGAAAAAAAAGGGATGAATCCATTAGACAGCTCTCATTCGCCAGATCTAAAAATGGAAGAGGCTGACCTATGCAAGTCATCACTCTCATCCTATAATCTATAAGTAGGTTACCTATTAGAGTTATTCCCTTGTGAGGCTAGAGACTAGATTGCTTTAGAAGATACTGTACGAGCACATCTCTGACCATCTTCACCTCTTCACCTCAGCTTCTAGAGCTTCTCTACGATCAGATTTCCCTGCTGTTACCTCACTTGCCCTCTCACATACACACTTCTCAGTTTCTGTTCCAGGGGCTAAACCCTTGAGCAGACTATCTGCAGTCGTCCATACCATCAAAGACAATATTATCAGGGTGCACCATGGGTAGGAGGTCCCGAAAGGGCACGTTGACTTCGCCCTCGAGGCCTGATCCCAAACAAACAGTAGATGCCTGCAGGAGGGAGCCGAGGTAATTTGCTTTCTAAAGAAGGAGAAAGAGAGGGGAGAGAAAACCAACTTTTTTTTTTCAAAATATACTTTACGAAGTATATTTTTACCGGTTTTAAGCTTCATTGCAAATGTATAATCCTATGAACTTCAGAAAAATGGCCAAAATGGAAATCACAAGAATCAGTTCACAGGGGCCACAATACAAACCCATATAAAGGAAAATTCCCAAGACCAGAGTCAGATAAGCTCTTAACACCCCACTGAGCATGTCAGTATAATCAGCTTTTAATGAGTTTCTACCAGTCAGTGAGGGGACTTACAGGAGGCTATATTTACATAATAGGACAAAGAGCGTCGCTATTAGCCTTATTATAAAAGGGTTCATTCACCATTCACCCCCCCTTACAAATGGCACTTTCAAAAACAACAATTGTCCTGTTTTTATGTTTTGGCTGCTGGACCATGGTTTTAAACTATACAGAAACTGTTGCCATTTACCAAGAAAACAAAACAAAACAAAAAAAAAACAAAAAAAAACGGTTTTTGCTTTTCCCTCCCTCCAGGCAGCCGGTGGATTGCATCCATTTTTAACACAGCACTGAATTAAACTTGGGCAGACTTTAAAGTTGCTTGAGAAAGTTACCCCTCATCCTCATCCTCATCATCATCTGGAGCCTGTGCTGTAAATGAACGTGAACCCCCGTCACATCCAGATCCCGACATCCCCCCCCCGGCTTGTGCCGCTCCGCTCACCCTCACTCCAGTCTTGGTCCTCCAGGTGAGGTTCAGCCTGTTGGCCAGCACGGCCGCCGTGACCGTGGTGCCGTTGTTGCCTCCCCAGCCCACCAGCATCACCCCCAGGCGGGGGACGAGCCTCTCGGTGCGGAAGGTCATCTCGACGGTGCGGGGGGTCACCTGTTTCCCCACGCGGAGTCGTGTGGTTAGTGGAGATAGGGGGACGGGGAGGGGGAGGGGGCGCTGCGCAAGGGCGCACAGGTGCACATGCGCACACCCCCCAAAAAACAAAAAACAACAACAAGAAGAAAAAGAAAACAGCAAATAAACGAAATCTGAGGCGAGCGGCTGCAGACTTACCACGACGTTGTCCCCATCTCTGCTCGCAGATGTGGTCTGGTAGGAATACTTCGCCAGAATGTGCTCATCTGTGTATGTGACTTTTGGGCTATTGACACGGACGTTGACAGACATGGCTGTAGAATCTGCACATAAACAGGAATTTGTTCAGCCTCTGGGGGGGGGAGGTTCAGTTTCATCATTTCCTAAACACGTGTCAACGAACTGACGACTTTGGCGCGTATTTCTTTTATTTTAATAAAGGAAAGACGTTATTCTACCCCCCCCCATCCCATCATTTCGGCCCAATTTACCGCAACTACCGCGCATCGGGAAAAAAAAACAAAAAAAAAACGGAGAAACGGACGAGTTCAACCTCGAATGAATGAGGACGAGTCGCCGTCGAACGGCGGCCAAAGCCGAAAAAAACCCCGGAAAAACCCCCTTCACCACGCCCTCGCCCTTCCCCCCCCCCCCGCACGCACCGGAATAAAGATGCCCGTCGGATGTCTCGTCTTGTGGGGAGAGAGTCCGCTCGCGTCCCGCTGACGGTCCCTCGGCCGATGCGATCGGGAAATTCCAGCGTCTTTTTCTCCCGGACGTACCGGACGCCTCGTCCCTCCCCCCGTCCGCGTCACGTTGGACCGATCTGCAAAAAAAAAAAAAAAAAAGGCCAATCAAACGGCTCCGTGGCTCCAACGTCAACACGTGGAGAGCGAATGGGGGCTGGTAATTTGCGTGCGTGCGTGCGCGCGCGCGTGTGCGTGCGTGCGTGCGTGCGCGCGCGTGTGTCGTCGGATTTTGCCGGTCTTTTTTTTTCTAATATTTGCGATAACTCAGGAATGAGTACATCAGAGGGACATCACATGTTAGAGGTTTTGGAGATAAAGTCAGAGAGGCCAGACTGAGATGGTTTGGACATGTCCTGAGAAGAGATAGTGATTATATTGGTCGAAGGATACTGAGTTTTGAACTGCCAGGCAGGAGGCCTAGAGGAAGACCAAAGAGGAGGTTTATGGATGTAGTGATGTAATGTAGTTATCATGATTTAGTTTTAGCAGGGGAATAAACCTTGGACATCTATGTTGCTATCAACACCATGGACTCACTGGTTTAGACTGAAAAAAAACCAAAACACTTATCCATGTTTCCTGGATGAGAATACACTTTCCATAAACTTGAATAGATTAAAACCAGATTGTTCCATCTCCTATGCAGGATTTGCATACTGGTTACCTGCTGTTAGACATGTGCCTGAGGGCTTCATTCACGTGCACTTATCTGACCCATCAGAGTGACTCTGACCAGACAGTTTAACTGACAGCCTGTAAGATAACCTCTGCATTCCCTCAAAATAAGATAGAAAATTAGACCCTTGACCACTTGACATGCATAGAATGTCATGAGGAGATATGGGGATGGCCACGAGGCAAACCAGGACAAAGAAACAACAATGCTCACCAGTCCGCTTTGTTTAAAATTTGTATAGGGAATGGCATCAAACTTGCATTAGGAAAAAACGCATCTCTTTCATTTTTCTTAGTATGATTTAAATATGTCTGCTAACATAGGAAGTAGAAGCTACTTCTGATCAAGAAATTAGGAAAAGATTAGGAAATTAGGAAAGATTCCAATGTTTACAACTTGCGAGCTGTTACATTATCAGAAAAACTAAAACTAAAAACTCAGGAATAAAGTTGATGCAGAAAAGGTCGTGTGAGGGTAAAGGACACTATGTGGTGACATTTTAATAATCTATTCGATAAATTTGCTTATAACTATGTAGAATGACTAATGTGAGGCATCCAAATGTTTTTCCATTTGTAACCTTCCAAATTATTAAGTGCCAAGTTGACCACATCAACAAGAGTCCCAGTTGTAATTACAAGTTGGATACTGATGTGAACAATATGTGCATGTCTCACAAACTCCACAGCCCTAGTTTTTACTGCAGGCTTTATGGTTAAAATGTCAGTCTCCAAGCATTTGTTTCTGTAACTCTGAAGTA
This sequence comes from Istiophorus platypterus, assembly GCA_016859345.1. Taxonomy (NCBI): domain Eukaryota; kingdom Metazoa; phylum Chordata; class Actinopteri; order Istiophoriformes; family Istiophoridae; genus Istiophorus; species Istiophorus platypterus. The sequence continues at coordinate 8,684,177 of CM029120.1, forward strand.
ATCACAAGACTTTAAAAAGCTTCTGAGTCAGAGAAAACTATTATACGGTGGTTTTCAGAGTAGAATTCCCTGAGTAAAGGGGTGTCCGTTAGCTAAAGACTTGGGGCAGCGAAATTGGCCTGTTTATGTTTTAATAAGTAGAATAAGGGTTGAATAAAGTGAAAATCATTAACTCTTGACATCATAAATAAAAAATTAAAGTACTGAAAATCTGAAAGTATGGTTTGAGCAGTGTTAGGGCTTCAACTGGGATATTTAGCACCTTTTCACAACAATATATGGTGAAAAAAAAAAAAAAAACAAACAAAAAAACATGGAATCGTCTTTTCAGAATTGTAAATTAAGTTTCTTTTAGGTTTCACCTGAGCCCCCGAAAAGGAAGCTGCGAATCGGGAGCTACCTCCAGCGACGTGGATTGTTTTTTTTTTACTAAAAAGAACGTGTATAGATTAGTAACTAAAAACGCAACGATAACAGAAATATTATCGCAAATGACATCAGAGTCTCTCCATCCACCCGCCCTCTGATTGGACGACACGTGTTGACGTAGCAACGGTCCGGAAGATGACGCCAAGGCCAGTTCTAAAAAACTTCCGCCTTAAGTTGTAAAGAAAACATAGCAGCTAAAAGGCAATCGACGGCGTAACCAGCCCATTTAAGAAGCCACGCCAAAGGTAAATAAAAGTACACATTTGACACGCAGATACCTACGCACACATCTGAACTGAAGCAGGTTGTTGACGCGTTTTAGCCCCTCAGTTAGTAAAAATCTACAATTTACTGTAGCTAGCATGTACGCTACGATGTTCACCGCTAGCACTTCGCTACCATCGATCTCCTCGGCCATAGGCCTCAATTGGGAATCTTTTCGGCTAGATCGCGGTAAGTTTGCCACTTTACCCAGTCGATTTGTCGTATTGACATTGGATTTTGACTGACTATTACCTTAGATAAAAGGCCAAACCTCAATTAGCCTTACGTCAGCCACTTTGGAGCCATACCCTGTTAGCCGAGTAGCTGGTCAAGTTAGCCTTCCAGTTAGTCAGCCGTTGCGTCTGACACTGTGGCTGACAAACTAATGTTTCTGTAAATCTCAGAAAATATATGAACTCTTGGACAGGTCATGAACGGCTCAAAAATTTGACAAGGCTAGGCAGATATCGAAAGTCTCACCATTTAGATAGCTAAAAACTGAACTACAATGCCACTTAGTACATTCTTGTCTTAAGCTCTCTGTGTATCAAAACAAGTAGGAAACAGCAGTGGAGGTCTTGTAACAAATGCTGTCTGTTTTCTCAATACTGAAATTATTACATTTCAATTGCTGTTTGGCATATTGGTCTTGCTGTCAAGTAATATTTGCCACTCCCCTCCTCCAGGCCAAACAAAACAATAAGTCACCTCTCCTGCAGAGCTCAGATATACAGTATTGGTTGGTATATACGTATCAGTGTGTGTGTTGACCATTAAATAAGAAGAATAAGAATTTAGAGCTAATGCCAGTGCCCCCTCAAATTTAAAATATTAATACCTTGCAGCATGGAACTGACTGGAATAATTTTTAAGAAAGATAAGGCGAGGGCAGGGAGCGACGTGTCGCAAGAAAGCAGCCACTGACACCAAGCGAATGCAACTGATACACTGAACTTTATAACGATTCTCTCCATGGAAACTGTATTTGATACGCGGGTCAGTCTCATCGTAGCCAGTGCCTGAACAAGTGCATCATGTCAGCATCAATACCGTTTCTGATAGGGTGGATCAGATTGGTGCATCCCCACTAATGACCTCATTTAAGATATCCTCATCAAAATATACTCTACTACATAGACACTCAATGTTTTAAAAACGCTGGTCTTTCTTTTTTTCCCACCAGGATCTTGTCATTCTGGAGCTTGTGTGGTTTTCAGAGTGTGTGTGAGTGTGAGTGGGTGCGTGTATGTGTGAGTGTGTGTGAGCTGCGGTTTTCCTCCTCACAGTTTCACCAAGAGCCGCTCCTCCCTGGAGGATGACAATGGAGGAGATGAAGAATGAAGCGGAGACAAACTCCATGGTGTCCATGACGCTGTACGCCGTGATGTACCCTGTTTTCAATGAGGTAAAACATACAGCACTGACAACATTTAGCTTTAGCTTTAGTTAATTGTTTGTCTTGTCTTTCTGGACTGTTCAATTAATATTCTGGTAAATACTATTCATACTCAGAGGATTAGTTTGACCTTTGAATTACGAGGAGATGACTATATTTTTTTCCCCACTGATCCTGCTGTGTTATGTAGCAAACGAGGGGGAAACTGAGGTGGTCAGTCCATAGCAATCATTTATTAATTAATGCACCATTAAGGAGGGCATTAGGTAATTTTTTGTGATTTAAGAAAATAAAGTATATGCATTTTTGAATCACCTGATGCTACAATTCAGAGAAATCTAATACATAAGTGTAATAGGAGCCTGATTTCTGCTGGAATTTTAATGTTTTTTCCAGATTATAGATACTGCAGCAGAATGTAAAGAGAGAGAGTTATAGTTGGAGCAAAATGTTATACAATTTTATTAAAATTTTTATTATTCTGATTAAATGCATCTTTTTGACAGTCAAAAGTACAGATAGACTAAATGCTAAAAACAAACACAGTATAAAGTTACAGTTGTACAAAGAATGTTGGTATGGTGGCTGAAGAGGAAAATCAGAAAAATGTAGGCAATTTTTTTCCATTTTCCAAAAAAAAAGGGGAAATCTCACGTGGCAACACTTTTTCAGTCACCAGTTTCGGGTTGACTTTGTAAAGTGGCTTAAACGTACATCCTGTTTTGTTCCTGTTTTGACAGAGCAATCAAGTGTAACTTAGCATGCAGCTACATTTGAAACCCCTACAACCTCTAGTCAGATGTTTGATGACAGGACAGAGCAAAAGTATCGGCATGTCAGTGACCTTGTGTGTTTTTCCTTTTTTTTTTCCCATTAGCTGGAGAGGATCAACCTATCAGCAGCTCAGACACTCAGAGCAGCCTTCATAAAGGTAGGGCTATGCATGGATCACATAACCTTAAACATACAGGAAAAGTAAAATATCATCAACTCATGACCCTCACATCTTCATATCATAATATCTTTGGTCTAAATCTACACTGCTATCTAACCTGCCAAGTTCCCTCTTCCCTCTACGTGACACTTCAGTAGGGAACATGTATACATTGGTTGTGTCTGTGGTAGAAAGCGGTACCTTTCGAGTTTGAGGATGTGAGAACAAGGCTACTCTAGGTGTTGCCTGATGTAAATTTCGTTGATGAAAATGAAATAAAATAATACATTGCAATCACTGAAGCTACAGTATTCATGCAGCTGTTCAGCATATATGTCATACCATTGCATTTAAGGAAATGCTAAGGCCATCAGTTCTTTTGGTCATGATAACATTTTAGTCAGCCAAGTATGTGCTGAGATTTTGGCTCGCTGCAAAAGCTCTAGAATAGGTGGTATAGGTGGGGCAGCAACGACCGTTTATTTTCCTTATTGATTAATCCACAGTTTATTTTCTCATATTTTGAATTTTAAAAGGGCACAATTAGTAAAAAAAAAAACAAACACATTACGAATTTCCCGGAGCCCCAGTTAAAGGGGGGAAATATGGAGCAGAATTTCTGTTGTGCTCAGATGTACATTTCACTGCAACACAAGTATTTAATGACATTAAAAATGAACAGTGGATAATGTCATGTTAATGTTTTGATTAGTTTTTCAATCTTACCTTTGTTATTAGTCATGTAGATAGTCAGAGACCGTTTCTATGGTGTTCATTGTGCCGAAGCACTTCCATTTACATGATTGATGTCCAAATGAATTAACTCTACTGCTATCGATATACTATGAAAGGTTCTGATTTTACAAGTGATACCTGACTGTATTCATCAGATGAGACTTTGTTAATGTCTTGATCCTCTTTTTTTTTTATAATTTATACACTGCTGTGATTGCACTGGAGCGATGAAAGCGCAGCAGTCATATCTTACCTCTGTTCTGCTGCTGATGAGCAGGAGTGTTCGCAGTGTGCACAGATGAAATATTAATGAAGATGAAGCAGCTTTGTCGTTATACAAACCAAAGGGAGATACGATCACCTTACAGCTGTTGTACCATGACATTTGTGGGTCTTTTGTTCACTCGCCTCACTGATTGGTGTCTCTGCCTCCCCTGCTGCTTCCCTGGGCTGGTGTAATTCAAGGTTAAATTATTCAGGCAGAGAGCTTTTGTGCATTCACCTTAACTGCTCACAGCAGACATCTGACATTCAGTGGAGCTCTGGCTTTGTTCTCCGCGGCTCTAAGCCGCCTCTTGCTTTTGTTGTAGAGGATGCTGTACCTGGTTTCTCTTCTTGTGTACGATAACTTCTCTTCTCTGCCTAATTCATCTCCTCTTCTGTCAGGCGGAGAGGGAGAACCCTGGTCTGACTCAGGACATCATAATGAAGATCTTGGAGAAAAAGAACGTCCAAATCAACTTCACTGAATCCCTACTGCGCATGGCAGCTGATGATGTGGAAGGTGAGGTGATGAGATGCTGTGACTGAAATGGTCTTTTGTGACCCTTAAGATCAAGGTTTTTAGATGGATGCCCATCCTATCTCTAGTTAACTGGTATACACCAGCGTTCTGTGCTGTTCTGACTTAGCCGTTTTTTGTCGTGTGTTTGTGTGTCTGCCCAACTACCTAAATGATGAATCTCATGGAATTTGCTACACACCCTTATCATGCAGATTTCATGATTGACCGGCCTGAGCAGGAGTTCCAGGATCTGAATGAGAAGGCCAGAGCTCTGAAACACATCCTCAGCAAAATCCCTGATGAGATCAATGACAGAGTACGCTTCCTACAGACTATCAAGTGAGTGCAAGTACACACACTGACAAGCCCATGATGCTGTTCAAAAGTGCCACATCCCTCTCATCCCTGTGCTGTAAAACCGTACTTTTCTATCGATCCTCTGCACTTCAGCATCAGGGAAATGATGGTACTCCATTTTTTTTTTCTTTAAACTTCCTGTCTGTACCAGAAGTGGGATGTCGTGTAGATTGAAATCTGTTGCTTGCCACCTTGTTTAGCAAACATTAGCAAATATTCTGAAAAATTAAGGATGCGTTGGTTGTATACATTCTGTGCATTCAGAGAGTATTTTGAATCCTTCACTATTTTCACAATATGTAATGTTGCAACTTCATGTTAAAATCAAATCATTTAAATTAATTTTGCCCTCATGAATCTACACTCAATAGTCATATTGACAAAGGAAAAACAGGAATTTTGATTTTTTTTTTTTTTAATTATTTTTTTCAAATTTATTAAAAAGGAGAAACTGAAATATGTGGGAAGAAAGTATTCAGACACTTTGCTATGACACTTACTCCAGGTGCCTCCCACCTCTCTTGATCATCTCTGAAATGTTTCTAAACTTTGATTGGAGTCCATCTTTGGTAAATCTGATTGATCAGATATGATTTGGAAAGACACCTGTCTACATAGGGTCTCACAGCTGACAATACATATCAGAGCAAAAACCAAGCCTTGAGGTTGAAGTAACTGCCTACAGAGCTCAGAGAGAGGCTTCTGATGAGGTAGACATCTGGGAAAGGTTATGGAAAAAAAAAACTGCTGCATTAAAGGTTCCCAGGAGAACTGTGGCCTCCATAATTCTTCAATGGAAGAAGTTTGGAACAACCGGGACTCTTTTTAGAGCTGGCTAACACTGGGGCACACTAAGCAATGGGGTAGAAGGGCCTTGGTGAGAGAGGTGACCAAGAACCCAATGGTCACTCTGGCTGAGCTCCATAGATCCAGTGGGGAGATGCAGGAAACTTTCAGAAGGATAAACATCACTGCAGCACTTACCCCTGCTTTATGACAGAGTGGCCAGATGGAAGCCGCTCCCCAGTGAAACACATTTGCAAAAAAGCACTTAATAGGGCTCTCAGACAGTCAGGAACAAGATCCTCTGGGCTGCTGATTGAACTCTCTAGCCATAGTTCTAAGTATCATGTCTGGAAGAAATCCAGGCACCATTCATCACCAGGTCAATACCATCCCGATAGTGAAGTATAGTGGTGGTAGCATAATGCTGTGTGGGTGTTTCTCAGCTGAAGGGACTGGGAGACTGTCCAGGGTTCAGGGAAAGAAGCAGAACAAGGTACAGATATATCCTCAATAAAACAACCTGGTCTACAGTGCTCAGGACCTCAGATTAGGCCTCAGGTCTACCTTCCAACGAGACAGTGACCCTAAGCACACAACCAAGACAACGTCTTGACCTGAACCGAATCGAACATCTCTGGAGAGAGCTGAAAATGGATGTCTGATGATGGTCCCCATCCAACCTGACAGCTTGACACGATCTGCAGAGAAGAAGGGCAGAAAATCCCCAAATGCTGCATAGACATCAGTTCTATTGACTGTTAGGTCTCTTGGTTAAGTTTGTGAAAGTGAAAGCATGTGTTCTCACGGTTTTTGGCTTTGGTTCCCAACAGAGACATAGCCAGCGCCATAAAAGAGCTCCTGGACACAGTCAACAATGTTATCAAGAAGTATCAGTACCAGAATCGCAGAGTGAGTAACCAACACACACACACACAAATAAATACATTCCTGTATACTTCAAATGATTGATCTAAATGATTTTTCTGCTCTTGTTTTTTGCTTCTTAAGGCCCTGGAGCACCAGAAAAAGGAGTTTGTGAAATACTCCAAAAGTTTCAGCGACACCCTCAAAACATACTTCAAAGACGGAAAGTAAGTACAACCATAGCAAGGTATGTGATGCTATAGCTCATGACTGCACTGTTAAATGTATAGATCTTGTGTTGAAGGTGTTGCATAAGGTAGGAGATTCAGAGGTTATGCAGGGTAACAGGGGCACTGTTGCTGTTTAATTTATTACCATAAGGGGTTCTTTTCACCCATCACTGCGACAATAAGACTTTGGAAGTAACTGCAAAGAAATATTCCAGCACTTAGGCTACAATTAGGCTTTGAACTGTTAAAACAGATACAAAGAGTGCATTGACATGCAGTCTAGTATCCTGGTTATGAGTGGGTTTTTGGAGTGTCCTGGTCAGGTTTTGTGCATGTGAACAGCTTATCCCGGTTTCAGGAACCCGGGTACACTACCTGGAGTGCTCCGATAGAAATTACGATACTGTAGCATGTAAGCACCTTATCCAGGTTTTTGAACGATCCCATAGAGGCTGAGATGGTATAAAAAACCAAACCTGCACACAGACAGTCAGAAATCTGCATACTTTTATGATTATGTATTCAGGGTTATGATTAACCAGTTTTCTCGTGTTTGGTGTAAATAGCATATCCTGAATAAAATCAAAACCAACATAAGTTTCCCATGCAGGATACTATTGTGCATGTAAACACACCCAATGTGTTCATTAGTGAGCGTTGCAGGTGATGCTATGTCGGATAGTTTTACCTTTAAACAGATTAGCTGTAGCTTTATATTTATTTTACATACGCTAACTGGTACTGGATGTTCTTGCCTTAGTTGCAAATACGTGAATCACCAAAAAACTATCACTTGGAGTTCAAAAGATCAGCTATGGGCTGGTCTCAGATGTTCAAATACAAGGGTATGTTTTTCTGATGAACGATTAGTTAAATTAATTTTAAAAATATCTATAGATTAACTGACAAAGAATATTCTAGTTAACTGCAGCAAGATCAACTGACAGGCCCTGGAGCAAATAATAAATCATAAGTGAAGAATGATTTACACTTTTATCAGCACTGCCATAAATGGGAGTAGAAAAATGTCTCAGAACATAATGCGTGACAGTTGAACAGCGCTAAAAAAAATACATTTGTCAAACTAATCCGACACAGTGTCAACACAAACAGAACGCGTGACAATATTGTCACATCATCCAGATCCTCATGCATGTCTGCAGTGTTTCATGCTTCTTTCTATCAAGAAGGATGGAGGTTGAGAGCAGGAATGTTGATAGCTGGTCATTTGTGAACTAAACCTGCCGTTAGACATTGATTGTCTTGACAGAACCACCTCGGTCTCATTTCCATTCAGACTACTTCCCCGTCAATGGTTTACTTTTAGGCAGTGTCTGCAAGCCTTTCCAGTGTAATTACTCAAGGTGCAATTTTCTTTATTCCCAGGGCAATAAACGTCTTCATCAGCGCAAACCGGCTCATCCACCAAACCAACCTCATACTGCAGACCTTCAAAACCGTGGCCTAGCCTTCAGAGACCACAGAGTCCCCTTGTCCTGCGGGGGAGCAACTGCTAGAGTGGTGGAAGCTCGAAGAGCGCCTGACCCATATATGTAAATTAGAAAGAGTTGATTTTAGGGTTGGGGGGTCGATTCCATTGGAGTCGAGATTCTAGATTCCAGTTCAAGAGACTGAAAAGTGCCATTTGTTCTTTCAATGAGGATTTTCCAGTCCTGAATTGGAACTGAATGGGCCCAAAGTTTTGGTTGATTGATTTTATTTGGACAGTTTTAATTTATAACCCCGGTCTTGTTGGGAGTAGGTGAGGCGAGGTGTTTATTAAAGACTAATTGCCATTTTTTTCTAATATATTCATGTTGATCATTTTACTTTTAGCTTTTTGATCATGGCTACACACGAGAGGCCGCATCCAGTAGGGATGCGTCTCGGCCGTCTACACGGGTTTTCTCTTCTCGCCTCGGTCTGTATACGCAGGATTGACAAAAAGTAACCCGACCACAGGTGAAATAGCTGCGAGGAGAGGAAACAGTGTTGGACATTTAAGAGGCAGACTCAGATTTCGTTTCTCTTTATTATCAGAAGACAGAAAGCCAAATGACTTCCAGCACAGTGTGCGCCTTACCAAGTCCTGTTACATTCCCTCCTCTCAGTGTAATGAAGTGGAGCCAGTCCCTACTGTTGGGGGATGTAGAGAGAGAAATGAAAGTTCTGTATTTAACTGATATCTGGTTGCAAATGTTCAATAAATAGTTTCCAAATGATGACGCTTTTTAAATGTGTCCGAATCCAAAGTGTGGGATGACTTCACTCTTTTCGGTGAGGAGGCCGAGTTTGTGTTTTTGGACTTTGCTCGGCTCAGGCTTTTTCCCTCTTATTTCTATGTTAGTGGAAAAAATAACAAACTTGCAAAGAAAATTGAAAAGGCATTTCACTAAGTCACCCCTTATACAGAGTTTATATACTCAGTTGCCCGTTTGGTTTAACTAAAGTTGTAATTATTAAGACTGTTGTGTAGTACAACAGTCGTGCAATAAATCATGCCTTCATAAATGATAAAATCTTGAGTCTTTATTCAAACACTTTCTGAGAGGTCTTGATTCAACTCCTTGGTCGTTTTGGTGGATGTGGTTTTTGGCACTGTTGTATTGTTTAGCATTCAGGGTGTTTTCCATTATTCCCCATCCTCACTGATACACATTGGGTGGAAAAAATAACAGAAACGCCGGTCAGTGTAACGCATGATAGTTCAACAGCGTCACAATTCGCAGCCTCCAAAATGACCATAAAGTTGCTCCAACACCTCATTAATACAGTTTTAACAAAAACCAAACATCATAACCTTCATGAGGGAGAAATCATTGCAAGGTTGTTGTATTGTACTGCAGATTAGTGTTAGCTTTGTGTACCTGTGGGATGGCAACCGAGCGTAAAGAGTACTTTATCGATTTAGCGTTCCACTTGAATAACAGTGGAATCCCAGTGGAAAAACTGTATTCATCTTCCACGTCCAAACCTGGCGCCTACATCACCCACAGTGCAAATCCGCTATCGACAGTTCTGCCCGAGTTTTGGGTGTGTCGTGCTAGTAGCACGGGTCCAGTAACATTGTTACTCCATATCCCAAGTTTTTTTCCTTCATTGTCATACTTGTCGCTTTGAAAACCAACCAGTGCAGACCGGAGTTACATTACTTGAGGCAATCTATTAGATTTCATGCATCATCTGGAGACACAAAAGACTTTATACAGCTTTTTTTTTATCATGTGCAGTAGAAAAAAAAAAGAGGTGAATTTGAGCCTTGTTCTCTGTTAGGACCAACAGCTGAAAAGTTGTTTGATAGCGATACTTACACTGAACTGGTAATATAACCTTGTAAATAATCTCTGAGCAGAGTGGCAAGGCTTGAGCAGAGAGTACATGTTATCTCCAAGGTCTGATTGTTCTTCCTAAGTGTAGCATTCCCTTGATGGTGCCCTTGTCAAGTGAAATACTGCCATTCATTTCCATGAGTGCTGAGACAATTACATTTCCAGCCTTGCCTGGAAACAATGCATTAGCGAACCATGAAATTGCCAAGGGACTGAAAGCCCCCACAATAGTATTATAGTGTTGGCATGGGAGGTTTTCTTTCCCATTTCTTGCCTGATACGTGAGCGTTTTTGTCCTGGAGCTTGTTGAGTTCGCCGGGTGGTGAGTGATGTGATAGAGAAACTCAAAACCATTCAGCTTTTAGAGTGCTGTCAGACCCACTGAAATCCGAGCAGATTTTAAAGCCTGACCTGTGTCAGAAATGCAGAGTTTAAAAATGCAATAAACATTCTTTAGTCGTCTGAGGCAGCTTCCATGTGGGACCAGATGTTTTAAAAACCTGGTCCTGCAGAACCAGTCCAGGCCTCTACTTTCTGTAAGGAAAAGGTTTTGGGTCACAGAAAAGTGACTAGATATAAGTCGAACAGTGTATTCTCAAAGGTTTCCCCAGAAATTCAATCCAGTTTTAATGTGCTCCTCCAGTTATGCCTGCTTTGTCAGATAATACAGAGGTGTGTTCTCTTTTTTTGTGTTGCTTAATCAAATACGCAAAGTTTCTTTTAATAGTCAGTACCCCTTTCCTTAGAAGCACTCGTCAAACGAAGGAGGCTGAAGAGTTGTACTTCATAGGTGAATCACTTTTGTTGTTTTTCATTAGTGTTCCCCTTTGTCTGGTTGTCTGAAGGCCTTGAAAAGCATGTTTTCATTCTGAAAAAAGCAAAATGATTTTTTTTTTTTTTTTTGGTTTTTAGTTGTTGTTTTTTTTAATAATATACCAGCACTTTATCAACCATTTGGTAAACAAGAATATTATATTATTATATATTATTTTTTAAATATATATTATAAATGTATATTTTAAATTTGAAAAAAAAACCAAATGAACCTATTAACAGAAGTATGCCCTGAGGTGTTTAGAACACGTTGATTTTTCATCGATCATTGATTATCACATTTAGCTGTAAACAGCAGTTCCACGAAGCTGCCCGACAAGATGCTCACATGAACAAAGACCTATTTATATCGTCTTACTGCAGTAAATCCACCTGGCTGATAAGAATTCATGAGGTTTCCACAAAATCCAAGTCACGCTTCCTTTAGGCTGATTTAATAATACATATAGTTTACAGAATTTATCGATAATTCAATTTAAAAAAAAACAAAAACCATGAAGGATGGCTTCTCAAGACAACCAGGAGGTTATTAACCTCTCTTATTTACTGTTATTATAGTACAAGTATTTTTCGTTTTTTTGTTTTTGTTTTAATGTTATGCAAACAGCTTGGCAATAACGGTCTGTCCGCTGGTTCGAATTTAATTTCCATGACACTGGTACATACAAGTCACCCTCAGGATAAATTTCAGTATATCTGGTGATCCCTTCACTTTCATATAAGGTCAACAATTCCAACGTGCCCAATTGTTAACTGTGACAAAACCAAATTAGTCACAGTCAACACCACACAATACCTCTACCCCTCTTCAAAGGTTTAGCATTCTTGACAGCTGTGCAGCATTCAGTTCTGTGTAGTTCCCTACATCAGCACCGGCATTGTGGCAGTTGCTCAGTACATTGTGTCCATCTGAGTGTCTGTCCGGCCCCAGCCATCGGCGCCCCCCCTATGAGGTCAGCAGTCCCACTCTCTTCAGCACCTTGTCCACGCGGGAAATGAGCTTCTCGTGGAAGTCCCAGAGCCGTTTGTCCTCCTTGAGCTGCTCCAGCGCTAAGTTCTGCAGGGGCACGCGGACGTGAATGATCCGGCAAACGCCCGGGGGAACCTTGAAATGTTGTCCAAAATTCTTGAGTACTTCGTGCACTGAGGTCTGCTCCACCATCCTGCGACGCAGAGAGGCATACGTGAGTCAAGCACAATACGATATCAAAAGTTTGTCACATTAAATAACTGCTATATTGATTTACAATAGGACCTGGGGTCAAATGTTTTCAGAGGGAGACCCATTGAGTGTGGGTTCTGATTAAGTACATTTTAATCTGAAAAATTCACCCTACCCTGGCTGAACTATCATCTTGTGCGGGTGATAGATGCTTCTGTTGGGATCCTCCCTGTAGATGTGCTCCAGAATATTGACTCCTGGCACCCCATTCCACTGAGGCAAGTGGAACCTCCCACTTGGCTCAAAGTGTTTCTTGGGGAAGATGTGGTTCTCAATGAGGAACACCCCCGTCTACAGAACGTGATGAAGCACGGAAGATGGAGAGACAATAGAACCATCAACAAATTCAAAACAGGATCTTAAAAGTTTGGATATTAAAAAAAATAATAACCCACATCTGGATGCTGCTGTTGGAGCACGTTCATCAGAGACATCAGGTTGTTGTGTTCGTATGGCATTATAATCTCGTCTATGTCGTTCAAAAGGACGTAGCGTGACCGGTCCATGGATCTGTAGATGCACTCATTAAGCGTGGTCAGCTGGCCAAAGTAATGCAGGTCCCCTCCGTGCTCTGAGAAGAGCCAGCCGCGAGATGGATTCAGGTGCTTGTCGATGGGCCAGGGAACCATCTCCACGAAGCCCTCCTGGCTGTAGGTCTGCAAGAGGCGGTCGAGTTCCGGGCCGCAGCTGGTGTTGTAGATCACCACTCTGTCCACGCCCAGCAACCTGGGGCGAAGTGGGGAAATGGCTTAATGATTAATACACACAAATTAAAAGAAAAAAAAAAAACAAACGAGAGGAAACACCAAATACTTTAACATATAACTCTAGTTTTGGCTTCGTATGCCCATTATGCCCTTGTAGTTGACCACAGAGTAGTATGATAATTTTCTGTGGGCTCATGAGAGTACAGATCGCAGCCGCTATAATAAGTGTCACCGGCCATGCTAGCCGCTCAGCGAGGCTGCCTTTGGACGCAATGGTCCTCAGAGCAAAGTGCTAATGGCAGCACACTAACATGCTCAGTGATGATGCTTGCATGCTAATGTTAAGCTGATATAATGTTTACTATGTTCACTGTTACAGTGAACTCAATTTTTTTTCCACCCGAAGTATTGGACAAATTAAACTTTGACCTTACATTTTTTTTAGCCATCTAAAAAAAACCCAGACAAATGAAGAACAAATTAAACTCCAGTGAACTGTTTAGATTTGAAATTTACAGCCTGTAAGACAACACAGCGTTCAAAGTGGTTTGTTTTGTTACATATCAGGGGAACTCGTAAAATCAGTTTACCTATCTCATGCCCTATTGACCAATCACAAAACCAGGCTAATAAAAACAGATGCTACTGAGCAAATCCATGCTAATCGGACTATCACAACACCAAAGCCAGAGGGTTTTGGGCTCTACCCCAACCTCGCTGACTGACTTTCTTACTCTACAAAAATAAAAAATAAAAAGAATATAAAATCCAATGACGCACCTGCTGGCTCACCTCCCAAATAAGGCAAAAAGGGGTTGCGTAATCTCACCTGTACGACCTCGTCTGACTGCCTACTTAAGACACACAAAAGACTCTATGGCTGCTGATGGATGGACATACTTTTTTAATTTCTCAGGACACGGCGGTTTGTGGCGTAAGTCTCTGCGCTCACCTGTACATCTCCAGGGTCTGTGCAAACTGCAGCACATTGTTGTAGTCTCCGAATAGGCTGGAGATGCAGACGGTGAAGTTAAACTGCAACTTTTTCTCCTCTTTCTCTTTGGTCTTCTGGTTTCTTATGGGGAGCCAAAGCCGGTTAGATGCAATCACTCTCTCCGGCCGAGGCTGAAGAGTGACATGCGTGGCGTTGCAGTCTGGAGGAATCTGACACAGGACGTCTGTGGTGACGAAGGGGAAGCCAAAGTTGTCTGAATGCTGTGAAATGGTTGCTGGCGTCGTCGTACGTGATATGAAGCCTTCACAGCAGAAAAGACAGTGAAGGGGTTGGATGGAGTCTCTCCTGAAGATGCTGATGATGCGTATATCAAAACCCCTCAGTCTCTGGTCCGTGTAGGCCGATACCAGTAAGTGCTTGGTGTCGTTGAGGGGAGTGATGGTTTGCTCAGAGATCTGACTGGGGCAAGTTCTCAGGGGTCCACGCGGGTTCGGGGTTGACCTGTACGTCCTTGGCGTTCTCACGACGATGAGACAGATAAAAATGAAGGTAGCAACGAAGAGGAAGAAGAACTTCTCTCTTAATTTTTTTACCTTGTCCATCCAGCCACAGACAAGCTAGATTCCCAACCTAAAGCAGAATTAAGACACCACAGTTAGATTAGATATTTGGTGGAACGAGGCAAACCTGTTGATGGCTAAAGCTGGATTGTGCTGTCAATCAGTGAAACTTAAACTTTATTTCAGTCGGCCGACTCATGTGGAATGGATTTTTATGTAAATGTTAGACATGCACAGCATTAAAGATGCGATATGAAAGTTTCTGACTGGATGCTACGGTGACTTGCTTGCAGAAAGTGGTATTACGAAATGGGATTGGGCTTGGGGTAGCTGGTTAGCATGCTAACGTCAGTGGAAGAAAAGAAGAGACAGAAGAAAAACGAGGGTTAACGGTGGCATTGCTTTCCGCCGCTGGATGCAGCTGGAGGCAAGTAACGGAATGAGGCCCGTTGCCGAACTCACAGTGCTTCTTCTGGACTGGTGAGTAAAGAGCTATTAATGCTAACGTTGGCTATGTAATGATAGCAAAAACTTACAAGGTACTTTTAGTGTTTGGTGTCTAGGCTCTGGCCTTGTTGCTTCCCACAAGGCGACATGTCTATACAAATCTATGTATATGTTTAGGTATATACATGTAGAATTTATTTATTTTTCTAAAATACGCATAGGGATGACAGCCTTGTAAGTTTCTCATTCTAGCTCAACTGTTTTACAAATGTAGGCATAAAAAGTAGATGTGTGTCATGTATAAGTTGTGCATGTGCCAAAGAGAATAAATCCTTGGTCAAATCCTTGGTCTACAATTTAGCCCGTAACATGCAGGCAAACTGAAATTAATGGATTCCGGACAATGTGAATTGAAATCGAACCAGGAGACGGGCGCCAACATCCAGCCCTTGCTGGCAGGGCCAACTGCCAGAGGGCCAAATCCCTGAGAGCCACAACAAGCGGGATAAAGTAGTAAACACCTGCTGTGTGTGGGCCAGGGTCCTAAGCCAGGCAATTCCCCTGGACACACCTTTAGACTATGAGGTTATATACTATCTATTGAAACTGCTATGTGTGGACCATGGCGCTAGCTTCTGTGAGGCCATTGGCAACTCAGACCTTGAGGGAAACATGCTCCCCAGTGAAGTTACGTGGATGAACCTAAGTCTAGGAACCCATCTGATAGGCAGCAGTGGGCTAAGACACTCTGCTATGCAGCAAATGATTAAAATCCGAAATTAATAGCTCGAAGACGGACAAAACCCTCTTTTTTTAATAGCAGGTGACTGGCAGATCCTGCTTCCATGTTTAAACCCCCTAAAATTAAGCTTTATCCAAGAGAAATTGTATGCAAAATAATTTAGCCTTCAGTACTCTGAACGATTTGAAATCTGAGAACCCATTTCACCATTGAACCAATATGAAAGCGTCATATTGCATGTATCAGACAAACCGGAAGTAAGTTCACCCATTGCAAGAATTGCATTACTGCTTGATATTAATAATGCTTTGCAGGTGGCTGACAGCGGCACAACAGCGAACACACACATTTTGCATGTGCATGTGCAAGTGCCCCGCTGGCACCGTGGAGCCTCATATGTAGCCAAACGGCAGAGCAAGCACTGACTGACCAGAGCTTAAACAACAGCGCTACTCTTGCATACAAACGCATCCACGCATAAAGGCCTAAGCGCCGCTCGAGTGGCGATCCCCGGCACCTCCGTGTAGGACTGGAAAGCCGATCCTGAGCCATCGCAGCATCGATGGGAAAGCTCCGGCCTCCACCCCCAGAGCGTGGCGGCTGAAGGGATGAGCAACTGCCAATCAGGGTCCCACCACCAGGTAACCTGGAGCAACAGCGGAGGATCATGTGGCGCAGACATGGTAATTCATGCCTCAAACCGCCGGAGGAGACATAATCAGATTGATATGGCAGCGAGTAGCTTTTATGGTGCAGCACAAAAATAAACCATGCACTGAAGGCTTAAAATACACCACCGTGACTAACGGGGTGTGTTGGGTTTGTGTCACGGAGAGAGGAGTATGTCATGTGATTTTAGCGGCAGACCCCAGTAGGGATCACTGAACTGGCTCTTTGGCTTGGCTTCATTTCAAGTAATTGTTTAATCCAGCCACGAATTATGCATAACCAAAGATACCCTTTATCAACAAACCCCCCCCTTTAACTTCTATTTATATGGTTGCGATGTTGCAACAGCCCCTGCTTTCTTGATCCCAATGATAATGTGGCCTCATGTTCTTGTGTTATCTAGACACAGATATTCTGTTATACAGTAAGTTACGAGTTTATTAGAATTCAGCGGTTTAGCATGCTGACATTTGCTAATTGGAACTAAGCACAAAGTACAGCTGAGGCTGACGAGCACATCATGAGTATTGTAGATACTATTCAGGGGATGTGCGATGGCCATGTCCACAGCCACACAACTGAAGTACAAATATGGTCATATTCGTCCAGTCTCAACATAACAAAACCGGTTCTATGATCCATCACACTTTCCCACGTTGTTCCACATACTCTTAGTTTTTCTTGATTTCTTAAGTCACATTAAACAAAGTTCAGTTAATTGGTGTAAAGTTCGGTTACCTGCTACGTTTTTGACACTGCACTGTGCTCTAAAGGAAGCGCACACAGTGGATTTACATTGTTGTGTCATTATTAGAGTGGCCTTGCTTCTTCTTTTTCTTTCGGCTTTTCCCTTTAGGGGTCGCCACAGCGAATCAGTGTCCCCTGTCTTCTGCGTCCTCTTCTCTCACACCAACTACCTTCATGTCCTCTTTCACTACATCCATAAACCTCCTCTTTGGTCTTCCCATTTTTTATCTTTTCTGAGTTACCGTTTCTGCTGCGTCAGTCCTCCTTCCAATGAGCCAAAAGGGGTGGCTCAGCATAGAGCCCGCTTAAAATACAGAGGCCCAATATATGGAAAAGACCACTGGCTGCATCAGCATGGGGGGGGGCTTTCTTTGTATTGAGTTTTAGTTATTGTCTATGTTTTCCCCCTATGTTTCTAAATGGTCTGGTCAGTCAGTATATATGTCTCTCCTGTCTCAGTATGTTAGGTCAGTTAGTTGAGTTGATGTCTTGTTCTAGGTTTTTTTTGTCATGTTTTTAAATGCAGTTTTCTAGCTATTTTTATTCAATTAATTTTTTTTTTTTCATTTTGTGCCCTTGGCTAAACCTACACAATTGAGCATGCCTAAAGCAACCCCCTTAGATATGAATGTCAATCAAGTACCGAAGAACTGTCCAAAGTCTGCACCTTTTTGAATAATTTTAATTTCCTTTCCCCTTACTGACAATGAGCTTTTTTTATGGCTCACTGCACACCCAGCTTAGTGGGTCGGCTGTTAGTATTGAATTTCAGACATTTGCAAACCCTTTCAAGAATAAGTGGTGAGAGAGGGCTGAAATTATTTCAAGAAGTGTGCAAAAATGAAAGTGATGTTAGTTGCTGGATGATGGGTAGAAGTGAACCTTCGATGTATGTGACAGATTTGATGTGCATTTTCCTTTTTTTCTTTTCTACCTCAGCGATATCTCCCTAAATGGTAAGTTGTACTTAACCTATTGCAACCTCTCAGAGTAATCTTGCTCCTGACCAGTTGTGGGTCTGTTGTTATTTCGTCTAAAGCCTCAACGTGTCCTTTCTGTTTTACCATGCAGACATCCATTTTGCTAAAGAAATCATCCTCATCCCTGCAAACATTGCGGCCTTCCCCTTATGTGTTGCTTAAGATGCGCAAGTTGCAACATAAACTGTAGCAAGGTACATGGTACCATGACTGGTACATTTAGAGAGATAAGTTATTGATAAAACATTCACACTGGCACCGACTGGAAATTTACAGTTTTGTAAATTACAGAATTGAGGCCCAACAGACTGCTTAAGTGCTACTCAGTGGTGCCCTGTGCTGCAGACATTTGTTGTACCTACCACATACAATCAATTCAAAAAGGCCTATGATTCTATTGAAATGTTCTTTAAACTGTTAATATACAGTGATTAACAGCTCCAGAAAATTATCTCTAATGGAAAAATTTGCTTTTGATCAATGTATTACTGTCTCAGTGCAACTCCATTTACAAGGTTGTAGATAAAGCCTGCAGATTGTGTACTGATAACCCCGGCAGCAGCACAGTGGAACTGAGATACCTGACGATTTGCATACTGGGTCTCAGTCGGTCAAAGGTGTAAGGAAACTTCCCCATTGGAGAAACGAGACCAGAAGAGGTGCAGATAAATGACAGCAACCCCCCGGGAAATCAACCTTACAGCAATGCCATTTTCCTACTGATGGAGCGCATCAGGACAGCGTTCCCACAAACAATGGACCTGAGAAAATTGGCAGAGTGCGTCCGACGAACGGATGAAAGCTGCTCCGAATATCTGGCCAGGTCGACACAGTGTCACAACGCACACAGCAGCCTCACACAACCCAGCACCCCGGGAGTCCCATTTGAGGGAATGTCTTGTGACGGGATTGCAACCAGAGGAGCGCAACCAGTGGGGAGCGCAACCAACGACACCATTTGAGTTAGTGAACCAAGCCATAGAATACCTAGAGGTAAAAACAAACCACACCAATAGTAAGAGCATTTGAATATTTAACTTCTGAAGCTTACAAGACCTTTCCCATGATGACGTTTCACGTAGGAGGACAGCGAATAACATTTCTTGTCGATTTAAGGGCTGACAAAGTCTGTAATTTCTAAAAGGGTTCTTGCAAAACATCCAAAATCAAATGTAAGTATGTAAGACAGTGATTACAACACAACTTTTTGTCCCTCTCAGTGCAGGCTATACCGAAACTGAAACAAGTGATCAGTTTTCTCGGTATGATATAATATTGCAGAACATGGATACCTAACTATTATGCATGGAAAAGGATTAATTGCTCATCAAAAGGTAACATAAGACATCTGAAACAGAAGAAGCATTTTTGAATCTTATTACTGCCAAACTGCGACACTGGGGTTACCTGATACATCAAAACCGTTGTCTCAGACAGTAGGCGAACGAAATGGCTACATGACTTCTCTTTGGTAAATGAACACTGTTGGAAAGCAGGAGTCTGGGATTTTCCTCATTCAAATGAGACACCTACTCACAAAAGCCGCCAACATGCGGGTAAAAAAAAAAAGCTGTGGCAGCAGCAGAGAAGGCCGTTATGGCCACGAGGGAGTCGGAGTTGGTGTAATGATCTGACAGTTCTGGTTCCAGACATGGCAGCTCAAGTCCTCTTGGAGCAAAGGACCGAAATGCCTGAAATATAAAGCAGTGTTACTCGGGTTACCAAGCGGAGCTCCAAAATGGCACACTGAAAAGCAACGTGAACCACTGTTGCGAGGAAACAGGACCAGGTTGGACAAAATCACCCCCATCAGCGCTTATTCAAACGAGGGCAAGGAATGGGGTCAGCGATGGCCTGAGTCCTTTCGAGATCTGGCAGACACGAACACCCCCCCCGGGGGCCGACCTCTACCCTCCACGGATAGATGGGATACTGAAACATTGCCTCAATGTGCCAACCTCTCCACCACACCGGCTAATGTTCACAGACTGGTTAAAGATGCACTTTCAAAAGCAGCCGTAGGGGAAGCTGCATGACATAAAAACCAGCAGATCGGGCAGTGATGCCAGACATTATCCACACTGCCCCCCCCCAAAAAAAAAAAAAAAAAAAAAAAAAACCCCAAAACAAAACAATGACAAGTAAAACACGATAGATTAAGGTAAAAAAACAAACAAACAAAAAACCCCAAAACAAAAAAATGACAAGTAAAACACAATAGATTAAGGTAAAAAAAACAACAAACAAACAAAAACAAACCGTCCTTTAAAGTGCAAACATTAAGAGGCACATACACTTGCTGATCATTTATCGATGAAACAAATGATCGGTGTGTGCTTGAGTATAGGCGTACTGCTTATAGGGCGGAAGATAGTCTGATATAAGGCATTAGAGAGCTTCCCAACATCATTGTGATATTTAAACAAATAATTTCCGCCCTTGAGCCATGTCGGTGTAAAAGCCTCGGCAAGTAAACGCACCCAGGTGTGGTGCCAGGGACGGGGCATTTCTTTCGGGGGGGGGGCGACTTCGGGTCAGGGGTCGTAACCTCGGCACGAGTGGAGGAGAACAAAGCGTGGGAGAAAAGCGAGTAACAGTTGGGAATTTTTTTTATTTATTGTTGTATTTGTTTATTTTTCTTTAAGAGGGAAAGAGGCGTAAATAATGGCCGAGGAATTGAGGTGGATTCTCGGCGCTGTTCCCTGGACACGAAAGTGAAGTTTGAGGGGAGAAAACTGGTGCTGCGACCATTTTTTTTTTCCTTTAAATTATTATTATCTTATTTATTTTATTTTTTTTTTAATTTTTAAAGCGGATACGCCTTGGTCACTTAGCAGAGAGCGTGGGACTGGCACTTAATTTCCTTCCACGGAGATTTAAAGAAACATTTGTCGGGAATTTAGAAAACACACAAGGGGATTTAATTCACTAGACTCAACTATCCACGGAGACGGCGGATAAAGCAGCAAAATGAAAATTAAAGGTTATCATAGGGGTTGCTTTTGTTTTTTGTTTTGTGTTTTTTTCCCCTTCCTCTCCCTTTACGCCATCCGTCGTTAATGGATGAAAAACGTGTTCGAGCCCACGAGTCTCACCGGAGTAAAAGCTCCCGGTCCCGGAGCCACGTAGACCAGGTTCAGGCCTTTGAGCGGGGGACCGCCGGCCGGCCGGTAAACTCACCCGGAGCTGAAGGCGCGGTCGGCGGGGTCCCTTCGTCTCACGGGGCGGGCGGGCGGTGCGGCGGGCCCGGCGGCTGGAGTCCCTGCGCCTCCGGCTCCTTCTGCAGGTGTAGCCGTCGCCCAGCTCGCTGTTTTCTTTTTTTTCCTTTCAGTGTCTGGGCGTGACCGGACTCTCTCTCTCTCTCTCTCTCCTCTCTCTCTCCCTCTCTGTTATCTCTCTGTCTGTCTCTATGTCTCTCTGCCTCCACCACCCCCCCCCCGGGCTGCGCCTTTCCTGGAGGACGGTTTCTGTAGAAAGAAGGCGGCGGACAACAGGAGCAAGTCGCTTAAAACCTAAAACCAAAACTTGCAGGTGACCGGCTCGGAGCGAAGGGCGGAGGATGGAGAGGAGACAACACCGGGCAGCAAAGGCTCCAGCCGGACAAGAGGGAGGCCGAATACCCCCAGTCTACTCTGGCCCGCACTAGAAAGTGAACCACACTCATCTTGTATATACATCATCTGGTCTCAGGCTGTTTGTTTTGTATATAGGAAGAAGATGCCTCAGTTTTTTGGGTTTTTTTTTTTTTTTTTTTTTTAGTTATTATTCAAATCAAATCAAATTACATCCTCGCTTCTCTCCAAAACGTTTCTCTTTCTTCCATTTTCGCGCATCAATCTGCAAGATATGACAGCGGAAACCACCCTTTTTCGCAGCTGAAGGTTCCGTAAATAATGGTGGTTTTGTGAGGTCGTGAACCAGTTAGTCCGGGGTTGGGTTTGTGTGTGTGTGTGTGTGTGTGTGTGTGTGTGTGTGTGTAAGGGGGGGGGGGGGGTTCAGCAACGAAAGAAAGAAAGAAATGTTTTTGTTTCATTTCTACAAATTCATATCATCTAGAAAACATTACAATAGGAAGACGTAGCATTTTTCCCCTCATAAAAGTGTCAGTAAACCAATAAAAGACAATAGGTGGTGCAGTATGAGACACCCGCCCATAAATCACCCACAGCTTCCTTGACAGGTTTTTATTCATGCTTTCACTACAGAATCGTCGCCTTTCACTGCATTATCTCTGTTTGGCCATCAGCATCATTTTAGGAGAATTATCTGTAAATAATAACATTTAAATGATATTAGTCTTAACCTAAAAATGCAGAGGACTTTGGGGCTTTTTTCAGTCCTGGGTAGTGTCTGCAGGCCTCATTAAAACACACACACACACACACACACACACACACACACACAAAACCCTGAAAACTTTGACCAAGAAGGAAGGACAGCCTGTGTGTTACCCCTAAAAGCAGTGCAACATCACTCAATACTTAATGGCTGTTTAATGTAATACAGTATTTACATTTCACAGACACAGATGACCTTTAACCTGCGTCGGGAAAGGGAAGTGACGTCATGTTCAAAAGGCGGCCTCACACTTTGATCATTTTAGACAGTGGTGGAGGAAGCAGATCTTTTTTTAATGTGAAAGTTGCTATACAACAGTGTAGAAAAAAACTCTGTTTCATGTAAAACTGCTGCATTCAACTTTTTACTTGACTAGAGCTGCAAACATTCTATCAGCAAAATGTACTTAGAGCACCAAAAGTAAAAAGTACTTATCATTGCAAAATACAGTAACATGAATTTTAGCCTATACAGCTCACTAACTGTGACATAGCTACAAATGTCAAATAAATGTGGTGACGCCCAAAAGTGCAATATTTCCCACTGAGATGTAGTGAAGTAGTGGAAGTAGCATACAATTAAATACAAACAAAGATGATGCAGTAAAGGACAGTGCTCTTTGTAGTAAAGATAGCAATTAAAATTGTGATATTGAGCTCGGTCACTCTATTGAGTCAGTTGATTTTTTTTGTAATTTTTCTATACAAGATAATAATAATATTTATCTGAGTATCATGTCTCCAAAGAAAAACATAATTGATTACTGGGTAAGTACATTTTACAGCATTTATCCAGTGGGTTTTTTTCTTTGCACACTAACAGTGTCATGGAGAGCATGATAAGAATTTAATTTCCTGTTTCCTCTTTGATTAATTCAGATTTTGATAACATGTTTGCACAATGGACAAGGGTCAAATGCTGGATGTTTTGAGCTCTGAACCAAACCTATGTGGTGAAAATTTCCTGTAACGTTTGCATCTGCTTTCCGTTACTGGTCGGAGGTGCAGCAGTGCCTAGGTGCTTTTTTCCCCTCAATATTTAGAATTATAGCTTTACCTGAGGTTGCATGTGCTGTGTCTTTGGCTTTACTGTATGTTTGTTCACTTGCATCACAAGGGCCCAGAAACTGATTACCAACTCATGTTGACTATTTGCAGAATGTGAAAGCAACAATCAGCTTGGCAGAAAGGTTTAGGGCCTTAATGTGGCATGTTTTTTTTCTGTGTGCATTTCTAAAATATGATCCAGGTTGTCAGTATTGATTTTGATGGCAACTTGGTGGTAATTTATTCAGGTTTCTGTTGCTCAGCCTCCAGATTGTTGTCTTGAAAAAGTAGAAATTGCATTCTACCTGATACATTTTACAGCTGTGGAAATTCCCCAAGGAAGCTAAGAATTCTGTCATTGTCCAGTGAACACACTATGAAAGAATTAAATTCCTAAATAAAATCATTTTAAAAAAAGAAATAATGTGAAATACAGTTCAAATTGTTGTATATATTCCCTTTTAATGTATACAACATGTGATATTTAAATGGGAGAACATATGTTTTAAGGAAAATTTACTTCTTGTCATATTTAAAAACAATCCATTCAGTTATTAACCCCCCCCCAAAAAAAAGCTACATAATTGTCCTTTTGGCAGCAGTGTCTATGTGGAGCTTCTCTCGCTCAGCCAGACCATTCTCCACAGTGCTGTGTCAGCGCTGGAGAATGGTCTGGCTGAACCCATTATCATTCTGCCATAGAGGAAAAAAAAACAAACGCTCTCGCTTGTTTCTATTCACTTAAACCAATCACAATCGTCTTGGGTGGCGCTAAGCCCAGGATGCAGCAGCGGTGCCCCTGTAAAATAGTGCCCCGGGGGTTGGGGGGGGGGTGGAGTTGGTGGAACATTTGCATGTTGGGAGGTGATCACAGACATTTAAAATGGCTGATTCCCTGCAAGGAAAACACAACAAAAACAGTATAAGATTTATGTGATTGCACAATCCAAATCAAAAACTGTCATTTTTCAGTTTTTCAGTTCGCTGACTCAGAGGTTGTAGTTGTTTCCCCAAGGGGATTTTGAAAACGGCAGAATCGGAAGGGGAAGAGAAAGCCACATGAGACACGCGGCCAATGGCAGGCTTATAACCGCTGCCTACATCAGGTGAGTGGACCACGGTTCAAAATCTGTGGATAACAGGGTCCTAACCTATCTGGTCCCCACAGAAACATGTCAGCGGGGATCCCTTTACATCAGTTATATCAAGTGGCTTATTCAGGATATGGGACCAAAGTTGGCACACGTTTTAAAGAAAAACAGTAGGAATACAGGATTAAAAAATACAAGCGATTTTTGATTGTGCACTTAGATGCCATAAAGATGACTAGATATTTAATAACTAGAGTCATACACAAATCGTAGCGTAAAGGAGACAGATATAACTGAAGCCTCAGAGAAGCCAGGTAAAGGTTGTTCAAACCTGGTGAAGAAAGAGGAAAATATAAAAATATGACAAAAAGAAGGCACAGAAAGGATGATCAATGTATGAAATGCTCAACCTTTACAAGTAGCATTCTAAGTTTAATCTAAGGGACTCTAGCCAATACAAACATGAGTAAAAGATCAGTTCTTGCATCGTCTCAGCACAGTTCGATGAATATTTCCGAATCCTTCCGTGAGTGTTGCATCCTTGACGTTTCCATTGAGCTGATCAGTTTGACGAACCTCCTCCTTTCTTGAACTCAGGTTTCTCACCCATACAGCATCGCACTGAATAGATTTGGGAATTCAAACCTCACGTTTAATTACAAAAGGCTCCTATCGCCAGGTAACACTCTCAACACACGGGAAAACTCGGACACTGTTTACAGAGAGATTATGGTTATGTTGACGTTGGATTTCTCTGGTTGTGAAGTGGTGAGATGAAACTTGAAATGCTTCCTCATTGATATCTTGTTACCAAATTTGAAGTTTTACACAAGACCAATTTTTTTTTTTTTTTTGCTAACTTCCTGATTTTGTGTTCTAACTTACACACTAACTTACTGGTCATGTGTTTTAGATCCCTTCCATTTTCCCATTTGTCACTGAAATTCATCTAGTTTAGTGAATCAGTGTACTCTGAAATTACTGTAAAGCATTGAACAAATAAACAATTGGAGATAAGAAAAACAGGAATCATGGAATCCTGTATTTACATCATTTTAATCTACTTTTTTTTGTACTCATTCAACAGCTGAACACACACATGCGGTATTCTTTCTACAATGAATGATTCATCACAAACAAACCATCCCATAAATGGGTTGGTTTTTTTCCACCCTCCTGTCCAGTTCATCTCAAACCAGCTCGACAGGGTTTAGGTCCCGGCTGTGTTCGTTCCATCCTTTGAAGCCATCTGTCCTGTATTTTCCTCTAAGGTAGTTCTCACATAACCTGAAGTCCTATGCTGATCTTCGTACAGACAGAGGTTTTGTAAGTAATCGGCAAAAGTTGTGTTTGTTTTTTGTTTGTTTGGTTTTTTTTAACCTGACGTAGTTTTAACCTTAAATGGTGCAAAGGTAAGAGAAGTATTCACTGGACTTGAACTGCTTGAATTTCAATAGAAACTGAAAATACGGGTGTACTTGAAAACATTTGACCAACAGTGCACATATACTGTTTCTCATCATATGTTTATCATTGTTCATTATGATCTTTTTTTTTTCTTCAATCCCCAATGTGTTTTGTAAATTGTATCCCATTTTTTTACAACTCTGTAAGAACAACATAATCCTAGATTATATTGAGGATAATTATAAGTCATTGCAGCAGTAGTAGTAGTGACAACAGTAGTAATATTCTGATAATAATTACTCACTGGGAGTTAGGTCTTTTCTTTATGAGGAAAAAGCTTGTTTTCCACCAGTAGATTGCACCACAGAGCATTTCAACATCATTCTCTGTTGCTGCATCCTGTTTATTTTACACTCATCATGACAGGTGGCACTTCATCACAGGATTATTTAATCAAGACAAAATTAGGGCAGATCAGAGAATATGGCATCTCACTGCCTTCGTCTTTGTGGCCTCTGTGAGCCTCCTGAAAGTCTCTAAGCCTGGTGAAGGTAATTTCTTAGCCATACAAAAACCCCCAAAACAGAACAATGGTGGTATTTCCGAAACGGATGAGTAATTGCAGAGAGGAAATAGGAAGGAAACTGTTAAATGGAAAAAATGAAAAGATGCATGAACTCACACTACTGGTAAACCACATAACAATGAGCCTGCAGGATACTGAATAATTCAATCATTACTTTATATATCAAAGAACCAGCCCTGAAATGAGAAGCAGATTAGTTATTTTTTTCTGCACTCAATTGCTTCTATCCTTTTAAAAGCTGTCTGTCACCTGAACCTGCTGTGTGACTTTGAATGTCTCCTCAGTACACGTTAGCACAGCTCCCATTTTATTATTAATCTGGTCGTGGAGCATGGTTTTGGGCTCAGCTGCAGGGGACAGATGTGTGGTAGTGGCTCGGGGGAGCAGTTGGGTTCCTAATTCGCACAGGAGTTGCATGTTAAACTGACTTTGACCCTGTAGCGTGCTGGACCAGGACAAAAAAAAAAAAAGAAATACACGCTGAAACCACGGGAGAATGGCTTTCCTGCTCTTGGGAATATTTATTTGAGTTTGCGTCATTGGAAAAGCTGGAGTTGAAGCCCTTGAGAGTCGTTGTCGAAGGAAGTCAGATCCACAACTGGGTCAGCCGATGGCTGCCTCGTTGCAGATGCTGTGAGATCCGGCAGCAAAGCACTGCAAAAAGACAAAAGTGAACCGGCAGCATTTGAAGGGGCTCCATGCCCAGACTCAGAGGCTGACTTGGATTCTGGAGCAACTGCTGTCCCTGTTTGGGGGGCAGCATCTTCAAACCCTCCTCCCTCCATGCTTCCTGGCATTGCCTGACATAAAATGACTGTAGCTGATGATCCTCAAACATTCTCAGCAATGTCTTAGGCAAAATCTGTCCTGGATTGAGTGAGCTGCTCCTCAGAGGATCGCCATCGCTGATTCTGGAACACCAGGCTTGGACCTGCCTACCATCCCCATCCTATGCCCAGCAGCTGAAGGATGCAGCGCCCCCAGTGGTTGCAGCCACTGGGGGGCGCTGCAGCTATCATTGGTCCAGTTCCCCGGTTCCCCCCATTCTGTAACCCCACACTAACTCTCCCTCTCTTCCCTTCCCTGTCCAGGTTGCAGCCCCTGAGGCACTGTTCCCGACCCACAAGGGGCTCCGAGGGCATCACGGTTAGGTTGTTGGAGATGTAGGCAGAGATTGGTGGGGCATTGTATGGGGGTGCGTTCACGACCGATAGGGAGATATGGATTTCGGTGCTGTGCTCAGCGGTGATGCTGGGTTGCAGATGGGGACACTGCAGCGGCTCCGCCACAGGAGGCTCAGAGGGAGTTGTGAATTTAACTACTTACTATTTTAATACTTTTAAAAACAGTTTCTCTGAAAATGTCTTTAGGTTTTGTGTCGTATTCATCCACATTACCGTGTGTGAGCTTTGTTTCTGTCGGGCTCCCACACGTAGATGAGCGAATATTAAAGCCTTGCACCCGTCTCCATCGAGGCAGAGGACCTTTTTTTTTTTTTTTTTTTTTTACTCTTCTCAAAGCGTTTCTTGGGAAAGATATGGTTCTCTATGAGGAACACCCCAGCCTGCAGAACATGGATTCATGCTCCACGGGTACAGTATGGAAGTTGGTAAAAAAAATTAAACAATAAATAAATACTAAATACAAGAGATATGTATGGGTAAAATTTTATGTTATTCTCGAATGCACACCCAAAATACCCTACTTTTGGATGCTGCTGTTGGCGCAGCTGGTGTAGATAACAACTCTGTCCACGCCCAGCAGCCTGGGGCAAAAAACATATCATAATAAAACATCTGTCAAATATCTAAAAGCTGGTTCAGTGCTACGGTACAAGTAGTGTTTAGAGACGTTTGCTATTTTTTTCTTTTTTTTTAAATAAACAAGACCTAAGTAAGTGCTAGTGAGAGCTGTGGAGTTCTAGTCTCAATTCACCAAAATGTCAGTCAAGTTTAGTTGTACAGACAGCCATAATGCAGGATTTTCTCCTCCTCTTCCACAGATGTATGCTTTGTAATTCCTAAGTTTGTGTACATGTATAACAAAAAGCAAGGATTTGCATACTCCCATGGTGCTTAAACACCTCCACATATACTTGCACAAATACGCTCTCAAGGAGAGACTGGCAGAAATATTACCTTTTTTGAAGCTTGTAATTGTTGAAAGAATTGTTTGACATTTTGGAAAGGCCTTTCCGAGAGACAGAGAAGACTGATACAACTGTCATGCATGTATGAAACATACTGTGATTTTATGGGGGCTTATGTGCCGGGGTCACTGTTGTTTTTTAAACTCCATACATTTTTCATGAATAAAATAAGAAAGATATTATATGTTAATTAGTGAGACTGAGAGATGCTTTTAGTTGGATTTGTTTTCTTTGTGTCTACCCCTTGTTTACCATATTTGCTTAATAAAGTGATGGCATCTACGTGGCCCAGGGTCTATGCACACTAAAGTTTTGGTTCTACAGTTTGGGGCGTTGTTGCTGCGCTCACCTTTACATCTCCATGGTCCTAAGTACATTTTTGTGGTCTGCAAACAGGTTGGAGACAGTGGGATTAAACTGTAACCTTTTCTCCTCCTTCTCACTGGTCTTCTGATTTCTTATGGGGAGCCAAAGCCGGTTAGATGCAATCACTCTCTCCGGCCCAGTCTGAAGAGTGAATTGCATAGCATTGCAGTTTGGAGGAGTCTGACAGATGATGTCTGTGGTCACAAAGGGAAAAAAACAGAGTTGTCTGGATGCTGTGAAATGGTTGTTGGAGTTCTTGAAATGAAAGGGATATCAAAACCATTCAGTCTCTGGTCTGTGTACGCTGACACCAGTAAGTGTGTGGTTTTCAGAGGCCCATGTGGGTTTGGGATCAACTTGTACGTCCTGGGTGTTTTCACAGCGATAATGCAGATGAAGATGATGGCAGCAATGAAGAGGAGGAAGAACTTCCATTTTACCGTGTCTATCCAGCCACAAGAATAGTTTCCCAATCCGAGGCAGATTTAGCGAACCACAGTTATTGAGATTAAACCCACAAACTAGCTGACTTTGACTTATACACTGACTTCATAGTTTATTTTATAGGTACAAATGCACAGACTAATCAAATCCACTACAAGATCCCTGAAATAGAAGAAATCCTTTCTTCAAGAGGTGTTGATTCATTGCTGTTGTAACGTCTGAAGACTCAGTTAGCGGCTGTGTATTCAGCTGAATTATACTGAAAGGTGTTAACAGCTGTTAATATTTTGTCAATGTGTATTTACATAAACCAGAGAGCAGAAAATTCGAAACTATTATTCATTTTTTTGGCGACTTGCTATGGCAAGGTTTATTACACATTTTAGCAAACAGCTGCATTTTTACACATCCAGCAGTTACAGAGAAAAATTATAATTCATTTGAATCTGTGTTTCTTGTAACCTGGTAAATGGTCGTTTAATATTCAATATTTTTTTACCAACCCCTGAGGGAAATATCTGTCACTTTAGCTTCTTAACAATTAATTCTGTTCATCAGCTAGTTGCCAACTAGTCGCCAACTGTGTCTATTTGCAGTTTGTTCCTGAGCAGCTGGTGCACAGGGTGTTTTTCAACTGAAAACAGTTGCGTGTTGTGACTATAATCAAGGCTATGAAAAAAGGTGACCATATGTATCTAGGACTGGTACTAAATTTTGCAATAAGTCTGAGTGGGCAGCTGTGGCTCAGGAGGTAGCGCGGGTCATCCACCACCAGTGGTTCAATCCCCGGCTTTCTCTAGTCCGCATTACTGAGTGTCCTCGGGCAAGATACTGCACCTCAAATTGCCCCTGATGTATCATCAGTGCAAGTATATGTGTGTGTCAGTAGAAAGCACGTGCATGTAAAAAGTTCTGCATGAACGTGTCTGAGTGAATATGGTAATACTTTAAGGCACTCTGAGTGATCAATAACACTAGAGAGGCGCTATGTAAGTGCAGTCTATTTACCACTTAGCTGTGGCAGCGCTGAAGGAGTAAAAGTAAACTTATAAACTAAGGAGAAAGCTTGTTAAACAAAGATATCTTATATTAGTGTATGCTCCATGAGGCAGCAATAAGAGAAAGAAAGGGGTGAGAAGAGGTCAATGCCGGAAAAGTGGAGAGAAATAAAATCACCATGAGGTTTGAAGTTTTCGATGCAACATAAGGGCCGGTTTAAACCACATTGCTCCTATGACGTGTTATCAGAGAATTACAGTGGTATTGCAAACTCTAAAGAGGGTCCTTGCCTAATCGTGAGGTGCTGTTATGCAGAGCTACACCTTATCAAAATGTGTGTGTGTGTGTGTGTGTGTGTGTGTTTTAAGGTTTTTATTATTGCAGTGTACATTAGAGTGACATGCAGCAATTTCCTATCTAAATGTGTTTAAACGTGCAGGGAGCATACATAATGCATGGTGTATGGGGGGAGTGAGCCCTGACAGCTTGTTTTTGCCCCATGGATCCCCAGCAGGTTACTCCTGTCATGGCTCTTTTTTCTGAGCTTTGATAAGGCGGTTAGAGATAAAGTGGTTACAGTCTGCCTTTTACACCCGAAACCCTGTATTTTGACTGCAGTCCTCTGTAAACCTGAATTCTTCTGTTGCAGTGTCAACCACACTTTGTAATTAAATAATTCATTGTAAAAATGGAAACTGCTCTGTTCTCTCCTAAGACTTAAACCTATGACTGTTTCATTCTGTTTATACTGACTCATGTACCAGATACAGTCAGGTGCATAAATATTTCAACAGTGACACCATTTATTTTGCCTCTGTACACCACCACAGTGGATTTGAAACGAAGCCAACAAGATCTGATTGAAGTTTGGACTTTCAGCTTCAGTTCAAGACGTTTAATCAAAATATCACATTAACTGTTTAGGAATTACCACCATTTTTATACAAAGTCCCTCATTTTCAGAGTATCAGGGTAATTTCACAGTTGACAACTGATCAGTTTCATGACCAGGCGTGGCCTGTTCCCTCCTTATTTAATTACAAAAGGTGTCGACTTTGTGTTTGGTAGCTGTTTATGTGAACGCTCAATATGCGTTTCAAAGAGGTGTTGATGCAATGAAAGAGGCCTTCACAAGGTCTAGCCAGGTCATGAAAACTCTCCAGGTAGGCATGCCATTGTCGAAGTTTACAATCAAGAGACCCCCTGAATGATTGTAAATTCAGAAGGATTACCAAAAGGTGCAAACCACCGGTACCACTCAAGAACAGAAAGGTGAGATTAGACTTTACAAGAAAACATCTAAAAAACCTGCCCAGTTCTGGAACAAGGTCCTTTGTGCAGATGAAACCAAGATTAACTTTTACTGGAATGATGAGAAGAGCACAGGGAGGGAAACGCGGCGGAGGCAGTGTTATGGCATCGGCATGTACGGCTGCGAATTGAACTGGGTCGGACGAGATCGCATGTTTCCCCTTTCTGATGCGAAGATGTGATGTGGATGTTAACTTATATTCGCTGCACCCCTGTGATGTGATTGGCTGACCTGAATATTGCATGAATAAGAGGGTGTACGGGTGTCCCCAATAAAGTTCTCAATGTAAAATGCAGTTTCCAGTCAATAAGTCCTTTCTCCTCATTACCTATATATATATATATACAGTACCTGTAGTTACCT
Organism: Istiophorus platypterus; assembly: GCA_016859345.1. NCBI lineage: Eukaryota > Metazoa > Chordata > Actinopteri > Istiophoriformes > Istiophoridae > Istiophorus > Istiophorus platypterus. The sequence continues at coordinate 8,716,249 of CM029120.1, forward strand.
ACACCATGTGGGGGAGTTTAATCGCCTCTTGTCTTGTCCATGAATGAGGAGCGTGGGGAATTGACTGGCAGATCGGTGCAGCATCAGCACAAATGTGAGAATCGTACCAGAACAAGTGGAGGAAGGAGCTGAACTGGAAGGCGAAGCTTGTGATTTACCAGTCAATCAACATTCCAACCCCTGTAACGCCCTCATCTCTATGCACAAGCCCCCCCTCCTGACTGAAATTACTGGTGCAGCTCCCGCTTTTACTGGAATAAAACAAAACAAGACCGACTAGATTCAGTAAGTGGTTAATAGGGCTCTGAATCTCGTGCACGATGAGCCAGACTCTGAAGATGATCACATTATCATGGTAATGTCAATAGGGTAGAGTTTAAGTAACTGTGACAGTTGTTTTAAAGAGAGACACAGATATCTACCAGGTGGTCAACACATTTGCACATTTTGCCCCGCATGAGACTGTCTCATCCAGTGCATGATAGATGGTCTCATAGAAAAGCTCCAGGAATTGGCTGTGAGCTACTGTGTAATAGAGGTGAGGCAATTAACCAGACGTACATTTGTAGAATTATCTAGTTAGTGCTATTTCTAAAAGATGCAATGTCTACAACTGGCCAACACTTGAATTCATACTCTGAATAAATAGGGGGCAGCATACTACAAAAAAAGTGCCCAAGAACAAGGAAATGCACCCTTTGGTGCCCCCCCCCGCTCCCCTGTGTTATAGGGACTGTTCATTGGGCATAATGGGACAAATCCTTGTGTTTAGAGGAAGAGCCGCAAGAGGTCAAGGAACGCAAGGGAGAGGGTGAACAGCGACTCACTATCGCCCCCTTAGGTACCAGATGGTAATGCGAGACGGGCCTGGGCGAGCCGATTAGCATGCTAACTTCAGTAGATATTTCTGTGACACAATATGTAGAAACTTCAAAGCGGTTACGTCTTCACATTCTGTGGATAATCTTGGTTAATTTTCTACTACAACACCGATTCGCACCTCGCCCTTTGGCCCTAAGTGGTCAAACCAAAATGAGGTGGAGACAAGGCTGCACCAGAGAACTTACTCAAACAAGCCACACAAAGAAGAGAGTTAAACTTTTAAAGTGTTTTTCAAACGGTGACTTTGGTTTTTACAAGATTTTTTTTTTTTATTTATTTTTTTTTTTAGAGGAATGAGGACTAACTGGTCGCTTTTGATGATATGCAAATGTTGTGCTCACAGCTCGGTTCGGCTGCCTTCAAGTGGCAAAAAAAAAAAAAAAAGGAATTAATTGCAGGTTTAACTGGATGGATTCAGGCAGTTAAAGGCCACCTGTCAATGAGGATGTGCACTTTGAAAATTTATCATTAGCACCATGACTTACCAAATGAGGCTGTGCAAGACTACTTGTTCCCGTCCATGTTTGGGCAAGTTTCAGTCACAAAAAATGTCGTCCAAGAGTAATAATGAGACTTTCACATTGCCGTGTCAGAAGCCAGATCAAGTGGAGGTGACCTGAAGCAAATGGGAAATGCCAACCATGTGCAGTCAAAGCGGAGCCTTTATGTGAGGGAATAAAACCACAGAGGAAACGGTCTGATGTGAAGATGGTTAAACGTTAAAAACATCTCTCTAAAGCAAAGTGGTCCAGTCAAGAGATACAGTCAAGTGGATGTGACAGTCTGGGAGATATCAGACAAGAAAATATTTGGTTGTCATTATATTTCAAAGCTAGTCTCCTTCACTAACAGGTTATCTCTGCCCAGTGAACGGAATATTCTGACGGGTCTGGAAATCTTATGAATTTACCGAAAGCTGAGGTGATTCCTCTCCTGTTACAGAGTCACTGGCTGACTGAGGCGCACGGGAGGTGGAGGTGGAGGTGGAGGAAGTGCCTCCACTACGGTCCCTGCCCCTCGACTGGTTGATGCATCCTGTGGCTTTGTGTCGGGGTCACGGGCTGAGTGAAGCATGCATAGTGCAGGCAACTATACTCAAGTATTAGAGTTAAAAGTATTGAGAGTGTTATACTGAATTATGAATATTATTTTTATTCTTACAGATGCCAGATTATGTAAGTATTTGGAAGTGGTTTATTTTAGAGGTGGAGATACCTTCATAAGATAAGATTCTTTATTATCATTGTACAAAAAACATAAAATGAAATTTAAGGTGCACTCAAGAACTGGGCTGAAGTATAAATAAAAAACAGATAATGAATGAATGCTTTCATTTCATTCACTCACACTAAAATTCTGCACATCAACCTTAATGCAAGCATTTTACCATACACTCATTGCCAATGCATGCAGTTTAAATTAAACCCCAAACATATACCTATGTATAATACACACACCAGTTTATTCTATAACAATTCAAATTTTACAACATGATTCCATTCTTAACATAAAATCTTATTCTCCGCAAAGCAGCCAACTATAGCTGTCAGATAAATGTATAGAAGGTATAAAGCAGCATTAAAACCTTCCACCACTGTCTACAGTACGGCCATCTCCCTCGCACCCATTTCACAATAAAAAACAACAACAAACAAAAAACAAATAACTTTTGCTATGTTTACAGACTTACAATCATGTAAAATTAAACTATAAGCAAAACACTTCTGCAATCATACATAACCCATCTTAAAGGTCATTGGAGTCTCATTTGAGTAAGAACGTTCTCATGGGACTACTACAGTAATTTTTCACCAGGTTCCAGTTTCAATATTCATAACACCAACATAACAGTTGGTTTCCGGAGAAACATCCTATTTCAGTTTTGGCTGCTAATCGTGGAACATTCCAATCAATGTCTCTTATCTCTCTAAACAGTTACACAGCCCCCCCACACACACACACACTGTCTATAGTGTATACATGCTTACCAAGGTTTGTGTTCTTTGATCATTGACATACACTGGTCATTGCTGCATGACCTTTGATCTCTGCGTGCTTGATACCATCTGCAGATAATGATTTAAACTAATGGAAACCAAAGAGTAACTGTTAGTACTATATGGAACAGAAGAATTACCACATCAAAGAGCATTATCCCTAATAAACACTAACTAACTCCCATGGACTACGGCTATTGCAATCATTGTAAATTCTCATAATTGACAATAAAGACCAATATTAGTATTATAAAAAAAAAAAGTACAGGAGGGTCAACATTCAAACAACTGCTGCAAAGCTAATGACTCACGAGCTGCAGCACTGGGAAGATCGTGCCTATCTGCAAATGGACATGCAAAAATTATGCCCAGGGTTCTTAAAGGACTCACAAAGCAATTTCATTACGGTCTGGACAGGTTATTTAAATAAACTGCAGTATGAAAGCAGCTTCGCAAATGTGTATAGCAGATTCTCCATCTCTTTGATGCACTTAAACACCACTCTGTTCTGTGCAAAATCTGTTGATGAATGGTCTGACCTGCTGTAGGGAAAAAAAAAGTTCAGATAGCAGAGATTCACAGATAGCAGGATGATTTTTGGATCTATGAAAATTAACCTCTGCTAAAACACTGTAAAATGAGGAGAAACATTTGACAAGCTTCTGAAATCACAGGTTAATTTGTAGTTCCTATATCTATTTTTCCCAGATGGTGGCACTGAGGGTCTTCTTAACAGTGGGTTAAGGTGTATAAATTGTACAGGCAATGAGGTGTGAGTATTCCAGCTCCCTCTGCATTTCCTGTTAATACACAATTGAAAGAAAATGAACACTAATACTAAATGAAAGGTTTTCCACTCTTCATAAAAACCAAGGCTTTGCCAGTGTACACAGACAAAAAAAAATATAGTTTTATTCCACCACAATCAAAAACTTAAGGTTACAAAAAAATTATATTTTTAAGACATTGATGGTGACATTAGATACACAGACAGAAGCCAGTCAGCGATGTCGGAGGGCGTCGTCACTGGTGGTGGTCGGTTGCCGGAGGAGCACCGCAGCATTGACTGCAATCACAGCAGAGACACAAGGATAAGGTGGGTTTACGTTACACAGCTAAGATGATCACTGGTGACGGAAAAGTCGACAAACTGATCCCAGGAAATTGTTTTTTTTTTTTTTTATCCGCTTGAACTTAGCCAGAAGTTCAAACAAGGGCCAACAGCAATGGTGGTGGCTCTGTGAGGCTGTACTTAGGAACAGCCTTGCTTTGCTCCATGGTGATGTCAGCATACTAACATCCTACTGATAAATGGAGAAATCTCTGCCTGTCCTTTGATTTTCTCAGCGACCGTTCATCCGATTGACTTCGAACTCTGCAGGTACATTGTTGAGGACCCAAGGGAGTGCAGGGTAGACTGAAGGTTTTTGGATAAACAGTTAAGGAAGACATTAAACTACAGTCAGGGCTGGGGTGACACATCCACGCAGCTGATGTCAATGATCATCAATGATAAAAGCAGGGATTTCCTGGCACACAAGCTGCAGCTATAAAACCTCGCACAGGATCTTCCAAAAAGTGGGACTGTTTGAGACAGAGACACAAGCCCTGCAAACTAAATTGCTTATCACAGCAGTACAACTGCTATGCTTGGCCATTTGAAGCGAGAGCATCCCAGAGTGCTTTGTTTAGGATACAGCGAAAGTAAGACAGTATTATTGTTCACTTTTTATCCCCACCCATGATATATTATGATTATTAAGAGGAAGTGAAATGGTAATTTAGACACCAAAAGTTAAATTATGCATCATTTAGCGTTATTTGGCCTTTGAATATTTTCTATCTCCTTTAAACGGCCATGTATGAGCAAGAAAATAACTTAAACTGACGTTATATCATTTCAAACATTTTTCCCATAATGCTAAAATACATTTGCCAGTGATTTTCTTTACTGCATATTACTCCAGTGATAAAGTGGGTGTGAAATGGATTCATTTCATGTCAAGTTCAGTTGAAAAAGAAGGGAAAGAAAAAAGATTCTCCAGTTCAGGAAAAGGGTTAATATGACACCGTGATTAACATAATCAACATTTGCTTGCCAATTATTAGGTACACCTAGGTAAATCTAATGCAGTGCAATACAACACCCCTGCATTAAGTCCTTCCTTCATCTTCATGAGGATTATAATATTCATTTTTTTTTATCTTTTCCAAAGAGGATGTTGATTTATTTTAGTTAAACTCTACTGGTGTCCCCATTATTTTGTCAACCTCAATTCATATAAATGGGATGAAAAAGAAAAAAATGTTGCCAACACCACCAGTAGAAAACAGTAAAGTTCAACAGCACCACAAATTACAGCCTCCAAAATGACCACTGAAATATAGCAACACCGCTTTCAAAACAGATTCAATAAGAACTGAACACTATAATCCAAATGAAGGGAGGATTTATTGCAGGCCTGTTATGTTACAGTGCAGTACTGTCATCTAGGTGTCTGGGTTCGTATGCAAGCTTCACAGCAGTCCCTTTGAATTTGAGGTCCAGTATTTTCTGATCAGGTAGCCGAGAACTAGGGTGGCTGAATAAAATATCGGACATCCATGGTTATATCACTGCTTAAGACGTTGCAGACATAATTGATAAATACATACATGCACTCAGTGCAAGAGCCCCGCTCTCCTCAGCATGTTGTTCGCATTAGGGATCATCTTGTCTTTGAACTCCCACAGTTGGCTGTCCACATGGATCTTCTCCACCGGCTGAACAGAAGGTGTGCTGATTGGAGAGTGAATAATATGACACAACTCCGGTGGAATCTTGAACTGCTCTCCAAAGTTCTTAAGCACTGAATGCACTGAAGTCTGCTCTATCATCCTGTGTAGCACAGACATTCACAGATTGATACCTGAATGCTGCTATGATACCTGCTATACTGTAGAGACAAAGCACCAGACTGAAAGGCCCATTTACCTTGGCCGAACGATCAACTTGTGCGGGTGGTGCGGTGCCGCTTTGTCAGGCTCCCACTTGTAGATGTGCTCCAGAATATTAAAGCCCGGCACCCCTCTCCACTGAGGCAGGGGACCCCTTTTACTTTCCTCGAAGGGTTTCCCAGGATAGATGTGGTTTTCAACGAGAAACACCCCAACCTGCAGAGCATGGAGTAAAGTTTGATGGATACGATCAAGTATGGATAACAATATTTGGGAGTCTCTCAAAAATCACACGAATGGAGACCCTACTTTTGGATGCTGCTGTTGGAGCACATCCATGAGAGCTGTTAGGCTGTTGTGTTCGTATGGCATCATAATCTCGTCTATGTCGTTCAAAAGGACGTAGCGTGACCGGTCCATGGATCTGTAGATGCACTCATTAAGCGTGGTCAGCTGGCCAAAGTAATGCAGGTCCCCTCCGTGCTCTGAGAAGAGCCAGCCGCGAGATGGATTCAGGTGCTTGTCGATGGGCCAGGGAACCATCTCCACGAAACCCTCCTGGCTGTAGGTCTGCAAGAGGCGGTCGAGTTCCGGGCCGCAGCTGGTGTTGTAGATCACCACTCTGTCCACGCCCAGCAACCTGGGGCAAAGGAAGTCGTAAAATGGTTTAAAAAAACAAAAACAAAAACAAAAAAAAACACACACAAAAAAACCCAGCAGGACCCATCCTCTGGGGACTTTACATATCTGTACAAAATTAATTAGAATCCATCCAATCTTTCAGCATGGATAAAAGTGGTGGGCAGGGCGCCCCACAGACTAACGTCGCAGTCCCCACTTTGCCTGGCTATACGGCAAAAAAACAAAAGACACAAAAACCAAGACAAACTGCATGGAGCCCTGACATGATAGTGCCTTTGAACCTCGCAATGTTAAGGCTTATTTCAGCTCTTTTCTGAGGCTATGCTTTGTGAAGGTGTTGCTATTACTACGTCTACCCTTTGTATTCTGTGTGTTGTGTAAAGTGCTGACCTGTACATCTCCAGGGTCTGTGCATACTGAAGTGCATTGTTGAATTCAAACAGGCTGGAGATGCAGACTGTAAAGTCAAACTGCAACTCACTCTCCTCCTTCTCTTTGGTCTTCTGGTTTCTTATGGGGAGCCAAAGCCGGTTAGATGCAATCTCACTCTCCGGCTGAGGCTGAAGAGTGACATGCGTGGCGCTGCAGTTCGGAGGAATCCGACACAGGATGTCTGTGGTGACGAAGGGGAAGCCAAAGTTGTCCGAGTGTTCTTCAATCTTTGCTTGAGTTGTTGTAGTTGAAAACCAGTTGGAACAGCAGAAAAGACATTGGAGGGGCTGAATTGAGTCTCTTCTGAATATACTAATGATGCGTATATCAAAGTCTTTCACCCTCTGATCCATGAAGGCTGACACAAGCAAGTGCTTGGTATTGTTGAGGGGGGTTATGGTCCGGTCAGTTATCCATAGGGGGCAAAAGTTTGGAACCGGACGCTGGTTTTGGACTTGCTTCGGGATGGTCCTGTACATCTCGGGGATTCTCACAACCACAAACATGAAGATGAGGATACCAATGGTTAGGAGGAAAAACTTCCGCTTGAGTTTCCGCTTCTCCATTCAGCCAAGGATTGAAGAATCCTGGTGACAGACAGAGTCATTATACAAATCATACATTTGAGAAACTAAGCAAGAAAACACTTATGTGTTATGTTCTACATATTAAAACCATTGCTTTTCTCATCGTATCAGGTTGCACTTTACAACACACACTGTCAATCTACTGTAAAGATCTTGGAAAGGAAGGAATCTTAAATTAAAAAAATAAATAAATAAATAATTAAAAATAGATATCCATCCAATTTTTCAAATATTTAGTGGCAGCCACAGCCTCCTAAAGAACACAAATCTAGAATTACTCTGCTTTGACAGATGAGTTCAGGCTTAAAAACTCAAGTGAGATGAAAAGAGGTCAATTCTGAATCCAAACCCCTGCAGCGGTCATCTGGGGTCCATTGATGTCTTGCAATTTTAACCGTAAATGAATCAATTCACTGCATTGAGGCAAAATCGGACGGAAAAGATATGCTGTTTGGTTCAGTTTTAAGTCCTGCAAAGACTAATTAGTTCATCCAACAGAAAAATAATTGCTAACAATTTTGATTACTACCATGCCCCCTAGCTTGTTGTAAAATAATGTACAGTAGCTTTCAGCCACTACTATATCCCTGAGCTGTTCAAAGCACTGAAGCAGGCAAGAAATAGGGAGGACATCCATAATTAATAATGACACCCGCAACATGTAGGCAAAACACTGCGCCAGATATGCAAAGCCACATTTACTGATACCAAGGCAACACCAGAGCAACTGAGAGCTGCTGCTGCTTCTGCTGCATGTGGAGGTTGGGATAGAAGTCAGAACTTCTCTGTGAAGTTTAACTGAGACCAAACCAGTAACTATTGTAGTCTGCAAATTGATTCAACAATGAAACAATGACCAGTATCACAAAAGCCGTCGCAGGCTGCTGACTGTTGATCTCAATATCAATGAGCTGAACCGCTGCAGTAATAGACGAACAAAGTTAAGACTGAATCGGCAGCCCTTAGGCAGTGGCTTTTCACAAAGGTCTGGTGGGAGCTGTGGTGTTAAAACCGCTGTGTCAAAATCAATCATTTTTATCTGACGATAAATAAATTTATATTTCAAGAGGCGATCACATTCATCTTCATTAGCATTCATGTCAGCACATGGGTCTGCACTCAAACAGGCTGCATCCTGGACTGTGTGACTGGGAATATTTTAGCTACGACGGGACCAGGTACAGAGACCAGGTTAAATATCTCTCGTTTTCTGACTGTAGACAATATTGTAAAAAAAAAAAACAAAAACCAACACAACGATTTAGATTGTTTCACGTCTTCTTTAAGTCTGAGTGGCACATGAATCGGTTGTTCTGTGGTATAGATACTTCTGAAAGTTAACGGAGATATCTTATCTTATCTATCTATCAATCACACACAGATCTGTGTCACTACCATGGACGGACTGGCATGCATTAAGGGGGTCAGTAAGCCCCTGGGCCAGAGCCTCTGTTTTAAGAAGTGACTTGGTTTGTTTTGTTTTGTTTTGTTTTTTTGCTACGACTTTCAGACACGAAATGTCGACAGGAGAAGCAAACCTACCGCAAAGAAACAAAAAAACACTATAAGAGAGACACAAAAATGACCAAAAGCTGATGCAAAACAACACAAGGACAACTGAGACAAAGAGGATATGTGATTCAGGTTACTGAGGTTTGTGACAGACGGATTTTCCTATAGAAATAGTCTGGATTTTCAGAGCAGTAAGAAACAGCCTAGTAGTCAAGACCAAATGATGGAATTGCTAATTTTCTGGAGAGCTTGTGTGTGTGTGAGTGAGTGAGTGAGTGAGTGAGTGAGTGAGTGAGTGAGAGAGTGAGTGAGAGAGAGAGAGAAGACACAGCCGTTCTGTGAAATTCTCAACTAAAATAAGATTGTGGAAAAAACACACTCACACATACATACATACATACATACACACACACACACACACACACACATATATACACATACAATCCGTGGGTGTAGAAACACAATCGTCCGGAGAAGCTCTCACGTCCCACAGAAAGTCAATAGGGACGACGCCTCCGACGGAGGGCGACAGTTGAACTTGGCTCCTGGATCAATGCGACGCCACTTGAACGGCGACGCCGAAAAAACGCGGAACTTCACTTCAGCCTTTTGGGTTTTTCTGGTTTTTTTTGTTTGTTTGTTTTTGCTTTTGCATTAATCAAGCGGCAGAACAGCAGGACCGGTTCCGGCGTCGACTGCGGGTGCGTCGGGAGGGTCACCCCAGGTGGAGAGAGGTCGCCGGGATTAAGCAGGAGGGGCCCTTTTAAAAACGCGCATCAGCCAATCACGGAGACGGATTAACGGGTTTGACGGCCTCACCCCACTCTGTGACAGCGCTGGGACGATGCCCAGACATGCAAATGACAAAAACCTGCAAGACTAGGAGTGAATGTTCTTCATTCAAAATCCTAAGTAAAAGTACAGAGGTATTATAAGCCGATTGTATGATATACGAAGAGTAAAACTACTTGTTCTGCAGCAGAATGCTCATTGCGATTGAAATATCATTCTACAGTATTAGATTAGAGGCATCAGTGTGCGAGCAGCATTTTACTCCTGTAGGTGGCCGAAGCTTAGCTCCTTTAACTGCTTTACATACACTTCAGTAGTTAGATTCAGTGGTTCCCAATGGGCCTGTTCAAAGGGTCACAAGATGTAGTTGATGGGTCGTGGGATGATTAAAGCGTTTTGGGAGAAGAAAGACACCGAAAGTTCCGCCGCACAAATGTGATGTCAGTTTTTAGTGGATGTTTCCCTAACCTTTATTTTATTTTATTCCTTTAATCAAACGTTGGGTAATTTGACCTCTCAGCCTCAAACAAAATGAGACCATCAGAAGTTTAGAGAAGAAATATCTCTTTGGTGGAATCACTAACAACTCAGACATATGACACTGCTTTTTTTGTTTCATTTTGGTTTTTCTTTTGCGAGCGGTCACAAGCCAACAATTTTGGGAAACAACTGGTTTAATCTTTAACAACGTGTTGTGCTTTATAAGCTCATCATGTGTTTATCTTTTTTAATTTAAAAATTGAAATCTTTAAAGTAACCGGCAACTGATGAAATGAAGTTTAGTATGAGATATATTTTCCCTCTGAATTGATGTGGAATAGAAGCATAAATTAGCAGTGATGGTAAAACGGTGACGTTAACAACGATGGTGAAATCAGTGTTTGATCCTCTGAAACGCCATAAAAAGGGCATAACATCAACAGCACACACACGAGGAAACATACAGGCACTTTACAAACAGCTCATGAACACAATCAGTGCCAATTTCTTGTAAAGCACACATTTAATTTCCTGTATTTGTTAGTCTTCCACTGCAAACAGCTACCATGCTTCTTGAGAAAACCCCCTTAAAACGCTTTTAATGCATTAGCAATATCAAATGTTCTTGATTGTGTGGGTACTTATTAATCATGCGCCGTTTGTTATGTACAACAGTTTTTTATTAGCAGTACATTTATTTCGACCGCTTTCTCTTTTCTGTGTGATTTTTAATTGTTACCCTAATCTTTGCATGTTGCACCATGCCCTATTTTATTGGATGTGTGTGTGTGTCTGTGTGTGTGTGTGAAGGGGGGGGCAGTAAGTATTGATGGATGCTGTAACATTTCCTACTTAGAGTCAAATCTTTTTTTTTTTTTTGAGAGTAGATTGTGTTTTATACCAGCAGATGTCAGCAAAGAGCAAACATAAACCAGGAGTCCCTGGTGTTGCGTCAGTTGGGCCCTGGGTGCAATGTATTTGTTGTGCTCTCATCGTGACAGATGGCACTTAAAAACAGCCATCTTTGATATGAAAGATAAAAATACATACCTCCTCATGAAGGTCACATCAGATTGCAATATATTGTATTATCCTGGACTTCTACTGAACATACCATACATACCATATATCGTATATATATCCTCTATGCATATCTCTCTCTCTCTATATATATATAGATATGCATAGAGGAATTTGGATGGGAATCCTAAATTGTTAGTTCGACCTTTCATGCATTCTTTCCTTCACTCTTTTAAATCTCTTATAATTTCCCTGCAGAATTTAATCTAGTGCACCCCAGAACACACAGTAGACTATAAACAGCAGCTTCATTATCTGCACAGATACTAACCAGTACTCATGTCCTGGAATACTACCTGGTCCCAGGTTCTCTGTGTGTTAGGCCGGAGTGTTCTGATTAAACACATCCACCGCAATCGCAATATTAAGGTCTTAGAACTAGATTTTTGAAAAACAGGGCCACATCATGAAGTAATAATGCAGGACCCATCTTACTCGACACTGTGCTGGAGGGGCACATCCTCCAACAGGTTCTGTGGTAAATCAAATGATCAAAACACGATTAAGAGGCATCCTAGCGGCGCGGTGAGACTGTACTCTGTACGACGACGCTTTGGGCTAAATGCAAAGATCTGCACGCTAACATGCTCGCCATGACAATGCTAATGAGCTGATGATTAGTTCACCCCTTGTTCACCCCTTATTTAGCATGTTAGCTAACTAACTTTTGGCAATTACCACTGAACACAAAGTGCAGTCGACGCTGATGGGAGCGTACTTGGTTTAGACAAATTAAAATTCGGACCTGATGATGGGGCTAGATGAAAAGTCAGCAGGAACACGAAGTTATTACTCATCCTCTGGGGACAATGAACGTGTGTGCTAAATTTCACAGCACTCTAACGGATGTTGAGACAGTCGAATCAAAACCGTTAATGTTAAACCTCGTGGTGGCACTAGAGGGAAGGTCAGGGCATCACAAGAGTAAGTAGGATTCATCCTCTGGGATCATGAATGAACTGCATACGTCCGACAGCTGTTGAAATTTTACAGTCTAGACCAAAGAGGCGGAGCGACCAACTGACTGATCAACTCGCTTTGTCCACTGTGTTCATCAACCAGTCGCTAAATGTGACCCCTATCGCACCACATACAGTCATCTGATCCATTCTCAGGATAAATATATTTACTCTTGAGCTACACCTTTTAGGTGTAGCAGGAGCAGTAAGAGGCAGGGGGTGCAAACCTCTGTCAGTATAAAAAGTAGGTACATTAAGTTTAATTTCCTGGAGAGTTTAAATAGAAAAGAAGTGTTTTATTTATCATATTCCCTTTTGTTCGGATGTTTTTTTCATCGTCAAGGCAGTCTAACACTTACTTGAAACCAGCAGAGAAGTCACAGGGATTTACTGGGGGGACACCTAACCTAAAAGCCATTCGGATGCTTTATTAGTGTCTGTGCGGGTTATCTAAAGTGACTGCTGCATAAAAGCAGCAGCTTTGCGAATGTTTAAGTGCGGCAAGTCCTCCAGCCCTTTGTGGTAACTAAGCACCACTTTGCCCTGCACGAACACAGTTGGCCGATGTCTCCAACTGCTGTAAAAAATGAGTTCAGACAGAAAAATGTAGCACGTGTAGGATGATTCATGTGAACTCCTGCTGCACTTTAATCTGTCATTGTACCATGTTTTAACTGTAGTTTCTGAAAAGGTTGTGAATCTACATATTATACAACCCCGTTTTTTTTCCCAGATGGTTGTATTAAGAATTTTCACTTCAGTAGGTTAAGGGGTCTAGTTATGTCCCAAATTTTTTTTTCACTTAACTTTCTCTCTCTATAATGGGAAAACACTGACACCCAATGTGTAGCCCAGGTACATCCTGGGTTACACATCTTCTCCCTGGATGTCCACTTTCTACGGCATCTTCATTGATCCTGGAAACTAGGATGCGCAGTGTCTCTTGCTAAGTCCAGGGGCCGGAATTCAAGCACAGTCATAGAATTAAGTTGAAACATACTAAGGACTAAATTTTTACTCAGGTGGCTGTTCCTATGTTATTTTTCATTCATTTCATCCATTGATTATAAGTCAAAAGTAGTCATATTATCAATGCCGTAGTTTACAGGGTTTGAAACTAATTCCTGAACATTAAACTTAGCTGGCATATTGGAAAACTGAGAGAGCTATATTGTAGATGCTGTTAAATAATTTATCAGTTATTTAAGTTTGTGTCATGTTTCAGTTCAGTTAGTTGTTAGTTGTGTAAGAAATTAAAGGGTTAGTACTGTTATTTTTTTGTGAATGTTATTAAAAAAAGGAAATAAGGCATTGAAAAAAAGAAAAAGTTACCACAGTACAATTTATACAAACAGCACGAGTTATACTGAGCTGAAGCTCCTGCTGCTGGAAGGAACAGTTAGTTACGAGAGTGATGTGAGCCGGACATTTATTGGTCTTAAAACCAAAACAATGAGCTAAAGGACACTAAAAGCTCTCTAAAGCTAATGGGGAACAGTGGAATCAGGCATTAATTCTCTGTGGGTTCATCACTGGAAGCAACTCTGTTCACACCATGAGTTATTTTACTGACTGCTAATATGAGATAATTGATTAGCGCAGCTTTAATAAGGCGAAATGGACACACAATTAAAAAAAAAGGGGGGACTCCACTCATAATTGCTCCATTTTCCTACTAGTGGTCAGAAACTCCATAGGGTGCCTTTTAGAAACAGAGAATATCGGTGATTACAGCATATTAACCAGTAAGCCTGTGTTTGTGCCTACGAAACTAGTTCAAACCTGTGGGTTTGTTACCTCGGTGCTTCTGAATCCGTAAGGTACCGCTGCTCTTTCCCCAGCTGATGGTATTGCGTGGGTAAATCATTGTACGACATTGATATACGCTGACACGCGTGTTTTATTCCACATCTTTAATGTGTCTGGGACGTTAAAGGACGAACGTCTCTGGTCTTTCTAGTCCATCAGATACCATCCGATGAATTGTTTTTCTTCACATCCTCTTATGCCAAACAAAAACACACAAATCTTCCCTGCCGTCTTTATTATTACTCATGCACACTCATCACCCTCCCTCCCTTTTGTCTAAAATGTTCTCACACTTTCTTAATGGACTAATACCAAGGTCTGATCATTGATTTTCATGGGAGTGCTGCCTTCAGACCTTCCTGGTGCTGTTTGGAGCTGGAGGCCACAAAGACAGAGCGATGCATGATGCAAAGGAGACTTTAGAGAGCCCGGTTTGCATTTGATCGACCTCTTACTCTTTCATCAGCAGCAATGAGAACTTCTCCTCAGCCACGATTAGTGGGGCATGTAGAGAGATGTAAATTTAGACAAGATCATAGAGAAAGCTGCGAGGCTTAGCCAGCGAGAGAGATAGACAGATAAATCAGGTCAAACAGAACAGGGGACAGAAGCCGCAGGAAACACTTGTTGAGGGTTTCAATTCGGAACGAAAGACCCATCCTCTTCAAAGGGAGTGACCAGACGCAAATGAGTTCATTTTAACCTTTATTTAAAAGCATGACGTTTTCTAGTAATGCCCAGAGGACAAAACACACACTAGAGGCGAAATCATCCGAATTCACCAGCAGTGTTGCCTGGTTAATTATCTTTTTCACCTGTGTCCTTAGTGCTGCATCTTTCTAGGTTAATTACCTTTGTTTGCATTGTGTTTTTGTGATTAATTAATCAGGACTCACGTAAGTCTTCAGAGGGAAAAGTGTACTAAGATGATATCCGCAAAAATCTCACCAATAGGTTTCACAGGGTTTGCTCTATTTCACTGGCAAAAAGTCGTTCCAACAAAAACAACTCATAGGAAAGTTTGTTTTATCTACAGAAACCTGTGATTTGTTTCTAGAAAGAAGTATATAGTTTAGAACTAATTTCAGGTAAAATAAGGACAGTGTTAAACTGATGTGCTGTCAATTTAATAATTTGAATTCATTGCCAATACCAGCATCAGTTGGGTCAGCTGAACCTATTTAATTCTAAAATATAAAAATATAAATCAATTACGATATAACACCGGTTTAATGAATATTTGCTTGGTTTAAATGGAGCAGCTCTTTTATGAAGGTTCCTCTAGAAATCAGCGACTGTTTAAAACACCCCACATCAAAAATCACCAAACAAACAAGCCAGCATCTCATAAACCTCTGCTCATCAAACCTAGACTCTATTTATGGGTAGATACAACTAGGAGCAGATTCAAAGTGTGTTGTTTTGTTCTTTTTTATTCCTGGAGAGTCTAAACAAACAAATCTTAGGCCGCAGTGATTATTGTTTGCCGTATCCTGATGAACGGCAGCTGGATTTGCACAAGTTCAGCGCTGTGTCTGGGATACCGCTGCTTTTACAAAGATTCACACCTGGGAGTAGGACCCCCTGTCTGCCACTGCCGACTGCTGAGCGGCTCCACTGGAGCGTGTGAGTGCTAACTGCCTTTCTCATTCATTTTTCCAGAGCACACTTTCCATGAGCCGACCTTGGGAGATGAACCAGAATTTTCAGTCTCCAGCTTTTTTTTTTTTTTTTTTTTCTACCTCGAGGCTACCTTAAGGCTGTATTTTGAGCTACATGTGATCACAATTTCCTTTTGGGGTGGATGTAGAGATGAGATAACAACCCTAATAAAATACTTCTCTAGATTCTCAACACGTTCATGCTTGAGGTACAGTAAAGTGGTCGCCCACTTTCCCTGAGCAAGGGGAACTTGACAGATTTGGGTTTCAACTCCTGAGCTTTTTGTGAACGTGGTGCAGTAAAAATCAGACTTAAAAAAAACAACAACCAAACAATCAGGATTAGCTGCAGCCACAGTTAATCCCATTTCATTGCAGATACCTCTGCGAGAGTGATCCCTGTGATCTGTGCGTGTGTGTGTGTGTGTGTGTGTGTGTGTGTGTGTGTGTGTGTGTGCGTGTGTATATGTGTGTGTGTGTCTAAATGTGCATGCGGATGCGTGTGCTGCTTGGGTGTGTTCGTGTGTGCATTACAGTTTGAGGGTGTTGTGTTGATGGAGGGATTCAGAAGCTATCTCCTTTTTTTAGATTGAATAAATTATTGTGTGGGCAAGCATCTGTGTCTGCATGTATCTGTGCCTTTTACACGTGTGTGTGTGTGTGTGTGTGTGTGTGTGCCGCAGGTGTATGTAACTCAATGACATGTGTCTAAATGTGTGCATCGCGGATCGTGTGCTGCTTAGGTGTGTTGATGTGTGCATTACAGTTTGAGGGTGTTGTGTTGATGGGGATTTAAATATCTCTTTTTTAGATTGAATAAATTATTGTGGGGCAAGCATCTGTATACATGTGCATCTGTGCACTTACACGTGTGTGTGTGTGTGTGTGTGTGTGTGTGCTGTGTGTGTGTGTGTGTGCGTGTGTATATGTGTGTGTGTGTGTGCGTGTGTATATGTGTGTGTGTGTCTAAATGTGCATGCGGATGCGTGTGCTGCTTGGGTGTGTTCGTGTGTGCATTACAGTTTGAGGGTGTTGTGTTGATGGAGGGATTCAGAAGCTATCTCCTTTTTTTAGATTGAATAAATTATTGTGTGGGCAAGCATCTGTGTCTGCATGTATCTGTGCCTTTTACACGTGTGTGTGTGTGTGTGTGTATGGGGGGGGGTGTCTGACTGATTGTGCAGTATGTTGTATTGAAGTTTCACTTAACCCATTGTTCTTGTGAGGACATTTTGACTGGTCCTCACTGTGGTAAAAACACAGATCTTAGTTTTATTTTTTGACATTTTGGGAAATACAGGCTTATTTGCTTGCTTTACCAGACTTGAATTAGCAGACTGATACCACTGTTGTACATAGCTCGGAAAAGGAGGTGGATTTCCTTTGCATTAAGACCAGAGATAGCCTGGATTGCTATTAAAGAATACAGCTAACAGCACATCTAAAGCTCACCAATTAACATGTTTTATCTCCTCTGTTTAATCCTAACCCAAACTGAAATGTCAAAGTTTGTGGTTTTAGGCAGAGTTTTGCTGTTTCAGACCAGAAATACCCCGGCATTAAAACATCACATTAAGCTGCCTTTGTGGGGGTGTGATGTTTCTCCACTAAGACAGTGAAATACGATCCAGGAAGTTCAGTTTGAGTAACAGATTAATGTGCTTAAGGGTTATCAGACAACAAAACACTACAGCAATTTGTAATACTGACAGACAGGATTTTACAACTCTGGAAAGTTATCACTGAGGCAACTGCTTTATCTGCTATTTTGACAAGTGCAATGGAAGCGTTAAAATTAAAGGTTGTATGTACAGTATTTGATCGGTGGACGTCACGTTGAGCCTGGTTGGGCCTTTTTAAAAAAAGAATTTCCAGACGATCCCCATCTTGTTTCTCTTTCACTGAACTGCTCATTAACTCTCAGCAAGACAGCAAATTTATGCATTTCCCATAATGACCCTCTATTTCCTTCAGATGCTCAGTGTGCCTCCTCCCGTATCAGTAGACGTGCCTGCAAGCTATTCCAAATACTCCTGCCATTGCGGCAGCCAAGGAAATGGGATTGAAAACTGGAAGTGGACCTCAGATACAGTGCAGCAACTATTCTACTCTGGATATGTTCAAACAGATCAAACACATGGAAGTCTCAATGGTGTGCTTGACGAGGGGAAATGTTTAAGTGAATGACTATATCATTGCCTGTTGTTATATGTGCTAATTGACTTGATGTTTTCTGAGCCATTAGACTGTACATTTTCATTGGCCAAGGGGCAATTAGCTTATCAGGCGAGAGCACACACACACACACGCACGCACGCACACACACGCAAGTCAACAGATTCATGGATTGGTTTTGCTTCTCTCTTTCCCCTCCGAGCGTAAGTGATCTATCGATTCGGTGGATTTCTCCCTGTGACCCACCACAGAGTCGGGAGAGCAAGCCGTCCCTGGAGATTGGAGCAGCTAGACCGTCTCCCATCGATTAAAATGAGTCATCAACGCACCTTAAGATTGCATTTATATTTCTACGCAGCATGTCAATGTGTCTATGTTGGCATTGTGTGTGTGTATGGGGGGGGGTGTCTGACTGATTGTGCAGTATGTTGTATTGAAGTTTCACTTAACCCATTGTTCTTGTGAGGACATTTTGACTGGTCCTCACTGTGGTAAAAACACAGATCTTAGTTTTATTTTTTGACATTTTGGGAAATACAGGCTTATTTGCTTGCTTTACCAGACTTGAATTAGCAGACTGATACCACTGTTGTACATAGCTCGGAAAAGGAGGTGGATTTCCTTTGCATTAAGACCAGAGATAGCCTGGATTGCTATTAAAGAATACAGCTAACAGCACATCTAAAGCTCACCAATTAACATGTTTTATCTCCTCTGTTTAATCCTAACCCAAACTGAAATGTCAAAGTTTGTGGTTTTAGGCAGAGTTTTGCTGTTTCAGACCAGAAATACCCCGGCATTAAAACATCACATTAAGCTGCCTTTGTGGGGGTGTGATGTTTCTCCACTAAGACAGTGAAATACGATCCAGGAAGTTCAGTTTGAGTAACAGATTAATGTGCTTAAGGGTTATCAGACAACAAAACACTACAGCAATTTGTAATACTGACAGACAGGATTTTACAACTCTGGAAAGTTATCACTGAGGCAACTGCTTTATCCGCTATTTTGACAAGTGCAATGGAAGCGTTAAAATTAAAGGTTGTATGTACAGTATTTGATCGGTGGACGTCACGTTGAGCCTGGTTGGGCCTTTTTAAAAAAAGAATTTCCAGACGATCCCCATCTTGTTTCTCTTTCACTGAACTGCTCATTAACTCTCAGCAAGACAGCAAATTTATGCATTTCCCATAATGACCCTCTATTTCCTTCAGATGCTCAGTGTGCCTCCTCCCGTATCAGTAGACGTGCCTGCAAGCTATTCCAAATACTCCTGCCATTGCGCTTGGCCAAGGAAATGGGATTGAAACTGGAAGTGGACCTCAGATACAGTGCAGCAACTATTCTACTCCTGGATAGTTCAAACAGATCAAACACAGAAAAGCCAAGAGCAATGAAGCAGAAGAGCCATTACAAAGTTGTTCGCTTGTAGGTTTCTGAAAAAGCAAATTATACAACCACTCCAAAAAGGACTTAAATGAGCATTTTCTGATCTTCCACCTTTTTGTCTGAGGTCTTTAAGGTTGTGGGAACGGTTAAAGTTAGAGAAAAATTGCTGTCACGGTTTAAAACAAACAAACAAACAAACAAAAAAAACCGATGTTGACTGTTGGCACGGAATAAAAATGTCACACTCCTTTTTCCTCTGCTACTTACAGAGGACAGTAATTACTCTCAGCCCCACAAGAATCAGTTTGTCGGCGAAAGTGGTTTAATAAACAACCAACGCTATCCACTGCTAATTGGATCGATTGGTCTACCACTTGGTTTGGTGTCAACGAATGGTAACATCAAAATCTGGCATACCTGAGTGCTGACTAATGTCTGGATGCCCTTAAAGCGGGACGAATGATGCACCGGAGCTGCACTAGTGTTCTCGACTTAAATTGTAGTTATGTCGAGGCGTGCCGGTTCAGGAAGTAGAGCAGTTGTCCAGTAATCAGAAGCTCCCCCCTCCGGAGCGTATGTTGAAGTGTCCTTGAACGAGACGCCGAACCTCCTAACTGCTCCCGTTGCTGCGTCGTCAGGGTGTGAACAGCTGAAAAACATTGTTTGACCAGTCAGTTTGTTTTGTTGAGTAACAAAAGTCCCTTTTTTAATATGACGGTAGAATCTTTTGATCCTGTTGTATTGTGTGTTAAAAGTACTATTTGGCACCTCCTTTCACCATGCAGGAGTAAAAACGGGGGGAAAAAAACTCTTTTGTTTTTTAATATTCAGAAAACACAGATAAAATCATTACTGCGAAGCTTAAAAATTTTAAACAAAGTTTAAAATTGGATCCAAATTATGTCAGGGCTATACATGAGGCATTTAGGTTTTATGGTTGGGTAGGCCAGCAGCAAATGAGTGGTGAGTCAATACAGTGTCCTCACAGGTGTAGCATAACCAGCATGTGTGGTAAGTGTGAAAATGCTCATGCAGGGTGGATCTTTTCTCTTTGGCCTGTGGGGACTCTGGCTACAGTCTGCATTGATTTTCTTAGAGGAAGTCAGCTGCTGAAATAGGAAGGTTTCTGTTTGATTTATTTACCCCCTTTTTCTTCCTTTCTTCACATCTCGTTATACATATTTTTTTGCTTTCTTTTGTCTTTTGTTCATTCAAAGCCTCCATCCCCTTTTCCCCTTCTGTTGTCTTTGTCTCTCTGTCACTTCATCTCTTTTTCGCTCCCTCCCTTTGTTCTGTTCTCTCATTTTCTTTCTGTGTCTCATTTCCATTCTGTCGCTGCTTCTCCCTCTCCCTCTCTCTCTCTCTCCCTCTCTCCCTCCCTCTCTCCCTCCCTCTCTCTCTCCCGTGCCTTGTGTTTTTCGTCCTCTGCAGCCCGGCGCTGCTAGACAAACAGGACAGTAAATTTGCATTGCAACACAGAGTTCGCCATCACTCTCTGCACCGCAAGTAGATACTGCTGAAAACAGGAGGCACCTTCCCGACCGCTCCCCCTCGCGCTGACGTTACCTCCACCGCCTCTTCCTCCCTTCCTCACTCCCCTCATCTCCTCAAGAGCCGCCGTCGACAGGCTGCAGTAGGATAATTGAGAGTTCTATAGATCGCATGGGAACATTGATTCCCTCCACTTTTCTATTCTCCTCTTACTTTCCACTACACCTCCTCCCTCTCCCCTCTCCTCCTGTTTTTTTTTTGCTTCTTTCTCTCCCTCCGTCTCCCTGCCTCCTGCTTCCTCTGTGATCACAAGTTTTAACTGCTAAGATTCGCCGTATAGGTGATTCAACCACCTCCTGATCTATCTGTCTGGTGATCTGTCTGTGTATCCCTCTTTCTTTCCATCTGCCTGCTGTTTAGCACATCATTCTCTATTTTGGCCAAGGGGAGAGAGATGGATGGCGAAATTGCCTCTGACTGTGTCAAAAGAAATGAAGAAACAGAGAAGAAGTAAGCAAAACAGAAAAGGAAAGGTGCAAATTCACTATTACTGAGTCACATTCCCTTTTGCTTTTAATAGTTCTCTATAAGATTTATAATCTTCTCCACCTTATTTACATTGGCTTGTCAAGATTTGACACTGGTAAGGGACTGTTTCTTTTAACTGAATTTATTTGGTGCATTTTAAAGAGGAGCTGCCCTACTCCATAGATATTTCAGTAAAATTATAATCCTTTTTCTTTTTTTCCCATAAAGTAATGATAATCCATAACCTTTTAGTGCAATTAAATGTCAGTTTTTATACTTCGTTTTGGCTACTAAAACAGCGCAATAGTGATTTCAGCTCAGCAGTAGCAGAAGTTTGACTGGAAGCACTGGGTAGTTTGCATGAGTAACAATAACATCCAATATGCAAACAAGAGAGCTCCACCCACCGAAGCATAAACTTTAACAACATAAAATCCAAGGCGAAAGACTTTTCTTGTTTGAATGGGGATTGCTCTCCTCAGAGTAGAGTGCATAAACACCAGAGCAATGAGGCATCAAAGACAGAGGCACAAAACAAAAACAGCTTCTCACAGATTATCACTTTAACATTTCAAGGCCCAGGCTTATAGAAACTAAGCATTTCACAGAGGGAAGACATATTTTTCAGCCCTGACTTGAGATAACGGTGCAGAACAAAAAAAAAAAGAAAGAAAGAAAAAAAAAGAGTTCTCTAGCCAGAGCAGATGGCTGTGTTTCCTTTGCTGTTGTAAGGCTGGGTTGTTTGCACATTGATCTGCCTTGCACTACCCTGTCTCACTTCTGATATGGATTCTTTGGCTCAGCCTTGACTAGCTCACTTACACTCAGTCATCTTGATCTGCTGCCGACGCCGAGCAAAAAAAAAAAAAAAACAAAACAAAAAAAGCCAACAAAAAGCCCACAAACAGCCGACCCTCATCTCATTTCTGCCTCTCTCTGGGTTTTGCAAACACTCATTGTTTCACCTTCAAGTGATTACTGTGGAGAGCTGTTAAAGCGGTTTCGCTGGAGGTGCGTTATTTGACTGTCCACTTCAGTTACAGTATCTGATATAAAATGTCTTCATGTATTTCTTATGCACATAAAGGCCAATTTCGGGGACTCATGCTGTGGGTTACATATATTTTCCCGTCTCCTTTGCTCATTAATACTTCTCAGAAACCCATTGGATAATGTCAAAATGTGCTGTCACCCAGCCAACGGTAAAATACTTTTTCTTAGTCTGAGAAAAGTTGACATTGTGGGGAGGTTTTTTTACGCAGAGCTGTACAAGGGTCTTAAAACATGTCAAAGATTACAGATATTGTGTCAGGGCTGCTGTTGAGCTGTTGTCATGGGGGGCCACAGTTATGGGCTGTGCCGCTGCCTATAACAGTGTTTACATGTCTCTAGTCGGCAAAGGGTCCAGTCTGTAAATATACGGAGTAAAAAAAAAAACGGTCCAGTCGTTCCTCATTTTAATGTCAAAAGTTTTCCGTTTCGTAATAGTATTTTGCCAATTACTATTTTTTTTTTTTTAAGAAAAGGCCATAGCAACATATCTAAGATGTTATCTCATTTTAGTGGCAGCTTGGTATTCTTGAAATATATTTCTGACTTCTTTTTTTCTGGAAGGCAGTAGGCAAAATCTTTGGTGTTTTTTTATTTAATTAGATTTAAAATGGATAATTTTAGATTTATAAATTTATAATAGATTCAACCATTTATCTTTAGACCTACTGCACCCCGCAGTCATTATCACTTATCTTTGCAGTGGTACAGCCTGACCTGTTGCAGGGGCATCAACCCATTCTGAACATCTTTTTCAACTTGAAACCAAGTGCAGCAGAAGGAGCTCTGGTTTTGCTGTTTTCATCTACAGTAGGACTACAGAACAAAATTTCTCTTTGAAATTGGTCAGAATTTTAACTTTCTCCGTCTTCACAGGGTATGTGCTGACAAAGGGAATTTACAGTATTGAACAATGGCAATTAACAACAGGCAGTAAAGAAACGGAGCAGGCTGAGGAGGGAACGTCTTAAGGAGAGATGAGAGACCCTTTACTTCCTCATCAGTAAATCCTTGCTGATGGGCACAGAGGATTCTCTCTCCCAAGCTTTTTTTCTCCTCCCGCCCTCTCTCTCTGTTTTAATGAGCACACACATTCACTCATCCCCACATGCAATAAAACATACCCTCTATTTCCATTCCTTTCCCCATGTTTGTGCATTTCTTTCTCCACTGACACACACACACACACACACACACACACACACACACACACACTAACAAACACACATACACACACACACACTAACAAACACACCACACACACACACACACACACACACACAGACAAACACAAACACACAGACACACACACACCCTAAAGAGCAGAGATTGCCTCATTCTATCATCATCGGCCTTATTTTGAGCAAAGTGTGTATGGGGATACACTGCAGAAAAGCCTAAGTCAGGAGGAGAGCAGCATCTGGTTTCTATCAACAAAGCATTACAGTAGAGTCGAAACCACCTCCTCTGTTTGCTGTTAATCTAATGGCCCATTACCCCACCTGTCATCACCAGAAAATATGGAGGAAAAAAATTCCACCTGACGCTCGTCTCCCACGCCTGAATGGGGATGAGCATCTTCTTGTCATTGATGTGTGTCTGCATAGGTGAGTGTGCGCTTGTGTCTATGCATGCATATGTGGAGTGCGTATATGTGGGTTGTGCATATATGTGTTTCTGTATTGGTGTGTTGCTGTATGTGCACACTGAAGGGGATTGTTGATTCCCTGGCAGCAAAACTATCTAAACACTCTAAACAATGCCACTTTAAAAAAAACAAAAAAACAAACCCTGTCACACACACACACACACACACACACACACACGAGCAGGCCCACACAGGCAGACCCACACATACTCACACTCGTACACTGTTTGTGATCTGGCATGTGATCTGTGAGAACAAACCCCAGAGTGGACACTGCGACAGGGGTGATAGCTCTTGTTTATCTGCTTCTACAGCCAAATGTTTACCACAGTAACATGCAGGTGTGTGTGTTCATATGCAAATGTGTGTGCCTGTGCCTGCTTGTGTGTGTGAGTGTGTGTGTTCATCTGGATGTATGTGCCCGCACATGCCTTTTGTGGACCAACTCAAGGCTTTTGGTTGCCTGGCAACCAGATAGAGAAACTTGTACCTACAGTAAAATGATTTCACTTTCACACTGACAACACCCAAAATAACCAAACCTGAGCAAACACACCCACCTGCACGTTAACAAACACACTCCCCCACAAAAACACACACACACACATACACACACACACACAGTAGAAAGCACACCCATTATGAAAACCAGGATTAACTGCACTGTGACCTTTGTTTTGATCATCTGTATAATATGCATGTTAGTATCCTCAGCAAGATCCAAAACAACCGAAGCTGTACAAATAAAAGACACACACACACACACACACACACACACACACACACACACACACACACACACAAATACACAAATGTAAGACATCTCGTTTGAGTATGCAAATTGTGAATTATGTTTTGTTACAAGATTTCTATGGACCTAAATGTTTGTGGGCATACACAGGAGAAAGTGGTGCCTTTTTGTGTCTGAATCCTTATGAGTGAGTTACAGTGTTTTCAAAGTTACAGTGTTTTCAGTGTCTTACACCCTCTGGTACATTGCCTCGCTGTTTTGAGACGAACTGAGAAAAAAAGAAAAGCAAAAAAAAAAAAAGCAAAAAAAAAGAAGGAAGAGAAATGTCAGCGTGAGAGGATAAGAAACTCAGGTGAAAAAAAACCATAGATAGATAGAGAAGGAGAAAGGAAGAGCATATGGAAAATGGGTTTGCTGAACAGTGCGCTGGAATCCAGAGTAATAATTACAGCACCGCTCTTTCCATTGTGTGTCTTGGGAAGCCGAATACAGCCAAAGCCAATTTCAATTCATCTTTATTGAAGCTATTGTCAGCATCCTGGTTGGCGGAAAGCCAGGAGAGAGAGAGGGAAAGACGTGGGGAACGGGACAGAGGGAAGTGCCCGGGGCGAGGAGACAGAAAGGGACAGGAGGCACGATGCACGGGGGAATGAGAGGCGGCTACACCTGTCAAGCTTCCTGCCTTCGCAAGGCACATGTGCCGTTTATCCGTGGCAGGTTTACGAGCCGGAAATTGCCGTAATTTTTTTTTTTTTTAGACAATGGGTCCCCAATTTCACACGGAGGCAAACGAAGGCAGGCTTCTCGTTCTCGACTGATGGCCGTGAATTTCCTCGGCCGAAATAATAACTTGTGCCAGCAAATTGTCAGTTTTAGCTGGCCAGAGTAAAAACAACACTTATACTAAGAAATATATGAGCTTCAGTTTCCAGTTAATGCTTTAAAACAACAACAACCCTAAAAAAGGGTCTTAAATACCCTGATTTGCTACATACATGATATAAGACAGACGCTAAAGCTGTAGGTGTCAGACAATAACTGAGACCACTTCCATCTTTTGATGATTCATGTAGAAGATGGAGAAACAGCATTGTTCAAGTTGTTCAAGTATCTGTAATACCATAGTAAAGTATAATATATAAAATTAGTAAAAATATTATTTTTTCTATCATGATCATGGGATGGTTTACTACAGAAAAATAATACTCGGACATGAACACTGATTAGGATTATTTGTTAATATTTGTACTTTCAAGTAGGCCCCACTTTTACGAGAGAAAAGCATACATGAGGACGAGGAATAACCAGTGGGATTGGCAAATGTAAAGCTATCCAATGACAGCTGGAGAAACTTCCTCAAACCAAATAAAGAACAGGACAAAGCCGCTAACATGGCCATAAATGTAACCCCCGAGAGGGGGACATAACGCAAGGTTGCTAGTGTCAATACATATTAACGTTAGTTTACACTAACGCACATAAACACATTACTTTTTTTTGGGGGGGGGGCATCATCATCCAATCTCTTTAAAAGTGTCGGTATGGTAGTTAAGGTATAATTGGACAACTGCTGAGCTGCTGTTTTAAGAAGGGTTTAGGGAACAGTCAGCTGGTGCATGGCAGCTTGTTATGGACTGTGTGTGTGTGTGTGTGTTTCACTTTGTGTGTTACTGCCTATGTGTTTGTGCGATACACGTGATTCCGTCTGCATGTGTCTCCGTGCGCGTTTGCATTGTTGTTATTTGTGGGAGGCTTGCCGGGGGCCATGACAAGTGAATTGTCCAGGAGCAATAATATTCCGGGGTTAGTAGTTTACAACATCCCCACCTATATTGGTATCGAAGCCCTCGGAACATTGCTTGGTTCATTTTCATACATATTGCCTCCTCTGTCTTCTTCTTTGGATGCATCTCAACAAAGATCTATCACAGAAAGAAAGTGTTTTCTTTAAGACGTATCTTACTGTAGTCAACACTGCTGAAATGCCCCTTTGAAGCAATTTTTCACAGCGGCAGAATGTTTTCAGTGCTTTTTTAAACACACACACCTCCAGAGGAACTCAGGAGCAGTCAACCTTCAACACTGGCAGTCTTGGGAATCAGCTGTAACCACCAGCATTCAGGCTTTTAGTTTTTTTCTTCCCTAGACTCAATATAAGTTGTTGTAACAAATGCAGAACAGGAAAACATGTCTGTCTTTTTATCAGAAATGGCAATACACTGAAGAATTAAATGCTATTTTCTGAGAAATGGCTATTTTTCATAAATAAATATATAAATATTAAAGGAATAAATAATATTACTTCAAAGTAAAAGCAATTTAGTGCTGCTAATACAGTTATTTGGCTGTTCATGACCTCCTGTGGAGTTTGACGTGTTAAATGGAAACAACTGGCTCCAACTTGCACAAAAATAATTGCTGGCATGGGAGCAAATTCTATTTTCATCAAAAGTAAAAGTCACACTTAAAGCCTTTACTTAGATAAAAAATAAAATAAAATAAAAAATTAATTGTTTCAGAGGATGGATTGACTGGGTTTTGGAGTTATTAACTGATACGTTTCAGGTTACACAAAGAGCTTTCCCAGATGGATGTGCAGTGTTTTGGAAAAGCATGTCCCCCAAAATGAGAAAATGTCCTTTTAAAGATTGCACTGTTGAGATTAAGAGCAGAGAGGTTACCAACCTTATTTCTTAGTGTAATCCACTGTAAAGCCTTGAAGTTAAGCATTGTAGAAGACACCATATAGGGATACTTGTGTGAAGGATTATAAGGTGTAATCAGATAACCAACCCACACAAACCCTGAGTTGAACCACAGGAGGAGACGACATCCCAGGCGTCGACTCTCAACCCCTGGGGCCAAATCTGCAGCTGCAGATAACAGCATTGCTTCCGCAGTCTGCAAAGGGTGAGGGGGACTTCACTTTTCTCGTATGAATCTGACCCTTAATAGTGACCATGGAGGAAGGAGATCCTTATCCTTGAATGATGGCTCCACTGTCGGCTGACATTCATCTGCTGGCACAGAGCCCAGCGCTTCGGTTGTTAGCGTATAGAGTAGACATCAGTAGCCCTGAACCGCTGTGACACTGCAGTAATACTGTTTCAACTGGAAATAACATGAGGTGGGTGGAAGTCCTTGTCCAGCTAAACACCACCTTGCAGGCTGCTTGACACGTTGGCAGATTCCAGTGCTTTTTATTTAGATGCAGCAGTTCGTGCAGTACAGGACGAGAGGGGAAGGAATCACACTGTTGCGAGTGCGCTGAAATAAGACAGAAACAAACAACAAAAAGAAGAAGAAGAAAGAAACAAAGTACCGGAGATCAGACCTCTGATGATCACAGACAGGAGGAAATTAGGAACGGCTGACCGGTTTCTGGAAGTCGGTGCACCACCAAAAATGGTCTTCAGGACAGGTTCTTTTATGAAATCGAAAAAGGTCAATAGTCAGACCTACGATTGATTCAGCTGCATAAATGAACAATACGGACACTGCTGCCTTCACCCATTAAGTCCTGGTAACAATGAAGAAAAATGTTCTCAGACACTAATACATGTCTATTAATATAAAGCACCTATAATCAATATTTTTCATCATAACAACATCAAATGATCAAATTTGAAAGGAGTCGCTTGTAGTGACCAACCCACAAAGAATTATCACCTGAAACAGCTGCAGCTCTACTTAGCTCTGTAGCAAGTTTCAACACATTTTCTCAGGTTCGCCACATCAACTTAAAAGGTGACAGTATGTCAATGTTGTGTTCACATCTTGTTTCCTGTGCCATCATTTGAAAATCTTCGTGCGCACCATTCTCCAAACTGTGAACATTGCATAATTCACTTATACTGTAGCCTTAAAGCCCAAGATAAGACATAATTTAAGCTACACCAGTTATATAACTAAAATCATACGTTATCTGGTCTCACACCCTGCTATCAATATAATATTGATACAGTATATCTCCTGGCTCTCATATAAAGCAATGAAGCAGAGGAGAAAAAAAGAATTACAAACTGTGCAGCTGAGATAAAAATGGGACTTCTAAAAACATTTCACCCTCTGTTAGTCTTGACTCCTGACTCCCTGCTTCCTACACTCTCCAAAATAAACCTTCCTTCCAATCACATCACTTAAAATTGACAAATGGGCAAAAGTATATTTTTGGAGCCACAGACACTGAAAAACCTCGATAGTGGAAATCCAAGATGAAGGAGAAGAAGAAGCCTTGACAAATTTAGTGCTTTTAGTGAAAGTACACAACTCTTTATAATCAAATCTTTCTAATTCAAATTTGTTTGGGTTGGGGGAAAGAGTTTAATGACGTGTTTCATTCTATTTTTACATCGTTACAGACAGTCTGCGGCAGAAAGAGGCAGACTAGGTGTGGGGGAAGGCAGTAAAAGGTAGAAGTGGGGAGAGAATAACATTCAGCAAAAGGTCAGGAAACAGATTCAAACCCACAAAATTATAGGGGCACAAGGCCAACTCCTGTTGAGCCCTTTTGATCCACCAAATTGACCCTCCATCAGTTTTGGACAACAGGCAGCTATTTGTAAGTTGGCAGCCACCGAGGCTGAAAAATGTCTCGCAGTTGCCCGACAGTCAGCCCCGCAGAGCTCCGTCCAGAAGCAGGGCGGGCGAGATGGGCTCGTCCGGCTGCGTCGCCGCCGCCGGGCTGTCAGGCTGTTTGGTAACCAGCGGACCACTGCAAATATTAGGATGCTCTGTCGACTGGCCTGTGAGCACGGGAGAGTGCGGCAGTAAGCGGAAATGAAGAGGATTTATAATACACGGGGAAAGCGCCGTCACTGATCCTACCCAGAGCAGGAAACACGATCACTGTCAGCAGGACACTAAAAGTTGCGGACGAGATAATATCGGTACTGAAAAGACGAAGGATATCACACAAACCTTTTCCCTAAACTACTGATTCATTAATACCCACAGAAAGAGAGACTTAATAAAAGCTTTTACATGCTTCGTATTTACTGTTTGTCCTTAATCCGGAGGAAAATAAACTGGAACATTTAAATAGCTTTCATGAACTTGAGTATAATCCCAGTCTAATGGCCTAGTTCTGGACTGTGAAGTGTGTAAAGTTCAGCACCCTGAAATTAATTTAGACATGCAGGAATAGAATAAAAACCAATTAATCACCATCTAATTGGAAAGGCAATAGACTACAGAGAACTGAAACAAAGTGGGAATCTTACCAAGCTTTCTGATTCTCCAGCCCCATTCCTTTTGTGTGTCATCAAAACTATAATTACTGGCAGTAAACCTGACAGTGCATTAAAATGTGTTATCCTCGAGATGACAAAATGCCTCATTATGCTGTCTTCATATTGACAAATTTGGTTGATGAGATGGTACTTAAAATACAGAAGAGACTATTTCACAATATAAAACCAATTACATCTCTTTTATGAAAAATAAAGTTTCTACTTCGGGCTGCTGAAGGATACATTCTCTACCAGGCTTTGTCTTCTACTTAAAATGTTACTCACAGATGACATTTGTGAATCTATCATTTGCGAGTTGAAGACCTTGTTTTCTTACGAACGGCGCATCAGTACAAACTAGTGAGGAAATGGGCCATGAAATCAAATCTCTACAGGGTTTCTGCGGCTCCTTAAAAAGTTTTGAAAATTCTAAAATCCTGTAATGTGTATTTTAGAAATTAAATTTCTTAAAAACGACTTTTACCAGTAATCCATATTGATAAAGAAGTTAACGTTATTTTTTTTATAAAATTGCATTAACATCATTATTGCTTTTAAATGGGTTTTTGGAAAAAAAAATTGCATGGATCATGCTGTAACAAAACTACGAAACAAAACCAACATGGAACCAATGACCACTGATACAAACTGTGCAGCAAGGTCAGAATTTATCGGAGGACACCAAGCTAGTGTGTCACGATGTGGGGTGTGGGCTAATGTGGCGTCTCCTCTTATGAAGAAAAAAAAAAGGTACATCTAGAAGTAATAAGTTTAAAATGGTTTTGTGTAACATTACTTTCATCTCATATGTGTAAATACAAGTTCAACGAGATCTGGCTTGAGAACGGCGCCTTTTTTTGGCTTTGTCGAAGCCTGTTTGAAAAAAGGAATTTTGAAGCCCGCTAAAATTAGGAGCTTTGCTTATAAAGGCACTAGAGTCGCATGGGAAATCAGAAAAACATGAAGCTGCCATAAAAAGCCACCAGCAAACGCATGCAAAAAGACACACAAACACACTCAATCATTTTCAGTCGAATGTTCATGTTGAATATGAATAAATAGTTAAATAAATGTTGAATAAATGAATAAATTTACTTAAATTTAACTTGTTGAAACCTGCAGAAACCCTGCTGTAACTGTACGAAAATAGGACACCAAGGGCTACTGTACCACATGTTGTGTTACTTTTAGTAAATATAGAGTGATTTCCACAATTAGTTCCAAATGCTGCCTCTTCAGCATTTATTAACTGTTTGCAGATCTAATTATGTCTTGCATTATTTTTGTCTGAAGACCATGAATCTTATAAAAAGGCACTGCAGGAGACATTTTCAGTTGTACAACCAGTGCTGTGACGCAATGTATTTGTGCATTACACTGAAGAAGACACACGCAGACAGAAAAAGGAGGATACTATTTAATCTGATTGGGGCCACGGAGCAATTGCAAGCCAACTACATTATACTAAAACGTGTTGCAAAACGCAGTGTGATAATAAGGTCACTGCTTTATTCATTGCGATCTACAGTTTAACACATGCTAACAGCGGTTGTCTGCAGTACAGTTCCAGCTAGATGCTCTGTGTGGCCACATTCCTACTTCTTCTGAAGATAAATGCCAACATCGGCATGCTAACATATGCACAGTGACAATGCCAACATGCCAATTGTTAGCTGTTGTAATGTTTACCACGTTAGCTATATTAGTTTGTAAGCACGCTGACATTTGCTGAATAGCACTAAACCCAATTTAGAGCTGAAGCTGACAGGAGCGTCATTTGTTTTTGGTCATAAATATTGGACAAAATAAAATTCTGACCTGTTTGTGGCGCTAGATAAAAATTCAGGTGATCACCAATGCGATTACAGTATGTCCTGAGGAGAACATGGAAGCCTGTACCAGATTTGATGGCAATCCACCGGATAGCCTCTGAATCATATCACCGAAGACCAAAAATGTCAAGTTCTTGGATGAAGTCAAAGGATCATGATAAATCCTGTGGAGACCGTGAATGTCTGTGCAAAATTTCATGGCAACCCATCCAACAGTTTGCGAGCTATTTCATTCCACTAGTGCACTGATCAGCTCACACTGCCATCTTTCAGGCCCTGCCGCCGGTGTGGTTAAACACCTGACTCGCTCAGTGTGTTCCAGCTGTGCAAACTGCCCTCACCGCGTACAACACCGGTTCCACATAATGAAAAATGAGTGCGGCTAACACAAATAATCAATACGATGTCTAAATGAAGAGGTCAGATCGATATCAGAGGCTGATACGATATAATACATCCAGAAATCACGCAGCTGGTTTATTCAGCCCAGCAGAGGAAAGTGACTGTGGGTACTGTGAAGGTTTTGCAGCATTTATTGTTGTTCGCTCCATTTGAAATCTCAGTGTTAGTCGAGTGAATCATCAGTCTGCTCGGAACTCTCTGTTTGCTATAATTGATCTAAATCATTTAAAGACCCACAGAGTGAATCGCTTTTGAAGTACCTTTCAGTGGGACTGGGTGAAATGGTTGAAATCATTAACGGGACCTTGTGGACCTAAGTGGAATTTCCCTGATATCGATCTATACCACGGTACTGCAAATGTATTCAGAAAGTCAAATAACATAACCAAATTGATTTTCAAAGTAGGGGCCTTTCCTTACATCTACAACCTCAATGGAAATAAGAATGCAACCATTTTGAAACTCCCTTTCCTACCCCACTGTTTGTTATCGTGAAATATATGGATGTCGCAAAATAACATCGGGCCACTCTGTGGTGTCCCTATATATGGATGTGTGTCGGTCTACCACTTCGATCCGGACTGAAATATCCCAACAACTATTGGACAGATCTCTGTGAAATTTTGTATATACATTCATGGTCCCGATGTGATGAATCCTACTGATATTGGTGTTTCTTTGACCTTTTTCCGTCACGCAACCATAAATGCAAAGTTTGTGGTTTTGAGCGAAATGTATCAAGAAGCACTGATTGACTGCCGCGATACCGGGTCTGGGCTTTCACGTTCCCAGACGAACGGACTGTAATAACTTTTCCTGTAGCACCATAATTGAGTCAGAATTTTAATTTGCCCAGAACTTTTACTGATTTTAAAACTAATTTCATTGGAAAATTTCATCAATGCTAATGACCATCAGCCTCAACTGTGCTGTATTTTCTGTTAATTAGCAAATGTTAGCACGCTAAACCGAGGCCGTGGACAAGGAAAACATCGCACCTGCTTGGCATCAGCACGTTGGCATTGTCACTTCGTGATCCCTTTAGCATCCTGGCTTTTAGCATTTAGCTCGAGGCGGTACAGCCTCACGGGGCATCAATCATTGCTGTAGACGCTTGTTTTATGTGACCCTGTTATCTGCTCTTTAATTCTATTTTGGCCAGTTCTGTCTTGAAAAGGAGTTTACATATTTCAAGAGACTTAATAAATAGAGAGACTTAAAAGAAAATAAATAAGTCTACAATGGAGATAAGTGTTAGTCCGTCTTATCCTTGACATTTTTGTAGTTGTGTTTGATTTAATGTTTTCCC
Source organism: Istiophorus platypterus (assembly GCA_016859345.1). Lineage (NCBI taxonomy): Eukaryota > Metazoa > Chordata > Actinopteri > Istiophoriformes > Istiophoridae > Istiophorus > Istiophorus platypterus. The sequence continues at coordinate 8,749,825 of CM029120.1, forward strand.
TCTCAAAATGTCAACTAAACCACACTCTTTTGTTCCATTTAATGCATTACATTAGCTAGAACTTCAATAAACTAATTTTGTTAATTACATTTTAATTACAGCTTTCCCAGCATCATTAACGCTGTTAAATGATAACACTATACAATAATACAATCCTGATACAAGACTCATTAACCGTCGTTCAAAATAGCAGCCTAAGAAGTAAGAAGAAGTGAAGAGCCGTCAAACCTAGCTGTTAATTTTTATTGCTATTAATATTTGTGAATATAGAATTTTCAAACTGTGTCAAATTTGCCCTCAGGCGCAGAAGAGAAAAAAATGATTTTAATGAGCACCTCTGACAGCTGGTAAAATTGTTTTGTTTTTTTTTAATTATGTCATTTATACAGTTTCCCTTTGCCTGAAGTTATCCAATACATTGGACACACAGAGGAGAAAGCCTCCCGTACAAAAATATAAACATTTAAAGCGCAGAAGTGGGGATACTGTATGCCCCCGTTATCTTTTTGCCTTTTATCCTCTAACAAGTGAAACCGGCGCCCAGGTTTGGGTCCCCCTTTGAGAAGCCCCTTGGCGAGTAGCAGAACAACCACCAATGAGTCTTTTCTGTTTTGGTCCAGCGACAGCCCACCAAGGCACCTCCTGGCAGCCCAGCTGGCTGCTCGGCTATTGTGAAGGAGTAACGGCCACAAGGCTCCTGTTAGCTGCGCGATATGCTCCGAGTTTCCTCCCCGATCCGTGGACTCCCTGCGCGGCCGCCGAGCCTTTTTAAAAAATGTTTTTAATTTATTTATTTATTTTAAAATTGCGGCCTCTGATACTGGAAAGGTATCAGGGAATATCGTAACTGGCTGACACTGAGGCAGGCAGACAGTGACAGGGAGAGGCAGATGGACACAAACACACACTAAGATACACACAAGTACGCTCGCACACGCACACACACACATACATACGCACACTAACACGCACACACACGCACACGTACTGTGCCAACACTGCTGTGACTTTGAGTGAAAGCGTGACTGTGACAGTTCTGCTGTGGGGTTATCAGTGACCAACAGAGCATGCCTAGACACACACACACATAAACACACATACACACACACACTACACACACACACTCGCACTGACACAATCCTGAGGGCTCACCAGTCACTGTTATGTACAGTTGGAGTCTGATGGGAGCAGACTTTGCCTTTTCCTTGCCTGCAATCATCTCTCCTCCTCAAACTCTTTTATTCATCGCCCTGTACCTCTGTGCCCCCCTCCTTTCTCCTCTCATCCACACATCTAACAACCCCCCCCCCCCCCCCACACACACACACACCCGCTCCTCCTCCTCCCCCGGTCCTCCGCCGCCTCCTCTACCTCTCCTTCCCCCTGAGCCATATTATCCGCTTAAGTAAAACACCCTAATCATTCTTCCCCATCATCGGCGACTTTATTGCTGAGGTCACACAGACAGACAGACGAACCCCGTGAGCGCCTGCATGAGTGTGGGTGCCCCCCACACCCCCCCACCCCCACCCCGCCCCCGCCCTCGGATGCATGCGAGGCAAATACGGGTGTCATCATCTGAGAGATCATACCGCATGAGCAGGAGTGTCTGTCTGGCTCCCTCCCTTAGATTTTTTCTCTCTCTCTCTGCAATAACAGCTTCACACTCCCTTCTCCTCTCCACTGGGAGACAAACATTAAAGAGCTTTCTCATAATGAGGGAAACTACAGAGAAAAGACCTAAACTACACACACACACACACACACATGCACGCACGCGCGCACACACTCGGCGAGCGTGCACACGCACGTAGAAACGTGTACACAAGTCCCATAGTTACGTAAAGGTTACGTAAAAGGCATGAATATTAAAAGGAATGCCAGTGCTTGGCTGTCATTAAAACTGCACGCACAGTTGTGTGTGTACGTGTGTGCATACATTCAGGCGTCTGACCGTCATTAAAATGCCTAATATTTCATGAAGGAGCTGGATGGACGAGATCCCGGTGCGATTGATTTAGCTCTGGTAAATGCAGGGATTGGAACTCCTGTCAGGCTGCGAAGTTATAGATGAGCTAATCCTCAACCACCCCGGAGTCAGGGATGCACTTCAGCCGAGTCTCCAATAGTAATAATAACAATAAACGAGATTTAAATGGCAACTGAGAGCATAAAGGGACAGGGACACTGTTAAATATCTAACCCTTTTGTATCAAATCAGACTACACAATATTTTTTCTTCCCAGATGGTCACTGTGACAGTGTAGGTGACCATCAACTGATCAATTATATTAATTATATTATTATTATTATAGTAGTACCTGTGTGCTAAGAACCTGCCCGGGTAGGTGTGATTAATTTGGTATCATGCCCAAAACCAGTTGGAGGCAAGGGGTCACAGGTTCACTGGCAAGAAAATAATAATATAAGATTTCATTCATTTTTGGCTTCAAAAGGGATTAAAAACATCCTCTTAGAGGGGAACATCTGTACCCATCTCTGTAAAAAGTTTTATAATGAGTTAAGTCGTATAAAAACAAGGTTATATTCCAAGTTTCTGTTATTCCATTCCTAATATTTATGATATTTATGAATTTTTACTACACACCGTAATGAGGATCAGCCTAATGTAAGCTGCAAGCAACCCATGTTTTCAATAAAACATGAATTCACAGTATTCTGAAAGGTACAATAATATAATATTTACAGTTATTACGATTGTGCTTGTTCACTTTAAGCAATGCAGACTGCAGTCAGGGGACAGACTTCTCCTTGTCTTTTGGGAGCCACGGTGACTTGTAAGATATAATACAAACAGACACTTTGGTTGTAAAATCAACACACACTTTTTTTTTCTTCTTCTTTTTTCCAATAGGTGTTGTTCCAACAGCTTATAGCGTTCTCACTTACCAGGCTCTTCTAGCTGCTGACACTGACCAAGGGAGTTAAAAAAAAAACCCAAACAAACAGACGAACAAAAACACCAAAAAATAGTGGGTTAATGAGGTTCAGGAGACGCTCCTCATCTCTTTCCACTTCCCTACCACAGCTCCAAACCCTCCCCCGCCTGCTGCAGCCTCCCCGACGCCAACTAAAGTTCAGGCTGCCCTGCAACACCAAAAGAAAAGGGAGTATATGCAGTAAAAGTGCAAAGAGAAGAGACTCCAGCATTTATCCACTGCCTCCAAAGGAAGGATCACTGCTACAGAAGTTAGTGTAAAATTTTAAGGGTATGCGGTCTCTAAAGCTCACTATTACTGCTCCTAGCCCTTTGTCCTCTGGATATGTTTTTGTTCAACCCGTCACTCCTTTCTGTCAAATTCAGCACAGCGCAGTCCAGTCCGAGAGGAGATAGATCTGTTCACCAGGGGCGTTCAAGAACGTCGTTCTCTTCTGGGCTAGAATCTAGCGCGTCACAATCCCAATGGTGCCTCTGTGGGGCCTCGGCATGGTCGTAGCGGTGATTTGCGGTAAATAATGAGGCTTGTGTTCGGCTTTATCCTCAGAGGACCATGAATATCTTTCCAGCATTTAACGATAATCTAGCCGAGTTGTTGAGATATAAGCGAGGGCCATAAGCAACAATGCTGGAGTGGCTAAAAAAATTAATAAAAAATAAATAAATCTAAAAATATAATCTTCAAATTGAAAACTATTCAAGCACTTGTTGAACCCAAATGCTCTTACTATTTAAAAAAACCCACCAACAAACAAAAACGATAATCATTCTATTGTGGAGATCCTAGATTTACCACCAAAATCCAATTGGTTGTTCTTCACCCACGGCCTATCTGTCCTCAAGACCTTATGAGAATCCTTCCATATATATATATATATATAAATAGATATAGATATATTGTTTTAAAGATATCTGCCTTTGGTGGAGGTAACAAAAAGATTATTCTATTAAAAATAAAAAACAGCAAAGATAATGCAGGTGATTCATAACTTCACAGTGACCCATGGACCAAGGTATACAATGATAATTTACTTTAGATTGTGTAAAGGTGGATATCTCAGTTGAGAATCAAATTCCACACACGTTGTATCAGACATGGACACGAGTTGTGCTCAGTTGGTAATTTAGTAGCAAATACATTGCATTTAAACTTTAATTCTTCTTTTTTTTTTATCTTGTTTCTACTGTCTTCAAACTTGACTCATTCTGTCTTTTGAGCAGTAAATTTCAATGCATTTCAAAGACCGGCTTGTCTTACATTTTGGGGTTTCGAGCAAAATCTAACAAGCGGTGCAGACCTCAGGCTAAATAGGAAAACATGAGTTATGTGCCGAATGTGGGACAAAAGGCTCAGACCACATTCAAATTTAAAAGGTTTCTGAAAAACCACATTCAGCTTTCAGCTGTTTGCGCCAACCTAACCTTGAGCTGGTCCCGCTGCACTTCTTCCTGTTATGTCACATATATAGCAGCCTGAAAACATTGTTGAAATGTTGCAAATTTGACAGGTAGTGATAAGTTATTTTGCAGACGGGTTATAAAACAGATCAGCTTAGATTATTAGTCAAATGAAGCAGCACTGCGACTTTTTATTTGCTAATCAGAATTACTGTTGTTCAAATTGACCGAGATCGAAGAATCTAAGCAACATACAAACTCAAAAGCTGCTTATCATTACCGGAGCCTCAAATATTTGTATACTGCTTTCTAATAAGGAACACTTCATAAAGGAGTTTTTAAGTTGTAAGTGATGGCATTATTGTTAACAGTGAATTAATCATTTACGCGTTCTTCATAGATGTTCATCGTCTTAGTTTAGTGCTTTTGCCTCCTAATATTTGCTGATTAGCACTGAAAACAAAGTACAACTGAGGTTGATTGGAATGTCCTTGGTTTGTAGCTATTTGGTTATAAACTAAAGCAAAGGTTGAACTGGAAAGTTTCGCACAGGTGGCTTTTCTAGATGTAAAGTTAATGGATCCTCACTGTCATTATGGTTCATTCAGTTGGGGAACGTGAATGAAAGCCATCTTTGTTGATCCTAAAGGAATAAACTGAAATAAAAAGAGAAAAATAGAGACAGAATTATTAATATGTTAATATGTTTTAAAAGTAAAAAGGGGCTCCTTGGAGACCAAAAACTAAAATCTGGACCGACTAAAAACTTATAAAACGGCGTCAGTTAGGAGAGCAAATCAAAGCTCATTATTTTTTTATTCTTCTACATTGCCTGTACTCGACCAACACCCAAATTATGCTAATGTCCTGTGCAGAGGACTTAGGGTTTTCTCATAGTTTTAAGATATTAAGGTTGTTTAATGTGTTTTTGTTCCATTTCAAGGTGTTATAATTGTGGTTCCTATAGACCCTGATCAATTTTTAACATGATACTTTCTCCCACAGGGAATTTTTAGTCATCATTTTGTTGTCTCAGATCCCTGCATGATACACTTCCTACAAATGAACAAAACCAAGCCTCCTGCTGTACATTCTCCCAGGTATTATGATTCCTCGGAGGAGGTAAGTGCCTGTTTGAGCAACACCGTGTATACCTACGTGGATATCAACACATTCCAGTGACATTGAATGTCAGGGGTCAGCAGCTTATATGGTCTTGCCAAAACAGAGGACACTGTGGAATGGAAATGTTGCTTGAAGTGAAATGACACATTATATCTTTCGGCTCATTCTGAGTTTTCAAGAGGCACACTGGCACCGGAATCATTTCTGGGCATAAGAACGTACAAACGGTGGAGCGAGGGATGATATTATATGCAAAGATGCTTTCGGGAAACTGAGCCTAAGACTGGGCAAACCAGAAGCTGTGCTGCTAAGTGGATTAACACGGTCAGTTAAAGAAAATGAAAGCCCAGTCCAGTGAGGACAGACCAGTCTCACCCCCAAGATGAAATGTAAACAGGTGCTCAGCTTTTTTCTTTGTTTTTTTTAACCCACCGTTTGGTCGTGAGCAAAAGAGAGTGAGGTACCGATGTCAAATATGGGCCTTAGAGGAGAGGGAGGTAAAAAGAGTGAGGAAGATGGAAAGAGGGAGAAGGGGAGAGTGCACGGTTCAGTGTTTCTGCGAGGCTGAAATGATAGAAGGAGAGGGAGAGCTCGGAGGCAGTCAGGTGTAATAAAGCAATAATCAAGTGAAGAGATATACTGTATTAATGGCTAAAACTGTGAGATCGTGGAAGCAGAGCAAAAAGAAGCCTCTGAACTTAACCTTAGCTCTCACATGGCAACTGGTAAAACTGGACGTCGTGAGTGTGTATGTGCTGTTGTATAACCTGCCCGCTTATTTGAATAAAAGAGGGCATAAACTCGGTCTACGCGCAGGGCTGTGGACGTGCTAATGCTGCATTTACATTGCAACATTTAAAAAGCCCTTCTGGTTTGGAATGACTTGAACAGAGCAGCACATTCTGCTCTGCTGAGTCTGCTCAGCTGTGCAGTTTCGGGTAGTTTGCTGCGTATTTATTCAGTTTCAACAATTGGGCATCTGCAGCCCGCTAACCTCTTGCGAAAGTTGCAGGGTAATCTTACTTATAATTGCAAATTTACTGTCATGAGAAGCTTTGTTGAGCTTGAAAAAAAAAGAAGAAGCAGAATAGGGACCAGTGAACCATTTGGTCGTGATCCGGACGGCTTAATATATTTTGAAATGATTTACTGCAGCATCGTCTGCAGTCAACATCAGCATTGCCCTGGTCTCCCATCGTCTTACATCTTTGTGGGAATGAGTGAAATTCATTTTGCCATCAACTGTCCACATTTGGCTGAAGTGTACGGGAGCTGTTTCTATAGAGGCAGAAACAGCGGGGAAGAGGCAGAAGAACAATGTCCTGTGGAGCGACAGAATGAAAGAGGAAAATAAAAACGAGGGCAAACACAGCAGACTCCAAACAGAGGTTTTACACCTTCAAAAAGCACCTACAGCGGTGGCTCTAATTCTTCTTTTCTCATCAAAACACCACCATTATAAAAGATTTATATAATCTGTCACATGCTGAAGGGCTTTGGAGTGCTGAGAAAATTAGTCAATAAATGAATTAGCCAATCAGAAGAACATAAATTGCTAACAATTTTGATAATCAATTAATTTTTTTCAGTCATTTAATGGGCAAAAATGCCAGATGTTGGCTCGTTTTGGCCTCTCAAACCTGGGAATGAGCTGACTTTCTCTGTTTTGTACCGTTTTAAATTAAATATATTGGGGTTCTACCAATACAAACCATTATGTAGAGAGCTAATTACTGAATATAAATATATTAAATGACTATTGCAGAGAAATGCCAACCATAAATAGTATTAAATGGGGTTTAATTTCATGAAAATCATTTTTCAGCTTCCAAAGTGAAGCATGACAGAAACCGTTTAACATCCTCTAGACTAAATAATGACTGTATTGATTGAAAAAAATAAAAAAAAATAGCGGAATAATCAATACTGAAGATAGTCGTTTGTTGCAGCGCTATGCTAAATCATTAGGAAACCGACAAAGAGAATGTTCAATATCAAGATTTCAATATTCTGATTAAATCAAATTGAATCAAACACGTATTTGCAAGTGAATCGGCAGGAGAGAATTCGTAGCCTGAGGAGTTGATGGGCCCAAGAAGCAGCAGCAGCAGCAGCAGCAGCAGCAGCAGCAGCGAGTCATGAAGCGTGAATACTCCCAGCTTCTGGGTTGCGTTTGCTATTGTGGCCCCTGATCCCACTGTCCCACCATTGTTAATGATAATGTCAGCGGTGATGGGTGTATGTGTGTGTGTGTGTGTGTGTGTGTGTGTGTGTGTGTGTGTGTGTGTGTGTGTGTGTGTGTGTGTGTGTGTGTCTGTGTGTGCGCGCGCACTTGCTTTACAGTGTGTTTGCAGAGCGTGCTAACTTTGGTGTCGGTGTGTATCAGAGCAATGTGTGCGTGAGAGAGACCAGAGGTGACCCAGTGGTGTCCCTGCTGGTTCAGAGCAGGGATAACACCCTCTGGAGGCGACGCTCATTAATCATCCCATTCAAACACACAGAACGCAATCCATCCGCCCATCCTCTCCTCCTCCTGCTCCTCCTTCCCTCTCCTCCTCTTCCTCCTCCGCTCCGCAGCACCAACACTTCGTAATGGGGTCACTGCTCCCATTTAACAGAGAAAGACAGAGGAGAGAGAGAGAGAGAGGAAAAGGGGAAGAGATGGGGAGGGTAGTAAAAACGAACTGAGATTAAATAAGAAAGAAACGAAGGGGGAAGGACGGCAAGGGAGGCAGAAATAATAAAAAGAGGGGGAGGGAGATGGGGGGAGAGAGGGGAAGGAAATAATTACAGAGGGAGGTGTTTGAAAGTAGGGACGATTAAGAGGAAGGGGAGGGGTAAGAGAATGAGGGAGAATAAGTAAAGAGGGAGGAAGAGGGGTTAAAAAATGTGCTGAAAAACAGTAAAAGTCTTTCCCCTGATTAATGTCGCACAAGACAGAAGCAAAACATTGTGTTCTTTGGAAATGCGTAGAAGAATCTTTGGAATATGCCGCTGTGGGGACCCAGCACTAATTATGTGACTGTGTGTGTGTGTGTCTGTGTGTGTGATTCATTCTAGTGCTGGAGGACAAGCATGTGTACATAACCAGCACACACAGAGATGCACAAATGCTGGTGGAGGCACACACCAACACACAGCAGCTAGCGAGCAACGCCAGGGGACCTTGGTAGAAGTAGGTTCCTCCTCCTGCTGCATTATTCTCTTTGGAATGTTGTTTTTATTTCCTGGTTCGAAACTGCGGTGCATCGCCCCCGGTTACCCACCATCTCTCCCTTTCACGCACGCACACACACACAAACGCACACACACACACACGCGTGTGTGTGCACGCTGGAGCATTTCACTCATCCATGTCCCATAACCACTTTTGAGAAAACAGCCTTTGACAGATGCCCCCAAACAAAAAGAGAAACTAGAGGCCAAAAAAACATCTGAGCCTGACAAAGACCGTCGCTTGCCCCCCACCCCCCACCCCCCCACACCCTCACCCTGCGTGTGCCCTCAAAATAACAAGTCCATTCTGTTTCCTGGTGGACAGTGGCCCCTGGAGACGTTTCTGTCCCTCTGCGGTTAAAAAGCAAAAGTTTGACATTTCAAGAAAGAGATGAAACATTGATGCCACGCTCATATCTTTATGGTGGGTGTGTATGTATACACACACACACACACACGCACACCACACAAAGGGACAGGTGCTCGCCGGTATTCCAAACCCAACAAAAATTTAGTGTCTGTAGTCTGGCCAACTGATGTGGCCCTGCTATGAACAAACAGCCTGAGCTGCAGCAGTGGCTGTGACACATATGCTTATGGAGGCATTTGAGGTACTTTTAAATCCGCTTTCTTAATGTCACGGCTCACGTCAAAAGTAGCGAACTTTGTCGCAACCCGGACCGAAATCTTAACGCACGGGTGCGGCGCGCAGATACAAATCTTACACTTACATGTGGATATCTCATCTCTGATGTTAATCACTAATAAACGTCTGTAAATCTGTTTAGAAATCATACTCAAGGCGTTCCCCTTAACTCTAGGACTTGATTGAGAATCATCATGTTTTTGAAGTTCCTTTCAGCATCAAAGTAATGCAGAGAGCTGTCTGTGTGTACACGGGCAAACTGAAAGCAGGAACCACTAATAGCCAATTCAGCAGACTTTTAATGGGGCCAGTTTGCCCCAATGTAAACAAATATATACTAAAAAAAACATGGGGCTGAAATTGTATTGAATGGTTGCATCATTTTGGCTTTGAGAGCCGCTGGCCTAATCTGTACAAAAACCCTGCAAATTGAGTAAAAATGTCCATTTGCAGTTTTATTGGGGTGATGTGCTGGAAGACTTCTTGGCTACGGTTATTGAGCTTCAAGATTCCAAGAAGTTACTGTGACTGGCCAAGAAAAGGTCTGGCACATAATGACTCCGGGTGAAGTGTCATCTTTACACTTGTGTTTTTGTATATATGAAAAACAAACAGGATGCAACATGTTAATACAGGCGCTCCCTAGGTTTAGGCGTATAGGCGTATTTAATTCAACGTCGGACGGAGCCAGGCTTGCAGTTTCCCCCGTCTCCTGTCTTTCTGCTAAGCCAAACTAACCAGCTACTGTCTGTAGCCTTGTATTTTTTTCCCCCCCTCAAACAGACACGAGCGTGGTATCAGATCTTCCCGTTTTAAATCTTCACCAGAAAGCAAATAAATGCATTCCCCCGAATGTCTAACTTCTCCTTTAAACAGCAGCCAAGGAAAAGAACTTGGCCGTTTCCTGTAGTCGCTGTGAATCCAAACCCAACCCAAAGCGCAGAGGTCTGGGCATTTGGTGTCGACTCAGAAAGCTCTGTCTGCCAGAGAGGAGGAAGCTAATTTATATAAGAATGGGATGGAGATTAAGACCTCTGTGGGTATTATGGATTTAGGGAATTAAGCATAATGGATTTCATGTAGGGCTTTCTTTTACGAGTCCCCCGTTGGAGAGAGGTACGCAGTCTTGAGAGCAGATCTGATTCATTCCAGGGCTGGAAAAACTGGCACGTGCACGTACCAGCCAGCTCTCATCCGGCAAAAACACACATGCACAACTTTCCTCATGCCCACAATGTTATAGGCAGCGGCTCCCTGGGATGAGCCGCGGCTCCCGAGGAGTCTGAACTAATTCGCCTTTTGTCGTACCAGAGTTATGCAGATTTTACACTCCTATTTCACACTGCTCTGGTTTTCGAAAAACACGGATAGGTGGGAGTCATTAAAACCGCAAACACAACGCACCGTGCAGCAGGTGTCGTGTTAGGTGAGACAAAGGAGAACCACTGGGAGTAAAATCAGGCAAAAAAATTTTTCCCCCCCAGATTGACTTAAAATGGTCGACCCTAGACAGATTTTATAGACTAACTGCTGAAAGCACAAGGTGTAGACAGAATAGCACCTTTAGAATTTCATGCCATCCAGGGCAACATCACAAACAATGGATTCAAAAATTACCATAGAAATGAATTTGCTGCGTCCATCCCCAGTGCAGGTGTAATATATATAATATTCTTGAAAATAAAATGTTGGTATTAATTATGAGTATAAAATTTTATTAAAATTGCAGATTATATAGAGCGTACACAAGCATACTGATGATTTTGTGCCTGTTTCCCTTCATCACACACACACACACACACACACACACCCTCTACTCTGTAGACTAAAATAGATAAGGGGGAACATGTCCTGGATCTTCTGTTCTTTCTGATTTATCTGTTTGGCTTGAATTATGCTTTTAACTTTGCATTTTCTTCGTTAAAGTTTTGGGTGACGAGACTAAAGCCGAAACATGCTACACTCTGAAATTTGGAGTCGTGTGATAATCCTGTCACCCCCTTACCTGTTACACATGGTATTGTTAATTTAATATAAAGATACTAATTAGTACGGCTTTAAAGATGCTGGCACGAGCTGCCTGACTCTTGTCAATACTTAAATTTGCAGTCAATTCCCTTTAAACTACGTTATGAGTAACGGGTTGAATAAGAAGCATCTGACTAGACCATATCCATATTGCATTGCTCACAATGAATGCATTTTTAGTCCATCATCCGTCTGACTAGCATTTGTGTGTCTGTGTTTGCAGGTACAAGTCAGTTTCTGATGTTAAATTATTGACTTAGACTATATGAGATGTGCATATATTAAGAACCTCCCAGATGTTGCATGTTACCACTGTCTGCCCCTAAATACATTTCCTCTCCGCTTCTTTACTCTGTGCTATTAAAATAACGGCAGAATGCCCTGCAAAAAAAACAAAAAACAAAAAAAAACCCTTGAATAAAATTACTTTTGGCACAGGAAAGTTTGGCTTCAGCCTAAATGAACCAGGGTGGGTTTGACTCACGGTGAAATTTAAGGCAGACCTTTGACAGCAAAATTTATAAGCTTCACCTGAGTGTGTATTCCTCATGTTTATTCATTGCCGGGCTACCGTATTAGTAAGTGCTCATATTTTATACCGACTCTACTGTCATCAGGGTAATGTTACGCCAAAATGTTTTGTGTAACTGACCAGGGAATCAAAATGTGTGAACTTGCATCATGGCTGAGTGAATTTAGATGTTTGATGGTGACAAAAAAAAATAAAGAGAGGGCCCAGATTCCCCCTCGGTGCACCGCACCCATTAATCATTGCTACACCCCTGCATCCAGACACATAAACACAATCACACTCGCCGTTTCACAGCGGCACTTGGAGGAAGAGAAGATATTCTGGGTTATCTCTGCAAACGGGTGCCTTCCCCTGGCTCCCACGCCACTCGCCTTCCCCGCCAGATAAACACGATGTTCCAAACACTGGTTCTACACACGGCGACGGGCGGAGATTAAGGCCGACTTAAGTTTATCATAAATGAAGTGCAAAGTCGACAGTTGTGTGGCCCACTGCCTCTCAATACTAAAACCACCAGCTGGGATATTTAGGAGGTGATGGGAGCTGTGCAATAGCAGCCACCAGGCATTCCAGTGCTGAGGTAGGCTCTAATCCTCTGCTCCTGGCTCGCTCCTGGCTCGCTCCCGACGAGGTGGGGGGGGGCAAGTCGAAACAGCAGGGAGACACATTCACAAATTAGAATTTATGGAGCGATCAACACTGTCTCATAGCTATTCCACGGAGACACTGATCCCAAAGCTTTGCAGTTTTTGTTGTAAGTCTCAATCCAGCAAATAATCGGTATACTGTGACTATTAAAAGTGGAAAATTGGATTTTAAAAAAATCAATAATACCAATATCTGAGTGAAATCAGATTTCAAAATGCTATTTCTAGGGTAAATCTGTGTCGTGTTACTATTTACTGTTTTTTTTATTACTTCTGGAGATGCATGATCGGCAGGTCATCATCATTTCCCCACGAATTTTCTCCTCACTTTCCATTAGAGGAAGCACATTCTGAATGTTGCAAGAAACCTGAGATGAACTGTGTCTTCTTGCGGCAGGAAACTTAACACCTTTCGGATCTGCGAGGACTAAAAAAACGGCAGACTGAAAATACGTTCAAAGTGATCTACTTCTTTCAAAAGAGTAACTTTTTCTGGGAAAAACAAAAAAAAAAAGAAGAAAAAACAATGAAAAGAACCCCTCCCTGGTTCTTCCGTTCTCTCATCCTTATTCTCCGTACTTTGTCTGTTTATGATCTTTCACAAGAAAACCTTAAAAAGAAAAAAGAAAAAAAAAAACCTCGCATAAACATGCACAAAGATATAAAACTACACAAACACACACTTTGAAAACTGCAGCACAAGGGTTGTAAAACTCATGATGTTGTCAGCGTCAACCAGGCCCGGTCCCTGCAATCTTTGTTTCTCCACACCAGCTTACCGAAAATGAAAACGACACCGTAACAGACACATATCAGCTTACTATAATAACACCTAGCTAACATGCCGCGTAATCCGCCATTTTGCCTCACAACACCGTAAATAAGTATTGTCATGTTAGACTGGGAGGCATGGAAATCTTCCTCGTCTGACCGTAACTGTTTGGCAGACGCGTAATTGAGCTCCGGGTCTTTACAGAGATCATGTGGGTGGCGTCGTGTGCCGGAGAGCAGACACAAAGCGAAGGCGGCCAGAAATGTGTGGATTCAAAATGGCAAATACAGTATCCGCGTCTGCTTCACACGTGTAAGGACTTTTCTTCCTCTCCTACGTCTCACTGCCTACTGTAACTCTCCACTCGCACACAAATTACCAAGTCCTCCGGCAGCCTTAAGCCTGGAAACACCCGCTCGCTGATCTTTCTCCCCTTCTTTTCATCTCCTACCATCCTCCCTCAAATCTCCCTCTGTCCTCTTTAGTCCCTCTTCTTCTCCCTACCTTCTCATCATCCTCTTCCTTCCAGCATCCTCCTTACCCTCCCTTCTCCCATCTCCCTCTCCATCTCTCCCTCTCTCCACGTCTCCCCCTCTCTCTGTAGGTATTTCCCTTGCCGATGTTGTCCATTGAGAGCCAGTGATTGTCTGTGGGTGAGAGCAGAGGAGAAGAGTGGGGCCGATTACTGCAATGCAGAGCAACCAAACAACATCACGGCGCTGCAGCAGACACTGTGTGTTTGTATGTGTGCTTGTATGTACAGTTTGTGTACATATTTAAATGGACTTTGTTTACTTCTGCATTTGAATTTGTATGTAGGGACGTGTACACACATTTGCTGCACTTATACAATGATGTGAATGTTTATATGTATGTGTGTGTGTGTTTCTGTGAGCGATGACCAGCTCAACCACAACTATTTGTCATGCCCAAACACCAAAGCTTCTGCAGCTATGCACCATGACTTTTAAATAGATCTCTTTTCACTGACATCAAACCATGCCCAACTGTGCATTTTTAATACCCCGCATGTTTATGCAGAGAAGAATATGGTTTCATGCCTTCACACACACACACACACACACACACACACACACACACACACACACACACACATTCACACACACACACACACACACACACACACACGCGCCCGTGCGCAAACACATGCAAACACACATACACACACACACACGCACAAGCTCACTCAGAAAAAAAACTGCCTATTGCAGCTCAGACTAAATCTATTATGCAAAATGACAGTGTTTTAATCAGGCTAATTGTCCAGCTCCTCACCAAGTCTCTGCCATCTCTACTTAACTGATGCCACAGCCGCACTGTTTTTCTTTTTTCATTCTTCCTTTTCTTTTTCTTTTTCTTTTTTTTTTTTTTAAGGAATAAATGACACAGCGGTGGAGGAAGAGCGTGAGGCAATCTAAGCCACAGAGGCCCACAGGCGTTTGAAGTCTAAAGACTCTTTCATCCTCGACTCTGGGAAATGAATGATTTTTTTCACACAGTGACAGGACAGCTCTGACAGGACCCAAACACATGAACCATGGCAAAGCTGTCAGATAGTCAAACACACATATACGGATGCATTCGCCAGCATGCACGCAGGGAAACGCGAGCGCAAAATACATATATGCACGCGTGCTGACGCACGGCTGGAAAACGAGGGCCGGAGCGGGGAAGTGTCGGGGGAAAAAAAATAAAAATATCGGGAAGTCTGCATTCACGCGTGAGGAAGTAAGAAGTATGCGTTAAAAGGGAGACGGAGAGAGAAAAGGATGGAAAGAATGATGCTATAATTAGTTGTTTGTTTCTTTAACTGGCATTTAGTTTTGTCTGGGCCTCTTTGTCTGTAGACACAATGGGGCTGATGTGGCATGAGTGAACTACACAGCATAGAGGATTAAGGCTGGACTGAGGCTGTGGTGCCGCACTCGCTCTCTCCGTCACGCACAACAGACAGACACTCAACTAGCTGCACAAACACCCAGCTTCACACACTTTCTTAAACACACACACACAAACAGACACACCTACAAACAAAGGCACACCCCTCTGGATACACACATACACACACACACACACACACACACACACACACAGTCCTGCGTGTGCGCACACACAAACGCACCCACAGGGGGATTATCTGTGCAACAGAGTTCTGAACACTGAGAGTGAGGAGGCGTCTGAAGAACTGCACTCATCACCAAAGGATGGAAAGAGCACAGCAGAGAGAGACAAAAACACACACACACACACACACACACACACACACACACACACACACACACACACACACACACACACACTTGGACACACATACTTAGACACACCTCAGTGCGAGCTACCTGTGTGTTGAGCAGCATATAGAACAGCATCTCTCCGTGTCCGTCCTGTGAGGCTGAGCTGACAGCCAGAGCAATGAGAGGGAAGTGGAAATAGGGGTTTGGGGGGGGGGGGGCAAAAGAGAAAGGTGAGAAGGAACAGAGAGGAATAAGGAGCCCAGGAAAAGAGAGAACGAATTAGACGGAGAGTTGAAAGCGGCGGAGGGAAGGGAGATGGAGAAAATCATTAAGACAGAAACAGAGCTGGGAAAGAGATGGAGCAATTCACGACCTTGGCCCCCGGGGCTGCCGGGCCTACATGTCCTTATTTCACAAATAGACTCTATTGATTTTATACCATTAATGTGGTAGATTTCACACTATTAGCTCCTATGTCCACCCTTTAGTGTGTGAAGGACCCTGCGGGCGCTCCGCTTTGCTCAACTCTCATCTGATCTCTCCAACACGCTGCGTGGACGAGCTTACAGGCTTAGAATACCTCGAGCTGTTTCTTTCATGCACCATTAAGGCAACAGAGACAGAGGGACCGGATGTGCATTTGCGGGGGTCAGGGCATGTGCGCGTGTGTGAATGCGTGTGTGTGTGTGTTTGTCTGTGTGTGTGTGTGTGTGTGTGTGTGTGTGTGTGTGTGTGTGTGTGTGTGTGTGTGTGTTTGTCTGTGTGTGTCTGTGTGTGTGTGTGTTTGTGTGTGTGTGTGTGTGTGTGTGTGTGTTTGTCTGTGTGTGTGTGTGTGTGTGTGTGTGTTTGTCTGTGTGTGTCTGTGTGTGTGTGTGTTTGTCTGTGTGTGTCTGTGTGTGTGTGTGTTTGTCTGTGTGTGTCTGTGTGTGTGTGTGTTTGTCTGTGTGTGTCTGTGTGTGTGTGTGTGTGTGTGTTTGTCTGTGTGTGTCTGTGTGTGTGTGTGTTTGTCTGTGTGTGTGTGTGTGTGTGTTTGTCTGTGTGTGTGTGTGTGTGTTTGTCTGTGTGCGTGTGTGTTCGTGTCTGTGTGTGTCTGTGTGTGTGTGTGTGTTTGTCTGTGTGTGTGTGTGTTTGTCTGTGTGTGTCTGTGTGTGTGTGTGTTTGTCTGTGTGTGTCTGTGTGCGTGTGTGTTTGTCTGTGTGTGTGTGTGTGTGTGTGTGTGTGTTTGTCTGTGTGTGTCTGTGTGTGTGTGTGTGTGTGTGTTTGTCTGTGTGTGTCTGTGTGTCTGTGTGTGTTTGTCTGTGTGTGTCTGTGTGTGCGCGTGTGTTTGTCTGTGTGTGTGTGTGTTTGTCTGTGTGTGTGTGTGTTTGTCTGTGTGTGTCTGTGTGTGTGTGTGTTTGTCTGTGTGTGTGTGTGTTTGTCTGTGTGTGTCTGTGTGTGTGTGTGTGTGTGTTCGTGTCTGTGTGTGTGTGTGTGTTTGTTTGTGTGTGTGTGTGTGTGTTTTTGTCTGTGTGTGTGTGTGTGTGTTCGTGTCTGTGTGTGTGTGTGTTTGTCTGTGTGTGTCTGTGTGTGTGTGTGTGTGTTTGTCTGTGTGTGTCTGTGTGTGTGTGTGTTTGTCTGTGTGTGTCTGTGTGTGTGTGTGTTTGTCTGTGTGTTTGTCTGTGTTTGTGTTTGCGTGTGTGTGTTTGTCTGTGTGTGTCTGTGTTAGTGTTTGCGTTATATGTGTGTGTGTCTGTGTGTCTGTGTGTGTTTGTCTGTGTGTGTCTGTGTGTGTGTGTGTTTGTCTGTGTGTGTGTGTGTTTGTGTTTGCGTGTGTGTGTTTGTCTGTGTGTGTCTGTGTGTGTGTGTGTTTGTCTGTGTGTTTGTCTGTGTTTGTGTTTGCGTGTGTGTGTTTGTCTGTGTGTGTCTGTGTGTGTGTGTGTTTGTCTGTGTGTGTGTGTGTTTGTCTGTGTGTTTGTCTGTGTTTGTCTGTGTGTGTCTGTGTGTCTGTGTGTGTTTGTCTGTGTGTGTCTGTGTGTGCGCGTGTGTCTGTGTGTTTGTCTGTGTGTGTGTGTGTTTGTCTGTGTGTGTCTGTGTGTGTGTGTGTGTGTTTGTCTGTGTGTTTGTCTGTGTTTGTGTTTGCGTGTGTGTGTTTGTCTGTGTGTGTCTGTGTGTGTGTGTGTTTGTCTGTGTGTTTGTCTGTGTTTGTGTTTGCGTGTGTGTGTTTGTCTGTGTGTGTCTGTGTTTGTGTTTGCGTGTGTGTGTTTGTCTGTGTGTGTCTGTGTGTGAGTGTTTGTGTCTGTGTGTGTGTGTGTGTGTGTGTGTTTGTCTGTGTGTGTGTGTGTTTGTCTGTGTGTGTCTGTGTGTGTGTGTGTGTGTGTGTGTGTTTGTGTGTGTGTGTCTGTGTGTCTGTGTGTGTTTGTCTGTGTGTGTCTGTGTGTGCGCGTGTGTCTGTGTGTGAGTGTGTGCGCGCATGTGTGTGTGTGTGTGCGTGTATGTTTGTGTGTGTGTGTGTTTGTCTGTGTTTGTGTTTGCGTGTGTGTGTTTGTCTGTGTGTGTCTGTGTGTGTGTGTGTGTGTGTGTTTGTCTGTGTGTGTCTGTGTTTGTGTGTGTGTGTGTTTGTCTGTGTGTGTCTGTGTGTGTGTGTGTTTGTCTGTGTGTGTCTGTGTCCTTCTGTACGTCGGCCTTCCTTTATTTCGTCTTGCATCCAAAAAATTATCATTTCTATCCTTTCCTCCATAAACCCGGATGGGTTTTTTTTTTGTTTGTTTGTTTTTTTTAATTTTCACACACCAACCAACTATTCATGGATAAGTCCCTCATCTAGCCCTGTAAAAATTTTACTTGATAAGTAAATTAAGTTAACCGGATGAGATGAAAATGAACTGAACTGCATACAAACAACTCCAATATTGACTGGGTATATTATTATTTTTGGCTCATCCAGGGAATGCAATTATTCGGCGGCTTTGATTGGTTTTCGTCTCGGTCGTCCATCAGCGTCTCATCCATTGGTAGTCAAACCTCTTTGTTTAGATAAATAGATCTGTATTCATAGAAAAATAAGCATTGACCACACTGCTGGCTGTTCATTGCTAAGGCACTTGGCTGTTTTCAGTAATTTCTCTCCCTCTCGCTTTGTCTCCGTCGTTTCTCCATCTTACGTGTCCGCCCAGCTCGCTCCACACTTTTCCCGCCGTCGCAGTTCACGATTCTGTGTTTGATGTTGCACAGATCTGGTGCGTTTCACCTCCACGCGGGTCTTTTGAGGTTGATAACATGAACGTTAACGCCCACCACCACCGTACGGTCTCCCGCTCATTGTGGCGCTGAGCTGAAACACAGAGCCTCAGTTCTTTACGATTGTGAGGTGTAAATGGAGGAAAAAATACTGTAGTAGCTGCAGCTGAAGTTTTGCCTCCAGGCAGAGATCTGGGATCAGCTAATCCTTGCCAAACCTATACGCCAGTAGTGGGGAAAATACAAAAAAACTGACCTCAGCTCGTTATCCAGGAATAAACATGGTGTGTGATGTAGTCCCGCTCCCCTACAGGCTCCTCTCAAAGCCACGCCAGCCTCTGTACAGGAGTCATTGTTACTGGATGATTCATCACCAGAGAGGGAGATGATGAGGAGACAAGAGAAGAGGGGTAGCAGGAGGAGGAGGAGGAGGAAGAGGAGGAGGAAAAGGAGGAGGGGAGTTAGAACTGGTAAGAGCGGTCCAGCACCTCCATATAGTCTGGTGTGGTCCTCAGTCTGGCTCTCTGCTCCCCCGGCCCCTGCTCACTCTGGCTGCCGTTGCCACCGCCTGCCGAGGAGCTGACGGTGGTGACCACGAGCGCCTGGTCGGGTCTGGTGTCCTGTTTGGGGTCCTGGGGGTGGGGGTAGCGGGGCGGTGGCCTCGCGTACCTGTCTGGCAGGTCTCTGAACTCCGGGGCCGGGAGTCTGAAGAGGCAGTCCACCAGTTCGACCTTAGGGGTGGGGCCCTGGCTGTCGATCACCGTGGGGCAGAGGATGCCGTTCCCGTGAAGGCCGGCGAGCGGCCCCATGGCCCCCGCGATGGTGTTGATGGGAGACGAGGACACCTCCATACCCCACTCCCTCTCCTTCTCTGCTGCAGAGCAGTATCCTTCCCCGTCCTCTTTGGATGCCGCAAACGTCTGCTGCTGCTGCCGCGACCGCTGCTTCACCGCGGTGTCCTGCTCCTCTTTGTAGATGGGGTTGCTACACATGTGCGATGCTGCAGCGGGGTCGGGGCCTTTCGACGCAGCCTCCGGGGGCGAGATGGTGTCATAGACATGATTGTGTTCCGGGGGAGGTAGAGGCGGCGTCTCCGGGAGGCCGTGGTGGTGGTGGTGGTGGTGGTGGTGGTGCGTCTGCTCGGTGAAGATTCCGCACTCCATCTGGATGCCGGCCAGGTCCACCTCTCCCTGGCGACGGAACGGCAGCTTGTCCCTCCTCCTCAGGGCGTAGGCGATTAGTGCCGCCGCCGCAAAGAACGCCGAGACAAACAACACCAGCAGGCTGAGAACCAACACTGACAGAGGGATCGAATCCTTCCCCGGAGGGATCAGGGGGCCCAGCCCTGAGCCCGGGTAGCCGACCGATATACCTCTGTCTGGAGCCGTGGAGGTGGCTGTCTGCGCCTCCTGCTCCTGGTCCTCCTGGGGCTCCAGCTCAGGGCAGAGCAGCTCCATGGAGAGGGAGCGCAGGTCTACGCCTTTGGTCTTTTCCGGGGAGTGGCAGACCACCTCCCCCACCACCACCACCGCGCTGAGCCCCTCCAGCCAACGCTTCAGTGGAGCTGCCTCACAGTTGCACTCCCACGGGTTCTGCTGCAGGTCCACCTGGAGAAACAAATAACACCACAGTGCATTGTCATTGTGTAATGGTACACTAATGACTGGCCTGGCCATGCAGTGCAAATTCATGAATCAAGACATAGATATGCAAACAAAGAAACAGATAATGTTGCTGACGTCCCACTGGTATATATTGCTAACTTGGTGAATGCCTGTTGTGTTGGAGAATAAGCCAGTAGGTACCACTCTAATAAGATGACAACAAGAAAAATTATGCTGTCTCTCACTAGCTAAAATATATATACAAAATGAGGTTTTTCAGCATTTGCATAATAGACTATAGCTCCCCACGATGGCCAGTGTCTCTGAATGATTTTATTGATATGCAGGGGTGGACAAGCCCTGATTTATGTAAATAATGTCATTATAGGGTCATCAAATAATTTAAGTGCTTACATTTACTGAATGGCTGTGCTCAAGCAAAATATATTCCCTCTAATAGACAACAATCTGAGCGGTGACCAATTCAACTCGTACCACCTACAAGTGCCCTCTTAAAAAAAAAAGCTGTTCACACATGTACTACAGCAGGTTATAGGAATATTTTAGTTTACAATAAAAAGCACTCAGAGTTTACATAAGTGGTAATTCACACTTATTCACTCGCGGGCAGGTTCTGTGCGACAAGCACACAGGAGCACCACGGCACTTTGTTCTTAACAATAGACGGGATGTGATGCAACTCTCCCCCTTGTGCACTAATCCAATAGGTACGTGCGCAATTCCATTTTCTCATTGCCACCCATTGATCGTGTGTCCTAAAACAAACTAACACATTCACGCCAAAAAGGCCGAGGCAGATTACGCACGGAGGGGATCGCTTGCGTCACGTCGCATTGTCCGCGGAGCCGACCCGTCCCGCGTCTGCGGCGATGACACCTAAAGCTGCGCACGCGCTCGCCCGTCGCACCGATTCGGCCGGACCTTCTCCGTGGCCGGCAGAAGCAGGCGGGTGCCTTGCGAGATGATTCAGCACTGCTGCTGTGGGAGCGCACGCCGCAACAACAGGGGGCCCCTTCACTTTATTGAAGCTGTCCCACTGTGGGCTTTTGTGTGGCTTTGATAATGACATAATTGCAACCGGAGGGGGAGGGGGAAACAACACTCGGCTGCGATTTTAACTCGGTTTGAACACTCTCACGTCGTTGAGGATCCACTGCAGAGCGCAGCTTTGCACGTCCCCGTATTATTGTGACACACCCGGGGGCCGTAATGTGGCACAAACGAAAATTAAAAAACACGTTGACATTCTTAAATAAAAACTGTATGACCAAAGTGTCGGCTTGTTTTGCAGTTTCACAAGTTCCACAATTACGATCTTACATCTGGTTGAAATCCTTGAAGCATTTTATTCCCAGGTGTTGTTTCGCTCTCGCGCAGATCCCAAGGGCTCAGTCCCCTTTCTCTTCTGCAAGCATCTGTCCCACATGTCCAACACGGTTTAAAATTTATACGCCTGGTCACCCAGTGTATGATTCGCTGTCAACTTGTCAATCAAAGCTGTGTTTGTGAAGGGAAATTATAGACCCTTAGTTAGCCTGACAGGTGCTGGTTGCAGCGAGAAGTGCAAGTAAATGAGACCATTATATATTTTTTCCTATAATGAGGCTTTTAGTAAACTCATTCCACATTTCACCGCTATTTAAATGTTACAGATGCGAGTGCAACATCCACCATTTTGATGTTGCGCATTCAGAAATGAATTCATGAAAAACACAGCCGAACCCCTCTTTTGTCAGAAAATATATTTCGCCTGACTTAAATAATGACTTTAGTTTTTGATAGAAACTGCAGAGCCTCAGCCGCAGAAGAGTAAACTGGCTCTCGAGGGTTTTTATCGTTACGACAGAGATCAAAGATCAAGCAGTAATTGCCCAAAATTTGCTCGGGAGCTATAAAGAAAATCACATCAAGGGAAAAAATTCAGAATGTTCTCAGTGAGTCATGTGTCTTATAATTGATCACTCTCTCCCCAAACGGCAATATCCTGTCAGTCATTAGTATCGTTCCGGTTAGTTCGCAGAAGAATAGTCAAAATAAGCAGGTTTTTGGGAGGTTGGGGCGCAGGGATCTCAGCTCTAGTCTCTGGCGACGAGATGCCCCTGAGCTTCGGCTCGCCCGGCCTCCTCCATACTGATGAACGTGTCCCATTGTCGTCTGAATAACACACGGAGCGAAAACGAGAACGGCACATTCCGGGAAGAATCTGCAGCGTGCGCAAAAATTCGGCTTTTCTGAAGAATGTGTATGTTGGGGAACTTCCTGGCTGCGGTGAGATGTCTGCCAGACAACACTTACGCTGTTATATATTTCATCAGTCTGTGATGTTAAGTGAATTCCAGGAGTTCGTTGTACTCACACTCCTTTTGTCCGCCCCGTCGACTTCTACCTCGGATAGTGATTTCCCATATTTCCCAGCTACAACAATAACCTCTTGAGAAGGGGCATGAACTCGTTCTATTCAGCGGTGTGTGCTTCGTGTAGGTGGAGACAGAGCGGCTGTAATAGCAAAGAGCAAAGAGCAAGAGCTTCTGGTCTGCCGAGGCTACCTTGGGTGGAGAAATTGGCATGTCTACCTCTGTGTAATTGCTGAACATCAGTGCAACATGGTGAGTCTAGAAATAAGCCCTTGATCTTTCATGCTGGGGGAAAACAAACACTTATTTTTATCGCTGCTGTATCAAATATTTGGATTTTCCGCTATGCAAGTATCTAGACATGACATGATGGTTGTGTTTGCCACGTCTAATGCAAACGAATACAATGCTAAATGACAAAACGCACCCAGTTTGGCCATTTTTCTAAGGCACACACACCGGAAAGGACACTGAAACAGAATCTACTATCCACAACTGCTATAGATACATAGGGCTGACCAATAAACTTCATATTAGAATTCATATTCTCATATGTAAGTTTTGTGATTTACATGTTTGTATGAATGTTAATACCCAGTATTGACCAAGATCTGTCACATCATGACATTTAAATACTTTGAATAAATACTTTTGTAAAACATTCTCCCTGTGAAAACAGAAACATTCCATTATAAACATTAAACCCGGTTGAATTAACTTTCAACTCTGTGAATGTGAACACTTTAGTAAATATTGTAACAGGCTGATATTGGAATAATACAGCAACAATAAATCTTACGCTCATTATGTAATGCCATAATCACCCACCCCTACGGTTAACGGAGAGGTGATTATTAGCACTAAATTACTTCATTTCTCTTTCAGTGGTGAAAAACTCCTGCCTTTATTTCGCAAGACAATATAATCTTTCAGTGCAGTGGCAGGAGTTAAACGGGATTTATTGGCATTTAAAGCCAAATCAGAAAAACTGTGACAGACTGTCTACGGCCCATTTTGTGCCCTATAACAGGAAATACATGTTTGCCAGAAGAATTTTCGAACTCCAAAACAGCTAAAATCGGCATACTTTCAGAGGTTTTTATTGAGATACTAAATTTATGTTTAAAGTGCCCCAGGTGGTTGCGTTTTCGCTGTGCTGTGTAATATCAAGTGAAATATTGTTTTTTATTACAAGAAAATCTCACCGCGTAAATATAGCCACTAGTTTATGTTGTGTTTTGAAGAAATTT
This sequence comes from Istiophorus platypterus, assembly GCA_016859345.1. NCBI lineage: Eukaryota > Metazoa > Chordata > Actinopteri > Istiophoriformes > Istiophoridae > Istiophorus > Istiophorus platypterus. The sequence goes on from CM029120.1 coordinate 8,773,848, forward strand.
CACAACACAGGATGCAAAACGGCCAAGTGAAAATAATGGCCGGACCAGCGGGGGTAAGAATAGTGATGAATTAGATTTGACCTGGCGAGAGGTTAGTGGTTATAATCGACTCTCGGGAGAGTTTTAGAATAAATCAGTCAACGGGCGATATCACTGTCGATGCCAACGCCCGAGTTAACGTTCAACGTCACATGGTATGAATGTCCTAGCCACCTGCTAGCTACTAGCCACTTAGCACCACTAACCACAACACTGCGAACCTTTAAAAGTACAACTCCTCTACTTGTCCGACAACAGAAAGTTGAATTTTCCGTTAAATTTAGGAGGCAGGGTCAGGAAATGATGAATGACTGGTTTGTACAGTTTCCTATGAACTTTCGGGTCACTGACTACGTGATTTGTACATTTTCTACAAGCGAACCAACTGGGTCACTGTTTGATTGTAATGGGCTGAGTTAGTTGCTAATTCCAAACGGTTTTGCCAGGATCCCGCTAGCCAAGCCGAATAATTGCAACGGAGTTAGCACGGCATTACTTTTTCTGCAACTAAACCTGTCTTTCAATGAGCTTTTAGCCGGGACGTAATGTACCGTGTAGCACAGCAGAGCTAAAAGAAAATTTTTTTTAAAAAAAGGGCCCCAATACTAAAAGCTAATGACTCAGTCAGTGACAATGGTAATTGACTGTAGTCAACACCCATAAAAGATGATTTTTTTTTTCTTGGATTAAACAAATGAGATATAACAAGTTAATTAATGAGCTATGGAAACGTTGAGAGGTGGATTCTGCTACCTTTTTGCTACGGACCGGGCCTGGCTAGCTGTTCCCTGTTCCCAGCCTTTATGCTAAGCTAAGCTAACCGAGCGCACCGACCCCAACTTCTTCTTATCTCACTCTCTGGGACACGGTGAAAAAGCGTATTCCCCATAAACGTTGAAACGTTTTCCCTCACACGCTCATATGTTTTTGTTTTTTGGGTTTTTTTTTTATATTAGGTGCCGATTCGTACTGAACAGCCCCTAAGAAATATTATCACTGATTGTTTCAAACTGCGTTGCACGTAGGTTTGATGAAGCACTCACACAGAGTCGAGTAAAAACTGATAATCAGGCGTAGCTATGTTGGACGTTAAAGGTAATGCTTTTCTGTCAAACAAGTCCCCGGTGAATACTGTATTGTTTTCATCAATCTTTCCTGAGCGCGCATTGTTTTTCTATCTGACATGACTCAAGGTGAAACCTTCCCGTGGGCAAATTTCCTCACTGCAGTTGGTGATGATGAGTGAGTGCTGCCCGATATGTATTATTTCTTTTTTTGCATTTACTCAGAAAGACATATGTATCTCTGAACTGCATATTTCCAGCATCCACTCTGATGCTGATGTCATTTTATGATAATCTTTCAGGTTGCTATTCGTTTTCTAGATGAGAATTTATAGACACCATAGCAGTTTTAATTTTTCTCCTTAATGTGTCACAAGTGCTTATGTTTTCAAATAACGGAGGCACCTAAGAGGTAATTTTTCAAAAACATCAGTGCATGTTAGTGGGTTTAACTGTGTAATCCTGTCCTTCATGCTGAAAGTGACTCTAAGATATACATGCTGCTATATTATGATTAACAAAATGGACCGCCTGATACAGCAGCTGCGAGCTTCACCCTGCTTCCATCTGTGTTACCCTTTGATTTTACTGTGTAAAATCTGGCTCCGACAATGCACGCCAGCGCCCAGAAATCCCACATCCCAACCTTCAAACAGTCCAGCAGTCGGTCAACAGGTGATATCGTTGTCACATTATTTTCTGCAGTCCACGGGCAGCGCCGACGTGTTTCTGTCACAGTTATAGCAACCCCGGCAAAAGAATGAGTTTATTCATGGGCGTTATGAGGATGGCCCGCAGTGTTCTTCCATTTGGCGAACGCTTTGATGCTCTTGGACATCAGAGGTGCACGACGGCACAAAAACCATAATACACTTCTACATGGTTCCTCCCGCTCTGTAGGCTGCCGTCGACCTTCCCTTGAGCAAACGTTTGAAAACAGCCTCTGAGCTGCCAGCCTCACCCACAATTACCGATCTGGAATTTTTCACGGAGCAAAAAGTTAAAAAGAAAATTCACAATGACATTCTGGCTAATCCACACCCACCTTACCTCTTTCTACTCTGACTGTCTGAAAAGAAAAGAAAAGAAGAGAAAAGGCTGTACGCTACCTTTGCTGAGGTGAGAGGAGGCAGCTGGATGAAAAATATAATACCCAAGGTTTGGTCCTTATCGGTGCATTGTGTGCAGTCAAACATGCAAGGTAAGGCCAAACACAAACAGGGAATTTTACACATACTGTAGTTTATACAGTCTATTTACGAAGAGGTGCCTTAATTAGAAGCATGCTCAAAAACTTAAGGGGGTTCGGCTTTCTCCAGTTTAGCTGCTGATTTATTAAGACCACTTATGCAAATCGAGTCAATTGCAATTTTCCAATTAGAATACCTGAGGCACAACCGTAGTCCCACATGCCACAGCAGAGCTGTGAAAACAACAGACGACGCAGATGATGGGGAAAACCGCAGCTGTGCCAGAGGCCGGGAGATCGTGGGCTGCCAGAAGTTTTAAATGCGGGTTAGGATTGATCCAAGGTTTCAGCTTGTTTTGTTTCCTTTTTTGTTTTTGTTTTCATACCAAGCTGTGATAATATAATGTGTCTTGGCAATGACATTTGAAATAAATATACTCTGTGTAATTATGCTTATTTTCGTTTAGTAAATCAAGGGGGGCGATCCATTTCAATAATCTATTTTTCAGCCTGTCACTGTCACTCAACAGAAAATGCGCGTTATTTGGCCTAAATTTGATGAAAGCCTGATGCCAGTTATCTGACTCATTTACAAATGCACAGGTTGGGAGATCCCCCCCTCCCCCAAGCATCCACCCGCATCGAAACCTCGCCGGTCTTTCAGCTTAAATGCAGCTCTATGTTTGCACCAACCTGTACCAGTCCGGTGAGGTGCTCCAGCACGCCCTCCATGGGAAGCTGCAAAAGGTGGTTGTTTCTCAGATTGAGGCGAGCCAGGTTCACTCCTGCAAACACACCGAGAGGGAGGCTCCGTAGCAGGTTGGCGTTGAGGAACAACAGCTGGAGGGAAGGCATGGAGTCGAATGTCCCGGGATCTACCTCACGGATCTCGTTGTACTCAAAGTAGAGGTACCTAAAATGAAAGCAGAGGGCAGCGTTTACATGCATAGAAACGGAAGACGGACTATGGAACTAGACGGCACAAAAGCGCACGTGGTTGCCAAAAAAGAAACTATCATTACATCGCAGTACTTAATGATATTTGACAGCAAAGATACATGTAATATAATAACATTACAACAAGCCAAAAAGGTCATCTGTTTATCTGTCTTTGCCTGAACACAGTTTGAATTTTTTAAATCAATTTATTTTGAAGTACTCTGTTTTGAAGTATCCTCTACTGCGCCACAGCATAATAATTACATCAATGAATATTTATGTAAAACAGTCATAACAGAAATTTGATTTAATCTGCACCTTCCCTGCTCACAGCTGATTAGCTGATCAGTATCAAATGATATTGTGTAATCTTACACTGATGAGTACTTACACTTGCCTCGGCATGGCCTGATCATCATGTTAAATTCACGAAACTTTGAATTTTTAACGCTTTTTTTTCAATAATAGAAATCAGTGTAGACTTTTCCTTGCATGCTATTCATCCAATATACTTCCATTGCTTAAATAAGTGATAGATCTGGTTTAAATGACTTATAGCGCTCACTCACCCTAGATTCATTAACAAAGGCTAACGAGAGGTTAAGGGGAAAACTTTTTAAATGTCCTGAGAGGATCTTTATTATTGATTATTAGTGGAAAGTGGTGGTCTGTAGATTTTATGAACTTTATCTTGAATTATGGAAACAATATAGCTGAAAGCTAAAGGCCCAAGTGGGGTTCTGAATATAAAGGCATCATGGCACAAACCTTCCCCATTCTTTGTATAGCGGAGCATGAAAGTTGACCTGTTGCCTTAATCAAGCTCCACGATGTGTAATTCACTGAACAAACACAACTACTGGCTGTAGATATTTGCTGTGTACGTTATTTGCGGAGGAATTATCTTTGTAAGATTAATCTGACAATGATACATATGCATCATTCGGACGACACGTTCTTATAATAAGCCTTTTTTCGAAAAGCAACTTCCCAGCATCATCCAGACGTCTCACTACCTTATCAACACCTCTGCATGCTAATACAAAAAACATTCATTTTTACATTGTCACTCACACCAGGTTCACACCTAAGCTGAGGCATGTCATCAGGCAGTGTGACTAACAAATGACAATCAGGGAAGAGAATGGGCACCTTTTATTTCAATCAAACTCTGTCATAATGGTAATCGAAATGTTCTGGTCCGTGCTATGCCAGTATTACAGTGAAATTAATTTCCACATACTTATAAACCAATGTCTAAATACCTTGGCTGACATGTGGTTTCGGTTTATGAATTTGTCTTAAGTGCAGTGAAAATAAAGGAACAAAAAAAAAAAAAAAAAAGCCTACCGCAGGTTCTGCAGCCCCAGGAACACATGGGGGCTGAGCCTCTCCAGGTTGTTCCCGTTCAGGTAGAGGCTCCTCAGGCTTGTCAGGCTGGAGAAGGCCCCCTCCTGGAGGTAGGAGATGCGGTTGTTCCCCAGGTGAAGCAGGTCGAGGCTGGAGAAATTCCAGAAGTCTGTGCGGTAGATCCCCTGGATTAAATTTCCACTCAGGTAGAGCTTGCGCCCATTGAGGGGCCGAGGTGTGAGCTGGGACACGTTGAGGAAGCTGTTCTCCTTGCAGTTGACGGTGAGGCCAAGGTCTGTGATGTGCAGGTTGCAAGTGCAGCCCAGGGGACAGATGATAGGGATGGGGGGTCGTGTTTGGTAGCCGGCCACGGGGGGGTTCTGGTTTGGCATCAGACTGCGAGACGTGGGGGATGTTCTGGAGGGTCGAGGCCTTTTAGTCGGCCTCGGGTGCCGCTCCCTGTCTTTACGCTCCGCTGAAGAGGAGGACGACGAAGTGGAGGAGGTGTGGGTGTTCTGGCGGGAGCCGTGCACCATGGAGGAGGGCTTGGTCGGTCTGACGCGCCCAGGATGGGGGTTGGGTTTGGAGTTAGGGGGCAAATGTTGGGGCTGCGATCCTGCTGACGGACCACCCCCCTCTCCTTGTAATTCTTTATACGGCAGGTCAGCACACAGCTCCTTCCGGGGGATTTCCCTAAGGTCCTTGCCATGAAGGTGGAAGGGATATTCACAGGTAACGTCTCCAACCACAGCTGTGTAGGGGATCTGACCCAGCCACTGCTGCAGCTGCACTGCCTCGCAGCCACAGTTCCAAGGATTCTCCTCCAGCTGAAGCTCCATCAGGGAACGGCCGACGTACTCCAGGGTCCCAGCGTACGCCAGGCTCTTCAGACGGTTTCCCCGCAGGTCCAGATGAGTCAGAGACACTGATCTGGTGCAGTAAAATGAAGAGGAGGAGGGGGGGATAGTTAGCCAGGTTACATGAAAGGACAATGTGATTGTAAGAGGAATCATAGGTTCAAACATTCCATTGCTGAGAAACCTGCTTTTTATCTGATGATTAATCCGTCTTTTATGATATGAAATAATAAGCCACAGAAACATTAATTCAACAACAGCGCAGACCAGTTAATTGTGTCTGACACTGTTATTTCTACAGATCACTCCTGGCATAATTCAAAAGCTTTGCAGTAAAATAATCAGAATGTAACCTGAACAGATGAGCAGGCAAGACAGGGATCAGGTTGTCATTGAGGATGAGAACCCGGAGCTTGTAGAGGAACCTCAGAGCACCGCTGTCGATTCGTTTGATCACGTTGTAGTCAGCCTGCAGGTAGGAAAGGGAAAATGTGATGAACATATAATTGCTGCAGATGAAAAATGGACTGAACTGAAAGCTGCGGCTCCCTCCTTTTGAAAACGCACAGGGATCTTCATCGAGATCCTTTCGCTCGGACCACCTGCTATCCACAGACTATTTCTGCATAGCTACTTACTGTAATCTTGTGCAACTTTGTCAATAGCCCCGTCGATCACGGACAATCAACGTGGATTATCGTCTCAAGCCTACCTGGAGGTATTCCAGAGCCTCCAGGCCAGCGAAGGTGTCATTTCTGAAAACCTCCAGCTTGTTCTCATGGAGATACAGGCGTTTCAGTTTGGCCAGCCCATGGAAGGCTCCCACACGGATGTCCTGGAGTGCATTGTTGCCAAGGTTTATTGACACTGCATTGCCGAGGTGCTGAAAGCCGTTGCTATAGAGACGCCTCAAAGAGTTCCTCTGGAGGTTGAGTTTGAAAGGGCGGACCCACGACTGTGACACCTGAGTGATTAATTTGAGGTCTGATTAGTTATCTTATTAATTACATAACAGTTAACAGCTTAAAACACCCAAAAGCCACATTAGAGACAGGATATTAGACTTGGAGGTACGGTATGTTAATGAAGTAAATGACAGCGCAATAAAGTGCAGTGCAGCTACACGTGCAGATAAATGAACAAGAGTGATACCTGGCTGACATTAGTGAAGCCCCGCCCATCGCAGTGCACGTGCAGCACGCCTTCTTTGACCTCGCACGTGCACGGCTCGAAGCACGGCTCGTCCACTTCCTCCTCGGAGTTGTCCACCAGAGGGGTGTGTGTGGAGGTGGGGGTAGGGGTGGGGGCGTGCGACGCCCGGGACAGACACGCACACCCCAGCGCCACCACCAGAGTGACCCACTGCATCCTCCCGCTTCTCCCTCTCAACTCAGCAGCCTGGGGCTACAGCCCGACATCGGCCCTTCACCGCACTGCGCGCCGCACATACGTGCATACACGGAGACACACAGACAGACACGCACGCGCACACACATAAACACACACCCACACATACGGTTAAAAGAGGGCAAACAGCCAGGGAGGTAACAGCAAAAGTCAGTTCAGGATGAATCAGATTGATGATACATCACAAGCATGCTAAAGCAGTCAGAAAATAAAAGTTAAATCACACAGACTAGAGTGCCATAGGGAAAGAATTACATTACATTGGAATAATGATGTACAGGCCAACCGGAGGCCGCAGCAAGCAGTGATATGATCTGAACCATGGTAAAACATAAGTAAAGATGTTTTTCGTGCAGGAAAACAAGGCTTTGAATTTGCAGGGCTCACTAAAGCAAGAAATATTGATTTAAAAACAACAAGCTGAACGATCTCTCAGCTGCTGTGACTTGGCTTTTGAATTAAAAATTCAAACACTGACATTGAAAATGCAAAACAAAGGCCAACACGTGGGCTAGTTCACCTGTGAATCGCATTTTTATCATTTTTAAAGTGGCTTTTTGGAAAAGGGCGGAGGGGAAGAAGCTTGCGATGAATATATTCATCAGTATATTCGAATGCCCAGTGAAGCTGAAATGTCACGCATGTGTTGTTTTAATGTATGCAATATGAATATGGGCAAATGCAAATCAGATTCATGATGCTGCTGTCTAATGAACTGCTCCATTTAATAAGATGAATGGCAATCAGAGAACAGAGGGATCGGGCACAAAAATACCCCATATTATCAATCAGCAGAGTATGTTAGGTTATCAACAGCCGTCGAGTCCTGTCACAGTCATTATTGTGATAATGACAGTGGAGGGAAAGCATCAGTGCGAATCCAAACTCTTCAAAATTTTCTAAAAGGGCTGATGTGAAGGCAGCGCAGTGATGAGCAGGAACATGAACTGATGATGATAGTGATGGTGGAGGTGATGATGATGATGATGATTTTGATGATGATCATATGAGTGGCACTGCAATAACCCCAGAATGGGAAAAGAGTTGCAGAAGCCTAGGAAATGAAAACCAAAAAAAAAAACAAAGCAAACAAACAAAAAAAAACAGAAAAACAGCTGAGATACGAGTCTTACATGGGGATGCAAGAAGCTTAATGAGATCTAAATTGGATAAAGCATCTCGATCTGTTCATAGAGTGTTGAACACTGCCATGTGAAAATGCAATAATGATCATGATGGTATGGTAGCTGTAATCATACAGCAATAATCTAGCATCAGCGAGTTAGACAAGGAGGCAGCGGTGAAAACATCACCGCCCGGGAAGGAAGAGCAATCACAGAGATGACTGTGATGGGGGGGGGGGTGGAGAGAGGGAGGAGGAGGAGGAGGAGGAAAAATGGGAACAGGGCGAAGGAATGGAGTAAAGGAGAGACAGACAGATAAAGGAAGAGTAATGGGCAGAGAGTAGGTACAAAAGGGAGAGGAAACGGGTGAGGTGGGAGAGAGGAGTGGGATTGCATAAGCAGAAAGAAGTCAGTCAAGGCTGCCACTCAGGATGAGAGCTCACAGTGAAACTGCTGAAATCTGATATTGATTACATCAAAGCCCTCCTTCTCGCCCTGCACACAATGTTCGCCAGCCTCACGGAGAAGCAGCTCCGGAGCCAAGTTACATGCGTGTGTGTGTCTTGAAAACAATGTGTGAAAGGTCAAACCGTATCCAAAAAAGTATGCCTTTATAGCCTGCCAAGTACACAAACAGACGCTAGACGTGTGTAAATAAGTGTATGATTTTGTAACAGACCGGTGTAATCATGCGATACTTGTTGGACAATCCCACATTACTTATAAAACACACGGGCAGAGGGAGTGAAACATGTTATTGCCCCGGAAGGGGAGGGAAATTCACCCATTTATCAAAGTGTCTGGAGCATGTATGCTTCACACGGGGAACACAGGACAATCCGGGCCGATGTGCTGAATAGTGTTTGACAAACTCCACTACAATACGAAACACAGCCCACTCAGATTCCCAGTGGGTCCCCAGTTTTTATCCAAGAAATCTATTGTTTACTGCTGGGCCCGAAGCCCCTCGTATAGAGGAGACCAATACCGAGTCCAGATAGCCCACTGGGATCCCTCCTGTTAGATTCTGCTTTGTCGGACGGCCATCTCCCCCTTAACGAGAAGAAACACAGTCAACACTCAAGCCTCTTCCTCCAATCAGCCAAGTGGACTAGTCAGCAGTCGGCGTAGCTCTGCATCATTATGTTAACAAGAATGGAAAGGACTTGTGTGTTGACCGGTGACAGCACAGCAGAATTCAAAAGTCTATCTATCGGTCCGTCAGTCTGTCTGTCCCTGTCTCCACGTCCATCTGAAAACAGGCCTGACACAGGTGTGGCTTCCCTCCCTGTCTTTCCTGAGTCTCCCTGACTCTTTATTTCTTTTTTTATTTTTTAATTTTTAATTTTAATATTAATATTTTCTTAAATTCCTCTCCCCCGAGGACCTGCACACTGACGCAAGCCAGCACCGGAGATGACCGTCACTGCTTATCCCTCGCCGTATTATTCATGTCACATAACTCCAGTGTCTACCTCTCCGTCCTCTCCGTCCGTCAGCGTGCACGGAGCCCTCGCCGAGCTGCACACTGGCTTTTACATGGGCCCCCGCTCCCAGCACAGAACCTGCACTATCAGGCAAGCGGCGGCAGCAGCAGAGGCAGCAGCAGCAGCAGCAGCAGCAGCAGCATCACTGATCAACTGTATGGGGCTATATCAGCCCGGATAGCCCACAGCTCACCAAGAGAATCAATTAGCCCCCAACATTACAGCACACCAATTGTAATAGTTAGCAGAAATTAAAGCATGACCAATTAAACAGCCTAGTCATTAACAGAACCTATTAAGACATTTACCAGGCTATGTATGAAAATCCTTGGCAGAGTAACGCAATCCAATTGCATTCCCCATTGTCTGTCTCTCCCTACCAGCCTCTCTGATCCACACAGCGACGCTTAGCAGAGCGGGGATGCGGGTAATACTCACTCAGTCCGCCGCCAAAGAATTAGGGAACGACCGAGAAAACACTTTAGAGGCTGACTGTCGACATGTCGTTCACATTCAGCCGCACTCTTCTCTCTCTCTCTCTCTCTCTCTCTCTCTCTCCTCTCCTGTAGCGGCTGAGGCGGATGGGAGGAGGAGGAGGGGGGGGGGCAGAGCAAGAGGGGGGACGTGATAAGACTGCAATGAGGTGGAGGATAAAAACCAGGAGAGAGAGAGAGAGAGAGACGGAGAGAGATGGAGAGAGAGAGAGAGAGAGGGAGAGGAGGGAGGGAGGGGGGCGATCGGCTTTAGGATGCAGGTCCGCTTCTCCACAGCGCAGCCCGTGGGAGCTGCGGCACTGGACCGCTGGACAGGCGTGCGATGCGCGGAGTTGTGGCCTGCGTAAGGATGGAGAATCCTCCCTTCATCTCCAACACAACCGGGTAATTCATAGAAGAGGGGAGAGGAGAGAAAGAGAGAGAGAGAGAGAGAGAGAGAGAGAGAGAGAGAGAGAGAGAAGAGGGGGACGGGGGCGCCGGAATTCATCGTGCGATAAGGCGGCGCGCAAACTGGCTGGGTTTGTGTATTGGGGGGGTGGCGCGCAAAAGGCGCGCAGGGTGGGTTCGTCCTCGCCGGGGCGAAGCGGCCGGGCTCCTCATCGTCGACGGATCACAGGACACACACAAACAACGGGCCCCATAAACTTTCTCCTCACGTTGTCCGCGTGTGCAGCCCGGTTAAAAAAGAAGAAAATAAATAAATAAATAAATAAATAAATAAAAAATAAAAAATAAAAATGCCCCGACTGTTCAGCTTTACCGACAATAATTTATAATCTCATTAGTTTATTCATCTCTCCTCTTGCCCTTAAGCACCGACGGATTTCGTGAAACCGGTTTGTGTTACCATGGCGACTCGTGCCAGCTGGCTTCGTCGCGCACGCCCGCGTGTGTGTGTGTGTGTGTGGGGGGGGGGGGTACGCGCTCAGCATCGGTGGGGAAAACTATGGTGACTTTCATGGGTGGGGTGGGGGGGTGGGGTGGGGGGTGGGAGCGTGGAGGGGGCGCAGAGCGCAGGGGAGGCCTGGGAGTCTGCAGGGCCCACATCGAAACACCTGTCCTACCAAATGGAGGTGGTGGGCGCAACAGATGCGCACGGAGCAATGAGACCCCCCCCCCCACCCACCCTCCACCACCCACCACCTCCTAATTAAGCATCCTACACGTAGTGATCATAGCTTGTCAGGTGGCCGCTGCTCCATCGATACTTCCCTCGAACCGACAGGCGTGGGCTCCTCTGAGAGGCCCCGCCGGGACCGGTGGCGGGGTCTCCACCAAGGACACCGCGGGACCAGGGTGTTAAGGTGTTGAAACCAAGCATTCGAAAGCGTTATAATATCCGGGTTTCATGGCTATAGGAAAAGATTTAATAACAACATGTCTGACCTGAAAGTTCAATTTTCAGTTCAATTTCACATTGATTTCAGCGTGCATTAAGGTGAATCACCTTGAGGAAATGGAGAGGTGCATCTCTCTCTCTCCCTCTCTCTCACACACACACACACTCTCTCTCTCTCTCTCTTTCTCTCCTTCCTCTCCCTACAGCAGTAGAAGGGAGAGCTCTCCCTGGAGATTACTATCAGAAACAGTAACAGAGACGCTTCCAGTAATATCAGGAAGATGTAGATGATGGTTATAGATTTCCGGGCTCTCAGGTGCATTAGGCCGAATTACAGCCTCCCCACAAGGCTACTTAATGCTCACAGGCTGGAAGCAGGCTGGCAGACGCAGGGGCACGTATGCACAGTCACATGCATTTGTGGAGATTGCCTAAAGACGCGCCCACACATTTAAGTCACCTATAACATTCAGGGCTGCTGCTGACATTTACAAATAAGCTTCAGTGATGCATAGGCTCTGGTGCTGGAATATATTTATATTTTATTTATTTTTTCCAGCTTTGTGGTCGGTGATGCCAGATCTGTGGCAGGGGTAATGCGATCCCAGACCTGGAGCTATATCGTCTACCGTGTAACGATGCCCGTGACGGCGAATCTGGGAGAAAAAAGAAAAAAAAAAACAACAACAAAAAAAAACCCAACCAAAAAAAACCCGCTTTCCTCACTGCGGTGTTGTCGTTGAACCGTGGAGGCTCCCTAAATTAAGAAAACAAACGGAGAGGAACTGAGAGAAGATGGTTATCGGGCACCATCAGATACCTGTGCGTCTGTTCTCCAGGGGCAGGAGTCGCTCCGAGCGCATAAAGCACTTTTTGGAGCGTTGACGAGGCCTCTAAAGTAGGGGATCTATTTATACTGGCCTAGTGCTGTCTGTGGAGCTGTCCGGTGCTGAAATGGATGGGGATTCATGCTGTTTCATTTCAGCCACTTCTCCTTTCTTCCTCCTCCGCTTTCTCCTTCTCCAAAGCCTCTTCCTTTCGCTCATCCGAATTATTTCTGTCAGATCGTACTTAGATTCCTTCTATTTCATTCCCCTTTCTCGCTCCCTTCCCTTCCTTCCATCGCTTTTCTCTCTCTTTTTCTTCCTTCTTTATTTTCTAACTCTGATTCTCCTGTGGGCTCTTGTCAATGTAGACTGGTTTACATACCCTTCTTTCTTTGATTTCTTCTCTTTTGCTTTCCTCCCCCTGCTCACTCATTCCTCTCCTCCATTGCTGGAAGTGGTCATTCGATTTTTGTAGCTCTCTCCAATTATGCTTTTTCTTCCCCCCACAAGATAACCACTGGGACTGGCTTGCATGCATGGATGAACACACACTCAAGACTCGAGGACAAGCAGAGACACTGACAAGAGTAAGAACACGGTTTATTCCTCTCCCCTGCCAATCCATGGGTCAGAAAATCTCCTTAAAGCTACATGTTGTTCACATACTGTTGAGCTGTCCCTTAACATGTGTTTTGGTTTCTTTGGGGCCTGCACTTCCCCCCCGTCTCTTGTTACTCAGTGGGATGAGGCATCGGAGAGGCAGGCAAGGGCACCCTGTCCACTGTGGGAAGGTGTAGAAATAGAGCAGGGAAGAGAGGGAGGTAAGGAGCAAAAGAGAAAAAAAACACTGGCTGTATGGGGGGAGACACAGAGAAAGGGAGACAATGAGCAGTGGGATTTTGGGGGTTTGTGAGGGCTGGCGGAGATGCGTGGTGAAGGGAGAGGAGAGGAGGGAGAGTGGAGAGAGGCAAAGAGATAGAGGGGAAAGAGGCGAGGAAGATCGCCAGGGGGGCAGGTGGCTCTGTCATTAGCTCCAGATTAAAGCAGAGGGCAACTCCAGAGGACTCACCTCTGATTCACGCAGTAGTACTGCAGGCAAGGACAAGCCTTCTGGGAGACATGAAATGCACACGCTCACGCGCACGCGCACACACACACACACACACACACATGCATACATACACAAGACTACATGCTGAAAACACAGAAGTGATTCACAGGATTACCCACAGGCTCATGAACACACACGTATACACACGTGTATACACACATATAGGCTTATGACACCCCCTCCTCATTTAGCATAACTACGCGCAAGATACACCGTGACTCACGAGAACATGACTCCCACACACACGCCACATACAGAGAGCCATGCCACAACACGCACACATTCACACACAAACACGTCGCTGAACTAATTAATCAAATCTCCTGTTTTAATTAGGACTCAGATCAGTTGCTATGGGAACCTTGCCCCCTTGGAATCTTAAGGTAAAGACTCTCGTTGCCGCCGCTCCTGCCTCCGATGACTCCAAAGGAAGCTGACCGAGGGGGAGAAATTCATAATACCACCAATGATTCAGCTGGCTGCGTTCTACACTGCGTTTTAACACAGACACATTTTTATGAGGAAAGCCTGAGGTGCCTGAACTGAGCTTCCATTTAGGCTCAGCCATAGAGAGGGGCACAAAGGAGGGAAAAATGGGAAATTATGACAGCTTGCATTGCAGCCACGCTAAACACAATTTACCTTACCATGAAAGGGGCCCATATCTGTCGGCATTAGAGCGGAGCTTCACGGTTTACAGGGGTCTATCCAATCGATCACGAACACGAGCCTGCCATTTTTTGCTCTGAAAGTTTCTGTGTGGCGAGTCGCCTAAAAAACACTTTCACACAGTTCTAACACAGGCTGCTTATCCTCGCTATTACCACAGCCCAGCAATCTCAGCCCAGCCATGGCTCTGTGCTCGCTACGGTATGCCCGGTGCCAGAACTTTTGCTCTGAAAACATCATTCATGGTGTTTTCACAAAGGCTCCATTAGTGATCGATAGGATGTGTTTGAGAGTACCAGCTCAGTACTTTCCCTTTCTGCCTGACTGCTTTAAAGCAAGTTAGAAGAATCAATATGCTAACATTTCTCTTAATTTTAAGCAGACTGGGGAAATATTTATACAGTGACTAATGTCTGAGCTCTATTTTAAGCACTGTGGAGGTTTTAGTGTTAATACAGTTCCATCTCACGTGCTGATAGACGTCCTTATCTCTTAACATGAGGATGAAAAAGCTCAAACTGTAGTCGAACCGCACCGCCTTCATCTCTCCCGAGTGCATTAATATCAGCTCAGGTGAAGGCTGGAGTTGATGAATTAGGGGAGGAGAGGATGCCAAGTTAAGCCATTAGGATACAGGAACTCAGGCGTGTGTCTGGCTCGCCGGTTGTCATGGTTGCGGTGTTTATCACCTCTTTCTGCCGACAGAAGCCCAGGGGCAAATCAGATTGGCTTCAGTTAGAGTGGCACGGGGGGGGAGCTGGTGAGTGAGGGGGAGGACGTATTGGCATAGCGGAGGGGTGAAATGCCAACACGCTGCAGAGTGGGGGCCGAGAACGGGCACTGGACAAATGTCAATGTGTCTTATTCATGATAAGATTTTTTTTTTGTTTGTTTTCAACCATTTTGACTGTGATTGAGGTTGTGTACATTTCTGATATTACTCAGTATAATTGAGCACATCCTTACTTCAAATCTTTTTCATTTACTCACCTGAATTTTTTTTTAACTGTCTTTACTCATTTTTTTTGTCCCTTAAAAAAAAAAAACCAACCAACCAACCAAACAAAACTTTTCACTCCTTTCTTTGCTAAATATCTGTCGACCACTTGCAGATCTGTTGAGTGCATTACTGAACTTACAAATTTTTGGAGCCCTTTAAAAAACAAAACAAAAACAAACCAGAGATTGCTAGATAATTTTTTTGGGGGGAGTCTGGGAGGCGTCCGGGTCTTGTAACATCCTTTTTAAAAACACCGGGTGTAAACATTTTTGCCGGACATCCCTCGTGGCCTATGCCTGCCACCTAGCGGGGCCTGGAGCCCAACATCCCAGTTTGCAACCCCGCACAGGTGCGTTCAAAAAGACGAAGGTGAGGGTGGTGGTGGTGGCACAACATCCACGGAGCGCAGGGGCTGTAGCGTGGGTACAGCTGACGAGACAGCCGCACACATGCGTCTGGACTCCGACCGGTCTAAGGAGGTTTTTCAACAGAACCCGACCTACCGGTTCTGACAAGTAGTCGGTTGAACGCTCCCCGGTTAGCAATACATAATCATAAGCAGATGGCGAGCAGCTGCCGCTTGCATCCAGGTGGCTGCTCCCGGTCCCCGCATCTCCGACTCCCGACTGCGCCTCACACACACACGCACACACGTGTCGGGGCGTCCGGCCTCGCCCCTCCCCCTCCACGTCCCCCCTTCCCACCGGAGCCAATCAGGAACCGCCGTGAGCGAGGGCCGGCTCACGCCGGCGAATCGCGGCGCCGCTTGTTGCGGGGTCGCCGGCGTCCGCACACTACGCCGAGGCCCTTGTGCTGTGAGCAGGGAGGAAGGTACGGAAACGCCGTCGTCTCACCGGCTTCGTGAATCACTACTAAGAGTTTGTTTATTTTTATTTTATCCGCTGTTGGCTTCGATTTGAAATACATTCCTACGCGAGCCAGCTAAAGCGTATTAATACATATATATATATATGAATGTCTGTAACATGTTGACATTAAATTCTAGCACCAGCCTGTAGCAGCCATCTATCTTTACTTTTCTCTGTACGTGTTCTGTAGTAATTTCTCCGTAGACGTTTTCCTTCGTCTTTTGTGCTTCTTGGTGGTCTGTGTTGCCGTTCCTGGGCATATGAAAGGTTCGGGTTTTGGTCGTGGTCGTCTGCCCGGGTCGTATTTTAGCTGACATCCAGCTGAATAGGGCGAAACCACCAGACAGCCCGTGTGAATAGCTGTATTGTCGGCGCTGGCTAGTGTGTGTGTGTGTGTGAGAGAGAGAGAGAGAGAGGGAGAGAGAGAGACTGAGAATGTGTGTGTGACAGCTTTAGTTTCAAACCTATAGGCCTGTGACACAGGGAGTTTCTCTGAGCTGTGTTGGTCCCACTCGTTTCTGGGTTTTCACTTCCTCCACACTCTTATACCCGTCTGTCAGGTGGGGGGTTTGGGGAAGGGGGTCTTTTACCATAGCTCTGTTCAGGCTGACACGCTGCGTTGCCGGGCTGAAGGGTAAATTCCCGGCGAAGACGAGCTTGCCCTGTTGTTCATGGTCACACCTTGGTGTCAGCCCGCAGTGCCAGAGCCCCAACATCTCTGCCCAGGATGCCGCAGACAAACAAATCCAGAAACACCCAGCCCTCTGACGCTCCGGGCTCGTTCCAAGTGGGATCCTCGGCACAAGACCCAGGGCCGGTGTCCCGGGACGTGAGCCTGGCTGCGGGGGACGCAGGGGTAGGAGGAGGAGCGGAGGTCAATGTTGGAGACAGGGAGATCATCAAGTCCCCCAGCGACCCCAAAGAGTACAGGTAAAGGCCTCATCTTCTCTTCTCTGAAGCTTTCGTACTAGATGCTGCCATTCTCCTGAGTATTTAAATTACGCCTTGTACTTTAGTCCTGTTACATGATTTATCTCCACTATTTAGTTTGTTCCCAGTCATTTTTATTAATACGATTTCATGTGCAATGATATACATCAGAGGATACTATTTTATGTATTCGCGAATATGAAAGTGCTGAGAAAATGCCCCAGATCCACTAACCCAGATCCAAAAATGATATCGAGCCTCTCTACCAGCTGGATCAGTACAGTATTATCGTAGTTTGATGGGAAGATTTCATGCTATAAGCAAAAACCAGTGCCTCAGGCCTCTGTGGCGCACACGCAGAAAATTTGCTGGAAAAAAGCACAGAGCAAGAGCGTCTCAGAGGGTATAAGATGCTGTCTGCAAAGAGACTTTTGATTTAGCAGTCTGTTCAAAATAAGGACAAAACAATGACAGCTATAAAACATGATGCTGCAATACTGTCTCTCAAAGCTCTCTTTGCTGTTTTACCTTTGACTTTACTTCCTTCAGGTACATTGTTTTGGAGAATGGACTGCGAGCTCTGCTCATTTCAGACTACAGTGGATCTGCAGCATCAGAAGACGAGGACTCAGATGGAGAAGACGAAGGTGAAGAAGAAGAGGAGGAGGAGGAGGAGGAGGAGGGGGACTTACTTTTATGATCTGGAGAGACTAAAACAGAGGATGAGTCTGAGGAAGATGATAACGATGAGAAGGGCAGTGATGATGAAGATGATGAGATGAGAAGGGGGCGACTTTGATGAATCTGGAGAGAGAGAAAGAGAGAGGAGAGAGCTGAAGATGATGATATGAAGAAGGGCAGTGATGATGAAGATGATGAGATGGAGGGGAAAAAGAAGAAAGGAAACGCAGAGAAACAGGTGCCACTAGAAAGTTTTAATGTAGAGCTCCATTCATTTTCTTTTCAGCAGAATATACTGTATGAGGAGTAAGGAAAAAATAATATATCATTAGACTTATCCTTTTAAGTGTGTCACCGGACACAAAAATGACCTGATATCCTGTGTTTCAGTCTGCAGCTGCACTGTGTGTTGGAGTTGGCAGCTTCAGCGACCCTGGCGACCTCCCTGGCCTCGCTCACTTTCTGGAACACAGTAAGTAATGAGATTCAATTCATTTGTTTGGGAGATGTATTTCTCATCTTTCTTTTTTTTTTTGACTCAACGGTTTATTCATTCTAAGAGACAGAGACATTTTTTCCTATCGCTAATCACAGTTTACAAACGTATGCCAGATAATATAGTTTTAGTTAGTTTTAATTATTTAGTGAGCCCTCTTAGCCTGTATTGTCTAGTTTTACTTCACTTAATAATATCACTTCGCTTGAAAAACATTTCCCAAAATACCCTTCTCTTAGGGCCAGATTAACCCACCATGTAGCCTCTTAACAAAAATTAGCTTTTGGGCTCCTTTTTTCTTTGGTTCTCAGTGCATCTGACCAATCATCTCAGAAATACCCACTTAGTTTACACAGAAAACTGCACAGTTAGTAGCTCCTGCAGATAAATTGCTGAGTCAGTTTTGGTCATTCAGAAAGTTGTTATTTTTACAAATAAGCACCTTTTTAAGCACTACATTGTCTGAGGATCAATTTCTTAAACAACCAGATTTTGACTCGGGCTCCTTTTTTAAAAGAGAAAGTGATGGAATGAATTTCCCATGCATGACTCGCCCTAATGCCCTCAAGATTTCTCTTAATATTGGGCTTCTCTTCTCTTCTCCTCTCTTCTCTTCTTCTGTTCTCTTCGCTGTGTCCCAGTGGTGTTCATGGGCAGCGAGAAGTACCCCTCAGAAAACGGCTTCGATGCTTTCCTTAAGAAGCACGGAGGGAGTGACAATGCCTCCACCGACTGCGAGAGGACCATCTTCCAATTTGATGTCCAGAGGAAAAGCTTCAAAGAGGCTCTTGACAGGCAAGGAAGCATCAGATGTTTTGTTTTGTTTCCGGAGCAGCTGCTTTTAAGAATTTGGCTCCTAGAGGAACCATCAGATGATTTACAGATAAGCACAAAATATAGGAATATTAAGAGGGGAAATTTAACTGAAAAAAACAAGAAAGGCATGTTAAAACAGTTATTACACATCAACTCCAAGGTGCTCTTTGGAAACTCTGTGACACTTAAGGCCGTGTCCTGGGATTGTTGTGCATACTCAGAAAAGGCTGTCATGTCCTTAGATTTTACTGTGTCAGACATAGATAGGTTTGTAAGTTTAAACAGTAGTACAAACAGCTGGTACAACCAGTGTTAAACCTTGTGCTTTGACCCATCATATCACTGCAAATGTTTTTATCTTACTTTATTGCACAATTTATTTTGATAGCTTTTGGAGAACCCCATAGTATTTAGATAGGGGTACAAAATTTTGATAGCTGTGATTTTGGTGTACTTTGAATTTGTGACCTTGTCTAAATAATGTTAGTACGTGGACATAATTTTTGAGAGTTCCTATAAAAATGAAGTACGTGATAAAGCATGACCAAAATGTTAACAGCTGCGGTTCATATTCAGGTCTCAGTGGTGTAACACTGGTTTATAATGTGAACCAACAGATTGGGGCAGACTTTACAGGCTCAATCAGTCCCCCAACTGCTGTTGTCTGTGATTTGTATCAGTCTACATCTGATTGTTTCTGTCTGCCCTGTGTCCTGTCCCTCCGGCTGGTATGTGGCCCCTGATTATGGCCTCTCTGTCCCTGTCACCCTGTTAGGTGGGCTCAGTTCTTCATCTGCCCCCTGATGATCCGAGACGCCATCGATAGGGAGGTGGAGGCCGTTGACAGCGGTGAGCCTCGGCACCTCTGCGCATTACTCATCCTTACCAATTGGTTAAATTTCAGCTTTTTTGCTCAAAGTCGAACTTTTTCATCAATTGCGTCGCCGCGCTCCTCCTCACGGAGCTATTTGCACAGCATCGATCTCCGTCTCTCTCTCTGTTGTCTAGAGTTTTTCTTTCCTTCCTTCTGCGTTTCAGAGTACCAGCTGGCTAAGCCGTCGGACTCCCACAGGAAGGAAATGCTGTTTGGCAGTCTAGCCAAACCTGGACACCCTATGGGCAAGTTCTGCTGGGGTGAGTTGGCAAACACAACCGCTGGGACACATAATACTCACAAGGGCCTCCTAGAACTGAGCCTGACGCAAAGTCGCCTTTCGTGCTGATATCACTACATTTGTAAACTGTTGTATTTCTGCTGAATTGATTGCTCACTTGTGACAACACCAGGGAATGCCCAGACGCTGAAGCAGGAGCCAAAGAAGAAGAAGATCAATGTCTATAAGAGGCTGCGTGCCTTCTGGAAGAAACACTACTCTGCCCACTACATGACTCTCGCTGTGCAGTCAAAAGGTTAGGAAAATCCATCCCATTCATTATATATTAAGAATTAGTCAGTGAATAGATTGGTAGAGAGGTGATTGGTTTCTTTAATTTCATAAACCAAATGAACTGATTAAATGAAAAAGCAATCGGTAGATTAATCAACAATTTAAAACAATTATTAGTCACAACTCTATTAAGGATTCAGTTCTTCCGTGTTCAGCCAGCTGTAGATAATCAGTCACGAATCAACGCAAATTGCTTTATTTCTCAGAACAAAGTCAGATGCAGAGTATCTAACACGTTTTTTTCAGGGCTCCACAGAAAATATCACACAGCTGATTAACTACTGCAAACAAGTAAAATGATGACTGGTGTCGACATTTGTGCTGAGAAAGCCATTCGCATGAAACAGCTGTTTTCATGTTGCAGTCCCAAGTGCTTGATAAACCTGCCTTCACCTGGAAAAAAAAAAATCCGCCAGAGTACAGTGATGCAAAGATGTCCCAGGGATCAATAAATGCATTATATCAGCAAAAACTGAATTTTACCAGCATTTAAGTGGCGACGAAACATGAGCATTAATTCTGAATTTTCCTGAAAATGTGCCAGAAAGTCTTGCGTTTGCTGACCTTTAGCATTTTAACTTGTCATCGTGCTGCAGTGATGTCCATGTGTAGTCCAGGACAATGAAGTCACTGTTAGGTGTGGTTACAAGTGCAACCTCCATTCACTGTGTTTGTTTGTTGTTATTTTTTTAAATATATATATACACAGGCTAACACTATACTACTACTACTACTACTACTACTTTACAGTTATAATAGCTTTTGATGTATAGAAATTCCCTAATAGATGCATATTTTCAAGTCAGTTTGGTTAGAAATATGGAAAGTGACATCAAATAAATATTTTAACATCATAATAATTCATGTGAATATACTTGTAATCTATTATATAATGTAAAGGTTTATGGATAGGGCTTTTTTTTAAGGGTAAAACACAGTCGAAGCTTGTAGCCAACACTACAGCTGCTTTAAAACGAACCCTCTGCAATGCACGGAATACTACCCAGAGCCCAGAATTATGAGTTTTCAGCCAGAATTATTGAGACACACTTAAACTCCAATTTATCCTCCTTCACTTGGTCTGTCCTTTTAGAGAAGCTGGACACTCTGGAGGAGTGGGTCAGAGAGATCTTCAGCAAGGTGCCTAACAAGTGAGTATTGAAGGAGAGGCTCTCAGTCACTGTGATGAGGTGTTGGTGTTATATAGATTGAGTCTGAACATCCTTTTGAGACTTTGCTCAAATGTAAATGTCAAGCCTTCCTCTGTCACCTTGGCGCTTGCTAACTCTCTTCATCTCAGATGATGTTTTTCAACAGTGTACACCTGAAAGGGATAATTTCTCCCTAAAGTCAGGCTCAGTTAGTGTTTCTTTACAGAGCTCCACTTCTGTTTGCTCTATGAGTCACTGCAGTAGTTTTTTTCTAGAGGAGCAACATGCACATCACTGTTACAAGAAAGGCACATAACCTCCAGTTTTTTAGGCTTCTGTTTCAATTAAAGGATTACGTGTTCCTCAATGAGTTGATGAAATTTAGGTCTGGCAGAAACAAAGTGTTGTTTTTGTGATATGTCAACAATAATTAATAACTATCAACCGCAAACTTGTTCTAGAAACTTTTTTGTTCACTCTGGTTAAAATATCAAGTGCAGTTAGAGTATAACAAATGCTTTCTCTGTTGTTTTCCGAAAAACCTTGGAAATTAGATTCTTATAAAAGCTTTATGGTGGGGTTGAGACACATTTGGTGACATGTGGTGACTTTCTGCCATAGTTTAATTGGTGTTAATGCATTCATCCTTGCTGCTGCTGATAATTCTGTTTTTGTGTCTACAGTGGTCTGCCCAAGCCAGATTTCTCTAATATGCCGGACCCATTTGAGACACCAGCCTTCAACAAGCTCTACAGAGGTACTAGTCCATCTTACTTCATATATCAGAACACTCTGGGTGGACTCTGGTTCTGAGGAGCAGTGGTTCCCAAACTCTAAATAAGTCAGAGAGGTCAGGAGATGGTGAAAAGATAATAAGCAGTAAGACCCGGTTCTGCCTCGCAAAATGAAATTCATTTTTTATCAGGCTTGCTTCAAATTTTGCTTTTTTTCCCCCTCAATTACTGGATGATTTTACCTTCTCAAGCCTCTAAAAATGTTCCAACCAAAGAATCCAAGAAGAAAAAAAATTACTCTTTGCTGGAGCGTCTCACAACCTGTGAAAATATGCAGACTGATAAGATGCTGCAAGGTCGCATAGCTTTCTTTTTAAGTGATCACATGCCTAAAAGGTTGGGGACCAGCGCTGTAGAACAAATACAATCCAGCAGTTGGTTATCTTTCTATCATGGTGTTTCTTTTACTGCGTTTGTGTGTATGCAGTCGTTCCTGTTCGGAAAGTTCATGCTTTGAACATCACCTGGGCTCTTCCTCCTCAGGAAAAACATTACAGGTGAGCTCCATACAGTAGATATACAGTACATGGTGCAGGGTACATAATTGGAGACTTGGACAGCGTATAACAAACCAGACTTTCGTCTGACTTGATAGAAATTGCATCAAATGTGATTGTTTATTTTTTTCCATGCCCCGGTATCCTTTCTGCAGAGCAGGGCCTCATCATATGAACATAGAATTTGAGCTGCAGAAAGATACCATGCCTTGCCCTGATTGTAGGGGGATTGCATCAATGTTTTTTTGTTTTTCTCCTTTTCATTTGTATTCCCTCTTCTTTTCAGAGTGAAGCCTCTCCACTACATCTCTTGGCTGATTGGCCATGAAGGCACAGGAAGCATCCTCTCATTGCTCAGGAGGAAGTGAGTGTTAATGCCTCTGTCCGTTTGTTCTTTTCTGATTTGAGGACACTCCAGAACCCAGTAAAATGGTCTTCAATTTGCTGGGTATACATGAGCTTTTTCATGCTCTAAGCTCGTTCGCAGTGTTGGAGCCCAATCTTCAACCTATACACTTTGCCAGCCCACTTGACGATGTGATTCATGTATTCTCATCCCTGGATGTGGTTGCACAAGAGCATTTCAGCCTCTTGTTGCTAAGTGGCAAAAGTGATTCACCAAACTCTCTGTAGTCCCACATCACCAAGAGCCCATCCAATAGTCCCTTTACCATCAGCACCACTTGGGGTGTTTTGATAGAATATTCCTGTTTACTGTTTATACTGTTTTCAGTCATTATTAAAAGACGGCATTGAAATTTGAGTGTACTCAGTCTCAATTCCCAGTCGAAACAAACTGCTGAGGCAGTAGAGTAGTTGTTTTTATTGAGTTCAGACAATCACAGCGTCAAGGGCCGAGAGGCTGGTTTGAAATTGGGCCATTGTTGTTCCCCCTCACTGAAAGTGGGGAGTGGTCTATCTATCTGTGTGTCCATTATTAACGTTTAAATGGCCATACTAATGTTTTTACGGGTTTTCAGTGCATTTACACTCCAGCGGATGAATAGAAATGTTTCTCTGCATTGCTGCCGCCCATTTGCAACAGTCCACCATACTTCTTTCATTTACTTTTCCCACCACTGGTTTTCAGTTCATTTCAGTGCAGTATGAAAAACTTTTTGGAGATTTAAAACTTGTTTGGTGTGATTCATCACAGTGAACATCTTTTCTACTTGTGTGGTAATGCAGTATGGATTTGTCTTTTTTAAGTACATCAACACACAATTAGAACATGTCTTTATACAGATAAAAGCAGACATGATGTTCAATTTGAAGGATTATCAACTAAAGTAAGTTTCAAGTTTCTGGAAGTTGTTTTTCCATGTTTAAATGAATGAATGGCTAATAGAATGATACATGTAATTTCGTCATTCAGAGTGACGAAACAAGTGGTTAATAGTGCAGTCAAGAAACATTAAATGAAATATATTTTTTGTGTGTAGGTGCTGGGCCCTGGCTTTATTTGGAGGAAATAGTGAAACTGGCTTTGACCAAAACACCACCTACTCCATCTTCTCCATCTCTATCACCCTTACTGACGAAGGTTTCCAAAACTTCTACCAGGTAAAAAAAAAAAAATAATCCTCTTATATTTGTCTGTTTCTTTGTTCTTTTTGTAATTCTGCATCCAGTGAAACACTGAGTCTCAGGCCTGAGCAGATGAAATCAGGTTTACACATTCATCTCCAGATCACAGATTAGTTTCCTAAAGACAAGGGATAATTTCAAGGAAGCAGTCTGTTTCATCAGTTGCCAGGACAACTCAGGCAGTTGGCATTATTGATCGTTTTCTAATTTTAAGTTCTACATGGAAAAATGTTTCAGTCAACAAAATTTCATTTATAACTGCTGTACAAATACTGCCACAGTATTTGAGGATGTTCTTTACTGTGATGAAGAGCCCTTCATCCTCCGCTCTTCCATTCAAAGACTAGGAATCTGGGGTTGTTTCGATCAGAGGGAGCTAGTGTTTTTGAAACATAGTGCAAGGTGCAAATGCAGTAAAGTGTGGCTTGCATGGTTCGCGTACTCTGTATGTGGCGTACTCTGAGTATTTTGTGAGCCCCGCATGTGTGGTGCATGCGAGGCTCACTTGGTAGCATTGTGAGATTAGGAAGATGCTTCAGCGCACTGTATCGGTGGTTGTGTTGACAACATGACATTCATCTTAGCTTTGTGATTAACTGAGTCAACACTTGCTGTTTTAAATGTGCTTTTTAAATAAATCATCTTGATTTGACCTGAGCAGAGGAAATGGAAGGTACCGCAGGCGGCACTAAACTCTGTCAGTCTTGACAACACAATCGCTGTTTGCTGCTTGATCATCAGTGTCATGCTTTATACTGCACTTCTGTTCCCATTAGTCACGCAGCCAGTCACAGCCATATGAAACTGGTGCAAGCAACAAGAAAAAAAAAAAAAAAACAAAACCTCACTGCACCTCTGAAAAATGCTCGTTCACAGGTACATGACTTCAGTTGTACAATGAGTCATGTTTTAATTTGTTAGGAACTTTCCCTGGTGTGAAGGACAGAAAGAGCAAAATTCATCTTTCATACAAATAAATCCATCATAAAGTAAAACATATTTAAAAACATAAAATACCATAAATATGAAAGAAAAGACCTGGAGAGAGAAATTGACCATTTCTTGACTGGTCTTAGCAAAGAATAAGCATAATTGCCAAAATGGCTAAGTTCCACTAAAGTGCTAAGGGTTTGCTGTTCAACAGTTGAATAACCTAAGCTTATTAAAATACACGAAATACTGCATATACAATACTGGATTTACAAAGAAAACCAAGAGTTAAAAACAAAATGTACCTTAAAGTGCTGAAGAAAAGTCCTTTTTTTGTTGTTTTAAATAGCTCAGGTTTAAAACACAGATACCTGTATTCTGTCGCATGCAGCCCTTGTGTCAATAGAAATAATGAAAGTCATACTTCTCAGGACTGAGAATCCTTTTGTTCGCAGTTGATAATTATTGCTCTCAAGGCAGAGCTGACATTTTCACGTTTGAATCTTTAAAAGGTGGCATGTAAAAAACACACATTACTTTCTGTTTTAGTATTTTAGTGCAGTCACCTTTTTCAAATGATTGTAATAGTTTGTTCTAATAACTATAATCACAACCATACTCAAGGTGATTGGCAGCCTCTTTCTTGCATGAGTGTAACAGTTATGGTTTATGCATTTCAATCAAGCCTCTTCATTAATGGTGACAAAGAGAGATTTTACAGTAATTTTACCAACAAATGAACCTGATAATTGTTTATTAATGCTGAAACACTTTACGTAATAACATTTACTTCTTGTCTGTGGTCTTTTTACAGGTGACTCACCTGGTGTTCCAGTACTTGAAGATGTTGCAGACACTTGGACCACAGCAAAGGCAAATGCACACAACTCACACACACACACAGTTTCATACACAAGAAGAAACAACACAACAGAGATGTACAAAAAAAATGCCTTTTAAACGTAAACACAACTTGTTTATTCTGTCTGACCAGCTTTTTTTTGTACACTGTATGTGAAGAGGCAGTAAATACTGCATTATATTGCACACTGACAGGT